>CM048823.1:31122118-31722118 GCA_026586065.1 Dioscorea zingiberensis
TGTCATGACTTTCCTCTAACATAGATAAATAAATCCTAAGGTTAGATTTACATCAAATCAGGATGAACAGATAAATCCTTCATTGCATTTAAATTGTATGGAACAAACTTTGATAAATTTATATAAAAAAACTTGAAAATTTCTATACAAAGCAATTAGTACAAGAAAAATGAAGATGTATAAAAAGGAAGACAAAAACAAGGAACTTACAAGTCAAAGCTACCAATTTATTGGTAATTGATACGAGATTGTCTTGATCACCAAAAACAGCAGCTAACATGCACCTTTAAGTAGAGAAAGGATGGAAAAATTATTGTCCAAGCATGTGCATCCAACATTAATTATGTCGAAGTAAACGACACCATATATCTCAAAAAACAACATGAAACATGAAAAATATTAAGAAGATGAAAAGGAACAAAACAAAATGAACAATAGAAAGAAACCCTCAAATTAATGTGAATAACATCAAAACAAAAAACATCAAAAAACAACTTAAGCAAAATAAAACACTAATAAAAAGATGGGAAAAAATAAAAAAAAAGAAGTGGTACTGTAGATAATGATTCTAAGATGCATGTTTGGAGGTTGAATAGATGACATGATTAGTCAAGAAGGTACATAAAGTTAGGTGATTCTAGATCATTTGAATGCATGCTTCCAAAGCTAGAAGTGTTCAACTTACAAATTTTAAATATGATGACAGGAACCTCTACATAAATTAAATATGATTCTACAAGTTAATGTTTCCTATCTACAAGGTAAGGTACTAAATACAAACTTTGTTGGCATTATATTATCTAACCATAAGATGCCACAAAGTGAAGCATTTATGCCCTTGACAGAGCCATTTATGTTCCAACAAAACTAGAACCCAAGTGATTGACAGTAAAAATCCTGAACAACATCTGAGGAAATTAATTATATATGAGCATAAAAGCATGCCAAATACAAAGTAAATTAAAGCAAAGTATTGCGTGTAGCTGCTCTCAAGTTGTGCAGTAGTCATGATGCAATCAAAAGCAAGACCCAGGTCCCTTCTGTTTCCAAAATTTCAAATAATACAAGCAATCTAATGCTTTTCACCAACTTATTTATAATGCTTGGAGTGTCTCATGCACAGATCTGAGAGTAAATCAAATCCTATTGATTTATACCTCAAATTTAGAATGATATGTTTAAGGGATCTAGAAGAAAATTAAAATCAATAATCTAGAACTAAGGATAGCAGAAATCCCAAGTTGTAGATATGAATGGTGGCGTGTTTACCATGAGTTCGGATCAAACCGAGGCCTCAAAACAAAGATGAAGATCAGATTCCTTAGAATCGATTTTGAAAAAGGACAAAGAGACAGAGGATGGTAGGAACCTGCAGCCGAAGATGAACGGAGACACCGGAGAGCCAACCAAGGTGGAGAATCAACAGCCGCCGGCAAGACCAGAGCCCTAAACCCTAATTTGAGAGAAGCCCTAGATCGCTCACGGGAGAGTAATGTTCCTCTACGGGAGAGTATACTCAATACTTAGTTTTTTTTTTTTGTTTTGTGGTGTTATTAGTTGGATCCGGTTTGCTATTGGATCCGGGTTTTGATCCGTTATGCTATTGGATCCGGGTTTTGGTCCGGTTTGGGATTGGATCCGAGTTGTAATTTAGTACTAAGTTTAATATTATTAT
Source organism: Dioscorea zingiberensis (assembly GCA_026586065.1). Taxonomy (NCBI): domain Eukaryota; kingdom Viridiplantae; phylum Streptophyta; class Magnoliopsida; order Dioscoreales; family Dioscoreaceae; genus Dioscorea; species Dioscorea zingiberensis. The sequence continues at coordinate 31,123,794 of CM048823.1, forward strand.
TAAGACTGGTTTATTTAATGTTGTGAAAGAGGACTCCTCAATTGTTATAATTATTATTTAATAATAATAATAATTATTATTATTATTATCTTATTAGTATTAATTATTATCTTTGAAGTAATAATTAATACTCGTCAATTTAAAAAAAAAACAATCCTGATATATTTTTTTGAATACATACGTTTTCATTAGAATTTAATATCTGTAATTTTCATTATAATGGCCAAAAATTTTATAAAAAGCATTAAGATTTTCATATCCTGAAATTCTGTTGGTGACATCTCATAATTTCGTTGCTAATATTATTGAATTCCGTTTGTGATAGCCTGAAATTTCGTGGGTAATATCCCATAATTTTGTTATAATTAGTCTATAATTTCGGTTGGTGGAAGCCAAAAAATCCGTTGGTAAAATTTTTGAATTCCGTTGGTGATATCACCAAATTCTGTCGGTGATAATTCAAAATTCCGTTGTTGATAATCAAAAATCCCGTTCCTAATATATAACAGTGTAGTTTCAATCTTAGAAAAAAAATAATAATTATCACCAACAGAGTTGCGACTGAATATTTCGTCGCTGAAATGTTAACTATTTTTAGCATGAAGTTTGGTGTTTTTTCCAACGGAAACTATCACCAACAGAAGGTTTCGTTGCTGATACTATAAAATGTCGTCACTAATATGTTCTAATGCACCAAATCATTTCTATTGGAAATCCTTCACAGAATCCGTCGGTGATATTGATTTCACCAACGTAAAAAATTCCGTTGGAAAAATTCCGTCTGTGATGCTATAGTTTTCTTGTAGTGGATGGACCATATCGGTCGCCAATGAAGATGACCATACGTGTCCTTCATTACAAAAGACCATACCGGTCTACCACATCGACGGACCATATCGGTCCCCAATGAAAATGACCATGTCGGTCCTTCATTACAAAAGACCATACCGGTCTACCGCATCGACGGACCATATCGGTCCCTAATGAAGATGACCATCCCGGTCCTTCATCACAAAAGACCATACCGGTCTACTGCATCAATCGACCATATCGGTCCATCATCCTAAGAGCAATCATACAGATCTGCTACATCAACGGATCATACCAAACCCCCACATATGAGATGCAGTTTCATACATCAGGAAAACATAACAGTTTATCACTTCTAGAAGATCATCTCAATTTTTCAACCACGAAGAAACATTTCTACCCATCACCATTTGAACAACCAAACACTCTCACCTTCCCGAAAGAATCATATTAAAGTTGAAGAAAGGAAAATTCATTCGCAGTGAAGGTGCCAAAACACTTTAAACAATATGAACCAGCAAAAGGGAAGCATTTTGATAGAAACATAAATTCATTGATAGAATTTAAACGATTACAATAAAAGTATGCAAATTAAGAGGAATCAGAAGAATCAAAATCAAAAACAGAGTCAGGAACTTGGCCAAGAGAAGCAGTGAGCGCCGACACCTTCTGACAGTCTTTCCATCCAAGGATGCGGACTTCGAAACATTCATCCTCTCGGAGGAAAAATACAAAAAGATCTCCTTCCGTCACTTGATGATCCATCACGAAGTCCTCCCAGCCATCAGTAAAACAAAACTCCCCATGTTCTCTTGATGATGACAACCTGACCAACCAAATATTTCCACTTGGGCCACGCAGTCTAATTGATCCATCCCGGACGGATCTCATGCTGCCTTGGAAAGCTCTTGGGATCCATAGGCGACGAATGTTATCACCCGCACAGAAGAACTTGTAAAAAGAAGGAAGACTATTACCACCCATAATGTCAGAAAGGATGATCCCAAAAGAACCAACACCGTCTCCATTTGTACTACAGTTTCTATAGAAAATCAAGAGCAGTTAATACCATGACCAGAATACTAAGAGACACCTGATGCTTCGTTTCAAGCTAACAAAGACCTTTTGACTTCCCATAAAAAATGCCTCATTAAAGCCACTTGGTAAACGTCAGAATTCAAAGTTCAGCAGAAAGAGAACAACTACTCCTATCTTATGGCGACAGTTCGATAAATAATCTAGGAAAAAGGATTCTTGTTTCAAGGTTCCGTTATATTAAACCATATCGAGAATGAGAAACCCATTACTCCACATAGTTTTCTTATCAATTCATCTCGATGATCGAAAAACACATCGGATCGGATATCAAAATAAAACGATAAATAGGACCCGATCCGATATGAACAAAGCCTAATTCGAAGACAGACCTTCAACAAATTAGCTCTCAAGAAGCTTTGAAGATAGATCAGAAAACAATATTGGTCATTCCCAGAAAGAAAGAGAAAAGAGAGAAGAAAAGACGGAAAAGCAATCAATAAATGCCTACAAAAAGTACAAACCTAGAGGAATTTGCTATCATATTCAAGTTTTGACAAAAAACTTTGAAGAACAGTAAAAAACAACTATAAGAATTTTCTTCATATAAGGTCCCAATTCTTTGAATCGGCTTCGTTCTTTCTTCCGGCTTCTTCAGGCAACATTGATTTCAAAGAATCTTCGGGTCTTCTCAACTTTTTGCTCAGTATCTCCTCCCGCACCCTCTCCAGTTCTTCAATTTCTCTTCGAAGTTGTCTGACTTCGGGTCCATCTAGCAAGAGAAAAGAAGAAGGAAAGCAACCAGAAAAACCTTCATTCAGACTGATTACTTCTACAACACCCGATGCGCAATGTATTAAGGGCAGACTGGAATCCTAAATCTCTAAAATCAGCAACAACTAATTTAGTAACGTCAGCATCAGCAGAAGGAATAAGTATAAGTAAAGGGAACAGAGAGAATTCAACTAACCTTCTCTCCTGTGCAAAGCAATAGTCCCATCTCCACTATCTTTTCCCGAAGCTTACTCGCGAATCTGGTTGGTAGAAGCGGCTTCAATCAAACAATAAGCTGATAGGTAAAAGGCATTCAACAAAAAAAGAAAGATATCCAAAAGTATGAAAAGTCCGAATATATACCTGCTACTGCATCGTCTTCGATTTCAATAACCACCTGGTTCGCTTCACCTGTGGTATCACAACCCCTGTTCTCAAAGATCGGATCCTGATCCGATATGACTACCTCACCTTCAGAAAATTTCCCTTCTCCTAGATCGGGAACAATCGATGAAGAAGTCGCCTTATCAGGGACACCTTTATCCGATGTCACCACGACCGGAATCTCCTCCAAACAAGGAGCACTAATCCTCACTTCTCTAGAAGCAGGAGTCCCAGTTTCCTCCACCCCTCCTTGACATTTGTCAAAGTAAAGCTCGACCGCTTCATCATAGGAGGCCTGGCTAAAGTTCACTGAAGAGTCAATAGAATGAATACTGCGAGGATCTCATATGATGAAATCTTTCGAATTTCATCATCTGACAATTCTTTCTTTTCCGTAGCAGCTACTTTCTCTTCCAATTCCATGGTTTTCTTCCAGTTCTTATTCAGTTCGGACCGCAGGGATGATAATTCCTTATTAGCACTCTCTTTCATCTGCTGAGCATAAGAAACATCATCTTGAGCACGTGAAAGGAGGTTATTGGCGGTCGATAACTTCTCAGTGAGGAAAACTTTATCCTCCTTCAACGTGCCGACCAACGCCTCGACGTCTTTAAGCTTCTTTTTTAGATCCTCATTAACCTCCTTTTCAGAAGAAATATCCCGTTCAAGCGCAGTCAATTTTTCAAATATTTCATTTTTCTCAGCAACAATAGATTACTTCTTATCCTAGTCCAGATCCTACCTCAAAGTAGTAGTAGTTTTCTTCGAAAGAGAGAGGGAAGCCTGTAAGCTTTGATAATCAATTTTCAGCGCAGCATTCACTCCCTCAAACTTCCCCAGTTCAACAGCAATAGAATTTTTTTCTCTACCCAGTTTAACTATCTCAGTATCTTTCTGAGAAAGAGTTTCTAGCAATTTTCTATTCTCCTCCTCCAGTTTAGAAATACGGGCAATGATCTCAAGATCACCTATCTCGCAAAATCTTACAATTCGTTCTCCCCATAAAGCAGTCTGCAAGAGAAATTCTCACTAAGGAAGACAAGATTTAAAGTTACTTTATCGACAAATAAGAAATGAGACAACATACCGAAGCAAGGGACAAACAGAAATGAGAGCAAGATTCTTCCATACTGAATTGAATAAGGTGGTTGTTGACATTGTCTTTCAGCCAAGAACGTAAAGAATCTCTGACAAGCTTAGTGTCAACAGGCAAGACATTATCTTTTCGATGAATCATCCCCCGAGTTCTAGGTCCTTGGACTTTTGAACCACCAACAGAAGGATTCATGGTTCCTATCACTCCTACAATTAGAATAGACGGAATTAACATATCATCACTTGGAAGACTGAACAGAAAGAAGTCTATAAGGGAAAAGGTACACCGGAAAGCATAGGAATATCACCTTGTTCTCTACTACTACCAGATCCTGCCTCCAATGGAACACTCCCTTCCGATCTACGAGGTTCCTCCGATCTGCGAGGATCTGGCGAATCAGAAAATGGAATATCGGAATCCGATATGATAGAAAGAGAAGAAGAAGGGACAATAGACATCCCTTGAGCAGGACCGGTCAAAACTTCAGTAACCGAATCCGATGTGGTTTGCAAAAATAAAGAAGAACTGGAACCATACTTCTCTGCCACCTTCACTAATTTCCTCCTTTTAACACTTTGAACATCCGCAAGGAGAGGAGGGGGGAGACTAGCAGCTATAAAAGCCTCGATAGTTTCAAAATTGATGACGACCACAGATCCAACTCTATGATCTTCATCGCGCTGTTGAAGGAGAACACTCCCAGATGGAATCCCTTCAACCTCCCTTCTATTTGGATTAGAATCTTCTTCAGTAGAAGGATGAAGAGGTCCCCCGACCTCAGCAGCCACAACCACATCTTCACCCGAAGTCTCCTTCCCTTCCTCTTTAGCTTATCTGAACGAGACATGGCGCGCATTCTTTCAACCAAAGTCTTGGGAGCCATCCCTTCGTCTGGAAAAGAAAGAGAAAAGAAAATCAAGACAAGGCTACTGACCTGAAGAATTTAGCAAAGAGAACAAAAGATTCCAAATGATCCTACTTAAAGCTAAGTACAGCCCATAGTCTTGAAGTCGTTGATCAGATAAGAAGAATTTATCTACTGGGGTATTTCAGAATTCTTTGAATCTTTCCAACCACCCTTCTTCAATTGAGGTTATCTTCTCTTTAGAAGCAACGGGTGGTCGAGGAGTACCCCATTTGGTACTAAATCCCCAACTTTCACTATTGGACACAAAGAAGTACTTACTCTTACAATCCTTAATTGAATCCGAGACTGAACCAAGAAACAATCTATCTTGTTTAGCTCTGAAGTAGAACCAATCGGGTTTCCTATCTTGGTTAAGACTAAAAAGGAGGCTAAAAAGACCAACGGACGGTTCAACTTCGCAGAGAAACAAAACCACCACAAAACCATAGACAATTCTCCAAGAGTTCAGAGTTAGTTGAGAAGGATTCAAACTAAAATATCAAAAGATATCTACAAAAATCTTTGGAAAAGGCAACCTAAGACCGGCTATCAAAGTATCTTGATACACGACTAAATCTCCCTCATGAGAAGGAGAACAAGCACGTTCATAAGAAGAAGGAACTCTATAAGAGATTCTAGACGAAAAAAGGTTATACTTCTTTACCAAATCATGTATCTTCGCTTCAGAAAGAGTATTGGCAATGAAAATGGAACAATGTCTTGGATCTCTGGAAGCCTTAAGCGTCGTGAAAACTCACAAAGAAAAACCTTAAACGAGGAAGACTCAAGTTCCAGGAAAAAGAAGAAACCCCGTACCTGGATGAATAGATCCTTCTGAAAACGAGGAGGTCAATAACCTTTTGACGAAGCGATAAAGTGAACCAGTGAATAAGATGAAAAACTTTTGCAGAAAAAGCGCCGCTCTCGATTCCAAGAATGATTTCTAAATTTGAATCAACCCCTTGAATGATACAATTGACGGCCGAGATCGACTCAAAGCACAATACAAAACCCTCCATCTAACGGCTAGGGGCAGATAAGAGCCTTTTATGATTTGAATTCCTAACGCATGGAATTGAAAAGGCTAAGTCATCATTAACCATATGTCAGAGTAGCCATCGGAAGCTGTGTCTTGATATTTGAGGATGGAAAATCATCAATGCCAAATAGTAGACAATTAATGTCTGAGAGGTGACAAGACTTCTTTACCCCAAGGGCGCAGTCACGCACGAATTCCTAAAAAAGCTGCACGCTTCTTGATTCGACAGATCGGTCAAAATTGTCAAATTAAATATCCGAGGAAAGAAAGAAAGGAATGTTGGAACAAAAGAGTTACAGAGATATACTACAGAAGGGAGAAGAATCATTAAAAGAAAACACTAGAGCTGATAACGATATGATGGTGTTTGGAACGATCTGATCTCAGAAATGCTTAGCTTCAAAAACTCGAACAATGATCAAAGAATATTTTATCATCCTTCGAATTATTCGCAAGCATACTTGAAAGGGGACTATTGATAGGGATGAAAGTAGTAAGACATGTGGCAGCCATCCGGATAGGCCACGTGTCGAGATGACAAGCCCCTCAAACACCAACACATCGACCCATGATTAAATCATTCAGATATAACCCTTTCGCCCAGCCAAATCTTCCAGATATGATATGCTTGACCGATCCGATACGGTCCATCCGATATACAATGAGAATACGGTTTGTTGTTCAAGAATTTGGATTTGCACCAACTCACCAATATGACTCATCGGCCCCCCTAGGCCAACACGTGTCCGCCAGTAAAGGCTTTCCTCGATCGGTGACTCTCTACATCGGTCCTAACCTTCTAGAAGAAATATAGTTGTAGACAACATGTCCTTCTAGAAGAATTACAGCTGGAGACAACTCAGACAATTAGTTGGTGCTTAGCTGGCACTTAGCTGGCGCTTAGCTGGAAGGACGGCTGGCAAACACATACTTAAATAGACAAACGTGTTTAGCACGCAACCCGCCTATAAAAAGGCAGGAATCACAGTTAATTGGACAAGTTGAATTCTAGCAGCAAAGTTCAACCATTTTGGAATCATGATCCATTCTCTCTCCTTCTCTGTTTTACTTTTTCATGGATTCACTATAAGATCTCCTGTAAGCTCTATGATTGATAATGAGATTTCCTTCTCCCGTGGTTTTTTCCCCATTGATTAGGGGTTTTCCACGTAAATCTGGTTTCTCTATCTTTCTTTTTGAGGTCTTGATTGATTTTCTTCTAAGATAGCCACAAAATCAATATAAATTCAATTGTTAAGTCAAAATTGGGAGCTCATCCTGATTTTAGCTCTAATAGTATATATTATGCATGCATCTCAAAAAAAAAATTTGCAAGGAATTAATTTGTAAATGATATGCAATGAATTCCTAATCACCCATTTCCACACTTATAGTTTTTACAAATTCTAAGTGTCACTAGCATGCCTTTTCCATAAAGATTTGCAATAAGATATAGCAAGCTAGTTACCCATCCCCCACTGAAAATATTGCATTGCCCTCAGTGCAAACAATAAAATAGAATAAAATAAAAATTAAGGAGATGGTAAACTGAGGCTTCTCGGGTTTAACTTGATGAGTTCGACTCACAATATATTTCTAGGGTAGTTATTTTATAAATTCCACAATATGTTTCCCATTAATCCTGCGAGGGGAAAAAGGATAGATAGTAAAGTAATATGAGCCTCCAAATGAAAAAGTAAGTAAACAACGATAGAGTAACCATAAAAAAATAACAAAAGAGTAGCAGGGATAAGCCCTTGCTAACTCGTGGAAATAAATACAACTCCTGATCCTCCCAAGGTAAATCAATCTTCAGAAGAAACAACTAGTTTGATGGGTGATAGGTCGGATGGGGATCTGGTATTGCAGATAATGGTGGTGTACATGTCGGTATGTGCGCATGGCCGTGCGTAATTCGTAAGGGGTGCACTGTCTTGTACACGGGCACGGGCGTGCACAGTGCCGTGCATCTCTCTGTCTTGCCTCATTGTTTCTTCTTTATTTTGATCCCTCCACCTATGTGTTAGTAACTAATGATTCTAGAGACAAAGAAGTATTTTTTAGATACTTAAGAATCATAAAATTGTTAAGAATGTCATCAAAGTGGATAATCTACCACAGTTGTACCTCTATTAACGCCTAAGATGATAACTAGAAAACTTACCTAACTTGGGTTGCCTCCCAAGAAGCGCTTGTTCAACGTCACTCGATTGACATAGCTGTTATATTCAGTGAGGCTCAAAAAATGGAACCTCTCAGCTTCCCTGCCGGGAGGGTCATATATTGCAATTTGTATACTTAACGAAGCGATAAATTCATACTCACATGAATTTCTTTTCAGTGGGCTCGGTTGTCGAAGTATAGGAGAGGGAGCATAATTTCTTTCCCTTTTCCTAAATTTTCGCGACCATGCTCTTTTTTTTCTGCACAAGTTATAGTTCATCCTGCACAAATTCAAACACACAGTCATTAATGTGATCAATGCAATAACAAGTGTCGTCCAGTTCCATGGGATGTCATATGGTATCCTTGAGTTTGATGACCACTGCTTCTTTACCCACCCTCAGGGTCATTCAACCATCTTTCATATCGAAAAGTTCTTGTGTGGTTTTCAGGAAAGGTCTTCCAAAGATGAGTGGTACCTCCACTTGATCATCCAAATCCAAGATATAGAAGTCCACAGGAAAATTAAACTTATCAACCTTTACCAGTACATCCTCAACTACCCCTCAAGGACGACGGATTGATCGATCTATCATCTGGAGTGTCAACTTTGTTGGTTTTGGCTCTCCGATTCCCATCTTTTGGAGTGTCTTGTATGGCATGAGATTGACTCTTGGTCCAATGTCAGCTAAGGCCTGTTCATCCACTAATCCTCTGATTGTACAAGGGATTTTGTAACGTCCTGGGTCCTTTTCCTTCCTTGGGAGTTTGTTGGTGAGAACTATTGAACACTCTTCATTCATAGTTGCCATTGACACTTCTTCTAGCTTCCTTTTCTTGTTGAGTAGTTTCTTTAAAAATTTCGCATATTGCCGGTATGCCGGGACTGTTGTAGTAGAAGATGCTGAGAGTGCGTGCCGGGCTGGGGAGATGGAGCGATCACAGAGAAAAGATAGAATCTGGTGCATGTCCCAAGTGTCTACTTATACTCTGCCCGATTACGGCAAAGCTCCTCAATGAATCGTTCGTTGGTCGGCTCGAATATGGTGATGCTCCGCGATAATGGCCTGATGACTGGACCGGATCCCCTCTAGCTGCTATATACACAACTGGGGAATGTCGATGGGTGGAGGAGGTGCCATTGATGATGGACCCGCAACTAGGGTCTCTAGTATTGATGTGGCTCGAGGCTCCCCCTGGACGTGGATACGATCCACCCCGCCAGTGAGCCTAACAAACACATATCCGCGGTCGCTGTGATCAATAAGTCCCATCGCACAAAATGTGGAGAAGCCAAGAGCCTCCATAGTGTGCTCCATGTGGTACCTGTCAATATCTCCGACTAAGCCCATACAGAGAAATAATCTCGTCACATAAGGTCCTGTTGAGATCACTCGAAGTAGGCCGTACTGCCCCTAGTGGGTGAATAAATCAGCAAGGTAGTGGTCGAGATGTATGGGGTGTCGCTCTATCATGCTATACATCGTAAAAAGATCTGCGTGTGTAATGACCCTAGTGTTGTCATCCTGACAGGCGATCAAGCGACTGATGAGAGCCTGCAAATAATGATGGAACGGGTCAATGATATAAGATTTCTTCTACAAGTCCATGCCCTCTCTATGTGCGATCTGTGGCCAATATCTCTGAACTGACGGCATGTCCTCAGAAAAGTCGACCGCTAGATCCTGATACTAAGGTGTCTCGGTATACGCCCTATCACAGGGTCCCATATAAATGGAAAAATCTGTGAGGCTCAAGTGTCACATCTCGCCAAATAACTGAAAACTAATCGCCTCAGTGCTCCCTACGGTGAAATTACTCTGGTCGGCGTCAAACCTACACAAGCCCTCAAGAATTATCTATGTGCAAACTGGCTCTACAATGGTGAAGACATGGTCCCATCCACCGAAACTAACCAAGTCAGAACTTGTGTCTCTATCCCTAACTCTTGCAGCACTGTCCAATCGATATGGCTAGTGGGGCAAAACTGTTTTGTGACCAAGATGTCATAGGGCTCCCTAAATCAGGTGTGAAGAAATTGGCAGGTCAAGGAGGATGAACCCTCACCTCGTCTGCGCTTTTGGCCCTTGGTGGTGTTCTTGGTACCAATCATGCCTATTTTGAAATAGCATAAAGTAAATTTTGTGAGAAAAATAAAATTTGGTATTGTTTCTCTATGGGCCCCTGAAAATGGACTACACAGGGGTCCACACGCCTTCTCGGCGCTCCCGCATGGGGTATAAAAACCCTCACAGTGGGGCTATCGGCGACACGTCCTCGTACACGGGTTTATCACTTCAATTTTTTCACGGGAAAACTCATTCTACAAACTCATCCTAACAATCTAGCATGAAAAATCATCCAATGAAGTTCTTAATCTATAACATTTCTAGTTGGAAATCCAGTTGATGCCCTAGGATTTCTAGGTTCTAAATAAAGCATCAAGGGCAATTCGAAGAAATTACCTAGATTTGGCTTGATTGTGAGTGGAAATCGAACTTGGACAAGTTTGCCGAGGAAGAGGAACCCTTGAAGTTTTTTTTAGATTGAAAGGGGGGAAGAAGACGAACATGGGCGTGGTTCAGTTTTAATAGAATGAAAAGTCGTGGAGAATGAACAAACACAACCCATGTTCTGGATATCTATTCATGGTGCATGGGCGTGCGCAGGCGCGGCAACCCTTGTAAACTTACTGGATGAGAAAGCCCGAAGACACGCTCGCGCAACTCACTAGCGTAATCTCCCTTTAACTTAGTAGAGACCGCACGGGCGCATTCACGTCCATGTGTATCCGTGTGGATTCTTAGACTGGAAAATTTTATTTTATTTTATGTTATTTTATTTTATTTATTTATTTTTTATAATTCTCCATATAATGCGCTAGCAAGTTCCAAAGTCCACCCTATGATTCAGGTAATTGTATTAATTTATTGACATCCTTAAAGTTAAACTAGGCTAACTAGACCAAAAAAATTTTCCTACTTGCTTGGGTTGCCTCCTAAGAATCGCTTGTTTAACGACACTAGCTTGACGTTTCTGTGGCGCCTGTACGTGCATCAAAGCACATCAAGTTTTTGGTGCCATTGCCGGGGATTGAGATTTTTAAGATTGAGCACTTCTAGTCTTCTACTTAGTCATTAGTTTTGGATTCTTAGTTTTCTTTTTCTTTTTATCTGACACTAGTGTTCCTCGAACTACCTACTCTCTACATCTTAAGAAACCGGTGTATGACCGAGCAAACCCTACAAGGTTGGTCGAAGAAGATAGTGAGATTGAAAGGACATTACACCGAAGGATTTAGAGAGCTGGAGAATATAACTCCTGAACCAGCTCTGGCCTCACCAAGTAAACCCTTAGGAGCAGAAAATTCGACACCTTCAGACATTAACATTGAGTTCTTTGTTTTTTTTTATGTTTTTCATTTTGATGTTATTCACTCTGATTTGAGGCTATCTTTCTATTGTTCATTTTGTTTTGTTCCTTTTCATCTTCTCAATATTTTTCATACTGTTTTTTTTTTTTTTTAAGATATATGGCGTCGTTTACTTCGATATAATTTCCATTGGATGCACATGCGTGGACGATAATTTTTCCATCTTTTCTCTATTTAAAGGTGCTTGAAGCTGTTGTTTTTTGGTGATCAAGACAATCTTGTATCAATTGCACATCCATTGGTAGCTTTGACTTGTAAGTTCCTTGTTCATTGTCTTCCTTTTGATACATCTTCATTTCTCTTGCACTGATTGCTTTGCATAGAAATTATCAGAGTTCCTTTTATATAAATTTATCAAAGTTTGTTCCATACAATTTAATTGCAATGAAGGATTTATCTGTTCATCCTGATTTGATGTAAATAATGCTCTCTATGTTAGGATTTATTTCTCTAAGTTACATGAAAGTCATGACATCTCTAGTGGCATTATGTCCCTATTAGAATCAAAAACTAAATTCCACTTTCATGTGACTTAATGCAAGAACAACAAATTTATGCATGCATGCACATAAATTATCAGAGTTTCTTTATATAAATTTATCTAAGTTTAATCCATACAATTTAAATGCAATGAAGGATTTATCTGTTCATCCTGATTTGATGTAAATAATGCTCTCTATGTTAGGATTTATTTCACTAATGTACAGTAAAGTCATGGCATCTCTAGTGGCATTATGTCCCTATTAGAATCAATACCTAAATTCCACTTTGATGTAATTTAGAATTAATTATAACATAATTTCTAGAATTTATTTCACTAATATCTAGTATTAATTATAACATAATTACTTGTATGATTTTTAGAGAAAAGAAAGTAATTTTATCTATATTTTGTTTTAAATAACTCGATATAATTTGATAATCAATTAATTTAAGTATAGATTATAATGTGTCTAATGTCTTTTTATTCGTGGAAATATAATGCAAACATCTATCTCTTTGTGTAATTATATTATTAAGTTAATATCTGCATGTAAGATTTATTTGATGATTCACTATACGCTAAAACATATTTTCATGAAGGACATATATTTCACATTTAGTGAAAATAGCACAATATGATCTTAAGATGTTTGAAACCATTTAGGTTTTGCACAATGGCTAATGATGGATATGTGACATGTGAGCGTTTGGACGAGAATGGATACATTACTGAACAATATATCCAAGCAGTTGAGCATTACATAACATTTGCAGTCAATGAGCAATGGTTTGTTAGTGATAATAGAATTAGATGCCCGTGTAAGAACTGTCAAAAGCATTCATTCCTTGAACAAGATGATGTGCGGCGACACTTATACTACGGTAGATTTTGTAATGATCCATTGTCTGGTATTGGGCAATCATCCAGAAGAGTAGAGGAGGTTAGTGAGCAATTGTTTGGTGTGGAAGCAGAAAATCCATATGCAAATATGGTTACAGATGCTTTTTACACTAGCGCCGACTCTAATAGGGATGGTGATGGTGAGTCAATGCCCATGGAACATGAGCCTGGTTTAAGACCCACAAACTTTTTTACTTTGATGAATGATGCTGACGTACCCGTGTGGTCTGGTTGTACAAAACACACGACATTATCGGCTGTGTCACAACTGTTAAATTGCAAATCTGAGTTTAACATTAGCGAATCTTGTTTTAATCGTCTTATGGTTATTGTAAAGGGTCTATTACCAGAGAATAACAATTTACCAGAGAATTATTACCAAATGAAGAGGAAGATGACAGCATTTTGGCCTTCAATACCAGAAGATTCATGTATGTGAGAACAATTGCATGCTGTTTAGTAAAGAATTTGAACCGTTGGAGTATTGCTCGGTATGTAGTCATCCTCGATACAAACCAAGTAATACGAGTGGGAGAAGGGTCTCAAGAAAACCTTATAAGGTCTTGCGATACTTCCCACTTATACCAAGGCTTCAGAGGTTGTTCATGTTGAAGGATACTGCAAAGAATATGACTTGGCATGCACATAGTCGTGGTTCACCGAGAACGCTACATCATCCTGTTGATGGAGAGGCATGGCAACACTTCAATCACACACATGAGTCTTTTGCTAATGAAACATGAAATATCAGATTAGGGTTGTGCACTGATGGGTTTGCTCCTTTTAAACAAGGTGCGAGACCATACTCTTGTTTGCAAGTAATGCTCGTGATATACAATCTACCTCCTTGGATGTGTATGAAGCAACCATATTTATTTCTTAATATGGTAATTCCAGGTCCAAATAGTCCATCACAGAACATAGATGTATTCTTGAGACCCTTAATAGATGAGCTGCTGATTTTGTGGGGGTTTGGTGTCCGAACATTTCATAATTACAAGAAGGAACATTTTTTACTTCGGGCCGCATTAATGTGGACAATTAGTGACTTTCCTGCATATGGTATGTTATCTGGATGGAGCACTCATGGAAAATTGTCTTGCCCTTATTGCATGGCAAATCTGAAGTCATTCAATTTAAAACATGGCAGAAAATCATGTTTTTTTTATTGCCACCGACAATTCTTGTCTGGTGACCATCCTTTTCGAAGGCAAAGAGATAAATTCAGACAGAGAGTTGATCATGATCCTTCTATTGAGAGAATGTCGGGTGAAGATATTTTGAGAGATATTGATAGATACCCAGATTTGCATATGGCACCAAATGCCCAGCACAGAAACCAAGGGGCTATGGGTCTATTCATCATTGGACAAAGAAGAGTATTTTTTGGGAGTTACCATACTGGCATACAAACTTGATTCGACATAATTTGGATGTTATGCACATCGAGAAGAATGTTTTTGATAATATATTCAACACCATGATGGATGTTAAGGGCAAATCAAAAGACAATGTAAAGGCTCGATTAGATATAGCAGAGTATTGTAAACGACCAGATTTACATTTGGTCAACTTGAATGGGAAAACATTCAAGCCTGCAGCTTCATATGTCTTGAAGAAGGAGGATCGATATAGAGTGTTCAAATGGGTGAAACAACTTTGCCTACCTGATGGCTTTGCATCCAACATCGGGAGATGTTTTATCTTGGAAGAAGGCAGGGTCTATGCAATGAAAAGTCATGACCGTCATGTATTTATGCAAAGATTGCTTCCGGTTGCTTTTCGTGATATGGTGCCCACCCCAATCTGGGATGCAATTACTGAGCTTTCAAACTTCTTCCGAGATATTTGCTCTACTGAAATAACTGTCGATCATATGGAGTTATTGGGGAAAAATATCATTCAAACAGTTTGGAAATTGGAGAAGATTTTTCCACCCGGATTCTTCGATTCAATGGAGCATTTAATAATCCACTTGTCTTATAAGGCTGAAGTGGGTGGCCCGGTTCATTATCGTTGGATGTATGTGTTTGAAAGGTATACATTTTGTATGTTTAAATTTTTTATCAAGTCCACGTGTTTAATAACTTCTTTATTAAAATAACTTTATTTGGTTATGCTACATAGGTTTCTACACCAATTAAAACAGAAAGTGAAAAACCTAGCTTGTGTTGAAGGGTCTATATGTGAAGCATATCTTATGGAGGAAATTGCATCCTTTTGTGCCATGTATTTCGAGGAGGATGTCGAAACAAGGTTTACCCGAGTACCACGTAATGATGATGGAGGTGATGTGGATCCCATGGGCCGTCTCTCGATTTTCAAACATCATGGACGTCCACTGGGACCCAAAAAATGAAACACCCGATATCTAACATCAGACGAGTATTTGGCAGCGGAAATTTATGTTCTGATGAATTGTGAAGAAATGACTCCATACATTGAGTGAGTAATATTTTAATATTATTTCAACTACATAATGTATACTGAAACTTGATTACCATAACTTGTGTATTATGCGTTATAGGACATTCGATGAAATGGTGAGGATGAATAACCCACATGTGACTGATACTGAACTGGAAAAAGCATGAGCGTCCACATTTACATCATGGTTTAAGAGATATGTATGTTTTAGATTTTGTGTTATTCTTCCTCCATTTATTTTTGGACAAGCAAGGAATAATTCAAACACAAATTTTCCCTTAGGTGGAAGATCATTTTTCCGAAATTGATCATCGTATTGCTCAACTTGCTCATGGTCCATCTCGTTTGGATTATAAATCAGTACTTGCAAGTAATGAACCATTTGTATTAGCTGAACAGTGTCACCAAGTTTACTATAGTCCTTATCCCTCGAGTAGTCCTCATCGCCGGAATTGGTGGGCTGTGTTCAAAACCAAGGCGAGAAGTAGGTTTCACATTCCTACTAGTGATCAAGAAGTAGCTAATTTAAATGAAGGTGTCTTCCAAGAGTTGGTAGGATCTAGACCAATAAATGCGGTCTATTCAGAAGATCTCGACAATGACAGAATACTTGTTCATGGTGATATTGAAGAAGTAGACGATGACTCAGAAGATGGCAATGAGGTGAATGACATTGAGGATGAGGAGGAGGGTGATGAAGACGAAGACAGAGACGGAGATGAAGAAGAAGAAGAAGAAGAAGAAGAAGAAGAAGAAGAAGAAGAAGACAAAGAAGAAGAAGAAGAAGAAGAATACGAAGAAGATGGTGATGGTGATGATGATTGAGGTGGTTGTGGTTGTGATGGTTAACTTGATTACTGACGATGGATAGAGTAATATTTTTGTGGCCTTTACTAATAATCAATGAACCATTTATAGCCTTATTTTGAAATCTTTGTTTATATGGTTTATTATTGTTAATTCAGTCTTACAGAATATATAACTGAATAGAAACTATGCTTAATTGCATAGCCTTTTTATATGAGGAATTCAATGACTAAATATCTCTTTCCTTGCTTTGAATAAGATCCTTCAGGGCAAGAATCCTGTTGGAAACCACTTTTCAACATATTTGGAGTATGGATAAACAACAACAATAATAGGAATTCAATTAAAGTGAAATCAGTCCATCATGTCGAAAGACAATACCTAAGCTGAAATTCAAATTCCAGGTGAATTTTTTACATTGTGAAGGCATCAATACATGAAGTGGATGAAGAATATGAATCAGAATTACATACTTTAATTGCCAATCTAATCATGTCATTGGTTGAATTACAAAGAAATAAATTAATTGTGTTCTTCATAATGGTAGTATTCTCTTGGGGAAACCCTATGTTATCTTCACGCAACTTCATGGCATAAAATTGTGTTTGTACAATGTATGTTTTTACCACAAGTTCAACTATTTATGAGCTTATAGTAAGTACAACAGTTCTTGATTAATATTTTTTTTTATATAATGGTTTCTTCTTATTTTAACAGAGAAATCATGCCTAGAGGAAGAGGTGGGAGAAAATCCAACTCCAAGAGAGTCTTGGAAACTGAGATAGATAAGGACCTTGCAAGTCAAGTGGCATGGGGAACATGGTTCAGACCTCATTCATCACCCTCACCTAGCCCACATGTGCCGCGGCCGTCCAATGCTGCATAGGTGCCATCCAATGAAGATGAAGAAACACAAGATCCTAACATGGAAAATGAAGCAACGGAGGATGATATTCCCCCTGTCCCAGAAAAAAAGAAACGTACAAGAGGTCCTAACAAAGCTATACCCACACCAACAAATCCAGATCAGCGAATATTGATTACCACCCTACATGATGAGTATGTTGGTTTGCATTTCATTTTACATATGCTAGTGTCCAACTTAACTCATACAAACCACATATCTATTTTTTTTTGAACCATGGTAGGAAATTTGTAGACCCAAAGATTGTTAGAACTGTTACGAAGACTATCCAGCTTAACTTTAGTGATGCATGGTCTACGTGGAAGCGAATTCCTGATGCTATCAAAGAGGAGATGTGAAAGAAATTTCAAGGTGGTATCTGCTGAACTGTTTCTGATGCGGATGCTATCACTTTTACATTAAATTATTTAGGTTTTAGGGTTATGCTTTTTCCTGATAACATGTTCATCTATTACTATAAAAATCTTGGCACTGGAATTAAATCAAACTATTTTGTTATTGCTTTACATTTACAAACATACTGAAATAAATTATATTTGCATGTCTGTTGCCTTGTAGCTCTGTTACTTATGCTAAAGGCTTATGAAAACATAATGTTTGACCAAATTTAGTTCATCTCAGTTACATATGCTTGACTGGTTCATATATGATTACAATTTTTGATTGAGTCTTTAGGAAACTGGCAGGGTTGTTATAACTAACAGGTTCATATTTGGTTGAGTATTTTGGGCTAGTTGCAGGGTTGTTATATTGTTTGAGTTAAGCCAGTTCATCTCAGTTACACATGCTTGATAGGGCTTGATGCTTGACTACAATTTGACAGAGTGTTACAGTAAGAAGATGACCTATTCTTGGTCAATGACCACAGAAAATCAGTTTTCCTGTCAACATATAGGAGTTCTGTCAACATATAGAACAAGGAATGTTCTAGGATTAAATTACATTTGAAATTTTCCTGTTTACTGTTGTTCTTCTATTTATGACTGCCAGTTTATGCAATCATTTATCTCTCTGTTACTATTGACACTATCTATTATTTTCCCTATTATAGCATTTGATTCCTATGAAACAGAGCTAATAGGCAATCCTTTGTTTTTTTATTTGACAGAAAAAATTTATGTGGCCTAATGAAAAAGGAAACATTGTTCGCAAGATTTGGGAGGCAACATGTAAGGAACGATTGAGAGGAATGTTGGAAGAAGAAAGGACTCGCGCAATGAAGCGGTTTGAAGTTAATGATATTGCAAAGTGCACAGGTTATAAAGAAGGTTGGATTAGGGTTGACATTTGGGATCGATTGGTTGCTAATGTATGGAGTACTGAAGCTTGGAAAAATAAATCAATTAAAAACATACAAAATAGGAACACAGAAAAAGAGGGATGCATTACAAAACATACTGGTGGATCGATTCCTTTTATGCTTCATGCGGAGAGCATGGTTTGTATTCCATATCAATTTTCCTTTAAAGTGATCTTGATATGAGTTATACAAAGTGATTGCATTAATTGAAGTAGCTGTTATAATCGATTCTTTGATGAGATTTCAAGAATCGTTAATTAAAGCATGGATATTTATCTTGTGACTAATTTATGTTTGACCAATATGTGTGACTGACATGTGTCACTGACTGTGAATTCTTAGATGCCAAGTTTGCCAAGTCTTGAATACAGAATGCTAATTTTTAAGATGCTGCCTTTTACAGTTAATTGCTTCATATACTTGAACCATAATGCTATAGGAGCTTGGCAAGCTGGTAGAACTTTATACTGTGTCTCTATTACATATGATGAGCTTTAAACACTTTGTCTTTTGCTGTCTGGTGTGATCTGAGAGTTTGTTGAACTGGTTGAACTTATGACTGTTTCTCTGATAATTATGATGAGCTCTTACACATTAGTGTTTGCTGCCATTGTGCATGGTCTAATTAGGTTAATTGGTATGACTTATAATACTGTTTCTCTGATATTTATGATGAGCTCTAACACTTGTTTTTGCTGTCATTGTGCATTGGTATGACTTATAATACTGTTTCTCTGCTATTTATGATGAGTTTAATTAACACAACATGTCTTTTAGCTTTCGGAGTTGTGTTCTAGTTCTGTTTATTTTAATCTTGTGAATGATAAATGTTTCTTTGCTACTTTGATTTAATTTTTTAATGGTCTTGGTTAATTCTTTTCTGATAATTTTTTAGTGGTCTTGGTTAATTCTTGTGAATGAGTTTAATTTTTTGTGCTTCCTTATAGTTGAGTGTGTATGATTGATATGCAACTTCTTTAAAGTTATGCTTCTGACATTGCAAAGCTCTCTTGTTTTGGTGTAGGCAAAAGAATTTAATCGAAAGCCAACATATGGAGAACTGTTTGATCGCACCCACAAGCGCGACAAAGGTCGAGGTGATTATGTTGACAACAAGTCTAAATCTGTTAGTGTAAGTTGTCCTTTTTCAAAATTTTATTTAATTAAGAAAGCCAACATGTTTATGATCACAAAGTGGATAGTTAAACTATGACCATTATACTTGTAATTAGATGTTCTTTTTATTGCATGAACAGACTCCTTTAAAATTAGACATGTATACAGTTTGTATTAATACTTAATAGAGTAGTACTGTGGGAGAGCTTTCTACCTTCTATGGGTCTGATATTTATGTATGTACTTTGGCATTGAATTCACTAACCAATATATGTATCACACACTAAACAGGGTTGCATTCCTACTGTGTTATAACAAAGTAACACAGTAGGAATGCAACCCTGTTTATCACTCACTAAATGCACCCCTGTTTATCACTACTATGTATCACTCCAAATTGTATGAGCAGCCTCCTTTTCCTTTTACTTCTAATAGTGGAGATGCAAATTATCACTCATTATCACTACAGTACTGAATTGTTATGTATCTGTTTATTAAACATATTTTGATTATTAGTCTACTGTGTATGATTGTTATAAATTATATTATCTTGAAGATTGCACCAAGTTAGGTTATAATTCTTTTAACATTTTGTTTGTGTGGAACTAACACGAGTGATGAATCTTGTAGGAAACTTATTCCTCTTGAATGACTCAAAAGTACGGGCCTGATGAAACAAATCATCCCGAGTTTGACCCACAAGCTTGGAGTGATGCAATTGGAGGGCTAGAGAATGTACGCTCTCATGTATATGGGTTTGGAACCACGCCACGTGGCAAGAATATCTTCTCTATGTCCATCAATGCTGGCTCCGCATCATACTCGGCATGCAGTCCAACAGTAGAAAATCGACCAACCCCCACTAATGATGTTAAACTGCTCGAAGAAGTCAATATTGTGAAGGACAAGCTCAATACCTTGGAGAACTCTCAAGATGCAATCATGAAGTATCTTCACAATATTACGGAGATGTTAAATCCTCGTAACCTATTTTCTAATTTTTCAATTAGTCCTTCTCAACCTACAGGCGCAGATGGTGACAAAGAAATGCAAGGGTCTGATTCTGATGGGTAAGTTGTCATTTTAGTGAACATCATCTTATGTTGAAGACTGGTTAACTATTTGTAGTGCTTATGTGCTGTCATTATGAACAGTTGAGACTGTGGTTATGTTTGATAATGAACAGTTTATGTAAACTGTCATTATAAACAGTTTGTTATGTTTGTTTAAGACTTGTGTTATGTTTGATAATGAACAGTTGAGATTGTTAAATTATGTGTGTGCTGTCAATTTCTGGATGTGTAATCTAGTTCATATATGTATTGTACAGGAAAATAAATCAGGAAAAGCAGAATCAGTAATATATAGCTTATAAGCGACAATCAGTAACGAAATTCCGTATTTGATGAATACTTTCAGTGACAGATTTTTTTTGATAACACAGGCTTTTACTTATTTCACGACCGTTGGTGTTAGTAATTATTTGTGACAGAATTCCGTAGGAAGTTATCCTTTGTAGTGACAGAAAATCCATTTTGAGTATTCTATAAACAACCTTTTTATGTCGGTGATAAAAATTTTCCGCGACAAAATTCTATTGGCATAGAAGGCTTAAAACGTTGGAAAGGCCGACGGTGATTACAATGTTCAGCGACAAAATTCCGTTGGAAATAATCATTTTCAACGACATGAACCGAGGACGGGATTTACCTATACCGACCTTTTTCCCGTGGGTGATAACCATTTTCCGGGACGGAAGTCTGTTGCAAATAATAGATCTACTACGACGGAATTCCATAGGTGATAAGAATATTCCCCGACGGAAGTCAAATTTTTTTATTAGTACTACAGACGGATACTTCCGTTGGTGATACATAATCATCACCAACATATATTTTCTTTCCAACGGAACAGCATTAGCGACTTGGTTTTCAGCGACCGATTTTCCTACGGAAAAATATCGTCGCAGTAGGCCATCACCCACGGGAATTAACGGTTTAACGACGGAATTGTCCTTCTGTGATGCTGCACTTTTCTTGTAGTGATCGACGTTTTGGGACCGGTATGGTCCGTTGAGGTTTTGGGACCGGTATGGTCCATTGAAGGTTTGGGACCGATATGGCCCATTGGTGTAGAGGACCGGTATGGCCCTAATTCCAGACTTCTTCTTTCTTTGTTAGTGGACAAAATTATCTAAAAAACAAAATAAAAGGAAGAGAATATAAATACATGGGAAGGAATTGATTTTATTGATATTACCTCCATAGATGCTCTGAATGGTATGGACGTTTGAGCCTGCGTCCATCCATCTTGGTGAGCCAGTTTGTACCGAGCCTTACAATTTCTTACACAATATAGGGGCCTTCCCAATTAGTATTTAGCTTCCCCATTTGGCTCTTGTTACCTCGAAAGATATTCTCTCGCAGTACAAGATCTCCAACTTGGAAAGTCAATTCCTTCACTTTGGCATTACAGTATCTTTTGACTTTCTGCCTGTATGCTGCTGCTCGAACATTAACACAATCCCTTCTTTCTTCCAAAAGATCATGCTCAGCTCGGAGCTGTTCTTCATTACTCACTTGATTAAAGGATTGTGTTCTTGGTGTAGGTAAAGTGATATCTGCTCGAAGTACGGCTTCGACCCCAAATGCTAATGCAAATAGAGTTTCAGCAGTTGGGGTTCAACCAGTCGTCCGATATTGCCATAGAGTACTTGGAATTTCTTCTACCCAGTTTGATCCATTTCGGAGGACCCGAGTTTTCAGACTGTAAAGAAGAGTTCTGTTGGTTACTTCCACTTGCCCATTTTCTTGAGGGTGAGTTACAAAAGTTAACCTTGACTCTATCCCAAGATCTGTGCAGAATTTCCTGAAGGCTGGATTATCAAACCGGCGACCATTGTTAGTGATAAAAGCCACGGGTAGGCCGAAGCGGCAGACAATAGATTTCCACAAGAAACTTTGACAAGCCTTCTCTGTGATCGAAGCTAGTGGTTCTGTCTCTACCCAGTTAGTAAAGTAGTCGATCGCTACGAATAAGAACTTTAATGCCAGATAGCTACCGGAAAAGGGCCAAGTATGTTTACTCCCCATAAAGCAAAGGGTCTTGTACTCACGACTACAGTGAGTGGTATCGGGGGGCACCTTTGAATATTGGAATGGCGTTGTTAAGCATCACATTTCTTGATAAATTCAATGGCATCTTTAATTAGAGCTGGCCAATAATATCCTTGCCTCAGAATTTTTTGGCTCAGTGCTCTTCCCCCTAAATGATCTCCTTCTATTCCTCCATAGATTTCTTGAAGGATATATTCTGATTCAGAAGGCCAGAGGCATTTCAACAAAGGGAAGGTGTAGGATCTTTTGTAGAGTTGTCTCACCACACTATATCGGGAAGCTCTAATGGTAATCCTTCGAGCTTCTTTGGGCTCTTGAGGGAGAGTTCCATCTTACAAGTAATTCAAGATTGGATCGATCCAACATGGTTCCTGATCGATATCTATAAGTTCCTCTGCTGGTCGGCAGTCAATTGTTCTGGTTGTCAACTATTGAGTGTTGACTAGTTGTTCAATGTTGGCGTTTGCCGAGGCTAGTTTAGACAATAGATCAGACTTCTGGTTTTCTGCTCTGGGGATTTTGGAGATGTTGCATTTTTCAAAGCTTGTAATAAGCTTTTGTAACAGAGACTTATATTTGACCATATGTTCTTCCCTGGCTTCAAACTCTTTATTCAGATGGCTCACAACCAATTGAGAATCAGTGTTAGCTTGTAGATTCTGAACTCCAAGACCACCAGCTAATTGCAATCCAGCTATCATAGCCTTATATTTAGCCTCATTATTGGTTGCTTTAAAACCAAACTTTAGGATAGGAGAAGTGTTCTATCCGGATGGTGATTATAGGATCAGACCTCCCCCGAACTGTCCCCTATGGAGGAGCCATCCGTATGCAAGATCCATTGGGATGAGAGGTCGTTCCTTGTTTCAGATAGTTTGATGTTTGAGGGATCATCATCAGTAGTGGTTGTAAGCTCAGCAATGAAGTCTGCAAGTACTTGTTCTTTTATAGAAGTACGAGGTTCATAGCTGATGTCATATTCTCCAAGCTCTAGCACCCATCAGGCTAAGCGCCCCGATGTATCTGGCCGATGTAGAATCTGCTTTAGAGGTTGATCGGTTAATACCCTTATCCGATGTGACTGAAAATAAGGGCGGAGTCGCCGAGCATAAACTTCTAGAGCGTAAGCCAATTTCTCAAGAGAAAGATATCTCGATTTAGTATCAGTGAGGACCTTGCTTGTGTAGTATACCGTCTTTTGCAAATTATCCTCAATTTTTACTAATACTTAGCTGACAACTGCATTAGTTGCTAACAAGTAAACATAAAGCTCTTCTCCTGGTTGAGGTTTCACCAATAAAGCTGGTGACTGCAAGTACTCCTTCAGCTGTATGAATACTTTCTCGCATTCTTCATTCCATTCAACTTTGGGTACTTTCCTTAATGCTCTGAAGAAGGGAAGATTCTTCTCTCCTAACTTCGAAATGAATGTACCCAAGGCTGCTAATTGGCCATTAAGTCTCTGTATTTCTTTAATTGTCCTTGGAGATCTCATTTCCAGGACAACCCTTATCTTCTCCGGGTTTGCTTCAATTCCCCGCTGTGTGAGCATGAACCCTAAAAACTTTATAGATCAGACATCGAACGTGCATTTATTGGGATTAAGGCTCATCCCGTGTGCCCGAAGTGCATCAAAAGTTTCTTGTAGATCGACAATATGTCGTTCGGCTTTATCACTTTTCATCTGAATGTCATCAACATATGCTTCCAAATTCCTCCCGATCTGATTTTTGAACACCTTATTTACTAATCTTTGAAAGGTGGCACCAGAATTTTTTAAACCAAACGGCATAACTTTGTAACAATATGTTCCTCTCCTGGTGATGAAGGAAGTTTTCTCTACATCAGATTCCGCCATTCGGATTTGATTGTACCCGAAATATGCATCGAGAAAACTAAGATTTCATATCCTGATATAGAATCTGCTAAGTTAATAATAAGAGATAGAGGGTTAGTCTTTAGGGAATGCTTTATTGAAATCAGTGAAATCCACACACATCCTCCACTTTCCTGTGGATTTCTTGACTAGTACAACATTCGATAACCACTCAGGGTAATACACTTCTCGAATGAAATCTTCCTTTAAAAGCTTGTCAACCTCCTCTTGGGCAGCTTGCAAGCTGTCAGGAGCAAAGCTTCTTCGCTTTTGTATAACCGGTTTGTGCCTTGGATCGAGATTGAGTCGATGTTCAATGACCTCTCAGGGGACCTCGGGCATTTCATGAGCAGTCCAAGCAAATATATCAGAATTGTCCCTCAAGAGATTTAGTATCTCTTCTTGTTGTGCTGGTGGAAGACCTGCTCCTATCTGGAAGGTCCGTTCTGATTGTTTCTCTTTCAGAGGTATAGTTTTCAGCTCTTCAACTGGAGTGGGACGACGTTTCTCCCGTTCGTTGTCTTCATCCTGCATATCCTCCACAATAAGTGTCTCTTTAGATCGGCTACTTCATTCACCATGACTTTTGAGCATAGTAGCATAGCTTTGGCGAGAGGTCAGTTGGTTGCCTTTCACTTCACCGCAACCATTGGGAGTCAAAAATTTGATCATCATATGATAGGTTGAAGGTACAGCTCTCAATTGATTGATTGACGGCCTCCCTATGATGACAATGTAACTAGAGGGACATCGGACAATTAAAAAGTGAATGAGAGCAGTGGTTGTCTGTGGAGGAGCGCCAAGAGTCAATGGGAGAGAAATCATACCGTCGGGTTTTAGAGGGCTGTCATTGAACCTGATGAGTGGAGATTTAACTGGTTTCAGATTTTCTACAGGAAATTTCATCCTATCAAAGGTAGAAGAGAATATAATGTCTACCAAACTCCCGGTATCAATCAGAACCCGCTCAACAGTGAAAATATCGATCGGTACGATAATCACTAGACCATCATCATGGGGGTGGTGAACCCCTTTCAGATCTTCATCTGAGAAACAAATTTGCATGGGTGTGCGGGGCCTTTTCAAGGATGTGACGTTCTGTACAGAACCCACCATTCTCACAGAATTTTTCCTTGATGTGGAGCTCTCCCCGCCACACCCTAGACCTCCAGCAATTACTGTCACATGTGTATCTCTTGGGATGATGTTTTGTGGAGGAGGGATGTGCTCTGTATCTTGTTCCTTTTGTAGAAACTGATCTAATTTGCCCTCCCTTACAAGATCTTCAATGGTATTTTTCAATTGGATACATTCTTCAGTGGAATGCCCCTTGTCCTGATGAAATTTACAGAACTTCTTACTTTTCTTCCTCCTAGGATTGTCTTTCATAGGTCGTGGGGGATTCAATATCTTCTGGTCTTGAATTTGAGATATAATGTTTTCCCGGGAAGTGTTGAGGATGGCGTAATTATGATACTTTACTGCCCGTTCAGGATCATATCTCTGTTGCTAAGGAGGTCTCCTTTCATCAAACTGATCTGGTCGATTTGGGTTTCGGCCTCCTTCTCTCTCAGCTTTATCATATCTCGGAGCTCCTTCTTTCAATTCTCTATATGGTTGTGGGTGGTGGTTCTTTTTTCTGATTTCCTCCATTTGTGGCAGATCACTCTCCTGCCGCTTAGCCTTCATCTCCTCGGAGGCTATATATTTTGCTGCTGTAGCTTGGAAATCTGATAGACCGGTTAGGGGTTCCCTGGTGAGAGAGTCCTTGAAGGGTCCATACTTCAATCCCTTCACTACTATGCCCGCAACTAATGCAGAATTAATATCAACTATGCCGTTGATCTCCTTGTTGAAACGACTTATGTAGCCGCGTAGACTCTCTTCCGGTCTTTGCTTGAATCCTAACAGCATCATAGGATTTTTCTTCAATCTTCTGTTACTGAAAAAGTTACAGAGAAAGAGGTCAGAAAGTTGTTGAAAGCTGTGTATGGTTCCTAGAGGAATACCCTGAAACCAATCATGGGCGATGTCAGTAAGTGTTCAAGGGAACGCTCGACACGTGACAGCCTCAGTTGTCCAGTTTATCATCATCTCATCACAATAATTCTCCAAGTGTTCTTGGGGATCGGATATCTCGTCATAACGGCAAACATTCGAGGGTCTGAAATGTTCGGGGAAAGGGCTTCCCAAATCTCCCTTATAAAAGGAAAAGTGATGTGTGGCACGAGTCGTTAGACTCTGTCCCTCTCAGAAATATATCGCCGTGGAGATGGATAACGGCAATATGCTGAGTCGTGCCGAGGAGATTGATACCTGGAATGATGTAAACGTGGAGATCGATCAGAAAGTGAGTGATACCGATCCGGTGAATGATAATGTCCCTGAGGGTGGACTCTGGTGATCAGACCCTACGCCTCCGATCTATAGATCGATCTAGAGAATGGGAGATATATCTTTTTCTTTGATCCTTCACCATATCTCCTCAGGTGTGGTGATTCCAATGCTGACGTATTAGATCTGAACTTCCAGTAGAAGATTCTCTGCTCCTATTTCGCCTCGGAGAATGTGTTTGACGTCTAGGAGAGTGAGTTTCCTTCCTTCCTCTACTCTCCTTGAGAGGTTGGGCGTCATGAGGTACAGTAGTCTGTGAGGTACGCTAGTGTGCCTCCTGTAGAGCTTTTTTCAGCTCTTCGATCTCCTGTGTCATTCTCCGGACGCAATCAACATCATTCTCGATCCCACCGTTTCCTTGAGGTATCTCAGCTCTTGGAGGTGGAATGTCCTCAGTAAGAGAAGTGACTGGAGCTCCTTTCTCTCCTCTTGGGTTTGGAGCCTCTTTGATTTCCTCTGCGTAGTAGCCATGGACTTTTTTGCTCAAAGTCCCCACGGATGGCGCCAAACTGTTAAAGCTAAAATCAGGATGAGCTCCCAATTTTGACTTAACAATTGAATTTATATTGATTTGGTGGCTATCTTAGAAGAAAATCAATCAAGACCTCAAATAGAAAGAGAGAGAAACCGGATTTACGTTGAAAGCCCCTAATCAATGGGGAAAAACCATGGGAGAAGAAAATCTCACTATCAATCATAGAGCTTACAGGAGATCTTACAGTGATTCCATGAAAAAGGAAAACAAAGAAGGTGATAGAATGGATCCTGATTCCAAAATGGCAGAACTTCGTTGCTAGAATTCAACTTGTCCAACGAACTATGATTCCCGCCTTTTTATAGGCGCGGGTTGCATGCTAAACACGTTTATCAATTTAAGCACGTGTTTGCCAGCCATCCTTCTAGCTAAGAGCCAACTAAGTGCCAGCTAAGCGCTAGCTAATTGTCTGAGTTGTCTTCAGCTGTAATTCTTCTAGAAACAGGTTATCTATAACTATATTTCTTCTAGAAGGTTGGGACCGATGTAGAGAGTCATCGATCTAAGAAAGCCTTTACTGGCGGACACGTGTTGGCCTAGGGGGGTTCTTTCTGCTTCCGATGAGTTATATCGAGGAGTTGGTGCAGATCCACATTCTTGAACAGCAAACCGTATTCTCATAGTATATCGGATGGACCATATTAGATCGGTCAAGAATATCATATCTGGAAGATCTGGCTGGGCGGAAGGGTTATATCAGAATGATTTAATCATGGGTCGTTGTGTTGGTGTTTGAGGGGCTTGTCATCTTGACACGTGGCTTGTCCGGATGACTGCTACGTGTCTTACTACTTTCATCCCTATCATATACCAATAATGGCATAGTGAATAAATTTTTATGGTTTCATTTCACTCTTAGTTTATACCCATTAAGCAAAAATCTTTTAATTCTCCCTATGAAATTTTACACATAGAGAAAATCCATGTGGCTATCATATTCGCATGTGACATGAAATAACCCATTGCCATGTTCTTTTGACATGATTTGCTAAGTAGTATTTTTTCAATGGCTCCAAGAGGTTTCATGACACTAGTTCGAACTTCTCGACCCTTTATTTTAATTAGTGGACAAGTAAGAGGCAAATTAGTAAATTAGTGAAATAATGAAAATAATAAGGACATCGTTCCGCTATTCATGGTAACAAAGTAGCTTAGGGTTCTATCTCCTAACAAGAGTGTGCCTCAAGTCGAAAATTTGCTTGTGAATATGAATGCCTCCATGTAGACTTGTAACCTTTTGAGTAGTTCGGTGTTATATTTCCTAAACAGCATGTGCATCTCTCAGAAAAGAGGGTCTACATTCTACATTAGTTCAATAGTGGAAAGTCGGATCCATTAGGGATGCCTACCAATGTTAGTTTAAAAAAATAAAAAAAATTAATTATTAAAAAATAATAAATAATAAAATAATAATTTTAGTTCATTTAACTTTATATCTCTCAAGCTTGTCTACCATTTCATTGTTTGGGGGTTAGTTGTTTCATTTTTAGAGTCCCAAGATCCCATCTAGAGTCCATTGAAGGTAAACTTGTCTTTTTAGGACCCAAGAATATGGTATGTGGTGTGAAAATAATATTTCATCTCTAGAGCCGTATTTAAATATGCCATGGATTGATAAGCACAAGGGGTTGAAATAGGGAGATGTATATATCGATGGTGAAACTTTGAGTAGGATGGAACTACATTTATTTTATAGCCTAAAGTTGAACGCATATCATTGCTTTAATTTTTCTTTGTTCGCTTGAGGACAAGAAAAAGGTTATGTGTGGAGATATTATGATATACATTCAATTAACCATATTTTTATACATATTAATCCTCATTTTGCATGCAATTTGAAGACATTACAAGCAACCGATACTGAATTTACGTTGAATTTCGCTTATAAGACATTAGAAGGGCTCAAGAGAAAAAACAAGGAAATTGGGGATTAATCGAGGCTAAAACAAAGCACAAAAGAATTCACACGGAAGCGCGTAAGAACGCGCCCATGCACAACGCAGAAGAGCCCCGTACATAACCATGCACCCATATAACGATACTGTGGACTAGTTCTTTCAGGCACCTGCAAGCACACGCTCGCCCAGAGATGGTTGTGGAATCCCTGCTGAAGCACGCTCCCGCGCGCTACCATAACAACAACCCTATAGATCATAACTAGATCCAAGTTTATCCAAATCTAAAAGATTATGATTGGAGATCATGTTCAGCCAAGATAAAGCCTATAGAAAGGAGATTATTATGGTTTTCAAAAGACCGTCATATTCCACTTGAATAATGCACTTTCACAATTCATCTCATAACGGCAAGGGGGTCGAGGAAAAGCTTTATCATACATCTGTACACATCGCCAACGGTGGAGGAAAGATCATTGGACATTAAGTTTGCTTTCTTTTCTTCTTACTTTATTTTGGATGTGTGTTCCCCTATAATGGGGAACTAATTTGTTAGATACTTGGGCATGTTGAACCTCCGGGATGATGCAGGAGACTGGGGTCAGTTGGTGCCAAGTTGGCTAATCAACGTAAAGACTGGAAGTGATCGTTTCGACGCGCACCACGTGGTCCCCCAGATAGGCTTGGTGGGTGCCATCTTCAAATTCAAATTCTGCTGTTTTCTAGCCATATTATTGTTTATATATTTTTTCTATTTTTAGTATTAAATTATTTATCAAAATAGGATAGGATTTGAATCTAATTTGGTCTCGAATTTTTAGGATTTATCTGATTTGTTTAGAGTCTTAAATTTAGATAAGTTTTAGTTTTGAATAATAATTTGCCAATTTTGGCAATTTAGATAAGATGATATGATTTCTAGGTTATTCTTTTGAAGCTATTTAACCCGGCTTGAGAGTTGGTCTTAGATTATTGAATTTTTAGTAATAATATTTTCCTGAATTTTAGAGTATTTTCTATGGTTCTTTGTGTTTTTCGTTTATTCTTCCTTGCGGTCCTTGGATCGGCTAGCCCGCGGGGTAATCGCTATCCTCACTACAAGAAAACAATCATATTGTGACGGATATTAGCGAGGGCAAGATTTCATTGCAAATCAGGTAGGATTTTGTGACAGATAAGAATTTAGCGAGGAAATAGCGAGGGGAAAAACTCCATTGCTAAAGGTACATGACAAGCTGTTGTATTTAGCTAGGCAATAGCGAGGGAAACAAGCATCCGTTGCTAAAGTTGCGCGCGAAGATGTTGGCGCGCCCTTTACAAGGGTTTAGCGAGGGATATTAGCCCTCACTAATTAGATAGGGACATTGTCCCTCGCTACCTTCATGGTAAATCGTTGAGGAATTATATGGTATTAAATTAGCAAGGCAAAATGTCCCTATCTAATTACCTAGGGACATAATCCCTCGCTAATTTAATGGTATATCTTTGTGAAGTTATGTTGTTTGAAATTAGCGAGGGATAATTTCCCTAGTAAATTTACCTACTGTTCATAGCGGATGGGGAAATTATCCCTCGCTATGTTGATTGTATTTCATATGATAATAGTATACCATGAAATTAGCGAGGGACATTTTTCATAGCTAATTAGCTAGGGACAGTGTCCCTCGCTAATCTCATATGATAGACATCAAATTAGCTAGGGAAATTTTCTCTAGCTAATCTCATATGATGGCATCAAATTTGTGAGGGATAGTTTCCCTAGCTAATAAGCTTGGAAACTATCCCTCGCTAATTTCATAAAATATGATTTCTCTTTCATACTATAGAATTACATATGATAGGCATCAAATTAGCGAGGGATATTGGCCCTAGCAGTTAGCTATGGACACTATCCCTTGCTAATTTCATACAATATAATTCCTCATTCATAGTATAGAATTACATAATGATATCATATGAGATTAGCGAGGGATAATGTCCCTAGCTAATTAGCTAGGGATAATTTCCCTAACTAATTTGATGGCTATCATATGAGATTAGCTAGGGATAATTTCCATAGCTAATTAGCTATGGAAGTAATTAGCTATGGAAATTATCCCTAGCTAATCTCATATGATAGCCATCAAATTAGCGAGGGATATTGGCCCTAGCTAATTAGCTATGGACAATATCCCTCGCTAATTTCATACAATATAATTCCTCATTCATAGTATAAAATTACATAATGATATCATATGAGATTAGCGAGGGATAATTAATCTAGCTAATTAGCTAGGGATAATATGCCTCGCCAATTTGATGTTTTGTAATTGAATAGTATTTAGAGAGGGATATTGCGAGGGAATATAGTCCCTCGCAAATTAATATATTTTGTTCGCGCCTAAGTGTTTTAATTGGTGCCCTATCTCTTTCCAGATTAATCTCAATCCTAATTTCTCGATCTCCTGAGAACAAGCGCTGTCGGAGCAATTGCGCCACCGCCGCGCTCTTTGCTTGCTACGTTCTTTTCAGGAACAACTTGAAGTTTCTTCGGAGGAGAAAATCAAGGGAAGCATCACCCAAGAGAGAGAAGAAGGGCCAATTCCTTGAAGGCGAGAGGTTCTTTAGCCTGCTCAAGAACTTTGGGAACACCTGCTACTGCAACAACGTCCTGCGGTTAGTGAACACTTTTCATGAAACGAAAATCCCTAATTTAATTCTTATATAAAGTTCTAATGTTATTGATCCATTTCAAGTTTTTTGTCTTTACTTTTTCTCTCCAAATGGTTGCTTCGTCTTACTTCTCTGTACTGGGTTTATTGGTGGTTATTTACCATCTCTTTCTGGGTCTTAAATTTTAGGTATGGTTTCATTGCTTGGCTCTTAGCACCTGTGTTGGCCTGCGGCTGTCCTTCTTGAGGTAAAGTTGTTTTCTTTCTTTTCATGTTAAAATCTTTTGTAATTTCTCTTTTCTAGTTGCAAAGTGATGATATTTTTATTGTTAATTTTGCATCTAATCTACATTGTATTTCTCATTCTTTGGTTGACACCTTTTGTAAATCAATCAAAGTTGTTCTATCTAAAGAAATTTGTATTCTAGAAAGCCTATCTTTTAATTATGTATTAAATTTGTATTCTAGAAAGCCTATTCTTTCATAGTTAGTACTTCTAATTATTGTTTTCACATTATCTATCTGATTACAACTAGCCTTGTGCCGTGGTAATACTAATTAATAATATTTGATCAAGTGAATTAAGTTTAAGGTAAAAACAACCAAACAATGAATGACTGCTCATTGTGCTTTCATTTATTTTTAAAGAAAACTTGTTATTTAACATAGAATGACTAGGAAATGATGTGTGATTAAAATAATTTCTACTCTTTCTAGGACTAAATCAGAAACTGCATCATCTTTATTTAGGCAAACAAGAGATCCACAAAGTGGTTTTGCTACTATTGAGAAAGTTCATTTAGGGAGCTTGACTCCAATGCTTGGGGACAAAAAGGTAATGCTAAACTCAATAATCTGTACTCATAAAATTCAAGTCCTTAGCATCTTGTCCTGTCATTTTTACATGACTATGAACACTTCCATGTTTGAATTTTACCTCAATTGGTACTAAGCATTATAATTGCTGCTAGAAAGAGTAAAAATGATTTCATGTCCTGTCTATTTTTTGTGCGTCTATTTTTCATGTATTGTCCTGTTTAATTTAAAAGTAACCCATGAGAACTGAAGCACTTGATTGGAATTACTAGTTTATGTTCATCACATTCTAGCATCATGATTTCTGTTATACTACTAAATCTATTTTTATATTGTTTCTTTTTATTTTATTATTGTAGCCATTATCTAGTCATTCCTATTGAACACATAAAAACTGTTATTGATCTCAAGAGAAGAGCAGAAGATCATCAGTTAGGTATCTTTTTTTTTATACTATTATTGTTATAGAGTATCAGGCAACAAGTTCTCTGTGATCATTTGAATGATCTCAAGAGAAGGGCAAAACACATAGCAACTTGTTTGTTTTTCATCTTCTTCCCTTTTAACTGCAGACAAGAATTGAAGTCTCTCAGTGAACAAGAAGTTGAGCTAAAGTAAGTTGAAAAAAGTTGCACTCAAACAGGTTAGTCTATGGAAAATGCTTTTTGGTCTAGAAGTCAATCTATTGGTTAATCAACTTTACTATTTAAAATCTTGGACAAATCCTTGGCCAGTCTCTGCTAATTGATGTAATTAATTCTAGATCAATTTTGTTATGCTTTTTGACTTGGTTGCAATTAGTTCAATTTTAGCATCCTTTGCTTATGTGAAAATGTCATAGATATTCACATAAATTATATAAACTTTCCATTGAATTATACTAATTTTAATCTCAAGATTGTGCTTTACAGTACAGATACTTTACAATACAGATACCATATCTTCCCTAGTTTTGTACTTGTCGAATTTATTCTGGTTTAAATAGCAAAACTTTGAAATCCTCAAATATTATAGATCATTCTTTGTAGGTTTCCCTCATGGCATTAGTTGGTGCGGTTTATCAAACGTTACAGAGTTTGTTGACCTGCTTCTATCTTTCTTGAGGTAAACCTGTCTTTTTTAGTGTTATCTCTAATTTTCTTGATTTTCTTGATTCTCCTGTCTATTAATTTGGTATTTTAATATTATCTCTTTCTTAGTGTTATCTCTATGCTGTCCTTCTTGATTCTCCTGCTGCTGTCCAAAGTCTGATTTTCTTAATTCTCATGTTGATCAGATTGTTACTTTTAGTGTTATCTCTAATCAATAGTCTTAAAGGAAGATTCTTCAATGATATTATATATTAACTTTACATATAGGCAGATGTGTATCTAAATCTTTCCGTACTGGAAACTGGTTTCATAATTAGTCTACATAGAAACTTCATAGTTAGTCTTCATTGCATAAGCAAACAACAAATTAAGGAATAATATATGTAGTTGATTGGCATTAAAAGAATAAGAATGTTTAAAATTTCAGGTAGCTGTTGTACTGAATCTGAGCGATGGGCAGTGGTCTGCGCAGATCTTTTAAGATTCCTAGAAGAGCAAGGGAAAGATATGCATTATATAAAGAGTGAGAGTGAGTGTCTTTTGAAAGTGAATCATGTATTTGGTTGGCTACTTTTGCCTGTGATCAGAGGTTAACTTCATGTGTGTGAGAAACAAGTTCATTTTTTTATTATTTAAGGTTCAGATAGAGAGAAAGAGAATAACTTGTTTATTTAGTTAGTGTTTAGGTTTTGAGTTATATATATATATATATATATATATATATATATCGAGAGAGAGAGAGAGAGAGAGAGAGAGAGAGAGAGAGAGAGAACGATACATTGTTTCTTGAGAAGAAAGAAACCTCTTGCTTTCTTTTCTTTAAAGCATCCATTCCATCTATTATTTGTATTTCTCTAAGCTCACTCGTGTTTTTTTTCCATTTAAAGACTATGTCGAAGGAACCTAGTGCAAAGAGGCGCCGCACCGTTTCTTCAGATGGAGCCGTTATGGTGGGTGCACGGATCTATGTGCCACGCAATAAGGTGGCTCTCAAGTTGTAGATCATCTAGGAAGCTCATAGCTCAGCTTACACGATGCACCCTGGAAGTACGAAGATGTACCAGAACATCAAGCAAAACTACGTCTGGAGGAACATGAAGAAAGAAATTGCTGATTTTGTGGCTAAGTGTCCGGTCTGTCAGCAGATCAAGGGGGAATACAAGAAGTCACCAGGGTTGTTGGTGCCCTTAGAGATTCCCGAATGGAAGTGGGAAAGGATCGCGATGGATTTCGTGACTGGTCTATCTCGTACCAGCCAGGGCAAAGATGCGATTTGGGTCGTTATTGACAGGCTGACCAAATCCGCCCACTTCATACCTATCAAGACTACATACTCAACGGATCGATTGGCACGACTATACGTGGACCAGATTTTGAGATTGCATGGAGTACCAGTGTCCATCGTATCCGATCGAGATCCAAAATTTACTTCACAATTTTGGAAGAGTCTACACAAGGCCCTGGGGACGAAGTTGAGTTTTAACACGGTATTCCATCCTCCGACAGATGGACAGTCAGAGAGGACGCTACAAATACTTGAAGACTTACTTCGGGCATGCGTTATGGAATTGCCTGGAAGCTGGGAAGACAGCTTGGGGCTATTGGAGTTCGCCTACAACAATAGTTACCAAGCTAGTATTGGAATACCACCATACGAAGCCCTATACGGTAGGAGCTGTAGGACTCCTTTATGCTGGGATGAAGAAGGAGAAAGACAATTAGTTGACCCTGAATTAGTGCAGCAGACTTCGGAGCAGGTGAAGCTCATCATGGAGCGATTGAGGAAAGCCCAGGACAGACTACGGGGTTATGCTAATAACCTCCGACGAGACCTGGAGTTCGATGTTGGAGACGCGGTCTACCTGAAGGTGTCTCCCTGGAAGGGCGTGATGAGATTCCGTAAACTCGGGAAGCTGAGTCCGCGATATATCGGGCCTTACGAGATTCTGGACCGAGTGGGCCCGGTCGCTTACCGACTTGCATTGCCAGAGGAGTTATCAAGGATCCATGATGTCTTCCACGTATCGGTCTTGCGGAAATGTCTTTCAGATCCGAATCAAGTACTGAAGGGACCGACCGTAGAATTGGCGCCCGATCTGACATACGTAGAGGGGCCAATACGAGTCCTCGACAGGAAGGAGAAAACATTAAGGAATAAGAGTATACCTCTGGTAAAGATACTATGGAGCCATCACCAAGTGGAGGAGGCCACTTGGGAGAGAGAAGACCAAATAAGGGCCCAATACCCTCGTCTGTTTTAGTGAGCTATGTACGGAAATTTCTGGACGAAATTTTATAAGGGTGGGAGAAATGTAACGCCCCGAAAATTTTCACGATTTAATGAATTATTTTCTGGAGAAAACCACAGAGATTAATTAACACATAAAGGAGATTAATTATTTTAACAACTTAATTAAGGAAAATCAGGGATTTATGAAATTAAAATCTGATCTCGCAACAATTTGGGCTGAGAAGGCTGTATTGGGCTAGGCCAAATGGACATGGATAGCTGGAGATGGACTGAAGAGGTTAATTTCGGATTATTAACTCGAAGATTAGTAAGTGTTAAATTAAATTTAATTATTTAGTGAGAGATATGGAAAAAAAATGTAAGTCCCGATAAAGCACGACTGATAGAGTCAAAAGCCGGAAGATCGGGATTCGGTCGGGTGCGAATTGCGACTCGTGAGGTTACAGTAAGGCCCGTGACTACTGAAAGACGTAAAGAACGTATTAAATAACAAGATAATAGAATAAAAATAATAAAGAAATCACCTCGGTCCGCGAGATGTGGATCTGGTAGGGGAAAATGTTAGTTCCCCGTGTGTGAACAGTAAAAGTGAAATAATAATACAATTAAATAATATTATTTAATATCATTTTAGATAATAAAATAAAAACTTCTCTACTTTATTATAAAGAGAAGAAGAGAGAGAGAAAGGGGAAGACCATCATTTTCCACCCTCCTTACGATTCTCTCTTCTCCTTCACCAGCCCGATAGCGCCCCCCCTTCTCTTACTTCCGGCCGCCACCGATGATCT
This sequence comes from Dioscorea zingiberensis, assembly GCA_026586065.1. Taxonomy (NCBI): domain Eukaryota; kingdom Viridiplantae; phylum Streptophyta; class Magnoliopsida; order Dioscoreales; family Dioscoreaceae; genus Dioscorea; species Dioscorea zingiberensis. The sequence goes on from CM048823.1 coordinate 31,160,810, forward strand.
GCTACTCGCGCCGGCGACCCGCACGCTGCCTCGCAGCCTTGGCCAGCTGCAGCAACGTCGCCGCCTCAGCTTCGCCGCGCGCAGCCGACCTTGGCGGCACACTGCCTCCTTCTCCCGTGCACGCCCGTGCTCGGCGGACCCGACATCGGTGAGCCACTGCCGGGGCTGTGCAGCCCCGAACTCGACCACCCCTCCGTTCTTCTCCCCTCTTCAGCGACGCACAGCTGCAGCCAACCTTCTTCTCTGGCGATCAGCGCCACCTATTTTCCTCCGCCGAGCAACTGTCACCTTGGAAAGCAAGGTATAAGAAATAGAGGGTTTAATTGGTGGTGTTATGGGAGGATTGCATGAATGCACTAGTTGAATTAGGGGAAACCCTAAATTGTTTTCATGGATTGGGGCTTGGAGTCAAATTGGGGAAAATAGTTGGAACTAAAGCTTTTGAATTCATAGGCTTGTATGAATGGGTTAAATACCTAGAGATGAATGTGTATATGAAAACATGGATATTTAATTGTTAAGAATATGGAATGTTTGTATTAATTTTCGGGGTCCTATAATTAGGGGAGGTGCTGCCGAAATTTTCCTAGGAATTTTAAGATAGATTTTAGTTGATTAAATTATGATGATCGTGCTTAACTTTGATTCATGTTTAAGGGCATGCTAGAGATTACTCGATAGTTATAGTTAATCATAGTTTAACTCCCTCAATTAGGGGAAACTTTGTATCATGATTCTGTAAAATATATTAACTACATGCTAAGAGAATCATGCTCTAAATATAGTTGATGGAATTATCGTATTCTAATGTGTGAAGTAGATTATGGAATGAGAATACGGTTTTCGTATTCCTAAAACTTCGCAATTTTATTTTAAGGACAAGAGAAGGGCAAGGGCAAGGCCGCTGCTTTGGAAGGACCTAGCCCGCCTTAGGAGTCACACAGACTAAGGTGAGGGAACACAACTGTAAATCTTCGCATTTACTTGTATTTTGATCGTATTGACCTTTGGGATTTCACGTTATGAATCATTGTGATTTTCATGAAATGCTTTTCAGTTTTCAAGCATGATTTACCGATTTATTCGGAGTTTGGATTTATGTTTATGAAAAGCATGTGAAAACTTTGTACATTTTTAGAAATTGCCATGATAGACATATTAGTGTATTGCATCATACTTGAATACATGCTTGCGCCAGACATGGCTCTACGATAGAGCCAGAGAGTATGGTACTAGGTAGGGAAGGGGTGGTTTTATATAACTCTGTTTTTAACTGTCCAACTATTTATTTTCAAACCCTCTTGATTTCAAGAAAACAAAACCCCCTTGCCATACTCATCGAGTGCTTAGTATACGTATATACTCGTATAGCTCCCGGCCGATGAGTTGATCCGACCGGAGTGATACTGAGTGTTGGTTTATTCCACTCTAGTGCCGCTGTATGAATGTAGAGGTGTAGATGACACTAATGTGATAGATAATGAGAAATTGATTCCACAGCTTGTCACCCCATGGTTGTTGATACGGTCCAACCTGGGAGGACCTTGACTTGTGTGGAATTGATCTATTTCCCAGACAAGGAGTTGTTTCCATAGCTTGTCACCCCATGGTTGTTGATACGGTCCAACCTGGGAGGACCTTGACTTGTGTGGAATTCATCTCCCGTTCTGATGATGATAAAAGATTACAGAAATGCATAAGTGCATATCATTTGATTTAATTGAGTATTACCATGACTTCTATCATGATCAGCACCAAGGAGAGTTGGAAGGCCACCCGGTGTGCCACGAGAGGAACTTGTCTACGGACCACCTACGGCAGAAGGTCCGGAACCAGAGGAGGTTCCAGAACTTGAAGGAGACCAGACTGAAGGGTCTCACTCTTATCATGGACCCGGGTTTCAGCCGGGAATGCACCATGAACCCGGATTTCATCCGCGGATGTACTACGGACCCGGATTCCAGCCGGGGGTACCCTATGGACTCGAATATTACCCGGGGATGTACTTTGGACCCGGATTCTAGCCGGTAGTACCATATGGACCGGTATACAACCCGGGAATGCAGTATGGTTCGGCCTATTATCTGAGAGCACAACCTGGACCTGAGTACCAACCAGGAGCACAACTAGGGCCAGCACAGAACCCGGGGATGTGACATATGTATGATCAGATGACTCAGTCATTTACGGCTTTTCTAAATTATCTGCAACCGAAGCCCAAGAAGCATGACCATGTTGCCAAGGCCCGACAGATGGGGATTACTCAGTTCACGGGTACTACAGACCCAGCAGAAGCAGAGAATTGGATTACACTATTGGAGCTCATCTTCGAGGCCCTAATGTGTCCTGATGAAGAGAAGGTGGCGACCGTCACCTTGTTGCTAGGAGAGAGAGCCTTACAGTGGTGGGTGACAAACAAGCGACGCCGTCCAAACCAGACAGTTTTTACATGGGCCGAATTTTGGACGGCGTTCGACCGAAAATTCATGTCTCAGATCTATCGGGACGCGAAGCACGAGGAGTTTCTGCGTTTGATTCTGGGAAGCCTTTTTGTGGCCGACTATGAGGCCAAATTTACAGATCTAGGGAGGTATGCACCTGCTTACATGGATGATGAACATCAAAAGTGCCGAAGGTTTGAGCGAGGGCTACGTGACAAAATCCAGAACATTATCATATTGGCAGGACTCTCAGATTTCACTGAGTTAGTAGAGGCTTCGCTCAGAGTCGAGTCGAGCATGGATCAACAGAAACGTCGCCTGGAGAAGTCTAAGAAGAGAAGCATACTAGATTCCCAGGCAGGAGGCAGCTACAGACCAAGCAAGAAGAGTAACAGCAGCAGCAGTGGTGGCTCGACCTCAAGAGGACAAGGTGCCTCACAGGGGAGGTCCAAGTGTAATGTTTGTCAGAAGTATCATTCTGGTGTATGCCGTTTTGCCACTTCGACTGCCCCTGCAACTATCACTTGTTTTCATTGTCATCAGCCAGGGCACTACAGAAGCCAATGCCCTTTATTGACACAGGAGAGTGGAGTCGTCCCACAGGCCATTGTACCGGTTGGCCAGTACACACCACCAGCCCAAGGAGCCACTATGGTGGGCAGTACAGGAGGTCACCGAGGAGGATCATCCAAGGGAGGATCACGAGTAGGCCGCGGAGGTCGGGGAGCTCAGCCCCAATTGATGGCTCAGGCTTTTGCCATGACACAGTAGGAGGCTGCGAACACCCCCGACGTCATTTCAGGTATGATGCAAATCTTTGGCATCGATGCATGTGTATTAATTGATCCTGGCTCTTCTCACTCATACATAGCGACTGCTTTCACTCTGCCTACGCACATATATGCTACACAATTAGTTGTACCTATGTTGGTATCCTCCCCTATTGGGAGTTCGATGATTGTAAAAATAGTGTATAAAGGATGTGATTTGAGGGTTGATGGTCATCTGTTGTCAGCTGATCTGATCCCTATGAGGATTACCGACTTTGACGCTATCTTAGGTATGGATTGGTTATGTATCCATCACGCTATTGTCGAGTGTCACTTGATGACGGTATGCTTCCAACGACCTGGTGAGGAGGAGATCTACTTCTACGGGAGGCGAGCTCAGACGGAAGAAGCCTACATGGCGAACCTGGAGGAAGCTGAAGCCCCCAAGAAGAACATACACGAAATGCCGGTGGCGTGTGAATGCCCTGACTTATTCCCTGAAGAATTACCTGGGCTACCCCCTCATAGAGGTGTCGAATTTTCAATTGAGTTATATCCAGGAACAACTCCAATCTCTAAAGCGCCTTACAGGATGGCCCCAGTGGAGCTGTAGGAGTTGAAGAGCCAATTGGATGAATTACAAGAGAAGGGGTTCATTACTTCTTATTTTTGGAAAAGCTTGCATAAGGCTTTGGGGACAAGACTGGACCTCAGCTCGGCATTCCATCTAGAGTCCGATGGACAGTCCGAAAGGACAATCCAGATACTCGAAGACCTGGTTCGGGCTAGCATCATGGAACTTCCCGGTAGCTGGGATGAAAATTTTGGACTCCTAGAGTTCGCCTACAATAACAGCTACCAGAGCAGTATTGGAATGCCACAGTATGAGGCATTATACGGTCGAAGATGCAGGACTCCCCTGTGTTGGGATGAAGAGGGTGAACGGAAGATACTCGGCCCAGAGCTGGTGCAACAAACCGCGGAGAAGATAAAGCTTATTAGAGAGGGGTTGAAGAAGGCCCAAGACAGATAGCGGGGTTATGCTAATAACCGCCGTCAATTTCTGGAATTTGAAGTGAGAGATAGGGTGTTTTTGAAAGTGTCACCATGGAAGGGAGTATTTAGGTTCCGCAAGCGTGGGAAGTTGAACCCACGGTATATCAGGCCTTACGAGATAGTAGACAGGGTGGGCCCGGTATCCTACCGACTTGACCTGCGAAAGGAACTATCAAGGATACACAATATGTTCCACATATCAGTTCTACGGAAATGCCTCGGAGATCAACTTCATATTCTGTCAGGACCAACCGTGGAGCTGGCTCAAGATTTGACGTACGTAGAAGGACAGATGTGTATTCTTGACAGGAGAGAGCAAGCCCTGCGGAACAAGACAATACCATTAGTAAAGATATTGTGGAGTCATCACAAGGTGGAGGAGGCCACTTGGGAAAGAGAAGACCAGATGATGGAACAATACCCTCATTTATTTTAGATGTACATGTACGAAATTTCGGGGTTGAAATTTCTTATGGCTGTGTTTGGCGAAGGAATTGGGGAGATGGAATTGGGCACCAAGCATAATTGTGTTTGAAATTTTTTGAATTAATTTGGAGGGAAAAACATAACCCATCCTTTTAATGAACCATAATGTGGTTTACTTTTTTGTTGAAAACTGTGGTGGCACAATTACCACAATACCCCCAAGATTTTTACTTTGCATGCTTGACGTACTATTAGTTAATTTAATTAATTAATTATATTTGAATAGTTATATTTGATTAGCTTTAATTAGTGTAAGACTGTAAGTAGTTATATTTGATTAATTATATTTTATTATTTATATTTAATTAATTATATTTCATTAGTTATATTTAATTAATTATATTTTATTAGTTATATTTAATTAGCTATGTTTAGTTAGTTATATTTGATTAATTATATTAAATTAATTAATCAGTATAATTAGTTATATTTATTAAGTTAATTATTTAATTATATTTCATAAGTTAATGATTTAATTATATTCAATTAGATATAATTAATTAATTAATTATATAAAATTAATTAATCAGTGTAACTAGTTATATTTTATTAGTTATAATTAATTAATTGCATGTAAATAATGTAATTAGTTATATTTAATTATATTTAATAAGTTAATTATTTAATTAATTAATCAGTGTAATTAGTTATATTTGATTAGTTATATTTAATTAGTTATATACAAATTATATTTGAGTATTATATTTAATTAATTATATTTTATTAGTTATATTTAATTATAGTTAATCAATATAATTAGTTATATTTGACGATTATCCCTCACATTAGTTGAATTATATTAAATTATATAATTAGGTAAAGAGATGAAGTTGCCTCTCATTCAAAAAGTTATAACACATCAGGGTTATTTTGGTCTTTTGTGGAAGAGGTGGCACTTCAATGAATCCATTATATTAGCCTTTTAAGAATGCTTTACTTCAAATGATGCTTGTTAGCACTGGGCGGGAAAACAAGTGCATTGGAACCCACGCCAAGCCACTTGGTGCTCAATTCCACCTCCCCAATTCTTTTTCCAAACACAGCCTAAGGGTGGGAGAACTGTAACGCCCAGAATTTTCTAAGTGAATAAATTAGAAATTTATTCGATAATTAATGAGAGTTATTAACACGAAAAATAAATTAATTAAAAAAAAATCGAGGAATATTAAATTTAAATCCAGCCTCGCAACTAATGGGCCTAGGGAAGGCCTTATTGGGCCAGGCCATTTACACTCGGAATAGTTGGAGGTGGATGGTAAAGATAACCTCGATTATGTAATCGGGAGAATTCGTAATTGTTACTTAGTCCAGATTGATTAAGTAGGAGAATCGTACAAATGTTAGAGTTCCTATAAAGTAGATCGGGCGGATCAAAAGCCGGTATTCGCGGATGCAGTGCGGACGGCATGGACCCGTGAGGCTACTGATCTTGCCGTGACACTGGGGTTATTGACCATGAGAATTTCGGATCTGGGTCGATGAATCACTGAAAAGATAATATTTAATAGAGGGCGATGAGTCATAAAGTAGGAAGATAATATTAAGTAAATTATTGGATTGTAGCGGGAGAAATAATTTGAATGATAAGTTTTAATAAAGGGTATAGGGTTGATTAAACCCATGTGACATTATTGGAATGATAGGCCAATTAATCAAAAGCCTCATGATAAGATAAAGAAAGGAAAATGGATTATTGAACTAAATAATAGATATACATCACTTCGGGGTCCTAAGTTAGAGAAAGAAAAATCAAAACTCATTGGAGAGAAGCTCATCGTACCCTAACTCCTTCCCCATCTCTTCTCCTCTTCCGTGTTCGCACCGATCGCCGCCTAGCCGCCTCTACCTACGCCCATGCGTCTCCCGGTCGCCTAGCCGCCGGAGCCCTGCATGCGTCTTGGTCGGCCTTGTCTTCTGCTTTCGGCGACACGCCAGCCGGTACTGGTGAACCTTGCCGTGCTGCCACCCTCCGGAGCAGCTACCACCGGTGCTTGTGAGCACGACCACACCGGCCGTCAACCCTGTCCGCCGGAGTTGCCCCTGTTTGCGCCAGTCCACCTGCTGTCCAACGAGTGGTGGTCCGGTAGGGAGTCACCCCCTCTCCCTTTGTCGTTCTGTTTGCGAGAAGTTGTTCATTCAAAGGGGCAGCCTACTACGCTTGATTGTTTGCTCTATAACCTCAGTGAGTTCTATACTAACATTTGAGTTTGTGATTAATGGATGGGCTGAAAAGGAGACAATGATTGGGTTGATAATCAGTTAGAGTTAAATGTATGTATTGATGATAGAATGGATGAATGTTTGTATTTAATTCGGGGCCCTATAAATAGTGGAGGTGCCGCCGAATTTTTCATGAAATGCCTAAGTCTAAATGTCCTATTTAAGATCATGTTGATATGCTTTAGTTTGAATAACTCCATGACTATCATCTCTAAGTATACATACTTTAGATTGAGCGAACTTGCAAATTAAGCATGCGTAGAAATATTATAGAACTGTTGAAGGCATGTAATGCTCGTTAAGTAGGAAAAACATGATCTTATGAGTTTGATGTCTCTTATACGCTCCTTGAAGCTTAAATGGAGTTTCTAAGTTAAGAATACGTTTTCCGTATTCTTAGATTCCGTATTTTTAAGCTATAAAACTATGTTATGGAAAATACGGACTTTGTATTTACTTAGTACTCTCATTGATTCTAGGAAAGGAAAAAGGTCCAGCAGGAGCTATTACTCTCGTTGATTCTAGGAAAGGAAAAAGGTCCAGCAGGAGCTGCCGAAGGACGGAGCGATTCCTAGAAACTTGCAAGGACTTCAGGTGAGGGGACTTCACTGTAGATCTAGAGTTATTTCATGTGTTTATCGAGATTTCAGCTTTATCGTATTCTTATGAGTTTTATTTCAGTTTGTGGATGCCAATTGAATTATCGTGATACATGCATAGTTATTTTATGCTTGTATAAGTGATTTAACCTTCAAGAGCATGAGCAATGATTAAGAAAACCCTAAGAGGTAGTTAAAGATTAAATCATGTATCATAAGCTGCACATTAGTTAGTTATGTATGGGGGACCCAGCGGGAGGGCTCAAGATAGAGCCCAAATATTTGAGTAGATGAGACCGGGCTAAGGAAGGGGATTTCTTTTAATAGTTTTTCTTAAAACTAAAAATGTTTGGGAAAGTTAATCTTTTATAAAAACCCCCTTCCTATCTCTTGAGTAGGGGTGGGAAAAACCGACCCGAAACCCGGAAACCGAACCGAACCGGCCCCGAAAATTTCAATGGGCCGGGTTTTTAAAAATGATGTCACCGGTCCGGGCCCAAAACCCGACCTGGCCCGTGGGACTCGGTCCCAAATCTGGGCTCTATTTTTCAAAACCCGGCCCGGACCGGTTAAAACCCAAAATTAAAAAAAAAACATAAAAAAATTAAAACCCTAGCCGCCTCGGTCTAGAATGTGTCATGTGTGGGGATGTGGAAGGTTGCGTTGGGGGCGGCTATAGGGTGTGCGGTGGTGGCTTGTGGGATAGCGGCGGTGGCCGTGGGGAGGAGAGCGAGGAGCCGAAGAGGCTGGGGGAAGGCTGTCGCCTTGCTCAAAGAGTTGGAGGAGGGCTGTGCCACGCCCGTTTCAAGGCTGCGCCAGGTGGTGGATGCCATGGCGGTGGAGTTGCACGCTGGGCTGGCGTCTGATGGTGGGAGTAAGCTCAAGATGCTCCTAACCTTCGTCGACTCCCTCCCCATTGGGTATGGCCCCGCTTTAGACCTCTGATTTCTTGTTTGGGCTTTGCTTTCTTATGGATTTTCAATGATGTTTTGGTAGAATAGAGGCTATATCGGAGGCGGGCTCTGATCTTTCTTGAAGTGTTTGAATGGAAATCAATTTTGGGATGTTGCAAGATTATGTTCTTCTGGGCTATGACTTTTTGGTTCTTTATCGGATATGGAGCGTGCTCATTTGTTTGGGAGCTTCAAGATGACACATTACTAGGTTGGGTGATAAGCTGGGTGAAGACTAGTAATTGATCTTGTTTGATAATGAACGAGTGACCACTAATTGAATGTCAAAAATCAAAATGGGAGAAAAAAAAAGGCTCTCTATGTTGTACAATGCATATTATGATTAAATTTTTTTTTTCAGAAATTTTTTTTAAAATAAAAAATTGATCGGGCTTAACCCGACCCGGACCGAGCCTAGACCGAACCCGAGGGTGTAAAAACCTGACCCGACCCGATTTCACTGGGCCCTTGAATGGTCCCAAAAGTTGAGAGCCCGGTTCTTAGCAGGCTTTTTTCAGTTCCAGCAAAAACCCGGCCCAGCCCGACCCGATCCCACCCATGCTCTTGAGAGAGCCCGTATCGGATACGAGACGCTCGCTTGACGTACACATGTAGATGTATGCCTCTGGTCATCAAGCGCCGGGTTCATGTAGATGTATGCCTCTGTTCCTAGTGATTGCTGGAGTCTTTACGGAGACTTTTTAACCAGGGGTGCACGCTTATATGATATGAGGCCATCGCATATACATGCTTACTATATGCTTGATATGATATAAGATTGCTTATGTATTTATACTCGGATTTCTGATTGTATTAGCATGCCTATCAAGATTAAAGATAACCATAATGATCTTCATAATTTAGACTTGCATTACTTATGTTCCAGTATTTAGTATCGATGACAGGTATGTATAATACCTGGCGGAGTAGTCTATACTCACTGAGCTTGTATAGCTCTGTAAAACCCGCCCCGAAATAAATTAGAATTTTTATTTATTATTCCAAGAATTTATTAAATGGAAATTTAATACGGTAAGCGAAGAAATTTTGGGAGAATTTCTTAGGGTTAATTACTTAGATTGATTAATTAACAGATACCAGACAAAAGTTAGAGTCCCGATAATGTAGACCAGATCTGGTGAAAAGTCGGGAAAAACTGGATCTGGTCTGGTATGGGGACAAATCCCATGAGGCTACAGTGGGCCGTGACACTGGGATTATGGACCCCGGGAATTTTGGATCTGAGTCGATGAATTATTGAAAGATAATAATAATTAAAGGACGATGTGACAATAGGGAAATGATAAGTTAAATTAAATAAAAAAAGTTTGAAGTTAAATTGAATAGATAGGATTAAATTGAATATTTAAAATTATCTATTATAAGATATACATATACTTATAAGATAGGCAGCCTAAGTGAGAGAGGAAAATCAAAATCTTTGGGCTTTTCATTACATTGCTCTTCTTCTCTCTTTCTCGCGACTGAACTCGCCGTGCCCCTACTTGCGCCACGGCTGGCCCGTGATCGCGAACCTACCACCGAAGCCCTGCCGGAGACCGCGCCTCGAAGCGGCCACGCCACCGCAAAGAACGCCGCTGCACCTAACGCCTCTGTCCGCCTTCCCTACTGCCCCATCGCCCCTGCGGGTGAGCTGGCCGTCCGGCAGCTCTTGACGCCGCCCCTCAGCACAGCAGGCGCCGCACTGCCGTGGAGTCGCCTGGCTGCCGCGCCACCAGCCCCCCTTGGGCACCTGTCCGCCCCACTATTCCTCTGCGCGACTACGTGAGCCGCCGCCGAAGCTTCTCTCGCCGCGCCGCCGTGCTACCCATGGCTGCAGCCTGGCTGCGTCGCCACCTTGTTCGGCCGTCCCTTGTTGATCGGCTGCGCCCCATCCTTGTCCCACATTGCCGGCCAGATCTCGGCCACCTTTGGACCAGCCTAACCCCGGCGATTCGAACACCAACAAGGTCTACTCTTGTCTTATGAAATTGGTATTACATGAACTTCATGAAGAACTTAAGATTTATGGAATTAGGGCATTAAAAGGTATTTGGGGCATGATATTTAAATTGCATGGATGTATGGATAGATTGTTGTTGAGTATGTGTATGTTTGTATATTTTCGGGGCCCGATTAATAGGGGAGATGCCGCCGAAATTTACATAGAACTCATACATATTAATTACTTGATTAATGGTTTTCAAGTGTGATTAAAATGTAAAGCTTAAGAAGTAAAACTATCATGTTATTTAAGGAATTTAAAATGCCTACAAGGTGTTTGTTAAAATGCCATGAAGAGATTTGTGGGTTGAAATGGATGTTGTAAAACGAATTAATTGTTAACTATGTTGTATGATTTTAAATTCATGTATTGGATGGGGAATGTTTGTATAAAACCTAAAGCCCTATAAACAAAGGAGACCCCGTCGAAATTTCGTCGGTTTTATTTAGTAGCTTAATCACACCATGATTAGTTATTAAATCCTTTAAGGAGAGCATGTTAAAGCCTTCTTCTATGCTAGTGATGGAAATAAGCATGCTGTAGTATAAGGATGCAAGCAAGCAATAGAGTAATGGTGATGAGAGTAATGACATGGATTATATAGATAATGTGCACAGATATATGGATTTGTAATTGAGAAGATTAAGATAAGGGTTATTGTTTACTAGTTAAGTTATCTTTTCATTGGCTATTGATGTTACAAACATGAATTTTGTTGCTATTGAATTAGTATGTCTTCAAAGCATTTTAATTACCAAATAATAGGATGGAAGGTGTTGAGTATTTTGGAATTGTTTTCACACTTCCTTGGATTAAGAATAGGTGTGATCAATTGCAAAACATTGTAAAGAGTTGAACTCCAACGAATGGAAAAATGCAGGAATTACTGTAGTACTGCAGAACATGGACTTTGTTTCATTTTTTAGGGGCTATGTAGAGGTGATAATGAGCCCAATTATGGGGGAAATGGAAGATAATATTGGAAACTAAATGTACTGGAAGTTTGGGGAGAAATGAAGAAGTTTTCGAGCTTCAATTTAATGTTTTAATTTCGGGATTTCCTCAGTTACTGTAGCAGTGAATAAAGAGTGAACTAAAACTTCAATATTTTCAAAAAGACTCGAAATTTGATTCCGATCGTCCCGATAGTTCGGTGGTATATTTAAACTAATAAAAATGGTGCGGGCACGTGTCTAAGAGCCCGGATCCATCGGTTACGAATTTAAAAGACGACATTTCGGTAAATTCACAAGTAGGGTGATTTAATGCATGTAATGCATTCCTTTTTATATGAAATGTTGTGTGACGAACATTTACCATGTTTAGAACGTGGTGAGGTGGTCGAGGACCTGAGTGGAAGGCTCGGACCTGGGTAGGTCCTGGAAGCGAATAAGGTAGGATGTCGCACGGGTACTGTGAGTATTTCTAACTCTTAGTATTCTATTGATTTCTGTTGTTGTTGTGCTAGATGGAGGTTGGAGTCCATCTTTTGATTCCTGCTTTGTCTGTTGACATGTTCTGCTTGTTGCATTTGTCTGAGCTTGTATGTTCCGATATGATCTGTTTTGAGGGAGTACCCCTTGACATTCTTCTTGTGTTGTTGTGGGATGGCCAGGAGGTGGTACTCCATGGCATATGGCCAGTGGGAGTGATACTCCATGGCATATGGCCAGTGGAGTACCCTCTGGCATCCTACTCGCACCTGGGATGGTCAAGGAGGATGGTACTCCATAGCGGTTTGTTGATTTTCTATTCTTTGCATTGAGTATTCCTTCCTCCTACCCTAATTTGATGTTGTACTCTTATTTCCTCGAGAGGTTCCCAATACATATTCGAGATGGGTTTCCTCATATGTATTTGCTTTATATCTCGAGGAGATTGTTGTTTGCATGTTTTCTTATGCGTATTTGAGTAGAGGTTACTCCTTAGATACGTATTGGCTTCCGATCTCGATGAGGTCATTGATCTTTATATATTCAAGATGTTGCTGCCTTGGATATATATGTATACCTGTTGTTAGGTATTTGTACTAGTAATCTCTTACTTTCAGGCATGATACATCGGACGGATGCCCCGGCAGAGGGCGTATAATATTTGGCCACGAGCACTTGATGCTCCATCGGATGGATGCCCCGGCAGAGGGCGTATAATATCTGGTCATCTGGCTCAGTCAGAGAGCGGTATTTTCTGGTCATGTGCACATGTTTGCTATAGCATTATCCGGCTTTGGCCGAAGATGATACCGATGGTGTCGTTGATGCCATAGACATCTTAGTATCATATATGCCAGAGATTTAGTAGATCTGTGGATTTATCCACTTTCCAGTTACTTGTTATTTGCTTGTGATATTGTTACTATTGCGTACTTGCACTTCTTTTATTCTGTTCTTTGTTAGTAGCCTTCGCCACCTTTATTGATTTATTTGTGATCCTACTGGGCCTTTCTTTGGCTCATGCACTTGATGGATGTCTTCTCAGGTGACAATGAGGAGTAGGGTCGGGACTAGACGAGGATCTTACGAGTAGGTAGGAGTGGGACTCAGGAGGGAGCTTCCGCGGGACAGCCTAGAAGCGTCGGGGATATTTCGAGTTGAGGTTTGCGGGCCTCTATCCCATTTGGAGTGAGAGTTGTATTTTTATTCGGGACCTGTATAGGGCCTTTGTATAACCTTATACATTTTCTTTTGCTGATTAATAATTTTAACTCTGTTTTAATTATCTGCTTGTGTTACTGAGCCTTGCGTGCTTATAGGGGTGACCCTATAAGTAAGCGGCGTCTGTCGCGTGCGCCGAGGCCCGGGACCCGGGTTCGGGGCGTGACAAGCTCAGCCCCTTTCTATACTGTTTTTCTGTTACAGGATCTAGACTTGTATCAGAATAGTAGCTGATGTCTCGAGCAGGGATAGAGGTCTAGGTGGCTCTGGCGTGCCTGTTTCTATGTTTTATTTCATTGGGTTGTATTAAACCTTAGTTATGTTCTTTCCTCTGTACTTGGGGCCGTAGTTGCCCATAAATCTGTGTGTTGTACTCTGCTATGACTTTTATTTGAATATTCCCCCGTGTGTAACCGGGTATGCTTTGTCATTTGAACCTTATTCAGAGTACATCATTCTTGATTTCAAGTTTATTTTGCACAGCTTATGGGCTGGGTGCACTCCTGGCCCAGCTGGTGTGACATCTGCCTCATGAGTGAGATGGGTGTTACATTAGTAGTGCGTAAAATAATTCTTAATTTTAGTATTGTTCCTCACCTTCGCCACATGGCCAAAATCGATAACCAAATAATGAAACTTCAATAGATCCTAATTGCTAACTTTCCCGGAGTGGTGAAAGATAATAACTACATTGCAAGAAGATACGTCTCTTGAAACTTCACTATCCAATCTAAATTAAATTTTTTTTGGCCTAAATTTCACCGTGTGCGAATGTTTATCACCAACTGGTGAAATATCAATAGTTCTAAATTGCATTGTAAAAGAATTCTACATTTAAATTTTCTAATTTTCGCCGCTTGGTGAAAGTGTATCACCAACTAGTGAAACTTCATTGGTGTTTAACCGAACCTTTAGTAGCGCGTAAAATAATTCTTAATTTTAGTATTGTTCCTCACCTTCGCCACATGGCGAAAATTGATCACCAAATAATGAAACTTCAATAATATTGCTAACTTTCCCCGAGTGGTGAAAGATAATAACTACATTGCAATAAGATATGTCTCTTTAAACTTCACTATCCAATCTAAATTTAATTATTTTGCCTAAATTTCACCGTGTGCGAATGTTTATCACCAACTGGTGAAACATCAATAGTTCTAAATTGTATAGTAAAAGAATTCTACATTTAAATTTTCTAACTTTCGCCGCTTGGTGAAAGATTATCACCAACTGGTGAAACTTCATTAGTGTTTAAATGAACCTTTAATAGTGCTTAAAATAATTCTTAATTATATTTTTTCCCAATTTAAATTTAAATTCTTTTTGCCTAAATTTCACATTATTGCGAAATTTTATCACCAACTGATGAAACATCAATAGTTCTAAATTGTATAGTAAAAGAGTTCTAGATTTTAATTTTTTCGCTAACTTTCACTAAGTGGTGAAAGTCTATCACCAACTGGTGAATTTTGTAACTGAAACTTTACTATTGTGTACAATGGTTCTAAATTTTACTTTTTTTTTCCCATCTTCATCACATGGCCAAGATCACCAATTGGTGAAACTTTAATAACTCTTTCTCGCTTTTGACTTCACTATCAATTTTTATTGTTTTGTATAAACGCTTAGTTTTTTTGTAAATTTGATGTACCCTTGTTGGTTAGTAGTGATAGCTATGGTAATCGAAGTGGTAGTTATCTGATGGCTGAAGAATTATTTGGTTTTATCATTGATGTACCCTCGTAGGTTTAGGTTTTTTTTTAATTGGTTAGTTTTGCTTTACTTTGGTTAAGTTCAGCCAATTACAATTTTCACATGTTTAATGGCAAGTGTGTTGATTGTTTTTGTTAAATACACATTTTTTGAAATGAATTTTATGCTACATCTAGTATTGTGCTTGCCTTAAGTACCAGATTCCAAATTTTATATTATTAATTTCTTGCATACGTTACCTCTCTGTAATGCAGATCTTGGGAAGTCCATACATTTGTATAGAGTATAAAAATGGGAAGACTAGCGGAGACAAACAATCATGAGGGTTAATAATGGGTGGTTCACTGAGCGTGGGTTCCAATGCGTCTATAAAGTGGGATTTCTTTAAACTAAAGGTCTACAAATAGGGATACTGTGCGTGGTCGTGGGAGACGCGTGGTGCCTCGGTGATGCGCTCCATTAAACAGTAAAAAATAGGGTTAAAGCCATTTTTGGTCCCTGAAAACAGGGCCAATGTTCATTTCCATCCCAAAAATTTAAAATTTGTTTAATACGGTCCACATCAACATATATTGCCACTTATCACTCCACATCAGCAAAATAACGACCTAAACATAATAATAAAAAGATTATATGCATTTCATTGGTATTCCACATGACCGCCACGTCAGCAATAGGGACCAAAAATGCCAAAATACGGAATATATAGGGACCCAAAATGTCAAAATATGCAATACATGGGACCATATTGAACAAATTTTGAATTTTGGGATGGAAATGAACATTGGTCCTATTTTCAGGGACCAAAAATGGCTTTACCCCTAAAAAATATTTGAAATCTTCAAGGAGAGAGAGAGAACGATACATTGTTTCTTGAGAAGGAAGAAACCTCTTGCTTTCTTTGCTTTAAAGCATCCATTCCATCTATTATTTGTATTTCTCTAAGCTCACTCGTGTTTTTTTCCTTTTGAAGACTATGCCGAAGGAACCCAGTCCAAAGAGGCGCCGCACCGTTTCTTTTGCGGATCATGTACAGTACTTCCTATCCTCCGCGGCCGCAGAGTGTTCCCTGAGGGTTCACCCGCCACACCCGCTGCCCTCCGAGCAGTGCAGTAATTGGATGCACTGTTTGATCACAACCCAACAGCTTCTACAGGTGTTGCTCCTACACCAGGGTTTCTACGAGCACATGGAGGGTGGTTGCAGTGCCCCTGGGGCCCCTCAGACTCCATCTACACACCCACCAGTTAGACCTAGCGGCTACGCGGCATAGGATAGTGCTGTTCTTTTCAAATAAACAGCATGGAGTTTCTGCTTAGTATATGGCGAAAGCTTTAATTATCTTCAGTTTCCGCTTATTATACGTTGTAAACTTTTAGTATTTTGAGTAAAGTGTGTAATTTATCAGTTTCCTAATACCCATGAAGTTGGATCTGTATTTTGGTTCTTTTTTGTTCTCTTCCTCGTGCCCAAGAAACTGGGCGTGAATCCCTGATGATCTATTATCATCTATCTCTTTGTTTTGTTATTGAGGGATTCACACGCAGTTTTTGTTTTATGACTCACTTTTATTAATGTCTGCTTGCACGTCTAGATGAATGACTCACTTTTATGTTACCAGGTGAAAATACACAAAAAAAAGTAAATAAATAAAGCTTCTGCAGTATAATAAGCGGAACCCTAAAAAAATAAAAGCGTTAAATAAGCAAAGAAATATATGCTTCACTCAGATAATAAGTGAAAACTAAAATATAAACGCACGAGCAGTTTAAAAGGCGTAAAAATGAGAAAATAATTGCATTGCCTGGTAGGATAATGGGAATTTTGTTGCCTCTTAGGGAGCACTTTGAATTCTATAATGATTTTCTTATTCATTCCTCCTCCCCCATCAAAGAGACTTTTTTCCAACCCAATTATGAAGAACAGGTTTAAAACCCTCTTAACTTTTATTGACAACTTAGATCTTATACTTTAATTTGATGTTCAACATATTTTGCCTTTTAATTTTAACAGAGGGAGAGAATCAGAGACGAGAGAGAGAGAGAGAGAGAGAGAGAGAGATGGAGGAGGATGGAAGAGAGAGGAGAGTCAAAGACGAGTCAAAAAAAGAGAGTATTTCAAAAAAAAAAAATATTCCAGGTCAAGGTGTCAAACAGGCCGGGCTGGGCCAGGCCCTCATCGAACCGCACCTGACGCCGCCGTTTGTCTGCATTCATCTTGTACTTGGTATTACTCTCTTGAATAGCTGACTTGACCTGCTCATGAATAACCCGAAGTTGCTTAGCCATCTCATCAGCTCGGGGGTGAACACGACCAATTCGTGGGACGGGGGTGAGATCAAGTACTCCTAATGGGTTCCGCCCATAGACAACCTCGAATGGGCTCAAGCCGGTAGTCCGATTTTTTGATCTATTGTAGGCGAATTCGGCTTGAGGTAGTGCGAGATCCCACTGCTTCGGTTTAGCTCCAGCCAAACTCCTTAATAGGTTGCCCAAACTCCGGTTCACAACTTCAGTCAGGCCATCTGTCTGGAATGGTATGCGCTGCTAAAGTTCAACTACGTCCCCAATTTTCCCCATAAGCTTCTCCAGAAGAAGCTAACGAACTTGATGTCACGATCAGATGTGATGGAGAGAGGGACACCATGCAAGCGAACAACCTCTCGAAAGTAAAGATGTGCAATGCGGGTAGCATCCATAGTCTTTCAACAAGCTACAAAATGAGCCATCTTGGAAAATCTGTCAACCACCACCATAATAGAGTCCGAGGCCCGCTGGGTAAGAGGGAGGCCCAAAACAAAATCCATACTGACGTCAAGCCAAGGGGCTTCAGGGACTCGCAAGGGAGTGTACAGGCTTGCGTTGGTGAGAACTCCTTTGGTTCGCTAACACACAAAACAGTGCTCCACAAAGTGAGCCACGTCGCTAGACAACTTTGGCCAATAAAAATCTGCAACTATGAGGGCGTAGGTCTTATCATGAGCAAAGTGTCCCTCAATATGGAGTTTGCTCATGATCTGCTGTCACAATGAACAGTCGGGGATGTACAGCTGCAGGCCACGAAACAGGTAACCGTTATGCAAAATAAAAAATCGTGACGATGTTCATCGGTTACCTCCTGAAGGATCCACCCGAAGGAAGGATCATCCGCATACATATCCGTGAAAGCTTCAAACCCTACAACTTTGGCGTTCATTGTGGTGAGAAGAGAACTGCGGCGGCTAGAAGCATCTGCTACACGATTGAGGCTTCCTGCTTAATACTTCAGAGTAAAGGTGAACTCTTGCAAGTATGCCACCCACTTAGCGTGTCGCTTGCTCAGTTTGTATTGGCCATTGATGTTCTTCAGGGCTTCATGATCGGTGAACATGATAAACTCCTTCTGTATGAGGTAGTGGCGCCAATGCTTCAGCGACTGAACTATGTCATAAAACTCCAGCTCATAAGTGGAGTAGTTCTTCTTCGACCCCGACAGCTTCTCGCTAGAGAAAGCTACTGGTCGTCCTGAATGGCTCAAAACACCTTCAACGCCAACTCCAGATGCATCACAATTGACCTCGAACACTTTGTCAAAGTCGGGAAGTGCGCGAACTGGTGCTTCAGTCATCTTTTGTTTGACCAGGTGGAAGCTAGTTTCGGCCTCATCCGTCCACTTGAAATCACGCCCCTTGAGACACTCGGTGATGGGGGCAATCAACGTGCTAAAGTTCCGGATAAATCTTCTGTAGAACGAGGCCAGCCCATGGAAGCTTCGAACAGTATGCAAGGTCCTCGGTCTGGGCCACTCCAAGATTGCATCGATCTTTGATTGATCTGCATGAACACCGTCAGTAGAAAACAACAAAACCAAGGAAAGTCACAGAAGTGGTGAAGAAGGAACACTTCTTTCGGCTGACGAATAGGCGTTGCGTTCTCAGCGACTCAAAGACAGCATGAAGGTGGTCAAAGTGTGAGGACCAACTCGGACTATAGATGACGATGTCATCGAAATAGACCACCACAAACTTGCCCATAAACGGTCGCAAAACCTGGTGTATGAATCGCATGGATGTGCTGGTGGCGTTGGACAACCCAAAAGGCATCACCATCCACTCGTACAGTCCATGCTGTGTCTTGAACGCTGTCTTCCACTCATCTCCAAGTCATATTCTGATCTGGTGGTATCCGCTCTTCAGATCGATTTTTGAGAAGACCTTCGAGCCGGATAGCTGATCCAACATGTCATCCAGGCGGGGGATGGGGTAGCGGTACTTGATGGTGATTTTATTGATTGCTCGGCTGTCTATACACATGCGCCACGAGCCATCCTTCTTTGGCACCAACAGGGCTGGAACTGTGCAGGGACTCATGCTCTCTCGAATGTAGTCGTTCCTTAATAACTCCTCCACTTGCCGCTGCAATTCCTCGGCCTCCTTAGGAATGAGGCGGTATGCTGGTCGGTTTGGCAAGCTCGATCCTGGGACAAGATCTATCTGGTGTTGGATGTCCCTCATAGGTGGGAGTCCCGGGGGAAGTTCGTCTGGCATCAAATCCGCAAACTCCAAGGGCAACTGCTGCACTTCTATTGGCAGATCTGGATCCATGTCTGTGGCACTATGCATGCAAGGTAGCAATGCATAGACTATATCGCCCTGCTTGATCCCGCTTAAAAATTTGGACATAGAAAGTAGGTTAGTATTGGTTACCGGAGCAGGATGCTTTTCTTCTCGGCAGGGTGCCAACACGATTTTTTTTTCCCTTAATGCTGAGGGAATAAGTATTCTTCCTTCCATCATGGACCACGCTCCGATCATACTGCCATGGTCGCCCCAATAGTAGGTGACAGGTATCATTGACACGACGTCGCACCATGCATTGTCAAAATACCTCTGCCCAATAGAGAAAGACACGAGACAGCGTCTTTAGACACCACGTTCTCACAACTACCGCTGTTGATGATCACCTTGCAAACCTTGTCGGCCACTGTGCAGGTGGTGTGGAAGATGTTGTTTCTCAGCCAGTCGTCCCTTGATCCATCCTTGGGTGCCAGTAGACTCTTGCAAACAACGAGGGTCTCATGGCCATCCCCAATTAGCACGTCACTAGCCTCATCATCATCGCCATGATCATCATAAACTGGTTCCTCAGCCTCCTCAGCCTCGATCTCTTCAATCATCAGGTTCTTGCCCTTCTGACTAGCAGGTTTCCAACACTCGAGTGATTTATGCCCCTACTCACCACATCTATAACAATGAACTCCAGAGTTAGAACTACCTGACGGTGCTTGCTGGGTAGGGGTGCACGAGGACGAGTGGTCCGCTACTCACGCCTCCTGATTGGTGGTCTTCTATTCTGTTGCTTTTCAACAGTGAGGACGCGCTGGTATGCCTCTGAAACAGTCCATAATGAGCGTAGACTGAGAACATCTTGTAGTGGTTGGCGCAGACCTCCCAGATATCGAGCCACCAGTTGCTCCTCCGTCTCGGATAAGTCGTTCCGTACGATCAATTGGTAGAAGTCCTCTGTGTACTCATCTACCGATCTTGTGCCCTGTCTCAATGTATGAAGTCGTTGAAACAAGGTTTGGGTGTAGCAGAAGGGGAGGAAGTGCCCCTTTATCTTCTTCTTCATCTTGTCCCAATCTACGATCTTTGGTTTGCCTTGCCGATCCTGTGAACGCCGCAGCTGCTCCCACCACGCGGATGCTCGGCCCTTCAACTTGATAGCAACTAGCTTCACCTTTAGACGATTAGGGACCTCCTTGTACTCAAATATCCTCTCGACCTCGTTCAGCCAGTCGATGAAGACTTCAGCACGTAGGGTTCCAGTAAATTCGGGCAACTGTACCCGAAAGCCGAGATCTCCGTGACGCTCCTTCGTGCACGGTGCTCTCTGGACTGCCCACGCCGGGAATAGGGGTTAACGAAGGTGGACTCAGAGTCGTGGTCTAAAACCTCACGATCCCCCAAATCTCGCGCCGCCAACCATTGAGTCAACTCCGCTACTTGTCTCTGCAGATCCTCGTTCATCACTTCCAATGCGATTGGGTCTCGAGACGGACCTTCCTCTGCCGGAACATGTCCACCACGACGACCACCACAACCACCAAGACCTCCAGCCATTGATGCCGAGGCTACAGGAAGAAGATGGGCTCTGATACCAACTGACGCCGGGCAGGGTAGTGATTAACCTGCGGGCGGTGGTAAACAGGGGGGATTGATCAAAGAGCAAGAAAAGGCAGGACAAACAGAGAAGAAAAGTCTCTGAAGCTTTAAAAAGAAAATATAACTCAATAATCAATGAATAAAATTCAACCCACAAGCCGGGTTTAAATAGCTAAAAAAAACTAACCTAGATAACCTAAAAATTCTATCTTCTTATCCAAATTTGCCCAAATCAGCAAATTTTGGTCCAATAGAAAAACTTATCTAATTCTAAAATAACTAAACAAAACAGATAACTCCTAAAAATTCGAGTTCAAATCGGATTCATATCCTATCCTAAATTGCATACGAACTATTGCCAAAAATGGAAAAAAAAATACCGAGAAACGAAGAAACGACGGGGAAGACAGTAGAATTTGAGGATGAAGAAAGGGTCCATCGAGCAAAGCTGGATAGACCACATGTGCGCGTCGAGACGAGCTTTCCGAATTGGTGTTGAGCGCGTGAATCCGATATCGGTAGCCAAAGTTATGGTCAAAATACCGAAACGTGTCCAAAGTGCTCCCCAATTCCGGACTTGGCTCGATCACCTCTCGCCTTTACGTCGGTCCGCCAAGTCGTGGTATGCCAAAGCTCTAAAGGTACAATCACACAGCTCGGCATCATCTAACTCGGGCTCTCCTGCATCAATAAGGAATATTTTTATTCTAGATTAATCCCTTGCCACTTGACACTTCTTACATAAAAACTGACAAAAGCTTCTCTTTTTCTACTTTTTAGTTAAGAGGGATAGAGAGACTGAAGAGTTTCTTCGATTCTAGAGATGGAATTGGATTGTTTATATATAAAATATAACACATGTCCCAATAGAACCCAAATCCTAATCCAAAATAAAAAGAATATAGAATTCAAGTATATCTTAATCTTGATATATTTAGAATTAAAATTTAAATATGTCCTTATCTTAATTGACTTAGGACGCAAATTCCAAAATCGCCTCTGAGAACATATCTCGAGGCGTTCTCAAATTCTAAAATGGCCCGAGAATACATATCTTGAGGCAATCTTCTAGAAATGCAAATCTCGAGATGGCCCGAGAGAATATATCTCGAGGCGATCTCGGATTCCAAGATCGCCCGAGAATACATATCTCGAGGCGATCTTCTAGAAATTAAAATCTAGAGATGGCCCGAGAGAATATATCTCAAGGCAAATCTCGAATTCCAAGATCGCCCGAGAATACATATCTCGAGGCGATCTTAATTCCAAAATCACCCGAGAATACATATCTCGAGGCGATCTCAAATCCAAGATCACTCAAGAATACATATCCCAAGGCGATCTAGATAAATAAATACAATAATTTTTTTTAAGTGCATATCCCAAGGCAGCTCAATTACAAATCCCGATGCATGAAATATGTGAGTTAAAATAATTTTTTTTTAATTAATTAATTAAAATCAGAATATTAAAAAAAAAATTTGATTGATCTGATTTTATCGGATTAAGGTATGTAGTCAAATAATGATGGTTTCAAATAGTTAAGATTGAAAGAAATTTTAACACTTATCTTGATTGTGGTTGGGTTGTTATATCCAAAAACAAACAAAAAAACAAACAAACAAAGAGATAAGGGTTTCTTTTTTTTTTTGAAATAAAAAGGGGGGCTGCAACTCTAAAGAGGGAGGAGAGACTTTTCTTCAGAGAAGGCAAAGGTATTCTATACTCCTTCGTATAACCTCACCAAACTCTCGCTGTCGCCGCCAACCGTCGCAAGCCAGGCCGGCCTCCCTTGTGGAGGCCGCCGTCGTCGCCGCCAGCCACCAGGCCGGCCTCCCTTGGGGAGGCCGCCATCGCTGCCGCCAGCCAAATCAGGCCGGCCTCCCTTGTGGAGGCCGCCGTCGTCGCCGTCGTCATCGTCGCCGCAAGCCTCTGTCCCTCTTTTCTGGTCGTCCACGCCCCAAGCCGCTGCAGTCAAGCCTGAGGCTGCGCCTCTACGCCGCCATAGCCATCTGCCCCTCCTCTCAGCCCCTCACCGGAGCTCGCTTTCCAAATCTCCCTATATGAGCACCCAAAGTGCCTCCAAGGACCACATCGAAGGCTCCATCAAGAAGCTCATGGCCTAACCGGAATCCAACAATGAAGAAGACTTTGATTTGTAGCCTCGCGAGGTCGTCATGCGGTTCTAGAACAAAGGAATACGGTGAAAGCCCAAGCAGCTGGAGAGAAAATACAGTCCTATGAAATCTAATAAGCTTTATTTCAGTTTTGAAGTCCTCAAGAAAGGGAAGTAAGTGTTGGTTGAACAATGGCAAAAGCTAGCAAGTAAAGGGTAAAGATTGACCTACAGCATTTGAACCATGAAGATCCTTGCAGATTTAGAACTAGAAGAAGATGAAGAAGCTGTTGCAATTCCAAGGAAAGGAAGATTATTGCAATTGCTTAAGTTCTATGAATAAATAATGCTTGTAAACTGCAAAAGCGAATTGATGTTCTTTGCTATGAAAATTGATGAAATTTATACTGCATATCACCTGTTTGATAAAAATGTATTCTCTTGGAATTCAATGATTTCTGGCTATTGTATTGCTGTGAAATTGGAGAAATAAAGATTGAAGAAGCTGCAATGGGATTTGATAAATCTGTTTATCTGTGAAGAATTCTTTTCCAAAAAGTTATGTAAAATGCCTAGTTGCAAAATGCCCTTTTAGTGTATAATGTAATTTCCACAAAATAAGGCAAATATTCGACAAAAGTCTTGAAAAGGGCAATTTTTGATGTAGCTAAAAGTTGGGACCTACAGGAATAGTGTTTCTTTCAATATTGGGTTGATGATAACTGTGGTATGCCCACCAGAAACAAATGAAATCAAGCTACTATGGAGCAGTTTATCAAAATCATAGCCATGAATACATTGGACCACCCATGGGATGTTCAATATTATTTTGGATTCAAAGATGTTAGAATTCGATGTCCATTAAAATTGATGACAACTAGGAGTGTAGTTTCATGGAATGTAATTATAGAGCTGTGCAGTCATGCATGGACATGCATCAATACTAAGGCCATCGAGGACATGTTGTAAGGTGTTGTTGCAGCCATGAAAACAATGAAGATTGTTGTTTCTATAGAAGATTAAAGAGATGATGTTTAATATGAAGCAAAATGATGGAAAGAATGCTAAAGAATCCACATGCAACTGTTGCTGCTGTCATGGATAAGAAGGGCTGTTGCAAAAATAAAAAAGAAGGAGGA
The DNA here is from genome assembly GCA_026586065.1 of Dioscorea zingiberensis. Taxonomy (NCBI): domain Eukaryota; kingdom Viridiplantae; phylum Streptophyta; class Magnoliopsida; order Dioscoreales; family Dioscoreaceae; genus Dioscorea; species Dioscorea zingiberensis. The sequence goes on from CM048823.1 coordinate 31,185,104, forward strand.
AGAAGGAGATATGGGAGAAATAATGCATGTTCTTTGTTATTCAAAAATGGTGTTGAATGCCATGAGAGTGCTACAGCTTTTGTGTTCTAAATCTTTTAAAAGAAGGCATTAATGTGCAGCATATGATTTGGGAGAAGTTTCATTCCTGTAAACAGTGAGAAGGAAATTTTGGAAGATTTTTTTTTTTTTTTTAGATCACAATTTCCTATTTCTTTGAGAAATTTAAATGCCATGATGATGGTTATTGTTTGAAACTCTAGCCCTCTTTGTTTGGTGATTAATATAAAGTGATAATGAGTGGGCCATCCGTTACTTTGAGTTGATGTGGCGGCTTATGGAAATATTCTTATGGATTATGTAAAAGCTAAGTGGGATAGCTTTTAATGATGTATATGGGTTGCAAGAAATAGAGATAGATTTTTAATTAAATATGGAATGGAGGCAAATAGACAAATGTGAAGTTTGATTTTCAAATTGATGGTGTTTGAAGGGAAGGGCAATTGGTGCACAAGACTTCAATAATCATGCATGCTGGTCAAGTTGCTACTATGCTGCTGCTGCGTCACTATGAAGCAAAACCAAAATAAAGAGAAGAAAACCTGATGAAGCATTCCAAGCTTTCAAGCGAGATAAAGAGTTTGAGAGACAGGCTGCAATCTCAAAGGTCACTACTATTAGCAGTCACGACGTATATCTCAGGGTGGCGGTAAAATGCTCATTTCGAGACAGTCAGATATAAATCTCAAGGCGGCATGAGCCTCTAAGCAACTGAGAAATAAGCATCTTGAGGCAATCAATGAAACTCAAATCCCAAATGGCAGAAGTGTGCGTATAAGGTGGCCGATAGAACTTAAATCCCAAGGCGGCGGCGAAAGTCGGCATCTTGAAGAAACCCAAGCGGCAAATGGCGAGCTACATATCCTAAGGCGGAGGGCGGCACCATTTAAATAAAATATATATATATGACATATATATATGTAATAAATTATTTTATTCTGCGATAAATAAATTCGTTTCATTCATTCTCTCTACTTGTACTTTTTTGCCCTTAATCGGAGGTTCCCAAGACTCTGCCTGGGGTAATTAATAATAGAGGCTTGCCTCTATTAGGAATGGAAGAACCCACAAACAAACAAATATGATATTTGTGCTTCGATGTATCGCCCGGTGTCTCTTCATAGACACGATGCCAGGCGGGTATTTTCGATCCCACATGGATGTGTTGTGGTTTCGATTCCAAGATGTGTTTTTATTAGATCGCATTTCAGATAATAAATTTCTAATCCATTCAGCTTCAGTACAAGTAGAATCAAGAGCAACCAATTCAGCTTCCATGGTGCTCCTTGCATTGAGCTTCTGTTTAGCAGATTTTCATTGGATAGCTCCTCCACCAAGTAGGAATACTTAGCCACAGGTTGATTTCAAGTCAACTGAGTCAGATATCCAGTTGGCATAGGTATATCCCTCTACTACATTTGGGAATCCAGTATACCTCAGTCCAAGAGGCACAATGCCCTTTAGAAATCTAAGAGCCGTCTTAAGAGCAATCCAGTGTTCTTGATTTGGATTACTGGTATTTCTACTTTGTCTGGATATTGCATAGGCAATATCAGGTCTAGTTCTGTTAGACAAGTACATCAAGGATCCTATAATCCGAGCATAGAGGTCTTGGTTAACAGATTTACCCTCATTTTTCTTAAGGTGTACAGTAGTGTCATAGGGTGTAGCTTCTGGCTTGAAATCAAGATAACCATAATTCTCCAACACTTTCTCAGTGTAGTGAGACTGGGATAATGTGACGCCAGAAGTAGACCTAGTAAGCTTGATACCTAGGATCACATTTACTCCTAAGCCCCCCATATACAAGGTTTTCCAGCCATGTGCAAGAAGCACGACTTGCCTGCGAATTCTACCAATTCTCAGATGGCACTCAACCTCGCTTCCCTTCTTCAGGTAACCATTTTTGCATGATTTTGTTGAATTTCAACTCTTTTTTAATTAGATTTTAGTGAAATTTTGCAAACCACCTGTCTCCATTATATTCTTTCTACAGCTTATACTGTCCCGCAAGCGCCGCCATAGGTCCCTAGGACAAGGCAATGCTACCCTTGGAGTAAGGATGGCGCGCCTAGGGTATCATGATGATGATAAAGGCGACAAGGATCCCATGAACAAGGAGAGGTACATAAGGGTGAAAACACAGCGAGAAAGGTAAGCAACTAAATGATTGGAAAATCATCTCCTTCTTCTCTGATCAAGCCAGGAGGCATAGGAGAAGGCATGACTGGAATTTCAGATAATAAATTTCTAATCCATTCAGCTTTAGTACAAGTAGAATCAAGAGTAACCAATTCAGCTTCCATGGTGCTCCTTGCATTAAGCTTCTGTTTAGCAGATTTCCATTGGATAGCTCCTCCACTAAGTAGAAATACTTAGCCAGAGGTTGATTTCAAGTCAACTGAGTCAGATATCCAGTTGGCATCGGTATATCCCTCTACTATATTTGGGAATCTAGTATATCTCAGTCCAAGAGGCACAATGCCCTTTAGAAATCTAAGAACCCTCACAAGAGCAAACCAGTGTTCTTGATTTGGATTACTGGTGTATCTACTCCGTCTGGATACTGCATAGGCAATATCAGGTCTAGTTCTGTTAGACAAGTACATCAAGGATCCTATAATCTGAGCATAGAGGTCTTGGTTGACAGATTTACCCTCATTTTTCTTAAGGTGTACACTAGAGTCATAGGGTGTAGCTACTAGCTTGCAATCAAGATAACCATAATTCTCGAACACTTTCTCAGTGTGGTGAGACTGGGATAATGTGACGAAAGAAGTAGACCTAGTAAGCTTGATACCTAGGATCACATTTGCTTCTACCAAGTCTTTCATTTCAAACTTACTGCTCAGAAAATTCTTAACATCAGTCACTAGGTTCAAATTAGTAGGCAAAAATCAACAAATCATCAACATATAGACACACTATCACACATCCGCCATCTACCACTTTACTGTAAACACACCTGTCATAGTTGTTTACAACAAAGCCATACGAGATGATCCTAGAGTCAAACTTGGCATGCCACTGTTTAGGGGCTTGCTTAAGTCCATACAGAGATTTTACAAGTTTGCAAACCTTATGCTCTTGTCCAGGGATGACAAAGCCTTCAGGTTGCTCCATCTAAATCTCTTCCTCTAGATCACCATTGACGAAGGCAGTCTTTACATCCATCTGATGTATTTCAAGACTGAGCGCAGATGCAATAGCAATAATAAGAATCCTGATAGTAGTAGTGCGAGCTACTAGTGAATATGTGTCAAAATATTCTAATCCTTCCTTTTTGATTGAACCCTTTTGCAACCTACCTAGCCTTGAATATCTCAATGGATCCATCAAGTCTCAATTTCTTTTTGAACACCCATAATATTCATACATTCTGCTAGGTACCTGGAGAAGGGAAACGAGGTTGAGTGCTATATAGGAATTGGTAGAATTCGCAGGCAAGTCGTTCTTCTTGCACAATGGCTGGATCTCCCTCCGTTTCATAGATTTGAAATCTATGGCTTCATAATTCTCGCAAACACTCTCGCTGGATCCCTTCAATCAATCTCTCTAAACAAACGAGCAGGACTCGGCTACTCGGACACTGAGACCCACATAACCTACACGAATTCGACCATTTACTCCTAAGCTCCCCACATGTAAGGTTTTGCAGCCATGTGCAAGAAGCAGGACTTGCCCTCGAATTCTACCAATTCTCAGATGGCACTCAACCTCGCTTCCTTTCTTCAGGTAACCATTTTAGCATGGTTTTGTTGAATTTGAACTCTTTTTTGATTAGATTTCAATGAATTTTTGCAAACCACCTGTCTCCATCATATTCTTTCTACAGCTTATACTGTCCTGCAAGGCGCCGCCATAGGCCCCTAGGACAAGGTAATGCTACCCTTGGAGTGAGGATGGCACGCCTAGGGTATCATGATGACAAGGTAAATGCGACACGGATCCCCTTAAACAAGGAGAGGTACATAAGGGTGAAGACACCAACGAGAAAAGCAAGCAACTAAATAACTGGTAAATCTTCTTCTTCTTCTCCGATCAAGCCACTAACTTGACCGTTGGAGCGGGCACGTGCAACAGAGCCTTATCCTATTTCACAGTTTTCCATTGTTTATGTTCCTTTATAGGTGAACTCAAGGAGAGCACACCTACAAACTAGGTCTTTGACGTACTTCTTTGACATGGGTTGGATCTCCCTCCGTTTCATGGATTTGAAATCCATGGCTTCGTAATTCTCGCAAACACTCTCACCGGATCCCTTTAATCAATCTCTCTAAACAAACAAGCAGGAGCCGGCTACTCAGACACTGAGACTCGCATAACTGATATGAATTCGGTCATTTACTCCTAAGCCCCCCCCACATACAAGGTTTTGCAGCCAATGCAAGAAGCACGACTTGCTTGCGAATTCTACCAATTCTCAAATGGCACTTAGCCTCGCTTCCCTTTTTTAGGTAACCATTTTTACATGATTTTGTTGAATTTGAACTCTTTTTTAATTAGATTTCCGTGAAATTCTGCAAACCACTTGTCCCATCATATTCTTTCTACAGCTTATATTGTCCTGCAAGGCGCCACCATAGGCCCCTAAGACAAGGCAATGCTACCCTTGGAGTGAGGATGGCGCGCCTAGCGTATCATGATGATAAGATAAAGGCGACGCAGAACCCTAGAAACAAGGAGAGGTACATAAGGCTGAAAACACCCGCGAGAAAGGTAAGCAACTAAACAACTGGAAAATCTTCTCCTTTTTCTCAGATCAATCCAGGAGACATAGGAGAAGGCACAACTGGAATTTAAGATAATAAATTTCTAATCCATTCATCTTCAGTACAAGTAGAATAAAGAGCAACCAATTCAGCTTCCATGGTGCTTCTTGCATTGAGCTTCTGTTTAGCAGATTTCCATTGGATAGCTCCTCCACTAAGTAGGAATACTTAGCTAGAGGTTGATTTCAAGTCAACTGAGTCATATATCCTGTTGGCATCGGTATATCCCTCTACTACATTTGGGAATCCAGTATACCTCAGTCCAAGAGGCACAGTGCCCTATAGAAATCTAAGAACCCTCTCAAAAGCAATCCAGTGTTCTTAATTTGGATTACTGGTGTATCTACTCCATCTGGATACTGCGTAGGCAATATCAAGTCTAGTTCTGTTAGACAAGTACATCAAGGATCCTATAATCCGAGCATAGAGGTCTTGGTTGACAGATTTACCCTCATTTTTCTTAAGGTGTACACTAGAGTCGAAGGGTGTAGCTACTGGCTTGCAATCAAAATAACCATAATTCTCCAACACTTTCCAAGTGTGGTGAGACTGGGATAATGTGACGAAAGAAGTAGACCTAGTAAGCTTGATACCTAGGATCACATTTACTCCTAAGCCCACCACATACAAGGTTTTTCAGCCATGTACAAGAAGCACGACTTGCCTGCAAATTGCACCAATTCTCATATGGCACTCAGCCTCGCTTCCCTTCTTCAGGTAACCATTTTGCATGATTTTGTTGAATTTCAACTCTTTTTTAATTAGATCACTTTTTCACTTCGTTTTCACAGTTTGTTTCAGGTGAATTCTATCATGCCTTGTTTGTTCAATTTGTGTTGCAACAACACTGTATTTCCCTTGATGTTTTTGGAAGTTTTGATTATTTATCATAGGGTTGTCTTTTATAATCATTCTCTTAAAAATAAAATACATGTTTTAAAGTGGAACAAAACTTAGAGAAACCAATGCCAATGAAAGTGCAGGATTTTACTTGTGACCTGAGCCAATGGTATGCTATTTTACTTGTGACCAGAGCCACTGCCTTCTCTCACTTCGGTTTGCATCTCCATCCCCTCCTTCAATGATTTTACTTGTTTTATTCGTTTGAAATGCAAGTTTGGATTTGGATGATTTCGGTTAAATTTCGATGTGTGAGTAAAGAACTTGTAATTTAAGGGTTGTGGAATAAAAGCCAACTTGGGTCAGGAAAATGAACTCCCCAAAGAATATCCATGAAATCCAGAGGCTGAATGGAAGGTTGGGGGCCTTGAGCGGTTTATCTCAAGATCCAGGGAAAAGAGTGTCCCGTTCAGCCGATGTTTTTCAGTTTTAGGGTGGTCTTCTAAGCAACTGAAAGCTCATGTTCAAAATTTGACTTCTCGGGTCTTGAAGAGATGCAAATCATAGAGAGGGTGTTTTCTGTGATTGTGTCATTATTGTTCAGAAGCAGGAAGAGATGACTATCTTACCCAAGAAGAACGAGAAACGACTTTTTTTTGACACAATGTAACACGACAACATTGGTTCGACCTGACTGGTTGACCCGGCGGGAGGGGCAACAACTGGGCAACATGTGTTGGACCTCACCAAAGCACCGCCGGAGCGACCCATCACTGAAAAACATCACTAAAAGTAGTGACACAGTCGAAGCACTGGTTTAATTGTAATAAAGCAAATTGAGAAATAAAATTAACATTTCAAGTTGAGACCTCTCTATTTCTAAATTTTTTATATATATATATATATATATATATATATATATATATATATATATATATATATATATATATATATATTCAAAGCAATAAGTCACAGATGTGGTCACTAAAAGGTTTCATCACCTTTTCTTTCCCATCATTAATGATAGTTTAAATAGATGACAATTGGGTTCTTGCCACTCAGACCTCATCTTTTTCTTGTCGGCTTCTCTAAATGGTTTTCATCCAATTCGCCCATTCTTTTGATTCCAATCAAATTCACCACCACCCAATGTTACTTCTAGTATTATTGGGACTAGAGGTAACATTGGGTGGTGGTGATTTTGATTGGAAACAAAAGAATGGGTGGACTTGATGAAAAACCATTTATAGAAGCCTGCAAGCAAAAGATGAGGTTTGAGTGACAAGTGAATCTTAAGAAACCCCCATTGTCATCGTTTCAAAGTTATCATTAATGACGGGAAGGAAAAGGTGATGAAATCTTTTATTGACCACATCTGTGACTTATTGCTTTCAAATTTAAGAACTCCTGCATATCATATTTCTTATTCCAGCATTATATAATACAGATGTGAGAACTTCACATATTTCAGAAAATAGAAACTACTTTGTCTAGCTTGCCAATCTTTTTTGTTACCTATATGTTCTCTTTTTTGTTTATATATATATATATATATATATAATTCAGAAATAGAGAGGGCTCGACTTTCAAAATGTTAATTTTATTTCTCAATTTGCCTTATTACAATTAAAACAGTGCTTCAACTATGTCACTTCTTTCAGTGAAGTTTTTCAGTGATGGGTTGCTTCGGAAGTGCTCCGGTGAGATCCAAGACATGTTGCCCCGTTGTTGCCCCACCCGCGGGGTCAACCTGTCAGGTTGAACCAATGTTGTCATGTTAAATTGTGTCGCACAAAAAACTCGTTTCTTGTTCTTCTTGGGCAAGATAGTCATCTCTTCCTGCTTCTGAACAATAATGGCACAATCATGGACGTCACCCTCTCTATGATTTTCTTCTCTTCGGGACCTGAGAAGTCAAATTTTGAATATGAGCTTTTAGTTGGTGAGAAGACAACCCTAAAATTGAAGACATTAGCTGAATGCACCACTGAATGGAATGGTGTTTATCCTAACAATATTTTTCTCTTCATCCCCAAAGTCGGTCTGCTCACCATACTACCTCTTTCTTCCATGCTGCACAAGAGGTAATGTAAGAAATTACTGTACAAATTACTGAGCTTGAGGTATTTTCATTATAATAAGAATAACATATCGTATTTTTTTTTTTTTGGCAATTTGTAGGTCTTCATAAAATTGTATTCTGATGAAATGGTAACGAAGAAAGTAGAAAAGCATATACTTTCACCGGAATTATTGGAGTTGCTCAAACCAAGCTCGTTGTTCAGTACTAAAGTAATTGTTTATTTTTTATATAATTTTTTCTTGATTTTAGCATGATATGTGTTAGTGATATAAAACTATTATTGAGGCCTCACCTAACTGCTTTAGGTTTGGGTTGAATGGTTCTTTGACAGAATTATTTTTAGTTAAATTCATAATTTTTAACAATCAATATTTTATCTTGTAGGATATTGATAATTTTCTGGGAATTCTCGGTCAGAATTTTGAAGACTTCCTTTTCTACCCCATTATGCTTGTTGTATGTTGAATCAAATTTTTAGCTTTATTTCTTCATATATTTCATTTAAATATGTTTGTTCCATGTATTTCCATGGTTTTCATTGGTTGTGGCTATGATGACGCACTTGAAAAATCCAATATAGCACAATGAGGCATGCTTTCTCAGGTTTTTGATTCTTTGAATTTTTGTTCTGTGTCTATTTTATGCATGTCTTGTTCTGCTGTGAGGCGTCGCAGTTGGAAGGGCAAAACAAGCAACCACTGAAGCTCACTAGCTATATCGGACTCGAATTTTCACTTATTTATTATCTGAGTTCACTTTTTTACTTTGTTTTCACAGTTTATTTCATGCCTTTATTTTCCTTTAATTTTTGTTTTGGCTGTGAGGTGTATCAGCTGGAAGGCCAAAACAGGCAACCATTGCAGCCCATTAGCTGTATCGGCGTCTATTTTTCACTTATGTTTTTTTATCTAAATTCACTTTTTCACTTTGTTTTCACAGTTTGTTTCAGGTGAATTCTATCATGCCTTGTTTGTTTAATTTGTGTTACAACAACACTATATTTTCCTTGTTATTTTTGGAAGTTTTGATTATTTACCATAGGGTTGTCTTTTATACTCTTCTCTTGAAAATAAAATCCATGTTTTAAAGTGGAGCTAAACTTAGAGAAACCAATGCCAATGAAAGTGCAAGATTTTACTTGTGAACAGAGCCAAGGGTGCGCTATCCTTCAAGTTCTGCAGTGAATTATTTTCTTATTTTCTTTTTATGAGCTAAAAGAAGAGAATGTAAGTCTCTCAATTATAACATTTGTTTTTAAGTGTATTCCCATATTTGGTTTTATTCTTATGTTTGTATGTTTATTATTTGGCGTTTAGGTTTCTTTTTCACGGTTCTGTTTAATTTTAGCAAAACGGTTTACTGGTTGGTTGTAAAAAACAACGCTTATTATTTGAACTCATATAATATAGGAAGTTAACTGATGAATGGCACATGAGCGAAGTAAAACAAAATAATGAACTCTTACAACTTGCATTCACGAAGCCAGTCGAGTTATTTAAGCGACACCGACCAATGCTTAATAGTACGAGAATTCCTCTACAATAGTTGAGATGTCAATGGTCCTTGGCCCCGATGGGTAACCCGATTCCCCGGCCCGACGGGGGGCCGGGGCAATGATTTAATTCCCCATCGGGGTCCAAGCCGGGGCCGGGGAATACATTTATTTCACACCAGCGCTTAGTTTACTGGTAAAGCTTTTTATTATTTTGCGAAGGCGTTTAATGTTTTGGTGCGTATGAGTTTAGGAAAGATCTATCAAATGTTGCATGTATTCCTTACAGGAGGGTTCCGTCCATAATTTATTCCATTCCAATTATGAAGAACTTGTTTAAGGGTTGACAGCTAGATCTTTTTGTGTTAGACTATGAGAACCATGCTTTTGTTCTTGGCTTGCTAATTGTGTTAGCTCTTAATGTACCAAAAATAAAAAATAAAATAAAATAAATAAACACAAATGTTACATTCATTCGTTGCAGGAGGCTTTCTATCCATAATACAGAATATGAACAGCAACAAAATAAAGAAAATGAAGAGCTGCCAAAAAGGATACTTAACAGAAAGACTAGAAAAAATCGTAAAACATTAGACCCTGCTGTATATTTAGTTGGACTTGAGATGAGAAAACTAAGCAAGTATAGATAGACATTGCCAGAAGTGATGTCCCTTTGAACTTCACTATTGAATTTTTATTGTTTTGTATAAACACTTAGTTTGTTTGTAAAGTATTTATTGTTTATCTTCAATGGTTATTTTTATTATCAAAGTGTTTATTGTTTTCGTAAGCTTTTTTTATTATTTTGAAAAGATTATTAGTTTGCTAAAGCGTTTAATTTTTTGTTTAACTATTTATTATATGTCCTAAGCGTTTGCAATTTTGTAAAGAGTTTTTTATATGTATAAAGCTGTTAGTATAAACGCTTATCATTTTACTTAATTATTTATTTAAGTAATTTATGATGTGCCTCTCATTGGTTTTGCATTCCAATATTTTTTATAAGGTTTTGGTAATAAATCCATTTTTCATAGTTTGGTGGTAAAGGCTCTTGGTCAAATGTATTTTCTTCTACAAATTTCTGGACTTCATCAGCTTTCGCCAGTCGTTCCAGAAAGACTCTTATTTCACCTCCAATGCCTATTAAGTGCCCATCATGAAATGCAACAGAAGTTCAAAAACTCAAGAAGATAAAGTCTCTTGAAAACTGATACAAAGAAGTAGGTTCAATTAGATCAAATTAATTTTAAGTGCTTACAAGTTGAAACAGTGGAAGCCTAATTCTTACTTGCTTGTTTATTATTCATTATGGCATATGGACGACAAGAGGATGATTTCGGGTTGATGATATCTACAAGAATACCATTTACATCCAGAATAAGAAGTAAAGTAAGAAAAATAAATAAACACAACAGTAAACGATAAGCGTTTAAGCAAACATACTAAACACTTTACTACAATAATAAAAACTAACTAACAATAATAAACACTTCACAAAAAAGTAACCTCTCAAGGGAAAAATAAAATCTTTACAAGAATAATAATCACTTCAACCAGAAAAATAAGAACTAAGCAAAACAATAATCACCGGAAAATAAACCCCAAAAACGGCAAAGAATAAGAGCAAATTTTCCCTTGATAACACCTGGCGTTGATGAGAGAGCAGTTTTCCCGGAACATCTTACTATAATTACATGTTCTATATATTAGGTAACTGATATTTTTGTTGACTCTACTGGGACTGAATAAGTTTCGATCGACCTCTGAGGGTAGGTATACTCGCCTTCAGAGTCTCCAACACTTGCTTTGCAGCTAATACCAAAACAAGAAAATTGTCAAAACATCGGCTGCAAAGCAAGTGTTGGAGGAGCATGACTTTGCTTGAGGATTCCACCAATTTACAAATGGAACTCAACCTCGCATCCCTTCTCCATGTACCTATTTTTGCATAATTTTGTTAAATTTGAACTCATTTTTAATATCAACAGTTTATCATAAGTATCAAGTCAGATAAATAATGAGGCATTACCTATATTAAGAGCCATCTGCAAGATAAGCTCCATAGCTTCCAATTGACACTACTACAGTGCTACTAGAAAAACCATTCCTTAAAAATCCCGGGATGCTACTAGGTCTTTCTTGAAGCTACTACTGGGAAAGAAACCTGATAGGAAGAAGTTATTAATACATCAGCACCAACCTCAACTCTTCAGAAAACAATGGAGATCATTGGAGTTACTCAAGAAGATGGACAAGATAAATAATACAAGAGCCAAAAGATTCTAATCATGAAAATATAGCTTATTAAAGGTAGAATTTACCGCCTTGAAAGGACATTTGTTTGGTTGAAAATGGAGGGAACCCACTGCACAAGATCAATAATGTTTTAGAGAAAAAAGAAGCAAAACAAAAGCCACATCAAAACCATTAATTTTTTTTTCTCAGTCAACAAAGAACATCAAAGTTCTTTATACAAAGCCTTTAAAATGGAAAAAAGTAATAGCTATTAAAAAGAAAAAAGAAAACAATTACAAGAAAAGAAGGGGAAAAAAGAGAAGGAAATCACAGCAATGGATCTACATAATATGGGAACAAACATCAGGGGAGAGACTGTTGCTGTGGCCGGGAGTCAGGGTAGGGTGCTCAGTGCTTGCTGGGGGATGAGGATCGAGAGAGAGAGAGAGAGAGGCGTCGGGTGAATTAGGGTTCGAGGAATATATATATATATATATATATATATATATATATACATTCCACTGAGAGATACTGAGCCCTTGAATTAGAAATTAAAAATTTTAATCAAATTTTAAAATTTGATTAGTTGAATTTAAATTTAGGAAATTTATCATTTTAAATTATTTAAACCAAAAAAATTACTAAATCTAAAAAAAAATGATGGGGACAGAAACAAAGGAAAGCGTATAGTCTTCAGGGAAGAAAGACCTAGTTGTAGGTGTGCTCTCCTTGAGTTCACCTATAAAGACGACAGAAACAAAGGAAATCTGTGAAAGGGAATAGGGCTTGTTGCATGTACCCGCTCCGACAGTCAAGTTAGTAGCTTCATCGAAAAAGGAGGAGATTTCCTATTTTTTTAGTTGCTTACCTTTCTCGCTGGTGTCTTCACCCTTATGTACCTCTCCTTGTTTTTGGGGATCTGTGCCGCCTTTATCTTGTCATCATGATACCCTAGGCATGTCATTCTGGAGTATTGCCTTGTCCTAGTGGGGTATGGCGGCACCTTGCGGGACATTATAAGCTGTACAAAGAATATGATGGAGACAGGTGGTTTGGTGGATCCTCTAGATATCACTAGCCCAACCCCCACTCTCTTCTAGATCTCAAGGTATTCAAAAAGCAAAGTTAACCTTCTACGCCCCTGAATCCATGCAGACACTCTCGCCGAGTCCCTTCAAGCAACCTCTTGAGATTCTCTGATGCTTACGTTCAAAAGCTCACATTCAACCAAACTTTTGCAGAATTTCACTGAAATATAATTAAAAAAGAGTCCAAATTAAACAAAATCATGCAAAAATGGGTACCTTGCTGGATCTCCCTCTATTTCATGGATTTGAAATCCATGGCTTCGTAATTCTTGCAAACACTCTCACTGAATCCCTTCAATCAATCTCTCTAAACAAACGAGCAGGACCCGGCTACTAGGACACTGAGCACCCCACATACAAGGTTTTGCAGCCATGTGCAAGAAGCACGACTTGCCTGCAAATTCTACCAATTCTCAGATGGCACTCAGCCTCGCTTCCCTTCTTCAGGTAACTATTATTGCATGATTTTGTTGAATTTGAACTCTTTTTTAACTAGATTTCAGTGAAATTCTGCAAACCACCTGTCTCCATCATATTCTTTCTACGGCTTATACTGTCCCGCATGGCACTGCCATAGGCCCCTAGGACAAGGCAATGCTACCCTTGGAGTGAGGATGGCGCGCCTAGGGTATCATGATGACAAGATAAAGGCGACACAGATCCCCAGAAAACAAAGAGAGGTACATAAGGATGAAGACACCAACGGGAAAGGTAAGCAACTAAACAACTGGGAAATCTTCTCATTCTTCTCCGATCAAACCACTAACTTGACTGTCGGAGCGGGCACGTGAAACAGAGCCCTATCCCCTTACACAACTTTCCTTTGTTTGTGTTCCTTTATAGGTGAACTCAAGGAGAGCACACCTACATACTAAGAGCACTCTCCACTATGTTGAAAATTAGAGCCCGATCCATTGGATAGCTCCTCCACTAAGTAGGAATACTTAGCTAGAGGTTGATTTCAAGTCAACCGAATCAGATATCCAGTTGGCATCGGTATATCCCTCTACTACATTTGGGAATCCAGTATATCTCAGTCTTAACCAAATTAAATGTTAAATGGCTTGACCCAGATTAAAACTCGAACCCATTTTATAATAGATCCAACCAATTGATTTATGCGAATGAACAAAATTACATTAATACCCTTTGTCCTCTGAGCCATTTAACAACTCAATACAAAGCCATCATTTGATCCGTGGCATTACGGTAATTCTAACAAATGAGATAATAAGGAATATTTTTATTCTAGATTAATCCCTTGCCTTATTTCCAGAGGGCAGGTTGCCATTTGACACCTCTGACATAAAAACTGATAAAAGCTTCTCTTTTTCTATTTTTTAGTTAAGAGGGATAGAGAGACTGAAGAGTTTCTTTGATTCTAGAGATGGAATTGGATGTGTTGTGGTTTAGATTCCAAGCTGTGTTTTTATTAGATCGCATTTCAGATAATAAATTTCTAATCCATTCAGCTTCAGTACAAGTAGAATAAAGAGCAACCAATTCAGCTTCCATGGTGCTCCTTGCATTGAGCTTATATTTAGTAGATTTCCATTGGATAGCTCCTCCACCAAGTAGAAATACTTAGCCAGAGGGGTATTTCAAGTCAACTGAGTCAGATATCCCGTTGACATCGGTATATCCCTCTACTACATTTGGGAATCCAGTATACCTCAACCCAAGAGGCACAATGCCCTTTAGAAATCTAAGAACCCTCACAAGAGCAATCCAGTTTTCTTGATTTGGATTACTGGTGTATCTACTTCGTTTGGATACTGCATAGGCAATATCAGGTCTAGTTCTGTTAGACAAGTACATCAAGGATCCTATAATCCGAGCATAGAGGTCTTGGTTAACAGATTCACCCTCATTTTTCTTAAGGTATACAGTAGAGTCATGGGGTGTAGCTACTGGCTTGAAATCAAGATAACCATAATTCTCCAAAATTATAAATTTATATATTTTGTATTATGCCTATATTACAGCAGAGTTATAATTTTGTCTATTATGATTTACAGGTGGTATTCAAAATTGTACTACAGGGGACCATTAAATAAAATTATATATTGGTGGCAAATGTAAATATTAGCGAGGGAATAGCTACGAAATAGCGAGGGAATAATTTTTAAAAAATTAGCTACGACAAATAAGACCTAGCTAAATCGCTGGTGAAAATACTGAATAGCTAAGGAACAACGAGGGAATTATTTTAAAAAAAGTAGCTACAAAGGAGTAGCCCTAGCTAAATAGCTAGGGTGTTTCCCTGGCTAAGTCCTCGCCAATGGGAAAAATTCAGCGAGGGAATATAGCTAGAAAATAGCAAGGGAATTTATTTTCTCGCTATATAACTACAACCAAATCCCTCTCGGAATCCGAGGAACTTATCAGAAAAGAGGGATATAGTAAGGAGAGTTTAGCGAGAAATAGCAAGGGAATTATTTTCCCTTGCTAAATGGTTAGTGGATAACTCCGTCGCTAATCCCTCGCTAAATTTAGCGAGGGACACTTTCCTTGCTAAAAATTTGCTAGGATCAAAATCGCGACAGAAAGGTTTCCCTCGCTATTTCCTAGCTAAATTAATTTAGCGAGGGAAAATCATAATTTAGCTAGGGATTTGTCCCTTGCTATTTTCCAGTTTTCTTGTAGTAGCCTGCCCGGCGTTAGGTGGTATCATAGAGCTCGTCTTCTTCTAGTGGCATCGACATCGATGGCTGAAGGTCGTGTTGGTCATGAAGGTCTATGTGGTGGACAGGTTCTAGCTACGGAAGTCTAGTACCGCGACCTAAGCGCCCTTGAGGAGATGAACCAGGATCTACAGAGGCAAGTTGCGGAGTTAACCCATCGCTTGATGATTAAGGATTTGCAGAGGCAAGTCATGAAGTTATCAAGACGTCTAGCGGAGATCAGTTTGGATCGTTGTTGTCATGGGCAGGTTCTAGCTGAAGAAATTCAATACTATGATTATAGTGATCAGAGGTTTGGCTAACCCATCTACGACGATAATGAGGAGGAGATCTCACACATCTACGATGATGATGACAAGGAAGAGATCTCACCCATCTTTGACGATGATGAGAAGGAAGAGATCTCGCCCATCTACAACGATTACGATGAAGAGATCTCACCCATCTACGACGATTACGATGAAGAGATCTCTCCCATCTATGACGACTACGAGGGGGAAATTGGCGAATCCATCTATAATGATTATGAACAGAAGATTAGACCAAGCTTGCAGACTTCTGACGATTCTAAAGACATTGTTTTGAACTCGAGGACAAGTCCTTTCTAACTCGGGGTGACTAATGCAGGAGGCTTTGGTCAGTTGGGTCTGACTTGGCGGATTAACATAAAGACTGGAAGTGATCAAGTAAAATCAATGATTGGAACAGCTTTGGGGTGGTTCTATTTTTTAGCCATAACTTTGGCTACAGTTGTCGGGATCACCCGTTCTAACCCAATCAGGAAAGCTCATTTCGGCGCACACTACGTGGTCACCAGATCATTTTGGTGGGCACCATTTTCGAATTCAAATTCTGCTGTTTTCCCTCCATATTACTATTTAGATATTTTTGTTGTTTTTAGTATTAAATTATTTATAAAATTAGGATAGCATTTGAATCCGATTTGATCTCGGATTTTAAGGATTTATCTAATTTTTTAAGAGTCTTAAATTTAGATAAGTTTTAGTTTTGAATAATAATTTGCCAATTTTGGCAATTTAGGTAAGATGATAGGGTTTCTAAGTTATTCTTTTGAATTTAACCCGGCTTGTGAGTTGTTCTTAGATTATTGAATTTTGATAATAATATTTTCCTGAATTTCAGAGTATTTTCTCTGGTTCTTTTGGTTCTTTGTTTGTACTTCCTTGCGGTTCTTCGGTTTGGCTAACCCATGGGATAATCACTATCCTGCCCGGTGTCACGGGTTATATTTTAATTTTAAGATTTAGGTTCTATTTTTGATTGGTTGCTTGAATAATTAAGATCTATTGAATGTTTTGTATAAACAACCCTTATTTTCAATTATGGTTCACCGGGGGAAGAAGCAAATGCGTCCCTAGTGAAGACATACTTCAATAGAAAGGATCATGATCACGCCGAGAACTCAGGTATTTAGGCCAAAGACTCCTTTAGATGTATTATTTCCATGATTCTTCCAAGTTATAAGTTCCCTAGAAAATCATGCAGTGAGCATATTGAGACTAGTAATTCGTCTCGACGGAGGGTATGAAAGCATCATAGGAACCCTTTGTCCATTATCATACAACTATCACCTTAAAAATCTATATCTAACTATCTGTATGAAAACCTTGACAGGATACATCGCCTGAGTATCTCCCCCTCTGATTGATTACCCCTTTTAATCCTATCCTATTTCGTAGTTCAAGTCTCTAGTTTTTCTAAGATAATTAGGTTTAAAATCCCCACCAAAATTTTGATTATACTAGGTATTGGAAGATTAGTGTTTCTGGTATTCCTCAGTCGCTGAGAATCAATATCCGACTTTAGAGTCCACTTTACTACTTGATAATAATACCCTTGCACTTGTAGTAGTAAGCATAAGCATTAGGAAGCACATCAGCATACAAACTCAATTGAAGGTCGACTCTGGCTATACAATTCTATCTACAAGAGTGTATATTATACGTGATTTTCCTAAGCATCAGTAGTATGAAGTTCCTCCTAAATCACTAAAGTCCACAAGTATTTATAGTAGAGAAGAAACCACATTTAATGTAGGGTTTCGCGTGTTACTTTCGACATTATGGAGAAAAATTTTCAATGTGGCCCAAAACATGTACTGGACTTTTATATATATATGATTTGAAGCAAAAACTTATTCAAGGATTAATACAAGTAACAACTAAACAAAACAAACACTTAACCCAACCCCAAACTCAAGATGAGACATCATCCCCGATGACTTCATCAAGAGTGCAAAACATAGAAATAAGAAAAATAAAGTAGTAAATGCATAATGAAAAGGATCAGAACATGACTCCCCTATTTTGTGTCTGTCGCCACCAGGCTCTAAGCTGTTCGGACTGGCGCTGGCTGGTCGTTGTGCTACTGGAGATAGCTGCTCGTCATGCGTTTCCTCCTACTCCTCCTCTAAGATCTCCACAACGCGCTGCAGTAGCTTGGTATGGCGCTATAGGAGCTCTATGTGTTGCTAATGCTACACCACTATGATTTGCTACATTCCAACTACCTCATGTTATAGCGCGGCAAGGTCTTGGCGCAACAATGATAGCTATGACTCCTCGCCATCTGTGTGGAATCTCCATTAGTGAAGTAGTAGGTGTGGCTGAATCATTATCTATATCCGCCAACGGTGTCATCTAAGTGTAGACAGGGTCTCCTTGATCATCTGCCAAAGAGGTAGTGCCTCTTTGTTCCTACTCCAAGTTATCCCCGCTTGCTCGTAGAGCACTATATCATTCTACTCATGATAGCAAACAATAGTAAAGCCTACTCCTTCATGACCTTGTTGGTGTGCTCGGTCGGTAGAAGTCTGGTGCAAATAAAATAAAACTAGGCCTGATATTTGATACTGAGGTTCGTGGTATGCAAAAGACAGAACGGCTTATGGGGGGTGATCCATGTAGAACCTGGTACAGTCAGGCTGTGGAAGACACTCTCAACATCAGGTTTTGTGGTGAGCCATGAGGCATGCTGATCTATAGGAGGGGCTGGCGTCTTGAAAGCATTGTTGATGGCGGATGCCGTGAATAATATTTGTTGTTTTCACACCATAACCATATATTGGCGGTGGTCAGGAGTATTTGGATAAAACTCTCAGACTTGTGATACAATGGTAGGACGAGGTTGAGTGCAAAATGCGACCCAACCCTGGTTGGCGACATTGGTATTTTGGTCTCATAGCTAGTCTCCTTCCCAACCAATACCACGCTTAGGAATAAGGGCTCTCATATGCAGCGCTTGAGCGTGCCTGCCTACAGCCTCAGTAGATGTGAACCGAGTGCTCGTTCTTGAGACAGTATGAGGTATCTCCTTTGTGTGTGATGTAAAGCCCCAAATTTTCTAAATATAAAGCAGAAAATTTTCAAAATTTAATGAGATTAATTAGCATGAAAAATAAATTAATTACTTTAAAGCTCAATTAAAGGAAAATTGAGGATTAATAAATTTAAATCCAGCCTCGCAACTAATGGGCCTAGGGAAGGCCTTATTGGGCCAGACCACTTACACTTGGAATAGTTGGAGGTGGATGGTAAAGATAACCTCGGTTAATTAAATGGGAGATTTACTAAGTGTTAATTAATCAAGATTAATTATATAGGAGATACCAGACAAATGTAAGAGTTCCGATAAAGTAGATCAGGCGAGTCAAAAGCCGATATTCTCAGATTTTGTCTGACGAGAGATAGACCCCGTGATGTTACAGTGCGCTCCTGCTGCTGGAATCATTGACCCAGGATTTCGGGATCTAGGTTGATGAATAATTAAAAAGATAATATTAATAAAAGGGTGATAGGATATAAAGTGGGAAAAATAAATTAAATTAATTAAAGTAGAGAGTATGATGATAAGGATAAATTATTTAATTCAAAAGATATTTATAAAGTAAATAGTTTTTTTACTTTAAATAGAATGAGAAAGAGAAGGAGAGAGGAAACAAACATCTCTTTCTCTCTCTTAATTCTCAGCCTCTCTCCCTCTCTCGATCCCTCTTCTCTCTCGCCTTGACCAGGACTTGTGGCCGCCAAGAGCAGCCGCCGCCGAGCTCTTCTTCGCCTCTGCTCATGCGCCCCGCTGCCCGGAGGCGCTGCTGCTGCCGCCCGCCCCTGCTGGCTGTGCCTTGCCCTATTCGATTGCGCTCGCTCAAGCTGCCAGCCCCACAGTTGAGCCGCAAGCCGCCTCCTTTTGGCTGCGTCACCATGCCGTTCTTCTCCTCCTCTCCTCTATCCAGCTGCCTCTTTTGTGCATTGACGTCGCCGACTCGCAACCCATTCGTCGCCACCTTCATCCCTCCAAGCTGTAAGCCCTAATTGGGAGAAGTTTCACAATAATTGGTTGATGATATGCTTAATTGAAGGTTGGGAGTAATGATTGAAATCAGGATCTAACTAATGAGGGTTTAAGGAGATAAATGGGTTTTGATTGTTGATTATGAAGTATGAAGTTGTATGATTGTTGTTTGGACAAGATTATGTTATAATTGTTGTATGTTTATATTGATTTCGGGGCCCTATAAATTGGGGAGGTGCTGCCGAATTTTTCATTAAAATTCTAAGTACTAATGTTCGATTAGTTTCAAAGATTAACATGACTAATTGTTCATGCTTTAGATTAATTTTTCTTGGCTAATTAATCATTCTTAAGGCATTCTAGGAGTCTTGAAGGCATGAAATGCATGTTAAGTAGGAAAGCAAGCTTTTTGTGAGCTTAATGTCTTTAATATGCTCCTTCGAGTCTAAATAAGAGTCCAAGCTAAGAATACGATTTCCGTATTCATAAAACTCTGTATTTTAAAGTAATAGAACTAAGTTATGGAAAATAAGAATCTCATATATATTTAGTTGTTATTATTAATTCTAGGAAAGGGTAAAGGCCCCGCGGGAGCATCAGCAGGGCCGAGCCAGACCTAGGTTTTAGCGAAGGACTTCAGGTGAGGTGACATCTCCGTAAATATAGTTTTTATTCATATAATCATTGTGATTCGGTTTTCTCATATTCTTATGAGTTTTATATCGGTTTGTGGATGCTGATGGATTTTATCGCTATATTTGCACAGTGATTGCATATTTGTTTAATTGATTAAATTTTAATGAGCATGAGAAATGGTAAAGTGAAACCCTAAGGGGTAGAAAATGATTATTTCATGTAATCATAGGCTGTACCTTAGTTAGTTATGTATGAGGGATCGAGCAGGGCTTAGGATAGAGCCTAGATATTAAGTAGACGATACCGGGTTAAGAAAGGGACTTTGTTTTCAATCGCTTTTCTTAAAACAAAAATGTTTGTGAAAGTCGTTCTTTTTATAAAACCCCCTTTCTAACTCTTGTGAGTGCCCGTATCGGATACGAGATTTATACTTGACATACATATGTAGATGTATACCCCTGGTCGTCAAGTGCTCATATAGATGTATACCGCTGTTCTCGGTCATCAGGATCATGTAGATGTATACCCCGGTTCCTTGATAGGAGTTGGAGTCCTTTCAGAGACATTCGAACTAGGGGTGCATGCTTGTATAACACGAGACCATTGCATATACATGTTTATTATATGCTTGATATGACGTGAGATCGCATGTGTGCTTTCTTCGGATTTCTGATTGTGTTTAGCAAGCTTATCAGGATTTATGATAATTATGCCGACCCTCATGATTTTTATTTTCATATGTTCATATACTAGTATTTTAGTACAGTTTCTGTCGAGAGACAGGTATGTATAATACCTGACAGAGTTTTCTATACTCACTAAACTTGTATAGCTCAGTCCCTTCGGTTCTTGTTTTTCTATTGCAGGATCTAGACAGGGATCTGGGTAGTAGCTCATGTCGCGAGCATGGATTGAAGTCTAGCTGGCTATGGCGCACCTTATCTTTATATTTAGTCTTGTCGGGTCATCATGGGCAGGTTCCAAGCGAGGAAGTCCAATACTATGCTTGTTTCACGGATTCTGAAGACGTTGTTGTGAACTCGAGGGCAGGTTCTTTCAAACCCGGGATAACTGATGCAGGAGGATCCGAGCCAGATGATGTGATTAAGTTATTTGGCTTGTTTTTTATGCCAAATTCCAATGTTTTCCCTTCAAAACTTTGTCTTTAGATATTTTTTTACCACTTTTGGTAATAATTAGTTTGTCAAAACATGATAGGAATTGAATCCAATTTTATCTAGGATTTTGGATAACTATTTAATCTTGCTTTAAATTTTAAGTTTGGATAAGTTTAGGTTTTATAGATAAAGACATTGTTTTGAACTCAAGGACGAGTTCTTTCCAACCCGGGGGACTGATGAGTGAGGCTCAGGTCAGTTGGTTCCGAGTTGGAAGATCAATGTAAAGACTAGAAGTGATCGAGTCAATTCCGTGATTAGAGTAGTTTTGGGGGTGGTTTTGTATTTTGGCCATAACTTTGGCTACAGATGTCGGAATCACGTGTTAGAACCCAATCCGAAAAGCTCATTTCGGCGCGCACCACGGGTCCCTCGAATATGCTTGGTGGGCACCATCTTTGAATTCAAATTCTATTGTTTTCCCGCCTTATTACTGTTTAGATATTTTTGCTATTTTTAGTATTAAATTATTTATCAAATTAGTATAGGATTTTAATCCGATTTGATCTCCGAATTTTAGGATTTATCTAATTTGTTTAGAGTCTTAAATTTCGATAAGTTTTAGTTTTGAATAATAATTTGCCCATTTTGGCAATTTAGAAAGATGATAGGGTTTCTAGGTTATTCTTTTGCAGCTATTTAACCCGTCTTGTGGGTTGGTCTTCGATTATTGAATTTTGAGTAATAATATTTTCCAAAATTTCAGAGTATTTACTCTGGTTCTTTTGGTTCTTCGTTTGTTCATCACTGCGGTCCTTGGGTTCGGCTAGCTTACGGGATAATCGCTATCCTCCCCGGCGTCACAGGTTATATTTTAATTTTATGATTTAGGTTTTTATTTTTGATTAGTTGCTTGAAAACTTAAGATCTATTGAATGTTTTGCATTGAATTTCTATGTTTGCGAAGACCTAATTTTCAATTCTGTTTCACCGGGGGAAGAAGCGAACGCCTCCCCAGTGACGACATACTTCAATAGAAAGGATCATGATCACGCCGAGAACTTGGGTATTTTGGCGAGAGACTCCTTTATATGTATTATTCCCATGATTCTTCCAAGGTATAGGTTCCCAAGAGTTTCATGCAATGAGGGTATTGAGATAAGTAATTCACGTCGACAGATAGTATGAAAGCATGATAGGAACCCTTGGTCTATTATCTTACAACCACCAGTTTAGAAATCTCTATTTAACTATCCGTATGAAAACACTTGAGGGGATACATCAGCCAAGTATCTCCCGTCTCTTATTGATGACCCCTTTCAATCCTATCCTTCTTTCGTAGTTCAAGTCTCTAGTTTTTGTTAGATAATTAGGTTTAAAATTCCCACCAAAATTCTGATTAGACCAGGTATTGGAAGATTAGTTTTTCTGGTATTCCTCGGACTCTAAGGATCGATATCTAACTTTAGTGTCTACTTTATTACTTGATACAACCTGTGCACTTGCGATAGTAAGCATAAGCATTAGGAAGCACATCATCATACAAACTCAATTGAAAGGTCAGCTCTGGCTATACAATTCTATCTATAGGAGTGTGTATTATATGTGATTTTCCTGAGCATCAGTAGCTTAAAGTTTCTGTCACGCCCCGACCCGGATTCCAGGCCCCGAGCACGTGCACAGATCGGCCGTACTCAAGAGGAGACAAGCCCAACTCGAATACAAGGCCTAATTGTATATAAGCAGATAACAACCATAACATAGAATAAACTCAAGTTTAAAATAAACAAGAGTCAAAAGGGTTTATAGTCCCTATACAACGTCAGGTCCCTACGCGGGTCCTACAAATCAAAATCTCAAAGTAAAGCCAAAGAAGACCCCCAAACCTCAGATCTCCTAGCAATCTCCTAGCAACACAAGCCCCCTAGACCTCGGGATCTGTAAAAGAGAGAAAAGCAGTATGTGAGCTTTCGAAAGGAAAGCCCAGTAAGTACCCCTGCGGGGACACAAAGACATAATAAAATCATATGTCAAATAAAGGAAACATCAGCTCAATAATAACACAATCCTAGGAGTCTACCACAAACAAGTCCAACGGTACGACCCCTATCGACAGAGCCCTCAGGCTCTATAAAGAGTTTCAAAGAGAACTCTAGGTTACTCTCGGTCAGTAAATCCAGCTATGCGCTGTGAACTCGACCCTTAGGTCGTTCGACCCTCCGGTCGTAATTCGGTAGTACACCTCTCGTACGTGTTAACACGGTCAGCGTACCATTCCCACTGACGGGTAAGACCACCAGAGAATCGCCTCTCTGGCATGGCAGGCTGAAATGCCAGGGGGTCCTGTCCCTGAACATTTCCCTATCGGAGACCCCACGCTCCACTGAGTCCGGGCAGTAGACCACAACAAAACCAGGGATACCAACATCCCGAAAGCAACGTACATGCTCAATGGGAACTGAAAACAAGTATGGATAGCATGTATGGAATCATCAAAAATACCTATATTCCAGATATAAGCAAGTCCAAAGAAAACTCCGAAGAGTGAGCTCAAGGCAAGCGTACTTACCTTTTTCCTGGAAATAGAAACCCTCCTAGTCTCCTCTTGGTGTGTCTCTACGACTCCTCGAGAGTATCTGATAGTAGAGTTTATATTAGTGTCAAAATTCTAATAAAACCCTAGGTTTCTAGATGCTCATGCATCACTCTCGTTTCTGATGGGCCTCTGCCCAACTTAACGGGCCTCCAAGTCCTTCATCTTGGTTACCGAACCATTTCCTACATTTCCAAGTCCCTAGTTGACTTTCATCCCACTTTTGGTCAACTATCGTCAATCCCTTGTCAACTGGTCAACGTTACTTGTATTTATCGTAGTACGAATCTTAATTGGTTACACTTAGTCTACTGACCTCCCTGGTTCCACTTTATCGTGCCTTTAAGTCTCTTAAATTTAATCTAACTGCATAAGGCCAATTGGGTCCTCTCTTATGGGTTAGTAAGCCCATTAGAATTTGGCCTGACCCATCACCATTTAGTTTAAAAGTCCATCCACTATACCACCGGCATATCATGGCTTAGTGGTTAGAGCTAGACTACGTTAGTTGAGGGGTTATGGGTTCGAACCCCACCCCTTGCATTATTTTCTTTATAACTCGACAGTGCCCACTTATCTTTCTGGCCCAATTAGGTTAGACCATAAACCTTTCTATTAGCTTTTCTTCAATTGATTATATCAATCATCTCACCACTTAGGTCCAAATTTTGGTCCTTTTTGTCTAATCAACTAGGTCATTACGTGATTTTATTTAATCATCTAAACGCCTAGGCTTTAATTAACAAACCATGATATAGATTTCTTTCTCATACTAGGTATTATTGATCTAATCACCTAGGTGAGCAATTAATCATCGGATTAATTTTCCTTACTTTGATTATTTGTCACATTATGATTGATATTTACTCAATAAAACTAACATCAATATTAGTTGAACCCACCCAAATAGATTAGCCATCTTGGTCAAAGCCAATTAACTTAAATCAATCAAATTAAATAATTAAAAGGATTAGTTAATCTAGACTTTAATTTAATTAAAGAATTTATGCATTATGTCACTCTTCAAAAAAATAAATCCATTTCTTTCTAATCCATCATTAATCAGATAATTAACTTGTTAACTATCTAATTAACTACTAATGGAATTAATTTAATAATTTATCTATTTATTATTATTAATTATTTTTTTATAAAAATTCTTTCTTTCTCTTTATATCATCTTCTCTCCCCCTTCAGTCCGTCACCAAGATCCCGTCGGAACTCCATCAGTAAAACCGCAAGCACAGGGAGCTCCACCTCCGACGGAATCCTCTCCACCGGGAGAACTCCACTCGTGCTCAGCCTCCCCAGTAAGCCGCCGCTGCTCCCCCATGCTTACTGGAGTTCCCAGACCTCTGGAAGGATTTCTCACTCGTCTCCGGTGAGCTTGATCCGACAGCCTCCCATACATGCACTACTACTCTAAAGACTCGGAAAGAAGAAGATGCTTACCAGAATGATCATGGACGACAGCTATCAACCTCAGAGAGCTCCCTGACAACCGGCGAGCAACCTCCATTTTCCGGCCGTACAGTACTGAAAACTGCTGCTTCTTCTTTTTCGCGGTCTCCCCCTCCGTCACAGCAGACCCGAACTCAATGAAGAATGCGAGCCCAGCTAACGCCGACAGGGAAACTCCTTTCCCACCTTAACCGCTGTCTCGCCGGAGTCTTCAGTTCTCCTTACGTTCGATGCTTCAGCTTGGGCCGTGACTGTCCTTTTATAGCCGAGGGAAGAGGAGACGACAGACGTTTTCATGGCAGCCACGACGCCAACGGCCATCTTCTCCCATGCGTAACGGGCGCAGGAGACGGCTGGGCCCGCGAGGGCGTTTTCAGGCCGCCGGGGAAGAACATTCGTCGCCTCGTGATCAGATCTTTTGGATGAACGGTAAGTATGATTGATTGTAATCCAACGGCCATATTAAAATCCTTTTTGCCTTGAATCTAGGCGCACCCAGATCGACGGTCGAGATTACATAGAGGTTTAACGGCCAGATTTTAACCCATCGCCTCGGACTAGAAACCATCAAGAGATGAGTGGCTTATAACAGCCTGCACCGTGAGGTCATACTCACCAAATCTTTTCCTCCATGCCTCGTATCTGAACATGATTAGATTGATTTGTTCTCAGACCGACACGTGGCTCCACCTGGGCCGTCATAACTCCCCGAGATCAGTTGTGATCTAAGATAATCTAATCTCAGCCGTCCACTACATTCTATTTGAGTTTTTATCTGGAATATTTTCCAGAAGTCCCTAGTTTTTCTTAATTTACAATTTAGTCCCTTCTTAGAGAGAGAGAACAATTCACTATTAGTCCTCGGTACTTTCAAAAATTACCAAAAGGTCCTCCAAACCCTCCATTAATCCTAATTAGGGTTTTAGTACAAATTTACTTACTATTTTCCCCCACTTTATTAAATCATTTAATTTCATAGGGAAACCTCTTTAATTAATAATCCAATTTAAAGGAATTTAAACCTATTTTATTCCCATAAAATCCTTGGATTTTACAATCCTCCCCCCTTACAATAATTTCGTCCTCGTAATTACATCACCACCTACTAGATGACAAACAAATCTGGGTAACGCTTCCTCATATCTTCTTCACGTTCCCAGGTCGCCTCTCGATCGGAGTGGTTACTCCATCTCACCTTGACAAAGGGAATGGTCCTATTTCTCAACTGCTTGTCTTCTCGGCCCAAGATAGCTACTGGGCGCTCTTCATAAGACATGTCCTCCTGAACTTCCACAGGAACTTGGGGAATCACTCGTGTTGGATCACGAATGCACTTATTCAACATGGAGATGTGGAAGACATCGTGAACCTGAGCAAGGTCCTGAGGTAAGGCCAACCTATAAGCCACAACTCCTATGCGCTCTAGAACTTCAAAAGGTCCGATATATCGTGGAGCAAGCTTTCCACGTCTTCCAAATCTTACGACTCCTCTCATAGGAGAAACCTTCAAAAAACAAAAGATCCCCCACCTGAAACTCCTGGTCAGATCTCTTACGGTCTACATAGCTCTTCTGCCTACTTTGAGCAGCCTTAAGTCTCTCCCTTATCATCCTGACATGCTCCTCGGTCTGTTTAATAAAATCTGGCTGCTCAAGTGTCGCCTCAGCTACTAGCTTCCTCTCACCCACCTCTCCCCAGCAAATAGGTGTTCGACACTTCCTCCCATAGAGTGCCTCATACGGAGCCATCTTGATGCTTGCCTGATAACTGTTGTTGTAGGAAAACTCTACCAGGCTCAAACGCTCATCCCAAGGCCCCGTAAAATCTAACGCACATGCTCTCAGCATGTCCTCTAATACTTGGATGGTCCTTTCAGACTGACCATCAGTTTGTGGGTGGAAAGCTGTGTTGAACGCCAAACCTGTGCCCAGAGCTGTGTGCAGACTCTCCCAAAATCTGGAGACAAACCGGGTGTCTCGATCAGAGGTGATCGACACCGGAACACCATGTAGTCTGACTATCTGGTCGATGTAAAGCTGGGCCAACTTCTCTAAGGATGCACCCGTCCTCAACGGTATAAAATGGGCCGACTTAGTCAATCGGTTCACAACGACCCAGATTGACTCATGACCTCTCTGAGTACGTGGCAACCCTATTACAAAGTCCATGTTAATATGCTCCCACTTCCACTCCGGAATGGGTAAGGGTTGTAACATCCCTGCTGGCTTCTGGTGCTTCGCCTTCACCAACTGGCAAGTGATGCATTTAGCCACGAACTCAGCGACTTCTCGCTTCATTCCCTTCCACCAAAAGTGGTCCCTCAACCCTCTGTACATCTTGGTACCCCCAGGGTGAATAGCATAGCTCGAGTAGTGAGCTTCTTCAAGGATCTCCTTTCACAACTCAGGGACCTTAGGGACACATATCCGTTCCTCAAATCTTAGAGTACCATCCTTGTGTACTCTAAACCTTGTCGGCTCTCCCTGGCCAATGTGTCCCCTGATTTCTTCCAAATAAGAATCTTGCCCGTGAGCAACTTGAATTCTTTCCAACAACGAGGGTCGGATATGCAAGCTGGCCAATGTGACATCCATCTTGGGCAAAACGACCTCTAGCTCGAGCCTCATCATGTCCTCTAGCAAAGGCCTCTGAGCTGTCAGCAAAGCGGCAACTCCATACCCAGTCTTCCTACTCAGTGCATCAGCCACCACGTTAGCTTTGCCTGGGTGGTAATGGACACTGAGATCATAGTCCTTTATTAGTTCCAACCAACGTCATTGCCTCATATTCAACTCCTTCTGCGTGAATATGTACTTGAGGCTCTTATGATCGGTGTAGATTTCACAAGGTACACCGTAGAGGAAATGTCACCAAATCTTTAGAGCAAACACGATCGCGGCCAATTCGAGATCGTGTGTAAGGTAGTTCTCCTCAAAAGGCTTTAACTGTCGTGATGCATAAGCAATCACACGCCCGTCTTGCATCAAAACACATCCCATGCCAGACTTGCACGCGTCACTATAGACTGTATAACCGCGATCACCCTGAGGCAATGCCAGAACTGGTGCGGATATCAATCTCTGTTTCAACTCCTGGAAACTCTTTTCACAGTAGTCGGCCCAAACAAATTTGGTACCCTTCCTGGTCAATCTGGTCAGAGGTGCTGCTATAACTGAGAAACCCTCAACAAATCTCCGGTAATAGCCAGCTAACCCAAGGAAACTCCGTATCTCTCGTACGGTGGTTGGTCTCTTCCAGTCAACAACGGCCTCTATCTTCATGGGGTCAACTGAAACTCCTGCTCCACTGACCACGTGACCCAAAAAGGCAACACTATCCAACCAAAACTCACACTTGGAGAATTTGGCGTAGAGCTGATGCTCCCTCAAAGTCTCTAGCACAATTCTTAAGTGCTCCTTGTGTGCCTGACGGCTACATGAGTAAACCAGTATGTCGTCGATGAAGACCACCACAAACTGGTCAAAGTATTGACCGAATACCCGGTTCATCATGTCCATAAAGATTGCCGGAGCATTGGTAAGCCCAAACGGCATTACCAAGAACTCATAGTGCCCATATCTAGTACGGAAAGGACTCTTCAGAATATCCGTCTCCTTAATCCGCACTTGATGGTATCCGGATCTCAAGTCAATCTTGGAAAATACTTGAGCTCCCTACAACTGATCCAATAAGTCATCAATCCTTGGTAAGGGATACTTATTTTTCACAGTCACCTTATTCAACTTCCTATAGTCAATGCACAGTCTTAACGACCCGTCTTTCTTCTTAACGAAAAGAACAAGTGCTCCCCAAGGTGACATACTAGGCCTTATAAAGCCTTTGTCCAACAACTCCTCCAGTTGTGTCTTCAACTCCTTAAGCTCCGCAGGCGCCATCCTATAAGAAGCCTTAGAAACAGGAGCTGTTCCCGGAACCAGATCAATTGAGAACTCCAATTCTCTTTCTAGGGGCAGTCCCGGTAAGTCCTCTGGAAATACATCCGGATACTCCTTCACTACCGGGACATCTGAGACTACGATCTTCCTATCCTGCTTCGCCTCAGAAATAGAGGCAAAATAGCCTATGCATGCACCCCTAAGTAACTTCCGAGCTTGTAGGGCTGAGATCTCCTGTACCAGGGAGCAGGTTTGGCTGCCTTTAAATGTGAACTCTTCATCTCCCGGCATCCTGAACACAACTCTCTTTCCACGGCAGTCTACTACTGCGTATACCGAAGAGAGCTAGTCCATCCCAAGGATCACATCGTAATCCTTCAGGTCCATTATATGCAAGTTTGCAGGTAATTCCCGCCCCTCTATCACTATTGGGCATGCCGGTACTATCCTCCTCACAAACTTGGCAGCTCCTACCGGGGTATCTACACTCATCTCATGGGGTAGCTCTATGGCAGGCAAAGTATGTCTCCGTGCATATCGTGCAGATACGAAAGAGTGTGTGGCACCCGGATCAAATAATGTGCAGGCGTAAAATGAGCTAACAGAGATAATACCTGCCACGAAATCCGTTGATGCCTGAGCTTCCTCGGTTGTCAGATGATAGACCTGTCCATGGGTCATGGGCCTCTGTTGCTGCTGGGGTTGGTTCGATGTGGAAGGCTGTCCTGCAGGCGCCTTCCCTTTCTTATCACCACCTTGTGGTCTCGGTGGTGGTCCCACTGACTGTCGAGAGGCTTGCTGCGATCCTTGGGTTCCTCCAACCACACTCTGTCCAGTTTTATGCTGAGGACATTGGGCCTTCTGGTGATCCAGACCCAGACAGAGAAAACATCCTCCTGTTAATCTCGGGCACTGTGACTTTTTGTGCGGCCCCTTGTACTCATAACATCTTAGGGTCTGGGTCACACTAGCTGATGACCCTTTGCCTCCAGACGAGGCTGTAGACCCTGCAGGCTTGCCATAAGGCCGGTACTTGTTGTCGGGCCTACGTCTTCCAGAACTCTTGCCCGTTGATTTGCCTTGGCTGTTAGACCCCTTGTCCTTTTTCTCCTTTTGGGACGACCCCTGAGCGTCCCCCTGGCAAGAAGCCTCAGTGTATTTTGCCCTGGCCACAACCTCAGTTTAGGTCTTGCACATGTGACTCGTCACAATTTTCTTCAGTGATGGCCGCAGTCCGGCCTCGAACTTCATCACCAGACTTTCCTCTGTCGGAACCATATCAGGCAGAAAACGGGCCAATCTGTCAAATTCTGTCTCGTATTGCTCCACAGTAGAGCCTCCTTGAACAAGTTGAGAAAACTGTTGTCCCAGCTGCACCATGTGTCCCCGAGAGAAGTACTTAGCGAAGAATGCTGTTCTAAATTCTTCCCAAGTCTAGAAGGCCTCACCATTCCTCAGTCTAATTTCTCCAAAGTACCAGTCCTCTGCAGGTCCCTGGAGCATGTAAACGGCGGTCATAATCTTCTCCGCCTCCGTAGTCTGGAAGACCTCGAAGGTCTTCTCCATTTCCCTTATCTATTGCTCTGCCGCGTGGGGATCAGCGGCTCCCTCAAATGGTCGGGGAAAAGGTCTCCTGATCTCCCCAAGTAACCCTTTGCTTGGAGTAAGGGTGGCTGGTGGGGCTCGCTGTTGCCTAGTCTCCTGTATTAACCCCATCATTTCACGCATGAGGTCCAGCATACTCAAGGGGGGTACCTCCCCCCTGGGGTCTTGGCCCTCCGCCTGAGGCACCTCTGCGTTCGATTGAGCAGGCGCAGCCTGCTCCACTTCCATCTCGTCAATTGGTGGGGGTACCTCCCCACCCTGAGGTTGAGGTATATTTTCCACAGGTGACCGTGGCACATCAGCTCGGCGAGGTCGCCCACGCCTTCCTCTACCCCTACCCCGTCCACCATGGCCTCCACGTCCTTGATTCATAATTTAACTGTCAAAGATTTGCAGGGTTACTACATACACAAACCACAAGTAACGATAACCAAACTTTTATTTACTAAGAGCAAACTTTGAACATAACATAAGCAGTTCATACAACCCTCAGAGTTTGTAAGACTACAATTTATTTAAAACACAATAAACTAGACTCAATCTAGGTGGTGTTCATCGGGAGATAGTGGGGTGTAGTCGACAAGGGGCTGATATCCTCCTGACCCTTATGGTCCCCTACTAGGTCCCGGTGCGCCACCTGGGCTGTAGAAGGCGAGATGCTCAGTGCTGCCACAACTACGGCACCAAAGAGAAGGGTGCCTACACTCCGCCATCCGGTGTCCATATCCACCGCAGCGTCGGCACCTGACAATCCTGATCACAGTAGGAGACGGACTCCCAGCTCTAACCCCAAGCTGCACTCCCAAACTCCGGCGATAGTCACGGGCTCGACATACCCGCCTAGGAGGAATGCTCGGGCTCACTATCTCCTGTACCAACGGAACTCTCGGGCTCTTGCCTACTGGCC
Source organism: Dioscorea zingiberensis (assembly GCA_026586065.1). Lineage (NCBI taxonomy): Eukaryota > Viridiplantae > Streptophyta > Magnoliopsida > Dioscoreales > Dioscoreaceae > Dioscorea > Dioscorea zingiberensis. Next base: position 31,216,882 of record CM048823.1, read on the forward strand.
TCTGAGCAACAGGGACTCTCACACCCTCGTCCCTCTGTCTCTGGATGAGCATAGTAACCATGGACTAAAGACTATCAATCTTCTGATTGGTGGCTTCCAGAGTCCTCCTCATCTCGCAAGGATCTCTGCAGGATCCGAAGAGTCAGCACGGGGTAGTGGAGTGTTCTCACAAACTGACTCCACCTCGTCCTCAGATGAATCCTGACGGTGCGCAGGTCCCGACATCCTGCAGGTAAACCAGGCATCAATCTAGCGTACCACTAACTATACTACCCCAGACCCGCACTCAGTCTATGCAACTGGCTAAGGGCATCTAGGGTTTTGTTATCTGCTCTAAACTAGAGACCTTGCTCTGATACCACTTTAATCTGTCATGCCCCGATCCGGATTCCAGGCCCCGAGCGCGTGCACAGATCCGCCGTACTCAAGAAGAGACAAGCCCAACTCGAATACAAGGCCTAATTGTGTATAAGCAGATAACAACCATAACATATAATAAACTCAAGTTTAAAATAAACAAGAGTCAAAAGGATTTATAGTCCCTATACAACGTCAGGTCCCTACGCGGGTCCTACAAATCAAAATCTCAAAGTAAAGCCCAATAAGACCGCCAGACCTCAGATCTCCTAGCAATCTCCCTGCAACACAAGCCCCCTAGACCTCGGGATCTGTAAAAGAGAGAAAAGCAGTATGTGAGCTTTCGAAAGGAAAGCCCAGTAAGTACCCCTGCGGGGACACAAAGACATAATAAAATCATATGTCAAATAAAGGAAACATCAACTCAATAATAGCACAATCCTAGGAGTCTACCACAAACAAGTCCAACGGTACGACCCCTATCGACAGAGCCCTCAGGCTCTATAAAGAGTTTCAAAGAGAACTCTAGGTTACTCCCGGTCAGTAAATCCAACTATGCGCTGTGAACTCGACCCTTATGTCGTTCGATCCTCGGGTCCTAATTCGGTAGTACCACCTCTTGTATGTGTTAGCACGGTCAGCATACCATTCCCACTGACGGGTAAGACCACCAGAGAATCGCCTCTCTGGCATGGCAGGCTGAAATGCCAGGGGGTCCTGTCCCTGAACATTTTCCTATCGGAGCCCCCACGCTCCACTGAGTCCGGGCAGTAGACCACAACAAAACCAGGGTTACCAACATCCCGAAAGCAACGTACATGCTCAATAGGAACTGAAAACAAGTATGGATAGCATGTTTGGAATCATCAAAAATACCCATATTCCATATATAAGCAAGTCCAAAGAAAACTCCGAAGAGTGAGCTCAAGGCAAGCGTACTTACCTTTTTCCTGGAACTAGAAACCCTCCTAGTCTCCTCTTGGTGTGTCTCTACGACTCCTCGAGGGTATCTTATAGTAGAGTTTATATTATTGTCAAAATTCTAATAAAACCCCACGTTTCTAGATACTCATGCATTACTCTCGTTTCTGATGGGCCTCTACCCAACTTAACGGGCCTCCAAGTCCTTCATCTTGGTTACCGAACCATTTCCTAAATTTCCAAGTCCCTAGTTGACTTTCATCCCACTTTTGGTCAACTATCGTCAATCCCTTGTCAACTGGTCAACGTTACTTGTATTTATCGTAGTATGAATCTTAATTGGTTACACTTAGTCTACTGACCTCCCTGGTTCCACTTTATCGTGCCTTTAAGTCTCTTAAATTGAATCTAACTGCATAAGGCCAATTGGGTCCTCTCTTATGGGTTAGTAAGCCCATTAGAATTTGGCCTAACCCATCACCATTTAGTTTAAAAGTCCATCCACTATACCACCGGCCTATCATGGCTTAGTGGTTAGAGCTAGACTACGTTAGTTGAGGGGTTATAGGTTCGAACCCCACCCCTTGCATTATTTTCTTTATAACTCGACTGAGCCCACTTATCTTTTTGGCCCAATTAGGTCAGACCATAAACCTTTCTATTAGCTTTTCTTCAATTGATTATATCAATCATCTCACCACTTAGGTCCAAATTTTGGTCCTTTTTGTCTAATCAACTAGGTCATTACGTGATTTTATTTAATCATCTAAACGCCTAGGCTTTAATTAACAAACCATGATATAGATTTCTTTCTCATACTAGGTATTATTGATCTAATCACCTAGGTGAGCAATTAATCATCGGATTAATTTTCCTTACTTTGATTATTTGTCACATTATGATTGATATTTACTCAATAAAACTAACATCAATATTAGTTGGACCCACTCAAATAGATTAGCCATCTTGGTCCGAGCCAATTAACTTAAATCAATCCAATTAAATAATTAAAAGGATTAGTTAATCTAGACTTTAATTTAATTAAAGAATTTATGCATTATGTCACTCTTCAAACAAATAAATCCATTTCTGTCTAATCCATCATTAATCAGATAATTAACTTGTTAACTATCTAATTAACTACTAATGGAATTAATTTAATAATTTGTCTATTTATTATTATTAATTATTTTTTTTTATTAAAATTCTTTCTTTCTCTCTATATCATCTTCTCTCCCCCTTCAGTCCGTCACCAAGATCACGTCGGAACTCCATCAGCAAAACCTCAAGCACAGGGAGCTCCACCTCTGACGGAATCCTCTCCACTGGGAGAACTCCACTCGTGCTCAGCCTCCCCACAAGGCCGCCGCTGCTCCCCCATGCTCACTGGAGTTCCCAGACCTCTGGCCTGATTTCTCACTCGTCTCCGGTGAGCTGGATCCGACAGCCTCCCATACATGCACTACTACTCTAAAGACTTGGAAAGAAGAAGATGCTTACCAGAATGATCGTGGACGACAACTATCAACCTCAGAGAGCTCCCTGACAACCGGTAAGCAACCTCCGTTTTCCGGCCGTACAGTACTGAAAACTGTTGCTTCTTCTTTTTCGCGGTCTCCCCCTCCGTCACAGCAGACCCGAACTCAATGAAGAATGCGAGCCCAGCTAACGCCAACAGGGAAACTCCTTTCCCACCTTGACCGCTGTCTCGCCGGAGTCTTCAGTTCTCCTTACGTTCGATGCTTCAGCTTGGGCCGCCACTGTCCTTTTATAGCCGAGGGAAGAGGAGACGACAGACGTTTTCATTGCAGCCACGACGCCAACGGCCAGCTTCTCCCACGCGTAACGGGCCGAGGAGACGGCTGGGCGCGCGCGGGCGTTTTCAGGCCGCCGGGGAAGAACATTCGTCGCCTCGTGATCTGATCTTGTGGATGAACGGTAAGGATGACTGATTGTAATCCAACGGCCATATTAAAATCCTTTTTGCCTTGAATCTAGGTGCATCCAGATCGACGGTCGAGATTACATAGAGGTTTAACGGCCAGATTTTAACCCATCGCCTCGGACTAGAAACCATCAAGAGATGAGTGGGTTATAACAGCCCGCACCGTGAGGTCATACTCACCAAATCTTTTCCTCCATGCCTCGTATCTGAACATGATTAGATTGATTTGTTCTCAGACCGACACGTGGCTCCACCTGGGCGGTCATAACTCCCCGAGATCAGTTGTGATCTAAGATAATCTAATCTCAGCCGTCCACTACATTCTATTTGAGTTTTTATCTGGAATATTTTCCAGAAGTCCCTAGTTTTTCTTAATTTACAATTTAGTCCCTTCTTAGAGAGAGAGAACAATTCACTATTGGTCCTCGGTACTTTCAAAAATTACCAAAAGGTCCTCCGAACCCTCCATTAATCCTAATTAGGGTTTAAGTACAAATTAATTTACTATTTTCCCCCACGTTATTAAATCATTTAATTTCTTAGGAAAACCTCTTTAATTAATAATCCAATTTAAAGGAATTTAAACCCATTTTATTCCCATAAAATCCTTGGATTTTACAGTTTCTCCTAAATCACTAAAGTACACCAGTATTTATAACAGAGAAGAAACCAAATTTAATGTAGGGTTTCGCTTGTTACTTTCGACATTATGGAGAAAAATTTTCAATGTGCCCCAAAACATGCACTGGACTTATATATGTATGATTTGAAGCAAAAACTTAGTCAAGGATTAATGCAAGTAACAAACTAAACAAAACAAACCCTTAACCCCACCTCCAAACTCAAGATGAGACATCATCCCCGATGACTTCATCAGGAGTGCAAAACACACCAATAAGAAAAATAAAGTAGTAAATGCACAATAAAAAGGATCAGAACGTGACTCCCCTATTTTGTGTCGCCACCAGGCTCTAAGCTGTTCAGACCTGCGCTGGCTAGTGGTTGTGCTACTAGAGATAGCTGCTTGTCATCCGTTTCCTCCTACTCCTCCTCTAAGATCTCCACAACGCGCTGCAGTAGCTTGGTATGGCGCTAGAGGAGCTCTATGTGTTGCTACTGCTTCACCACTATGATTTGCTACATTCTAACTACCGCATACTATATCGCGGCTATATCCTGCCACAACAATGATAGCTATGACTCCTCGCCATCTGTGTGGAATCTCCGTTAGTGAAGTAGCAAGTGTGGCTGAATCATTACCTATATCCGCCAACAGTGTCATCTAAGTGCAGACAGGGTCTCCTAGATCATCTGCCAAGGAGGTTGTGCCTCTTCGTTCCTGCTCCAACTTACCCCCGCTTGCTCGTAGAGCTCCATATCAGAGGCGAGAACCACATACGGCCCTTGGTGCATCAGATGGCTAGCTGGATAGAATTGTGCATCAAGGCATCAACATCAATTATCATTCTACTCATGATGGCGAACAATAGTAAACCCTACTCCTTCATGACCTCGCTCGTGTGCTCGGTCGGTAGAAGTCGGGTGCAAATAAAATAGAACAAGGCCTGATATTTGATCCTAAGGTTCGTGGTATACAAAACACGTAACGGCTTATGGGGGGTGATCCATGTAGAACCTGGTATAGTCAGGGTGCGGAAGACACTCTCAACATCAGCTTTTGTTGTGAACCATGAGGCATGCTGATCTATAGGACGGGTTGGCGTCTTGAAGGCATTATTGATGGTGGATGCCGTGAATGATATTTTTTGTCTTCACACCATAACCATGGTGGCGGTTAGGAGCATTTGGATAAAACTCTCGGACCTGTGATACAATGGTAGGACGAGGTTGGGAGCAAAATACGACCCAACCTTGGTTGGCGACATTGGTATTTTGGTCCCGTAGCTAGCCTCCTTCCCAATCAATACCACGCTTAGGAATAAGCACTCTCATATGCAGCGCTTGAGTGTGCCTGTCTACAGGCTCGCTAGATGTGAACCGAGTGATTGTTTTGAAGACAGTATGAGGTATCTTCTTCGTGTTTGAGGTGGAGGCCATGAGTGTTGCAAAATAAATACAATCAGTTAAGGGAAGTAAGGAAATAAGCACCAATAATGGAAAGAATCACAGATGAAGAGCAATGGTGAGAAAGCACTTGGACTGAGTGCATGTAAAAATAACATGATGAACTGAACATGCATCATAGTTAGGTACAGGGAACCGGTGAAAGAGGCTTGGCAAGACCATTTACTAAGAGAGAACCATAACAATACACCTATACTCACCTTCCCTGCAAATTTGTCTGGTTTCTACCCTTCCTAAAACATATGCAAGAACAAGGAAGCCCTAGCCCAACATTGCACCGATTTCAAAGACAGAAACAGATCATTTCTCTATCAAATCAAGTATTAGAAACATACAATGGAGTTTAGAAGATGCAAATTGCCACTAGCAACAGGCCGGAGAATTAATGGGAGATCCTTAGACAAAGAACGCATGAGAATAAGTTACCGACGGCTTTTGTGTAATATGAAAAGCAGCTAATTCGCTTCCTTTTTAACCTAGTTATTTGGAAATTGACCCGTCGTTCCTTAAGTACGCGTCGTTCCTTTTTGTGTTTTCAAAGCGTCCTCAAGATGTGTCGACGAGTCACAGGCTTGTAGCTCGTCCTAATAATAGAAAGTCGACGCATGGCCCCTAATGTATTATTGCATCATGAATTCTAAAGTTGTATTGTCACGTAGTCCGGACGCATCTTCAACTGAAGACTGAAGCCTCAAAGACTGGCAGACTGCCTATTTAACTGTGAATGATGGGTCACTATAAGGACTGACACGTCGCTAATTCACAGGCGACTCATTTTAATGGATAGGATGCATCATGCTTAAGATACAACGCATCTTTAATTTATAGTCTAATAAGATTATGAGTCAGGATGCGTTGTTTATGAGGAATGGCGCGTCGTGAAATTGCCGTTGTCCCAAATTAGAGTCAGGAATCATCATTGCTGGTGAACAACGCATCCTCAAGTGCAGGCAAAGTCTAGATCTGTAGATATCCAGCCCGAATTTCCGCACTAAACTCTGGTTGTGCCCTCTAAGTGTTATAAATACTGATTTGCTTAAGGCATAATGACAATTTCTTTATTAAATCATGGTGTGCCTTAATGTCACTTTTGCGAGAATTTAAGTACTTCCTATGTAAGGTTGACTATCTTCACACTCAAATTGCACATTAATCCTTGATCATGGCGCTCCTTATTGCTAATACTAGGAATATGGAAAGTGCTCAAGCAGACCAAACGTAGGGTATGAGCATCTAATGCAGTGCAGCTCAAGGGTAGAGGCTTCCATATTCCAACACTACCATGCAACTATATAAAAATAATTATTATTGCCTTGGGTTGCCTCCCAAGCAGCGCTAGATTGATGTCCCTAGATAGACTTCAGCAACTCCCTCCTTCATGAAACGGAGAAGGGTAAGTTACTGCCACTTTACTTCAAACTTGTCCGATGTGGCTGAACTAGTCCTATTCCACTTGGATTGTAGATCTATGGTGGCCGTGGTTCTTGATGCTGCCATACTGTGCTTCCTTTAGTAGAATCCAGTAAATCAAACAAGTCAAGAAAAGGTTTTTGATGAGGGCCCTGGACCGTAAGTATAATGAGTGCATTTAGTAAAGCAGGTGAAGAGAAGTGTGTCGAGTAAAAGGAATTTCAGTGAGGATATATGCGTTCCTCATTTCCATGTGAGATTACTAGCTCCCACATTTAGTAATCAAAATTGGCTCCAACAGTTGCCAATAAGGGCAACCCAAAGATGATCGACACTTCCTTATCCTCATCAAAATCGAGGACAACGAAATTAGCCGAGTAGATAAAGTCATTCACTATGACCAACACATCCTCCACCATACCGCTTGGTTTATCAATTGTCCGGTAAGTTACTTGGAGGGTGACATTAGTCGACTTGATCTCGCCTAACCCGAGTCGATTATACATCGACAACGGAAAAAAAATTTATACTAGAAACTGAATCACAGAGAGCTCATCCTAAGATTTGGTTTCCTATATAGTACAAGGTAGTATGAAGCTCCCTGGATCTTTCATCTTTGGAGGGAGTTTCCTTCGCATGATGGTGCTGCACTCTTCAGTGAGTGCGATAGTTTCATGTGTGCCCGGCTTATGCCTCTTGGCTAAGAAGTCCTTCATAAACTTGGCGTAGCTTGGTATATGTTTAAGTACCTCGGTGAAAGAAAGGCTAATGTACAGTTGTTTCAAGACATCCATGAACCTAGTGTATTGTTGATCTAGTTTATTGTCCTTAAGCCTTTGAGAGTATGGAGCAGTGGATATTTTAACTGCAGGTGATGCAGCTTCGTCACACTTCTCAGGACTAAGGGGTTCATTATCAGGTCTAGAATCGGTCTGGTCTAGATGGGGTTCATCTAGTTTCTCCCACTTCTAAGTGTCAATGCCTTAATATGGTCCCGATCCTCATTGTGAGGGTTAACATCTGTATCAGTCAGGAGGGACCCAACAATCCTTTTGTTAGCGCCGTGAGCTAACCATATTTTAGAGACTAAATGTGCATCGCTCTAAATATGTGCAATTATTGCATGATGTATGCATGTTGAGTCCTAATTTTCTTAACTTAGTCAAATTGTGTAAGTCAAATTGTGTAAGCTCGGTTGAATTAGTTATATTGTATATAATTTCAGGGAATTATGACACTAATTCGATTTAATGTTGTTAATCGCAGCAAAGGAAAAACTTTGGCCTTCATTATGAGCTACACAAGTGGAAGGAAGCCTAGGTGCAAAGGAAAATAAGCTGTGACCCAAGCAAAGCCTTATTGGGAGTAATTTAAGACTGCAGAAACTCAGTAGATTTTGAAGATACAACGCGCCCCAAGGCACGATGTGTCTTGGCCTGGACTCTGACATCACTGAGAAAGGCTGAGAATTGGTGGCGCGTCGTGCCCCAAGGTATGATGTGTCGCAGCTGCAGAAACGACCTGGTGTTGAGGATTTGTGATGCATCGCGCTCCACTCTATGACGCGTCAGGGGTCAAGGCTATATAAAGGAACTAAGGCTATATCAAATTAGCGAGGGATATTGGCCCTAGCTAATTAGCTATAGACAGTATCCCTCGCTAATTTCATACAATATAATTCCTCATTCATAGTATAAAATTACATAATGATATCATATGAGATTAGCGAGGGATAATTAATCTAGCTAATTAGCTAGGGATAATATGCCTCGCCAATTTGATGTTTTGTAATTGAATAGTATTTAGCGAGGGATATTGCGAGGGAATATATTCCCTCGCAAATTAATATATTTTGTTCGCGCCTAAGTTTTTTAATTGGCGCCCTATCTCTTTCCAAATTAATCTCAATCCTAATTTCTCGATCTCCCGAGAACAAGCGCCGTTGGAGCAATTGCGCCACCGCCGCGCTCTTTGCTTGCTACGTTCTTTTCAGGAACAACTTGAAGTTTCTTCGGAGGAGAAAATCAAGGGAAGCATCACGCAAGAGTGAGAAGAAGGGCCAATTCCTTGAAGGCGTGAGGTTCTTCAGCCTGCTCGAGAACTTTGGGAACACCTGCTACTACAACAACGTCCTGCGGTTAGTGAACACTTTTCATGAAACAAAAATCCCTAATTTAATTCTTATATAAAGTTCTAATGTGATTGATCCATTTCAAGTTTTTTGTCTTTACTTTTTCTCTCCAAATGGTTTCTTCGTCTGACTTCTCTGTACTGGGTTTATTAGTGGTTATTTACTATCTCTTTCTGGGTCTTAAATTTTAAGTATGGTTTCATTGCTTGGCTCTTGAGCACCTGTGTTGGCCTGCAGCTGTCCTTCTTGAGGTAAACTTGTTTTCTTTCTTTTCATGTTAAAATCTTTTGTAATTTCTCTATTCTAGTTGCAAAGTGATGATTTTTTATTGTTAATTTTGCATCTGATCTACATTGTATTTCTCATTCTTTGGTTGACACCTTTTGTAAATCAATCAAAGTTGATCTATCTAAAGAAATTTGTATTATAGAAAGCGTATCTTTTAATTATGTATTAAATTTGTATTCTAGAAAGCCTATTCTTTCAAAGTTAGTACTTCTAATTATTGTTTTCACATTATCTATCTGATTACAACTAGCCTTGTGCCGTGGCAATATTAATTAATAATATTTGATCAAGTGAATTAAGTTTAAGGTAAAAACAACCAAACAAAGAATAACTGCTCATTGTGCTTTCATTTATTTTTAAAGAAAACTTGTTATTTTACAAAGAATGACTAGGAAATGATGTGTGATTAAAATAATTTCTACTCTTTCTAGGACTAAATCAGAAACTGCATCATCTTTATTTGGAATTTTAGGCAACAAGAGATCCACAAAGTGGTTTTGCTACTATTGAGAAAGTTCATTTAGGGAGATTGACTCCAATGCTTGGGGACAAAAAGGTAATGCTAAACTCAATAATCTGTACTCATAAAATTCAAGTCCTTAGCATCTTGTCCTGTCATTTTTACATGACTATGAACACTTCCATGTTTGAATTTTACCTCAATTGGTACTAAGCATTGTAATTGCTGCTAGAAAGAGTAAAAATGATTTCATGTCCTGTCTATTTTTTGTGCCTCTATTTTTCATGTACTGTCCTGTTTAATTTAAAAGTAACCCATGAGAACTGAAGCGCTTGATTGGAATTACTAGTTTATGTTCATCACATTCTAGCATCATGATTTCTGTTAGACTACTAAATCTATTTTTATATTGTTTCTTTTTATTTTATTATTGTAGCCATTATCTAGTCATTCCTATTGAACACATAGCAACTGTTATTGATCTCAAGAGAAGAGCAGAAGATCATCAGTTAGGTATCTTGGTTTTTATACTATTATTGTTATAGACTATCAGGCAACAAGTTCTCTGTGATCATTTGAATGATCTCAAGAGAAGGGCAAAACACATAGCAACTTGTTTGTTTTTCATCTTCTTCCCTCTTAACTGCAGACAAGAATTGAAGTCTCTCTGTGAACAAGAAGTTGAGCTAAAGTAAGTTGAAAAAAGTTGCACTCAAACAGGTTAGTCTATGGAAAATGCTTTTCTTTTTTGCAATGTTAGAAGTCCTTAGTAATAATAATACTACACTACATATACTCAAATAGGTTAGTATATGGAAAATGCTTTTTGGTCTAGAAGTCAACCTATTGGTTCATCAACTTTACTATTTAAAATCTTGGACCAATCCTTGGCCAGTCTCTGCTAATTGATGTAATTAATTCTAGATCAATTATGTTATGCTTTTTGACTTGTTGCAATTAGTTCAATTTTAGCATCCTTTGCTTATGTGAAAATGTCATAGATATTCACATAAATTATATAAACTTTCCATTGACTTATACTAATTTTAATCTTAAGATTGTGCTTTATAGTACAGATACTTTACAATACAGATATCATATCTTCCCTAGTTTTGTACTTGTCGAATTTATTCTGGTTTAAATAGTAAAACTTTGAAATGCTCAAATATTATAGATTATTCTTTGCAGGTTTCCCTCATAGAATTAGTTGGTGCAGTTTATCAAACGTTACAGAGTTTGTTAACCTGCTTCTGTCTTTCTTGAAGTTAACCTGTCTTTTTTAGTGTTATCTCTAATTTTCTTGATTTTCTTGATTCTCCTGTCTATTAATTTGGTATTTTAATATTATCTCTTTCTTAGTATTATCTCTATGTTGTCCTTCTTGATTCTCCTGCTGTTGTCCAAAGTCTGATTTTCTTAATTCTCATGTTGATCAGATTGTTTTCTTTTAGTGTTATCTCTAATCAATAGTCTTAAAGGAAGATTCTTCAATGATATTATATATTAACTTTACATATAGGCAGATGTGTATCTAAATCTTTCTGTATTTGAAACTGGTTTCATAGTTAGTCTACATAGAAACTTCATAGTTAGTCTTCATTGCATAAGCAAACAACAAATTAAGGAATAATATATGTAGTTGATTGGCATTAAAAGAATAAGAATGTTTAAAATTTCAGGTAGCTGCTGCACTGAATCTAAGCGATGGGCAGTGGTCTGCGCAGATCTTTTAAGATTCCTAGAAGAGCAAGGGAAAGATATGCATTATATAAAGAGTGAGAGTGAGTGTCTTTTGAAAGTGAATCATGTATTTGGTTGGCTACTTTTGCCTGTGATCAGAGGTTAACTTCATGTGTGTGAGAAACAAGTTCATTTTTTTAGTATTTAGGGTTTAGATAGAGAGAAAGAGAATTACTTGTTTATTTAGTTAGTGTTTAGGTTTTGAGTTTTATATATATATATATATATATATATATATATATATATATATATATATATACAGAGAGAGAGAGAGAGAGAGAGAGAGAGAGAGAGAATGATACATTGTTTCTTGAGAAGGAAGAAACCTCTTGCTTTCTTTGCTTTAAAGCATCCATTCCATCTATTATTTGTATTTCTCTAAGCTCACTCGTGTTTTTTTCCTTTTGAAGACTATGCCGAAGGAAACTAGTGCAAAGAGGCGCCGCACCGTTTCTTTTGCGGATCATATACAGTACTTCCTGTCCTCAGCGGCCGAAGAGTGTTCCCTGAGGGTTCACCCGCCATACCCGCTGCCCTTTGAGCAGTGCAGCAATTGGATGCACTGTTTGATCACAACCCAGGAGCGCCTGCGCGCCATTGAGATTGAGTTGGCCGAGCTCCGTCGATCCCATGCGGAGATTACACAGCAGCTTCTGCAGGTATTGCTCGTACACCAGGGTTTCTACGAGCACATGGAGGGTGGTTGCAGTGCCCCTGGGGCCCCTCAAACTCCATCTACACACCCACCAGTTGGACCTAGCGGCTACGCGACATAGGGTAGTGTTGTTCTTTTCAAATAAACAACATGGAGTTTATGCTTAGTATATAGCGAAAGCTTTTATTATCTTCAGTTTTCGCTTATTATACATTGTAAACTTTTAGTATTTTGCGTAAAGTGTGTAATTTATCAGTTTCCTGATACCCATGAAGTTGGATCTGTATTTTGGTTCTTTTTTGTTCTCTTCCTCGTGCCCAAGAAATTTTTGTTCTTGTAACAAAATCTGAAACTGGGGGTGAATCCCTGATGATCTATGATCATCTATCTCTTTGTTTTGTTATTCGGACGCAGTTTTTGTTTTATGACTCACTTCTATTAACTTCTGCTTGCACGTCTGGATGAATGTCTCGTTTGATGCATTCCTATGTTACAAGGTGAAAATACACAAAAAAAAAAGTAAATAAATAAAGCTTCAGGAGTATAATAAGCCCCAAAAAAAATAAAAGCGTTAAATAAGCAGAGAAATAAATGCTTCACTCACATAATAAGCGAAAACTAAAATATAAACCCATGAGCTGTTTAAAAAGCTTAAAAACCAGAAAATAATTGCATGTTTTTTTTTTTTTTTTTGTAAAGTAATTTAACTTTTGCCGCTTGGTAAAAGCCTATCACCAATAGGGGAAAGTTTTTAATTGTAACTTTAGTATTGCGCAAAATAATTCTTAATTTTATTTTTTTCCCTCACCTTCGCCACATGGCAAAAAATGATCACCAAATGGTGAATCTTCAATGGCTCTTTCTTGCTAACTTTCCCGAGTGTTGAAAGATAATAACTACATTGCAATAAGAGATGTCCCTTTCAACTTCACTATCCAATCTAAATTAAAATTTTTTTTCCTAAATATCACCGTTTGGCAAAAGTTGATCACCAACTAGTGAAACATCAATACTTCTAAATGGAATAGTAACCTTTATTATTGCGTCAAATAATTCTTAATTTTTTTTTTCTCACTTTCGTCACATAGCCAAAAATGATCACCAAATAGTGAAACTTCAATAGCAAGAAGAATTCCCCACTTTCTGGCTAACATTCCCCGAGTGGTGAAAAATAATAACTACATTTCAAGAAGATCACTATCAAATCTAAATTTAAATTTTTGCTTAAATTTCACCGTGTGGGAAAGTATATCACCAAATGATGAAAAATTGTAGAAAAAGAATTCTATATTTAAATTTTCTAACTTTCGCCGCTCAGTGAAAGTATATCACCAAATGGTGAAACTTCATTACTATGCTTAAAATAATTCTTAATTTTAGTTTTTTTCCTCACCTTCGCCACATGGGCAAAATCGATTACAAAATAATGAAGCTTCAATAGATCTTAATTGCTAACTTTCCCCGAGTGGTGAAAGATAATAACTACATTGCAAAATGTCTCTTTAAACTTCACTATCCAATCTAAATTTAATATTTTTGCCTAAATTTCACCGTGTGCGAATGTGTATCACCAACTGGTGAAACATTAATAGTTTTAAATTGTATAGTAAAAGAATTCTACTTTTAAATTTTCTAACTTTCGCCGATTGGTGAAAGCATATCACCAACTGGTGAAACTTCAGTGGTGTTTAACTTTTAGTAGTGCGTAAAACAATTATCAATTTCAGTATTGTTCCTCACCTTCGCCACATGGCCAAAATCGATCACCAAATAATGAAACTTCAATAGACCTTAATTGCAAACTTTCCCCGAGTGGTGAAAGATAATAACTACATTGCAAGAACATATGTCTCTTGAAACCTCACTATCCAATCTAAATTTAATTTTTTTTGCCTAAATTTCACCGTGTGAGAATGTTTATCACCAACCGGTGAAACATCAATAGTTCAAAATTGTATAGTAAATGAATTCTACATTTAAAGTTTATAACTTTCGCCGATTGGAAAGCATATCACAACCTGGTGAAACTTCATTGGTGTTTAACTTTCAGTAGTGCGTAAAATAATTATCAATTTTAGTATTGCCAAAATCGATCACCAAATAATGAAACTTCAATAGATCATAATTACTAACTTTCCCCGAGTGGTGAAAGATAATAACTACATTGCAAGAAGATATGTCTCTTGAAACATCACTATCCAATCTAAATTTAATTTCACCATGTGCGAATGTTTATCACCAACCGTTGAAACACCAATAGTTCTAAATTGTATAGTAAAAGAATTCTACATTTTAATTTTCTCCTTTTCGCCACTTGGGGAAAGCTTATCACCAACTTGTGAAACTTTATTAAGTGTTTAACTGAAACTTTAGTAGTGCGTAAAATAATTCTTAATTTTAGTTTTGTCCCTCACCTTCGCCACATGGCCAAAACCGATCACCAATAAATCTTAATTGCTTACTTTCCCCGAGTGGTGAAAGATAATAACTACATTGCAAGAAGATATGTCTCTTTAAACTTCACTATCCAATCTAAATTTAATTTTTTTGGCTAAATTTCACCGTGTGCGAATGTTTATCACCAACTGGTGAAATATCGATAGTTCTAAATTGTATTGTAAAAGAATTTTACATTTAAATTTTCTAACTTTTGCCGCTTGGTAAAAGTGTATCACCAACTGGTGAAACTTCATTGGTGTTTAATTGAACCTTTAGTTGTAACGCCCCGAATTTTCTAAGTGAATAAATTAGAAATTTATTCGATAATTAATGAGAGTTATTAACACGGAAAATAAATTAATTATTTTAAAGCCCAATTAAAGGAAAAATCGAGGAATATTAAATTTAAATCCAGCCTCGCAACTAATGGGCCTAAGGAAGGCCTTATTGGGCCAGGCCGTTTACACTCGGAATAGTTGGAGGTGCATAGTAAAGATAACCTCGATTATTTAGTCGGGAGAATTCGTAAGTGTTACTTAATCCAGATTGATTAAGTAGGAAAATCGGACAAATGTTAGAGTTCCGATAAAGTAGATCGGGCGGATCAAAAGCCGGTATTCGCGAATTTGGTCTGATGAGAGACGGACCCCGTGAGGCTACAGTACGCCCGTGACACTAGGGTTATTGACCACGGGAATTTCGGATCTGGGTCGATGAATCATTGAAAAGATAATATCTAATAGAGGGCGATAAGACATAAAGTAGGAAGATAATATTAAGTAAATTATTGGATTGTAGTGGGAGAAATAATTTGAATGATAAGTTTTAATAAAGGGTATAGGGTTGATTAAACCCATGTGACATTATTGGAATGGTAGGCCAATTAATCAGAAGCCTCATGATAAGATAAAGAAAGGAAAATGGATTATTGAACTAAATAATATATATACATCACTTTGGGGACCTTAGTTAGAGAAAGAAAAATCAAAACTCATTGGAGAGAAGCTCATCGTGCCCTAACTCCTTCCCCATCTCTTCTCCCCTTCCGTGTTCGCGCCGATCACCGTCTGGCCGACTCTACCTGCACCCACACGTCTCCCGGCCGCCAAACCTCCGGTTACGCCGCCAGAGCCCTGCACGCGTGCCGGTCCGCTCCCCACTATCTTCCTTCTCGACGACACACCGCCAGCCGCTAGTCGGAGCCTTGCCGTGCCGCCACACTCCGAAGCAGCTACCACCGGCGCTTGTGAGCACGACCACACCGGCCGTCTACCCTGTCTGCCGCTGTTGCCCCTTTCTGCGCCAGCCCACCTGCTGTCCGGCGAGTGGTGGTATGGTAGGAACTCACTCCATAACCTGAGTGAGTTCTACACTAATATTTGATTTTGTAATTGATGGATGGGCTGAAAAGGAGACAATGATTGGGTTGATAATCAGTTAGAGTTAAATGTATGAATTGATGATAGAATGGATGAATGTTTGTATTTAATTCGGGGCCCTATAAATAGGGTGAGGTGCCGCAGAATTTTTCATGAAATGCCTAAGTCTAAATGCCCTATTTAAGATCATGTTGACATGCTTTAGTTTGAATAACTCAATGACTATGATGTCTAAGTATACATACTTTAGCTTGATCTACCTTGCAAATTAAGCATGCATAGAAATATTATTGAAGTGTTGAAGGCATGCAATGCTCGTTAAGTAGGAAAAACATGATCTTATGAGTTTGATGTCTCTTATACGCTTCTTGAAGCTTAAATGGAGTTTCAAAATTAAGAATACTTTTTCCGTATTCTTAGATTTCATATTTTTAAGCTATAAAACTAAGTTATGGAAAATACGGACTTTGTATTTACTTAGTACTCTCGTTGATTCTAGGAAAGGAAAAAGGTCCAGCAGGAGCTGCCGAAGGACCGAGCGATTCTAGAAACTTGCAAGGACTTCAGGTGAGGGGACTTCACTGTAGATCAAGAGTTATTTCATGTGTTTATCGGGATTTCAGCTTTATCGTATTCTTATGAGTTTTATTTTGGTTTATGGATGCCGATTGAATTATCGTAATACATGCATAGTTATTTTATGCTTTTATAAGTGATTTAACCTTCAAGAGCATGAGCAATGATTAAGAAAACCCTAAGGGGTAGTTAAAGATTAAATCATGTATCATAAGTTGCACCTTAGTTAGTTATGTATGGGGGACCCAGCGAGAGGGCTCAGGATAGAGCCCAGATATTTGAGTAGATGAGACCGGGCTATGGAAGGGGATTTGTTTTCAATCGTTTTTCTTAAAAGTAAAAATGTTTGCAAAAGTTGTTCGTTTATAAAAACCCCCTTCCTGTCTCTTGAGAGAGCCCGTATCGGATACGAGACGCTCGCTTGACGTACACATGTAGATGCATGCCTTTGGTCGTCAGGCGCCGGGTTCATGTAGATGTATGCCTCTGTTCCCGGCATCAGGATCATGTAGATGTATGCTCTGTTCTTGGTGATTGCTGGAGTCCGTACGGAGACATTTTAACTAGGGGTGCATGCTTGTATAATATGAGGTCATCGCATATACATGCTTACTATATGCTTGATATGATATGAGATTGCTTATGTGTTTATACTCGGATTTCTGATTGTATTAGCATGCCTATCAAGATTAAAGATAACCATGATGATCTTCATGATTTAGACTTGCATTACTTATGTTCCAGTATTTAGTATCGATAACAGGTATGTATAATACCTGGAGGAGTAGTCTATACTCACTGAGCTTGTATAGCTTAGCCCCTTTCTATACTGTTTTTCTGTTACAGGATCTAGACTTGGATCGGGATAGTAGCTCATGTCTCGAGCAGGGATCGAGGTCTAGCTGGCTCTGGCGTGCCTGTTTCTATGTTTTATTTCATATGGTTGTATTAAACCTTAGTTATGTTCTTTCCGCTGTATTTGGGACCGTAGTTGCCCATAACTCTGTGTGTTGTACTCTGCTATGAATTTTATTTGAATATGCCCCCGGTGTGTAACCGGGTATGCTTTATTATTTGAACATTATTTAAAGTACATGATTCTTGATTTCAAGTTTATTTTGCACAGCTTATGGGCTGGGTGCACTTCCGGCCCAGCTGGTGTGACATCTGTCTCATGAGCGAGATGGGTGTTTCATTTAGTGGTATCAGAGAAGTTTGCTCCTTGACCTTATAGTTCTAGAGGTAGTCAGAGCCTTACGTTTGGAGTCAGAGACAGTTGACATGAGAACTAGCTGTATAATTGCTAAGTAGAGTTATGTCCTTTAACTGACACTTATTGGATGTTGTAGAATGCCTGCAAAGAGAGGACGTGGGAGGCCATCGAGGGTGCCACGTGAGGAAACCCAGGAGGAGCCGCACATGGATGCTCCTACACCTGAAGAGTATTGCGATGCATCACATGCACATCCTGCCCTGGGATACAACCCAGGTGTACACCAGTTTCCAGGGATGCAACAGTTTTTCGAACAAATGGCTCAGTCGTTTGCTGCTTTCCCAAACTTTCAACAACAACAGCAACAGTACCAACAACAACAACAACCTAGCAGTCAAGATTATGTGACTCGAGCCCGACAAATGGGGATTAATCACTTCCTCGGGACACAAGATCCGACCGAAGCAGAGGCGTAGATTCGACAACTGGAGATGGTGTTCGAGGCCATGAGGGTCCTTGAACATGAAAAGGTTATAACAGTACAGCTGTTGTTGGGATAAGATGTATTGATGTGGTGGGAGTCAGCTCAGATGTGCCTTCTCAGGTCGGGTGTCCAGACCTGGCTGCAATTCAAGAGAGCGTTTGAGGAGGAGTACTCACCCCGAGTTCACCAGGACGCTAAGAGAGCCGAGTTTATCTATTTAACTTAAGGAAATTCAACTTTGGCCGAGTATCAGGCCAAGTTCACTGCCCTTAGTCGTTATGCACCAGAGATGGTGGTAGGCCCCTATAACCGTTGTAGGAGGTTTGAAGATGGACTACGGGATGAGATCAAGATCCCAGTATGGCTCATGGTTTTGAAGATTTTCGAGGAGTGGTCCAGTCTGCACTCCGGGTAGAGCAGGGCCTGAACAAGCAAAAACACAGACTTGATAGGTGGAATAAGAGGAGTAGCTCAAGCTCCTAAGGAGGAGGGGACACCTGGCCCACAAAGAAGAGCAACAATAGCAGCAGCGGTAGTTCCTCGACAAGTGGGAACAACAAGGGAAAACCGCATTGTACAGTTTGCGGTAAATATCATTACGGGGCCTGCAGTGCTAATGTGTATGCTTTTACTGCAAGCAACCAGGGCATTTCAAGAGGGAGTGCCCACTGCTGACTCAGGGGAGCGGAGTTGCTCCACAGGCTACATTGGAGACCATCTTGCATATTGACGCAAGGAGTTTCAGTAATGGGTGGAGCTGGAGACAGTCGAGTAGGGTCAACGGGCGGAAGGTCTCGTGGAGGAGGCCGTGGGGCCCCATCTCAGCTGCAGGCCCAGACGTTTGCAATGACATAGCAGCAAGCTGTGACACCCCTGATGTGATAGCAGGTACGGTGCAAATCTTTAATACCGATGCCTGCGTATTGAATGATCCTGGTTCTACACATTCGTACATTGTTGTTACTTTTCCTATACCTGAAAATGTGTATGCAACTAGATTAGCGGAACCTATGAGTGTAGCATCCCCCATAGGTAGTTCCATGATTGTTAAGTTAGTCTATGAGGGGTGTGATGTAAAGATAGGAGATCAGGAGCTGATAGCTGATCTAATCCCGATGAGGATCCTAGACTTTGATGCAATCCTAGGGATGGATTGTTAGCTTTCCACCATGCCCACGTTGACTGCTACTGGAAGATGGTGCGTTTCCAGCGTCCGGGAGAGGCGGAGATACTTTTCTACAGGAGAAGACCCGAGACGGAGGAAGCCTATCTGGCAAATGTGGCAGAAGTGGAAGCTCCAAAGATACAGGTTCAGGATATAGCCGTGGCGTGCGAGTATCCAGATATGTTTCAAAAAATTGTTGCCATGTCGAGATCGTTCAAGGAACATACTTTGAAAGCTCCTTCTTCTCTTAGGGAATGGTGCCATGTCGAGATCGTTGAGGAGTCTTGGGCTACTACTCGGCCGAGGTGACCTCAGCTGCCCAATGACAGGATCACCTACTCCATACCCACTCTTGCCCTTCCTTCATGCTCTAGAGTATGGGAATTTGATCTCCATCGTATCTCCAAGGTGCCTTGCTGGACACTCTGTGGTGGTAGGGCCTATGAGACCTGCTGCTCTACCCTTTGAAGGGCATAAGTAAGGGCTTTGATCTTTTGCTCCAATGCTTGGTAGTGCGCTCCCTGGATGTCTCCATCAAAGAGCTGGTTCTAACGGACTTCCTCGATCCGTTGGACATCATTGAGCCTAGTAGTATTGTCGTCTACCTGGTCTTGCCCCTGGTTCCGCTTCGCTCTCACTATTGTGAACAGAGCTCCATGCTCCGTTTCTGTTAGACAACGCCAAACTGTTGATGCAATAATTGGTCTTCCTTAAGTATCAACACCAATTAAAATCAAAGTAAAAAAAACACTAAACAGGACACAAGTTCAGTTAAACACTTATAAAACACATGAAAAATAAACAGGACACTAGAGAAACAATTATAAAAAAAAACAAGCAGTTATAAAAATAAACACACATTACATTAAAAGTAATAAACTTGTGCACAAGCTTTAAAAAAATGAACACAATGGCTAGATTACATTAGTTGGGTTCACATGACACTAGAAACATCACATTAAAGTGACAATCATTGGAAAAAAAAAAATAAAGGAATGAAGTCTAAAGTAACACTAGAAACATTACAATGCAACATTACAAATGGTTAGATTACATTAGTTGGGTTCACATTACAGGAGACAAAACAAAAAACAGCGTAAAAAAAAACCACATATCATCAAAATCAACTATCTAAAGTGACAATCATTGAAAAAAAAACATATACGAGATTTCTCTATGAAGAACCATTTGTCATCTTATTTTTTGGTTCTTTAATTTTTCAAAGAAAATGAATCAAGAGTGCAAAACATTAAGGTATTGCTTTCTAGATGTCAATTACCATCATCTACTATAACAATCACAAATCAATAGCAAATAAATATCTCCAAATAATAGTACAACCTAAATTAAGCTTAAATTTTGCCCTCAAGCTTTTATGAAAACCACTAACTTGCAATGTGAGAAACCTAACATCCCATGTAAACCTAGAACTTCACTTCACATCAAATTTGCAATGCAATGTGAAAAAACAATGCAGGAAGAAATCAAGAGTTTTAGGGTTTCGAAAGAGGCACTTACAGTACTCCGGTGCTTCCTCCATCACACTCGACCGAACTTTGCTCGCTCTCTCTTGCCAGCGGTTATAAGACTTCGTCATATCATCCTCGGTTAGCACAGTCTCTCTAGAATAGAGAAGAAACGGGAGATGAAGCCGAAACTCTTTCCTCTTGAGAATGATGATGCTGACATGGAGCAAGGTAGGTGATGTGGCAACTTTCTGGCAGCCACATAATCAATTGGGGGTTGTAATCCCTTGGGTGACTACACAGGGAAACCAAATCAAAGGTAGGTAACCATTTTTATGCAAATTAAACTTTGGTCATTAAAATGAAAATTGGCCAAAGTTAAGTAACCTACCCGAGATGGGTTTATTTGATTAGCCGAAGGATAAGAGCATATTAAATCCTTATCCTAATTTTTTGAAATTCTTATCAAATTTGTGGATCATACGCTTGTAAATAATCAAAGTTTTTCATGTATGATAGGGAGAAAGATGGTAAGACACGTGGAACATATCAGAGCTGTCCACGTGTCAACATAATAAAGTCCATTTCTGAGATTGGGCCAACTCATATTGAATCAGCCCAAATCATAATAACCATCTCGCATGCCATATTGGATCGGCCATATAATATCGGAAGCATAACCATAACGCATCAAATCAGATCGGGCCGATGAGTTAACACATCAGATCAGATCGGGCCGATAAGTTACCAATGGAGCATATATCGGAAGATAATGCTAACTTGTCATACCGGAAGCACTCCTCACTGCCCCAATATACATTCTCAACTCATCGGGATAACGTCAATTATTATAAGAAACCTTCTAGAAGTGTTACACCTGTCAAAAGACTCAGCTCAACGCTCAGGTTAAGCCTAACTGGAAGCTTAGTTGGCAGAGCACGTGGTCTAATTCAATAAGACACGTGTTGAAATTCCAAAGCATCTTCTCCAAGCCACCGAAGCCTATAAAAGACAATAACCCCCACTCATTTGGGACATGAAAAAATAGATAGTGAAGCTTTGCTTCTCTAAAGATTGATCCACCTTTTTCCTTTTCCACTTGTAAGATGGCTTTCAAGGCCCAGATAAATGAGAATTTCTCTCTTTCATCAGTGGTTTTTTCCCTACCAAGGGTTTTCCACGTTAGATCTTTGTCTCCATTTCTTGTCTGATTGATTCTCCTTTACTTTCTCATTGTTCAAAGCCCTGCAAATCAAACAAATCCAGGGATTGATAATCTCAAAGCAATCCCAATTTCGTAGTCAACAGTTTGGCGCCGTCTGTGTTGACATTGAGGAAGAAGTCCATGGCGGCTATAATGAGAAAGTCGAAGAGACTCCAACACCAAGAAGAAAAAGGCAAAACACCACCAGCTTCTCCTTTGGGAGACGTTCATTCACCTGAAGATGTTCCAGTAGCTCCCGAAGGGGTGGAGGTACCCCAGAAGGACAAGGGAGTCGCTGATGATAACGCCCAGATCAGGGTCATGGCGCGGGAGATTGAGGAGTTGAAGCGCACCTTGCATAATGTACAACAGCACGAAGCTCGGATCCACATCATTCACATCGGATCCACAGTGTGCGAGACCGGGGAAGAGATAGGAGGGAAAGGAGACTCTCTACCTCTCCGGCACGACACACTACAAGAAGAGATTATTCACCGATGAACCATCCAACTAGATACCGATCAGCCTCAGATCGGCATTCACCATCTCTTGATCGCTTGCCGCGTCAATATTCACCAGGATACTGGTCTCCCCGCCGGCGTCCACACCATCAATATTGTCACTCGCCACAACGATATATTACTGAGAAGGAGAGAGTCCTTCAACTGGTGCCACAACCCACCTCCCCATTCATCAGAGAAATCTGGGAAGTTCCATTCCCAGACCAATTTAAACCACCAAATATCCAGAATTTTGATGGTTCATTGGACCCACTCGAGCACCTGGAACGGTACTCGGATGAAATGGCGATCAATAGAACTTCGGAAGCCGTGATGTGTCGTGCCTTCCCGCGAACACTAACGGACATTGCCCATGACTGGTTCCGAAGTATACCCCCTGGAACTGTGTATAGTTTCTAGCAGCTCTCTGATCTTTTTCTTCAATGCTTTGCTAGCAATAGGCGATTGGAGAAAAACCCGATCATCCTCCTAGGTTACAAACAAAAGCCGACGGAAAGTCTGCGTGACTACATCCGTCGCTTTAACATGGATATCACTAGGATAACGGACCTCAGTTCCATCATGGTGGTAGGAATTGTAATTAGGGAACTAAACGAAGGACCGTTTAAAGACTCCCTCACGAGAGATGTCCCTCGAGATATATCTGAATTCTTTGCAATCGCTGAGAAATATGTGGCTTCAGAGGAGATGAAAACCAGATGGGAGGAAAAATATCTTCTCAAGATGGAGGAGTTCCGCAGCAAGGAACCCCCGAAAAGGGAATACAAAGATCCTAAGCAGGGACCCTTGAAAGAAGATAGGCCTCGTAGGGAAGGCGCACGGGACCTGGGTGAGTCGTTGCGGTCTGATGATAGGAAACCACCTCATCGGCAAAGATATGATTCAGAGAGGATGACAAGATATCACAATTATTCCATCTTGAACACCACCAGGGAAGATATCTTGCGACAGGTTCAGGATCAGAAAATCCTAAAACAACCACAGCAGATGAAGGATAATCCTAGAAGAAAGAAGAGTAAGAAATTTTGCAAGTACCACCAAGACAAGGGACATTCAACCGATGAATGCGTCCATTTGAACGACGCAATTGAAGATCTTATAAGAGAGGGGAAGCTCGATCAATTCTTGCGAAAGGAGCAGAAACTTGAAGATTCCTCTTCTGCACCACCGGTTCCTGTGAGCGACACTCACGTTACAGTAATCGCAAGAGGACCAGGATATAGGGGAGAAAGCTCCACTTCCAGGAAGAATTACACTAGAATGGTGGGAACGGTGCAGAATGTTCTACCACTAAAGACGCCTCGCTCATCCATGGAGATCTGTTTTTTCTGACGAAGATTTGAAAGGTGTTCATCACCCTCACGATGATGCCTTGGTGATTAGTGCAAAGATCGGAATCTTTACAGTCGAGCGGGTCTTGGTGGATACCGGAAGCTCTGTGGATATTATTTTCTCCTGTGCCTTCGACCGAATGAAGATACCGGTCGAGAATTTGAAGCCGGTGAAGTCCCCTCTCATTAGATTCAATGGTAGCCCCCTCCAACCAGACGGTATGATATCTCTCCCCTTATCCCTTGGTACCCCTCCTCGGACAACTACTGTGAACATTAACTTTCTTGTTGTTCGTTGTCCGTCGAGCTACAATGTAATAATAGGGAGGCTATCTATCAATTTGATGGGAGCAATCCCATCAACGTACCATATGATGATGAAATTCCCGACATCGAACGGTTGCGTGGAGGTGACGGGCAATCAACTGGCTTCCCGAAAGTGCTATACTACTATGCTCAAAGATTTGGGGAAAGGAAGCAACAATGCGGGGGAACCACTAGTTGTTGAAGAAGCCATAGGGGAAGATGAAGAAAGGGAAAAACGGAGACCAACACCTATGGAGGAACTGATAGCCTTCCCCTTGAAAGAGGAGCAGCTAGAGCAAACTATGCAACTAGGGGCGGAATTGCAGGCGGATCAAAGAACCGAGATCCTCCTAGATCTAGTTAAAAACAATTCCGATGTGTTCGCCTGGATGGCTGAAGAAATGCCCGGGGTACCATAGGAAGTTATCGAGCATCACCTCAATGTCAACCAAGAGCATAAGCCAGTCGTGCAGAAGCGAAGGAACTTCGCTCCAGACCTTTTTCAAGCAGCGGAAGAAGAGGTTGACAAATGATGAAGGCTAATTTTATTAGGGAGGTGAACTATCCTGATTGGTTGTCAAATGTTGTGCTTGTAAAGAAGTCCACCGGAAAGTGGCGAATGTGTGTAGATTTCACTGATCTCAATAAAGCTTACCCCAAAGATTACTACCCCTTGCCTTACATTGATAATTTAGTAGACTCCACATCGGGATATCAAATGCTCAGCTTCCTAGATGCTTTCTCTGGGTACAATCAAATACGCATGACAGAATCCGATGAGGAGAAAACCTCCTTTATTACTGGACGAGGGACTTATTGTTACAAAGTTATGCCTTTCGGCTTGAAAAACGCAGGTGCCACATTCCAAAGACTAGTGAACAAAGTCTTTAAGAACCAGATCGGCAGAAATGTGGAAGCATATGTGGATGATATATTAGTAAAGAGTGATAATGCCGAACAACACACACTAGATCTCCAAGAAACCTTCAATACCCTTCGGGTACATGGGATAAGTCTTAACCCCAACAAATGTGCATTTGGTGTACGATCAGGAAAGTTTCTTGGGTTTATGCTCACTCAACGGGGTATTGAAGCAAATCTTGAGAAGATCAGGGCTATTCTAGAAATGAGGTCTCCAAAGACCATCAAAGAAATACAGAGGCTTAACGGCCAGTTGGCTGCTCTGGGAAGATTCATTTCAAAATCCGGTGAAAAGAACCTCCCTTTCTTCCGAGCTCTGAGGACGGCGCCCAAGGTTGAATGGACTAAAGAATGTGAAAAGGCCTTAGTGCAGTTGAAGGAATATCTACAATCACCCGCCTTATTGGCCAAGCCCCGGCAAGGAGAAGATCTTTACATCTACCTCTTTGCTACTGAAGCTGTTGTAAGCGCTGTCCTAGTGAAAATAGAAGAGAATTTGCAGAAGCTAGTTTACTATACCAGCAAGGTTCTTACAGATACTGAATCTAGGTATCTTCCTTTGGAGAAATTAGCTTTTGCTCTGATAATCTCTGCTTGGCGACTCCGTCCGTACTTTCAATCTCACAAGATCCGGGTGCTGACCGACCAGCTATTGAGACAAATCCTTCATCGGCCCGATACATCCGGCCGATTAGCCCAATGAGTAATAGAATTGGGGGAATATGATATCAGTTATGAGCCCAGAACGGCCATAAAGGCCCAAGTACTGGCTGATTTCATTGTTGAGCTTACCACAACAGATAACGATAAAGGGGCAGACCAAAAGTTATCCGAAGAAAAGGAGATCTCTTCCAATCAGTGGGTTTTACACACCGACGGCTCACCAACTAATGATGGTGCAGGAGCAGGCTTGATCTTAAAATCCCCATCTGGATGGAGGACATCCACTGCTCTGAAGTTCAACTTTAAAGCAACAAACAATGAAGCGGAGTATGACGCCATGATTGCAGGATTACAGTTAGCCCGTGGGTTTGGAGTTCGGAATCTACAAGCCAACATGGATTCTCAACTAGTGGTTGGACATCAAACTGAAGAATATGAAGCTAGTAGAAAACATGATAAAGTCTAAAGCTTTGTTGCAAAAGTTAACCTCCAGCTTCCAGAGGTGTTATATTTCAAAAATTCCCAGAGCTGAGAACCAAGATGCTGATCTTCTTTCAAAGCTTGCTTTATCAGATGCGGATATCAAACAACCGATCAACGTTCAATATCTGATGGCGAAAACTATTGAATGCCGATCGGTTGAGGAATTGATAAATATCGATGACACACCATGTTGGATTGATCCAATCTTGAACTACCTTCAGGATGGAACCCTCCCCCAAGATCCAAAAGAGGCACGAAGAGTTGTCACCAGGTCATCCCGATATAGCATAGTGGAAGGGCAGCTCTATAAGAGATCATACACCCTTCCACTCTTGAAATGTCTTCGTCCATCGGAATCAATTTATGTCCTTCAAGAAATCCATGAAGGGATCGCTGGAGATCATTTGGGAGGAAGAGCTCTTAGTCACAAGGTTCTACGACAAAGATATTATTGGCCAACCCTTGTCAAAGATTCGATGGATTTTGTCAAAAAATGTGATGCATGCCAGTGCCACTCAAACGTCCAGCGACGACCGGCAGCTTCATTGACAGCCATCGTGAGCACGAGACGTTTTGCTTTATGGGGTGTAGATATACTTGGCCCTTTCCCAACAGCTGTTTGGCAATTGAAATTCTTAATTGTGGCGATTGATTACTTCACTAAATGGGTGGAAGCCGAGCCATTAGCTTCCATTACAGAAAAAGGTTGTCAATGCTTCCTGTGGAAGTCAGTGATTTGTAGATTCGGCATACCAATAGCATTTATTACTGATAATGGCCGTCAGTTCGACACCCAGTATTCAAAAAGTTCTGTACAGACCTGGAAATAGAGTCAAGGCTCACTTCTGTCACACACCCTCAAGCTAATGGCCAAGTTGAGGTAACAAATAGAACCTTATTACATAGTTTGAAGACTCGGGTTCTCCGAAACGACTCCAGCTGGGTGGATGAAGTACTTGGAGCTCTGTGGGCATACCAAACCACTGTTCGAACCCCTACAGGGGAGACACCTTTTGCACTTGCTTTTGGTGTCGAAGCAATTTTGCCCACTGAAATATCAGTCCCTCCTCCGCGGATCCAGTCTTTTGATCCAGTTGTCAATGAAGAGCGGCTAAGGGCTGAACTTGACCTCTTGGAGGAAAGGAGAGATTGTGCCAACATCCGAGCTGCGGCATATCGACAGAAGATCAAGAAATTCTACAATACTAAAGTGAAGCAAATAACATTCCAAGTTGGCGACTTGGTTCACCGGGAGAACAAGTTCCAAGGAAATAAGAGCCGAACAGGAAAGCTGAACACCAATTGGGAAGGGACATATATCATTAAAGAAATTGTAAGACCGGGGACATATTGGCTTACAAAAATGGATGGGCGGAGCCTTAAACGCCCATACCATGCTGAACATCTATGGAAGTACTATCAATAAATTTGATTTCTTCTCTACAAATCATTAGCTTCTTTGTCGCTTTTTCTTTTTTAGGAAAGTGAACAACAAGCATGAAGATCGCTAGGAATACCTACCACAACTGAGACTTACAGGCAAAAAGGAAATAACAACTCCAACCTCATAAAGAGTCAAACCAACCGTCAACTTTCAAAAAGGACCATACTGGTCCCATAATATCAACGGACTATGCCGGTCCCAAAACATCAACGGACTATAACGGACCTAAAACATCGGTGGACCATATCGGTCCCAGGACATCAACTGGCCATATCGGTCTCCAGATGAAGATGACCATACCGGTCCTTTATCATATAAAGACCATACCGTTCCACTACGACAACGGGTCATACCGACCCACATAAAGAGGACCATACCGGTCTGATATATCAAAAAAGGCCATACGGGTCCGATACATCAGAAGAACTGCACCAACCTCCTAAACCAGCAGACCATATCGGTCCCACACATCGAAAAGAATGTATTGGTTTTCTACGACAAATAATCATACCAATCTTACGTACCAGAAGATTATGATCCACCTACCGTTAAAGAACATATATACTGGTTCTTTATTACCGGAAAATACAACAACGATTGATATAGTTTCATGATTGCCAAGAATCATTCCAACTTACTCAAGCAAATCAGATACATACACCCTCTCAAAAGGCCCACACCAATACAAAAAAGAAGAGGGAAGTAAAATGAGGAAGAATCATCTTTCAAGTTAAGATACCAAAAACATACAGACATTGAACAGACAAGAAGGAGACGTTTCAGAAGATACAAAGACTCAACTGATAAAGAACACACAATCAAGAGAAACAAATTAGGGAGAATCGGAGAAAAATAGAAATGAAGAAACACAAATTTCATTGACAAAATGCAAAAAATATAGGCAAAACGCCCGAATTAAGAAGAATCAAATGACTCTTCGCTACTAGCAGAACTTAGTACAGTAAAATCTGGCGGCAGGCTAGGAACAACATGAAGAGTGTGCATCTTCTGGTATCCGTTCCATCCAAGGATGTGGACCTCGAAACATCCACTTTCGCGGAGGACAAACACGAGGAGATCCCCTTCTTCCAATCGATGGTCGGATACGAAGTCTCGCCACCCTTCGGTAAATTTGGCTTCTCCCATCTCCCTAAAGCCTGACAAGGTTACCCACCAGTAGTGACCGCTCGGTCCTCGTAGCATTATTGGCCCATTAACAACAGAAGTTATGCGTGGATGAAAGGATCTAGGAATCCATAAACTCCGAGTCTGGTCACCAGGGAGGAAGAATTTGTAAAAAGAGGAGCAGCTGTTATTACCCATATCGGTTAGACTGATGAATTGCAAGGAACCAATATCCCCACACTCCCCTTTTATACTATCTCAACAAGGGGACCAAAGAAAAGCAGTTAATGCCTAGGTGAACTAAAGCGTCTTAATTTATGGTGACTCCTTAATCAAAGACACAATTTATGAGGGAGATTCAAATCTCTTAAGCCACTCTTATGAAAAGACGCGCCGATCTCTTGAAACGACACCAGAAAGACAATATGGTTTCAAGGCGAACGGCTAGTTCTCATCACTTATCAGAAGAGAAGTATTGAAACCTCTTGGAGATAACTACCAAACAGTGATTAATCCACAAAACACTCAAGGAAGATCGGTTGGATCAAGTCACATGAACTCTGAACAGTAAAATGTCGTGAAAAGGATATGGTTTCCCAAACAGATGAAGAAAGGGAATAAAGATCAACATATGAGACTAACGAAACAGTAACCAAAAGTTCAAATACAAGAAAAACAAGTGACGCTGTCAAACAATATATCGGATACAGTATCCAGAGGAAGTCATATTACAAAAATAAGTCAGTAACATCATCAAGGAATGGCATCCCAGTTCTCTGGAGGATCATTGATTACTGGACCCCCGTGGATCCTCTCTTTTGAATTCAGTTTTTCCCACAGTCCTCTGATATGTGAGGCGTAAGGTTCGCTATAAGGGCCTAAAATAGGCATGGATCCAATTGCAGCCCCATGATTCCTCGGCAACCTCTTAACCCACCTTATCAGCTCGGCCTCTAACATCTTAATTTCTTCACGCCTCAGCTCCACCCGCATGATTAAAGAAGTCAGTCAAGATACACCAAGAAGAAATAAAAAGAAAGAAAACTTTTTACCCCTACGAGGACGTCTGGTCCATAAAAGTCGAAGGCAGGATTGGAATCCTACATCTCTAAAGTCAGCAGAAACTAGTTCAGCAATGCCCACAATTTTGAGTTAGCCACTTTTTATGAAAAAGAAAAAGAAGGACCATGAAAAAAGGTCATACTCACCTGCCTTCGATTCGAGTTTCGAAGACTCCTTATCAGGACAAAAGTATCCCTCTCAACCATATCTCCAGGAATCACATTAGGCGCAAGGTTAATGGTTGTTTCCTCTACTATAGACGAAATAAAAGAGAGTAAGACGCCATTCAAAGAACAAATAAAGAAGGAAAGATAGAATTAAAAGGAAAATTCTGACCAACAATGACACGAGCAGCAACATCAACTTCCCCAGATCGCTCATCAAGAATGACCACGGATTCTTTATTGGCCGATGAAGAGCCAACAAATTCCTAAACAACCAAAGAGCCCTCCTTATCGGCTGCCCCCAATGAATCAACATCTTTAACATCAACAAAGGAAACCACCTTGTTAACCGGAGAATGCGGTTTATCAATGGCGCTGGGCTCAACAGTTCCCCCGCTTATGGAATTAGGAGGAGGTTCATCGAAAGTGACAATCATAGTCAATTCTTCGACGACCCTATCAACGGCAGCTTCATCTATAATTGGTTCGTACTCCCCAGGAACAGGATCATCTGGCTCTTCACCTTCATAAATTGAAGAAGATGGTTGTCCTCGACATTTTTTAAAGTATTCCTCCACAGTGTCCGCATAACTCAAATCTTTGAAAACAATAGAAGGATCGACAGATTGGAGGTCACTAAACATTTTATGGATATCTTCTCCAAGCTTTTGCAACTCATCTTCGGATATCTCTTGTTCCCCTTCTGTTGCCTCCTCCAATGTAAGGATTCGGGTCTCCAATTCAGTGATCTTCTCCTTACACCGTCCGAGTTCATTCTGACAGAATAAAAGATCACCTAAGGCGTGATCTTTTTCTGCCTGAACTTCCGCCTCCTTAGTCTCAAGCTTCGAAAAGGGTAGTCTGTAGAGACGCTATTTTCACAGTAAGAACACTCTTCTCTATCTTAACAGCTCGGACTTCATCCTCAGCACTCCCAGCTCTCTCACTAAGAATAGCGTTCTTTTCCTTCAATAAAGTATTGGATTGCCTAAGTGCAGCACATTCATTCGCAAAGCTTGATAAATCAGAAGAAAGAATCTCCTTCTCCTTCTTAATCTTATCAAAGTTCTGTGACAAGGCTGAAGTACTTTCTTTCGATAAACGGATAGACTCTCGAAGAGTATTACGTTCATGTTCAAGAGCTTTAGATGACTCTTCAAGTCCTTTACACTTCTCCAAAGCTTGATCAATCTCATCAGCTATTTTGATGATTATTTCGTCCTTGCGGAGCATCTCTTTTACTAACCTGACGTTCTCAGCTTGCATCTTCTCCAAACGGACGGAAAATTCAGAATTCTCTCTCTTTATACATTTTTCGGCTTGTTCGACCCATTTGAAAGACTGCAACAAACACTCAGATGTGAGTTTCGATAGGGGTGGTGAAGAACATAAGTGAAAGATCATCTACTTACTGAAGCGAGGCAAAGACGAAGATGTCCCATGGACTGAGGACCATTGAATTGACTCAAATGGGCATCAACTCTCCTTTCTCCCCAAGCCCGCACAGACTCACCAATCGAATGGTAATGTATGGGCAATACAGAGTCACGATGGTTGATCCGTTTACGATCTCTTGCCCCGAATGCGTCAAAATCGGCTTTAGAAACTTCCTCATCAGTAGCTCGAACGGTGGGACCTCCTGTCAAATAAACAATCATTCTCGAATCCTTATGTGAATTCAATGGAAACACGAGGGAGAAGAAAAGAAACACCTGGAATAGGAAGAACATCAGCCATTCCTTTTCCTTTTTCGTCTCCACTCACCAAGGATAACCCTTCCCCCAATCGACCAGGGACAAAAGTTTGGTGAGAAATAACAGCTAGTTGAGTTATCAGTAGTCCCGCAACTGAAGAAATAGAAATAGCAGCCTCAAGAATCGTGACAGAAGAATCAGAATCCGCCGCTCGGATGGGAGCATCCCCAACATCATCATCGTCAACAAGCACCCATTTTCTTCTTTTAGTTGAGATCAGCTCAGGGACGAAAGTCGTTGGAGGTATCACAATGGGCACATCAATGGTTGAGAATGTGATCCTTTGATCAGCCTCCGAAACATCATGGCTCCTCTCATCTGGCACGATTGGTTCATCGCCTGAAAGTTGTCCCCTCTTTCTTAATGACGGTCTTTTCAGAGGTTCTTTTTCTTTCAAGGTACCAACATCAATTCCGATAGTAGATTTTGGGGGACCCACCTTGGATATAACCTCTTTACCGTGTTCACTGGAGACCTTTTTTCCCGGGTCAAGAAGGGTCCTACTAGATGCTTGGCCCTTATTCTTCAAAGTGGCCTTATCCTTCTGTTTTTTCGCATGCTAGACAGCCCTCAACCTGTCAGCGATGTCTACTCCTTTATCGGAAGGCATCTCGTCACCTAAAAGATTAGAAGGAATGGATTGTTAGCCTTTGAATCAGAAAACCGATGAATCGGTAAAAGACCTGAGGAGTCCTAAGTGTTCCTACCCATAGCAGAATATAAACCACTCTCATGAAGTTGACGATCAGTCAAATAGTCATTAATGGGACCAAGATGAAGCCCCTTTAATTCCTTCAAAATCTTCGGCTCATCGGGATTAAGCTTTTCCCTATTTGCTACATGGGTTCGGGGAACACCCCACTTAATTGGAAATTCCCAGCCCTCGCTGCAAGAAACAAAGAAGAACCTATTCTTCTAATCCTTAATAGAGTCGGGAATGGAGCCAAGAAATTATCTACCTTGTCTAGCACAAAAATAATACCAGTCCGTATTTCTATCTTTGTTCAGGATAAAAAAGAGGTTGAAAGATGAATGGAGGGCACGAAGTTGTTTTGAGACAATACTATCACAAAACCACAGAGGATCGTCCAAGAGTTCGGAGATAACTGTGAAGGACACACATTGAAGAAACGGAAGATATCAACAAAGATTTGAGGGAAAGGAAGCCTGAGACCGGCGAGTAAAGCATCATAATAAATCACTAAATCTCCTTCTCGAGATGGCAGACAAGCCCGTTCAGTAGGAGCAGGAATTCTATAATTAAAAGGGGAGTTGGACAGTTTGTAATGGTCCGCAAGCTTCTCAATCACATCCGCAGGGAGCGTGTTTTCGAATGAATCTGAACAAGCTTTAGCTCTTTTCGATTCAAGCTTACTCCCGGATGGTGAAAGAACATCAGAAGAAGAAATATCAGGAGTAGTTCGAGATCCCATACCTGGAACAATGCGCTCTCTCGGTGAACTGGAATTCTTAGAAGAAAAGAAGCGAGTCTTGCATAAAAGACAAAGGTACAAGATGGAAGAAGAACCACCGCCGCAACAGAGTTTGAAAAACCCTTCAAGCACTAATCATCTACAGAGTTTAAATCAACTTTGACGGTAGCCATTCTAGACACCTGGAACGAGGATCGGTTAACTCATCATTATATTAAAAGACCCCATACCCCTGATACACCCTTTGATCCTTCCTCGAAAGCAGTACCCAAGGACGAAACGACGGATAATAAATGATCCAAAGTAAAAGACCTAATTACCCATCCATGACTTACGCCTCAAGAATCCATAAAGCGATTTCATCGGGACCTTAAAAATGATCATCGCTTGGATACATGACAATGGGTACAGACAACTTGTAAAGGAATATCGGAAAGAAAACTACTTGTTGGATAATTGTATGCTTAGCTCATCGCAAGCATACTTGAGGGGGGACTTGTGATAGGGAGAAAGATGGTAATACATGTGGAACATATCAGAGCTGTCCACGTGTCAACATAATAAAGTCCTTTTCTCAGATTGGGCCAGCCCATATTGAATCAGCCCAAATCATAATAACCATCTCGCATGCCATATTGGATCGGCCACTCAATATCGGAAGCATAACCACAACGCATCAGATCAGATCGGGCCGATGAGTTAATACATCAGATCAGATCGGGCCGATAAGTTACCAATGGAGCATATATCGGAAGATAATGTCGACTTGTCATACTGGAAGCATTCCTCAATGCCCCAATATACATTCTCAACTCATCAGGATAACGTCAGTTATTATAAGAAACCTTCTAGAAGTGTTACAATTGTCAAAAGACTCAGCTCAACGCTCAGGTGAAGCCTAACTGGAAGCTTAGTTGGTAGAGCACGTAATCTAATTCAATAAGACACATGTTGAAATTCCGAAGCTTCTTCTCCAAGCCACCGAAGCCTATAAAAGGCAGTGACCCCACTCATTTGGGACATGAAAAAATAGATAGCGAAGCTCTGCTTCTCTGAAGATTGATCCACCTTTTTCCTTTTCCACTTGTAAGATGGCTTTCAAGTCCCAGATAAATGAGAATTTCTCTCTTCATCCGTAGTTTTTTCCCTACCAAGGGTTTTCCACGTTAGATCTTTGTCTCCATTTCTTGTCTGATTGATTCTCCTTTACTTTCTCATTGTTCAAAGCCCTGCAAATCAAACAAATTCAACCGTTGATTCGGAATTGGGATTGATCTCAAAGCAAACCCAATTTCGTAGTCAACAATTTATAACTCGTCACGTTAGCTCAAATTTTGTTCAATTATTTTAATAACAAATTAAATTTGAAATTAAATTTATATTCAAATAATAATTGAATCAAACTCAATCGAGAATCTTTGAGTTTAGTTTAACAGTAGTAGTTTTGTCCTGGTCGTCGCCCTTATTATCTTGGGATATGGCGTGGCGTTTCCCTTGGATCCTCCTCTATTTGGTTCCGCCCCCGCCTCCAACGCTGCTCCTCAAGGACGCCATGAGTGATCTGTTGTAACACACCTTGTCAAGTCTTAATAGATCTCAGCCCGCGTTTGCATCGATACTGGAAAACTTGGCATTAGGATTTAGAGATAGGATTGGGAGAGAAGGTCCGAAAAGATGGGCACTCCTTGCCCTTCTCTTCCTGTATCTAGCGCTATATGTGCTAATAATTTTCCTTACCATATTTAATTATCATATAAAACTTAGTCTAATAATTTTCCTTACCATATTTTATTTTATTTTTTTATTGCCATATATTTAATTACCATATGTTTTTTGTTTAGGTCCCTGAAATATTTTTATAATTTTAAATTATCCTAGCGGCTGACTAAACAACCATAAAGCCATTTTAGCAATTAAATTGGACCTTGGGCTAAAGTAATAATTAAATAAATCCATCATGGCCATTTTGACAAATTTCCCTATTCTTATTTTATATATTTTCAACCAAAATGTTTGACAAATATCAATTAAAGAAGAGCTCACATTAATAAGGTATTAATATAAAGGAATGAGATATACATGATGTGAGTTTATTCTTCAAGATTTATCACAAAAGCTAATTATTTGATTATTCAAAACAAATATTTTAATCCATTGGTTTATGGTTAAATTTCAACTCAAAAATATATATGACGTGACTAATCCAAATAAACAAACAATACATTTGAAAAACAAAATGATAATCATAAACTACCACAAGCTTTCATGATATAACAAAAGGCTCCTTACCTAACTAGTATTGAATTTTATATGAAAAGAAATACATACCACCAAAAAAAAGTTTAATTCACTTTTACTTATCTCAGGACTTTAAAAAGTGTATTCTAAAAGCTCACTTACAACCAAATTATTATCTTCTCCTCAAGTTCAGTAAGAATACCTAATTTTGAATAATACTTATCCCACATGCCTTCCCTTAATCTTATTATTTATTATTGTCTACCATGTCTATAATAAAATATTAACCTCATATTAATAAAGCTCAAACTATTCTCCTTAAAACCCCAATATCAGGATAATTAGTAATGCTAAACCTCTGATTGAGTTATAAAGACAATTATACTGTAGATAATCAAACAAGTTCTATTAATAAACCAAGAATCATAGAAGAACCTTAATCAATAAACAAAAAATCCTACTTTCAAGTAAATTTTTTCTTTTTCCTTTGTTTGTATTTCTCCTGCAGATTTGCCTTCGATTAGCATGTTGTGATACAAAAGACTTCTCTAGTATATTATAATTAGAGTCACTTGTACAAATGCCTACTGTTCTCTTCTCAAATTATTTTCAGCTTTTTCATCACTCCTGGACAAGACAACTTAGTCATCGAAGAAAACGGATTTTTTTTAACAAAGAAAGAAATTAACATTCCAATCATATCACATCAGACAAAAGGGCAAGCTAATGTTTTATGGTAGAAACTTGATGTTATCAGTAATAATTAAAGAATTGTTGAAAAGAAATTGATAGAAGAAGCCAATTACTTAGCAAGCATCCCATCCATTGCTTTAAAACCTGTAATAAGAAGTAAAATTATAGCTTCAAAAAATGCAAACTAGAAAATTAGGGAATCACACTTTGAAATTGAGCAAAGGAAATGTTGGAGAAGTGCTCTAAAGACAATCACCTTTGGCAATTTATGTACAAATTTATTTATTTAATAAAAGGCTTCTTCATTATTTAGATGTTCACTACTATGAATATGATGTAAGATCTTAAATCTAATTAATGAAGTCCATGATACAACGCATAGCATGAAGAAAATTATGATAGAGATCATAATGTGGGATTCCTATCATGTGTAATTATGTAAATATCTAAATATCCCTAGTCGAAGGATCAATGAGACTGGACATCATTGATCCATCAAGATTAACACATGTTATGCTCCTTGATCCGATCAAGCAGTTGTTCTCACAAGCTTTAAGCATGAAGATGTTTTGAGTGAACACATAAATGCTTGCTAAGGGTAGCAAGTTCATTGGATGACCTACCATGAGTCTTCACATGGTTATCCTATTAAAATGTCAGTGAAGATCTCATTGCAGCAATGGTATAAATATCCTTAGACTTGAGGTACACAAGTTATCTTTGATATGGATCCTGTGCTTTGATGTCATTCCTATATTTCCCTTCAGGAGTTACTTATAGGGTGGTGATTGGGTACATCTTTGAAGTATTCGAAAGTATTTGGGCATCCAACAGAGGATTTACCACTCTTGATAGAAGGAGAGTATACCCATGGTTACTTGTCGGGTCATTACTCAGGAATCTCTGGCCAAAGTAACTTGTCATGAAGATGGTCTTCAATGACATAAGTTTTGAGTAATGGATCCCATAGAACGAGGAACTAATACTTGGGCTAGGTGTGATATAGCCAATCTAGTGGGAGTTGACACATAGGCCATACTCCGAA
Source organism: Dioscorea zingiberensis (assembly GCA_026586065.1). NCBI lineage: Eukaryota > Viridiplantae > Streptophyta > Magnoliopsida > Dioscoreales > Dioscoreaceae > Dioscorea > Dioscorea zingiberensis. Next base: position 31,253,983 of record CM048823.1, read on the forward strand.
CCAAGTTGGTATAAGATGGTAAATGACAAATTGCATACTAATATTGGCTGCTGAAAGGTTCCAAGTCAGACCACCTAACTTTCCGGTAAATCGGGGGTCATGATGTATTGCTAGATGCCACTCATGATCTATTCATAATCAATGGTTGATTATGAATGGCCAATATAACCGGGAACCTAATGGGTCACACGCATAGAAGATATCAATGAGGTATAAAACTGGTTTTTAGGAAAATATCCACGAACGAGAGAATTAAAGGGAAGAGAAAAATTGTAAATCGAATTTGATTATAAGTCAAATTTGATTATATGTCAAATTTGATTATAAGTCAAATTTGCTTGGAAGTCGAATTTGATTATATGTCAAATTTGATTACATTGTAAGCCAAATTTGATTTGGGTTTCAATCAAAGTCCCAATCCGAAACAAACCCTAATGTGATTAGGGTGGCCTATAAATATATGATATTCTAGGCCATAAATACATACAACTTCTTAGCAATTGATAGAGATCAATAGTCATTTCTCTTCTCTCCCAAATCCTCTCGAGAACTTCCACCATAGCTAGCACCTTGCGTGGAAGATCACCCCGTCGCCTTTGAGATTGCTTCTGCGGATCTTCGCTTGGATCACCGTTAGAGGCACTCAGTCTGCGGACTGCTATGGTTGACGCACCATCTTCTCTGACTTAGTGAAAGGAATTCAGTACAAAAATCAAAAGGTACATGTCCTTCAACTTTGCTTTTTTGTGTTTTGATAAATGTAGGGAGATCCGTTTGGGCTAGAGTTTAGAAAATTTTCATTTTTCCGCTGTGCCATGTATTTGATACATGCTTTTGATTTTCTACAAAACCCTACAGTGGTATCAGAGCCAACCTTATGTTTGTCAGAACCTTGTGTATGAAGAACACGGTAGAATTGTTAGGGTTCTAAATATGCATGTTGTTCTTGAACACTTTTAATAATATGATTATTGAAATTTGATATATCATGTTTGAAACATGTTTTTGATTTTAGAATAACATACAAACAAGTTTGAAAATTGTTTTCAAAGATTGAAACCCCGAAATTAGTATTCTATTTGAAAAACCCTAAAAATCGTTTTTCTAGTTTCTCTAATTTTTTTACGAAATTAATCTGATTAATTAGAAAATTCTAAAGAAAACTGAAATTTGATTTTTCATAAATCTAAATTTGGATTTGATCGGGATATGATCATAATCAAATTTGGATTTTTATGGAATATGGTCCTAATCAAATTTAGATTTGATCGGGATATGATCCTAACCAAATTTGGATTTGATCATAAGACCATTAGAAATAAGATTTCTAATTTTTGATTGTAATCTCATACATCTACCTAGGTTTGACTTAGTCAATCCTTATTTGACTCGACTAATCTATATATGATTGATGTGATCATATACATTGCATGCTTAATTAAAATCTGATGAGAATAAATTCAAGCAATCCCTCGATTAAATATTAAAAGCTAATCGTCTTCCATTAATATGGTAAGAACCAGAGTCCTTATTAGAGATTTGGGTTATTGGGTAAACCCGAGCCCTACTTTACGTTGGATATGTTCTAGCCATTGAGATATGATCTTATAATTAATGGGTCGGCTTTAATCAGAAACATTGGTTTGTTGGATAAACCCAAGGCTAATGTAGACGGAGACGATGTTGGGTAGTGTACATATGATGTATACGTACCAATGAGTTGACAACCCAATGGTTAATGCACATATCAATCAGCTGATAACACTAGTTCAATAGTTACACACATATGATATGTGTAATTGGTATGTGATACCTACCATTTGAACTAAGAAGACTTGTTGGGTAAACCCAAGGTCATTCTTGGGAAGTTTGGATATCGAACCCACTAGGAGAACTTCCAAAGGGTTCTCTCAGATTCAGAGTGAGGGCTTATGGATTCGTAATAAAATAGTGGGAGTAATAATGCGTAATATAAAAGTCCTTATATCATGCATTCACGTACTTGTCTCTAACATGCTCATTTTACATCTAGGTTATTAGAATCATGTCATCCTCTTTGAATTTGAGATCGATCCTTGAGACAAATAAGTTGACTGGGCCCAATTTCTTGGACTGGCAAGGGATGTGAGAATTGTTCTCAAATCCGAACGAATAGCCTATGTCCTTGATGAGGAGATTCCTTCTCCTCCTGCTGAGGGTGCTTCTGAAGAACAATTGTTGGCTTATAAGAAGCACTTGGCTGACAGCGAGTTAGCTGGTTATATTATGTTAGCTTCTATGTCGGTTGAGTTACAAAAGCAGCATGAGGCTATGGACGCGTATACCATAGTCTACCATCTGAGGGAGTTGTTTGATGAGCAAGTGAGAACCGAACGGTTCGAGCTCTCCAAGTTGCTCTTCCACTCTAAGATGCAGGAGGGGACATCTGCAGTGCAACACGCACTAAAGATGTATGGCTATATTGAGAGGTTAGGATCACTAGGTTTTGTGATGGATCACAAATTAAGTATAGACTTAATTCTACAAAATTTTAACTGACAGTTATGCACAGTTTGTGCTAAACTATCTGATGAACCAGATTGCATCGATAATACCGAAGTTAATCAACCTGCTCAAATTGGCAGAGCCTGGTGTTAAGAAAGAAAAAAAGGTCATGATGCCGGTGGACTCTTCTAAGACCAAGGGCTTTAAGAAGAAGAAGTCCTTAAAAGCCAAAGAGAAGGCCACAAAAAGAAAGGCCAAGAAGGCAGAACAAGCTGCCCCAAACGGAGCCTGCCATCATTGCGGCAAAAAAGGCCCTTGGAGAAGAAACTGCAAAGGCTACCTGGAGTCTCTGAAGAAGAATAAGGCATCTGATGCCCTATCTACTTCACGTATCTTCTTTATTTAGATAAATATTTTTTCTTATAAAACATAGGTATTGGATACCGGTTGTGGCTTATACATATGCACTGATATGCAGGGCCTAAAGAACAATAGGCAGCTGGTCAAGGGAGAGGCAGACCTACCGGTTGAAATGGAGCAAAAGTTGCTGTATTAGCCGTAGGAACTTATATATTGCCACTTTCAAGTGGACTAGTTTTAGAATTAGACAATTGCCTTTATGTTCCTAGTTTGATGAAGAACATTATATTTATTTCTAGTTTGAATAAGAAAGATTTTCATTTAATATTTAATAACAATTGTTGTTATATAACGTTGGATGGAGTTCTTTATGTACCGGAACATTGTGCAATGATATATACATATTAGATGTGTCTAGTTCTATACTCAATATTGAAAATAATAACAAACGAGTAAAACAAGATAATCAATTAACCTCTTATTCATGGCATTGTCATCTTGGCCATATAAGCAAGAAACGCATGACTGAGTTGCTCAAGAGAGGCGAGCTTAAAGGGTAAGATGACTAAGTCACCCTTTACGGGAAAAAATGAACGTGCAACAGACTAATTAGCCCTAATACATACAGATATATGTTGGCCAATGTCTATGCATGCTAGAGGTGGTTATGCTTACTTCATTACCTTTATTGATGATCATTCACGATATGGGTATGTGTATCTAATGAGATATAAATCTGAAGCCTTTGAAAAGTTCAAAGAATTTAGAAATGAAGTAGAGAAACAATTTGGTAGAAGTATTAAAACACTTAGATCTGATCGAGGTGGTGAATATTTGAGCCAAGAGTTTCAAGATTATCTTAGGGATAATGGGATATTATCCCAATGGACTCCACCTTATATGCCACAACACAATGGTGTGGCCGAAAGGAGAAACCGAACCCTATTAGATATGGTGAGGTCAATGATGAGCCATGTAGAGCTTCCTAAATCGTTTTGGGGTTATGCACTTACGACTGCTATTTATCTTTTAAACGGAGTCCCATCTAAGGCAGTTCAGGTTACTCCATATGAGATGTGGACTAATAAGAAACCCTCACTATCTCACTTTAAGGTATGGGGTTGTCCGACTTACGTGAAGCGGACAATGTCAGATAAACTTGAGGCTAAGTCTGATAGGTGTCTATTTGTAGTATATTCAAACGAAACCATGGGATATTAGTTTTACCACACTTTGGAACAAAAAGTATTTGTTTCAAAGCATGCTTGTCTTCCTAGAGAAAGAGTTTCTCTTAATGGAAGATAGTGCGAGCAAAATTGAGCTTGATGAAGTTCGAGATGCTCCAATAGACACAGAGCAACTGCCTAACCCAAATCCACAGCCAGTTACTCATACTGATGAAGTAACGGTTGTACCTTCTAATATACAAGAGCTTCGTAGATCTAGTAGGATACATATGGTTCCCGAGAGAGATAGATTTCTCATGAGTGAAACTAATGACGTATTACTCATAGGGAATGAGGAACCTACTAATTATGAAGAAGTTCTGAATTGTTCAGACTCAAATAAATGGCTAGGCGCCATAAAATCAAAAATGGATTCCATGTATGAAAGCCAAGTATGGTCTTTGGTTGATCCACCGGAAGTAATTAAGCCTATTGGGTACAAGTGGGTTTTTAAGAAGAAAACCGACATGGAAGGTAACATAACTACCTATAAAGCTAGGCTAGTGGCGAAAGGATATCATCAAAAACAAGGTGTTGACTATAATGAAACCTTTTCACTTGTAGCCATGTTTAAATCCATAAGAATACTCCTAGCCTTTGCTGCTTATTCTGACTATGAGATTTGACAAATGGATATGAAAACAGCTTTCTTTAATTGAAATCTAACCGAGGATGTGTATATCATGCAACCTGAAGGATTCATATCTAATGATGGCAATAAAGTATGCAAGCTTCAAAGATCCATTTATGGATTGAAGCAAGCATCCAGGAGTTGGAACATCCGATTTGACGAGACGATCAAAGAGTTAGGTTTCTCACAAAATCCAGATGAACCTTGTGTATACAAGAAGGTTAATGGGAGTGCAGTCGTGTTCCTTGTATTATATGTGGATGACATACTACTAATAGGAAATGACATATCTGTCCTTCAATCAATCAAAATTTGGTTATCCAAGAATTTCTCTATGAAAGACCTTGGAGAGCGACCTACATCTTGGGGATAAAGATTTATAGAGATAGATCTAAAAGGCTGCTAGGTCTTTCACAGTCTACATACATAGACAAGATGCTGAAGAGGTTTAGCAAGGAGGAGTCTAAGAGAGGGTACATCCCCATGAGACATGGGATTACACTCTTGAAGTCTATGTGTCCAAAGACACAAGATGAGAGGACTCGTATGAATAAGATCCCATACGCCTCAGCCATAGGATCTATTATGTATACTATGTTATATACGAGGCCCGACGTATCATATGCTCTGAGTGTCACGAGCAGATACCAGTCTAATCCAAGTGAGGGTCATTGGGTGGCTGTCAAGAATATCCTTAAGTAATTGAGACGAACTAAAGATTTATTCTTGGTATATGGGAAAAATGATCTCGTAGTAAGTGGGTATACTGATGCCAGCTTCCAGACCGACAAGGATGATTCCAAATCCTAGTCCGGTTATATTTTCACTTTGAATGGAGGAGCAGTAAGTCAAAAAAGTTCCAAACAGGAGACAACTGCAGATTCAACAACTGAAGCAGAGTACATTACAGCTTCTGAAGCAGCAAAGGAAGTAGTTTGGATAAAGAAGTTCATCACTGAACTAGGAGTAGTTCCCAACATTGTTGATGTGATACCAGTTTATTGCGACAATAATGAAGCTATTGCACAAATGGAACCATAGTCTCATCAAAGATCCAAACATGTACCAGCGATACCATTTGATTCGGGAGATTATTGGTAGGAATGATGTAAAGATAAAGAGAGTTCCCATCGATCAGAATCTAGCTGATCCATTGACTAAGGCACTTCCATAAGCTAGGTTTGAGTCTCATGCAAACGATAATGGTATTAGATACAAAGGCAATTGGCTTTAGTTCAAGTGGGAGATTGTTGGAGAAGTGCTCTAAAGACAATCACTTTTGGCACTTTATGTACAAATTTATTTATTTAATAAAAGGCATCTTCATTATTTAGATATTCACTACTATGAATATGATATGAGATCTTAAATCTAATTAATGAAGTCCATGATACAACGCATAGCATGGAGGAAATTATGATAGAGATCATAATGCGGGATTCCTATCATGTGTAATTATGTACGTATCTAAATATCCCTAGTTGAATGATCAATGAGACGGGACATCATTGATCCATCAAGACTAGTACATGTTATGCTCCTTGATCCTATCAAGCAATTGTTGGCACAAGTTATAAGCATGAAGATGTTTTGAGTGAACATGTGGATACTTGCTAAGGGTAGCAAGTTCATTGGATGACCTACCATAAGTTTTCACATGGTTATCCTATTAAAATGTCAATGAAGATCTCATTGCAGCAATGGTGTAAATATCCTTAGACTTGAGGTACACAAGTTATCTTGAATATGGATCCTGTGCTTTGACGTCATTCCTACGTTTCCCTTCAGGGGCTACTTATAGGGTGGCGATTGGGTACAGCTTTGAAGTATTCAAAGGTATATGGGTATTCAACAGAGGATTTACCACTCCTGATAGAAGGAGAGATACCCATGGTCACTTGTCGGGTCATTACTCAGGAATCTCTGGCCAAAGTAACTTGTTATAAAGATGGTCTTCGATAACATAAGTTTTGAGTAATGTATCTCATAGGACGAGAAACTAATACTTGGGCTAGGTGTGACATAGTCAATCTAGTGGGAGTTGACACATAGGCCATACTCCGAACCAAGTTGGTATAAGATGGTAAAGGACAATTGCACACTAACATTGGCTGCTGAAAGGATCCAACTCAGACCACCTGACTTTTCGGTCAATTGGGGGTCATGATGTATTGCTAGATGCCACTCATGATCTATTTGTAATCAATTATTGATTATGAATAGCCAACATAACCGGGAACCTAATGGGTCACACACATAGAAGATATCAATGAGGTATAAAACGAGTTTTTAGGAATATATCCTCGAACGAGAGAATTAAAGGGAAGAGAAAAATTGTAAATCGAAGTTGATTATAAGTCAAATTTGATTATATGTCGAATTTGATTATAAGACAAATTTGATTATATATCGAATTTAATTATAAGTTAAATTTGCTTGGAAGTCGAATTTGATTTTATGTCAAATTTGATTTGATTGTAAGCCAAATTTGATTTGGGCTTCAATCAAAGTCCCAATCCGAAATAAACCCTAATCTGATTAGGGAGGCCTATAAATATATAATATTCTAGGCCATAAATACATACAACTTCTTAGCAATTGATAGAGATCAATAGCCTTTTCTCTTCTCTCCCAAATCCTCCCAAGAACTTCCACCATAGCTAGCACCTTGCGTGGAAGATCACCCCTTCACCTTTGAGGTTGCTTTTGCGGATCTTTGCGTGGATAACAGTTAGAGGCACTCCGTCTGCGGAGTGCTATGGTTGACGCAACATCTTCTCCGACTCAGTGAAAGGAATTCGGTACAGACATCAAAAGGTACATGCCCTTCAACTTTGCTTGTTTGTGTTTTGATAAACGTAGGGAGATCCGTTTGGGCTAGGGTTTAGAAAACTTTAATTTTTCTACTGTGCCATATATATGATACATGCTTTTGATTTTCTACAAAACCCTACAGGAAAATGTTCCTAAGAATCAGTTTGTTGGTACACCAGTTCACAAGAAGATTAAAAGGACTCCATGAGTTCTACACAATAGGTAATGCATAAATCTAAGGTTCCAATAGACAATATAAAAATCTAGCCACAATCATCATAAGAGATTTTTGGAGTGCCCTAGTTCCAAATTGCAAAGAGAAGCCGCCATGATAGATAATTCCAAATAAGTCAAATGTTATAGAAACATAAAGGAGATACATTTCAAAGCGATTAATAGTGGCTCCACATTTGGTAACATGTGATTGTGCTTATCAAAAGTATTGCAACAACAACAAAAAAGGAAAAGAAAACAAAACAGGTCCATGTTCGCTGATTCTTTCAGACTTTGTGTAAACCAATAGTAAGATCCGATGATATGGATGTTAGCGTGAAACCGAGTGGTGTCATATAGCTTTTAAAACCCTTTTCTTGTGCACTTTCAAGGTTTGGGAAAGCCCTCTATCCTTGTATCTAATGTCAAATATATGAATAGCAGGATCCACACATCCATATGATAAATAAAGTCCATCAGCAGACCATGCTTGTTTAATAAGATCTGATTGAGATTCACTGCTTTCAGTCTTCCACCCAAAAGAATGGGTTTCTGTCATCCTTGAGCGAATGTTGAACAATCGTAATTGCTTGAGTGGAGAACTATCAAAAAATTTAGTTGAAAAAGAATTAAAACATCAGAAGGCTTGTAAGGAAGTCATATAGCTCATTGAGCACTTCAAAGTAGACAATGCCATAGTAATTAGAAACCTTCAAATAGGAAATACAGGGATGTAACGAAGCAAACAATGACTAAATGCAACAAATGAATACAAAAAGGAATAAAAATTGAATCAAATCAATTGTGTGGATTTCAGGATTCACATTAAAGTATTATGGAAACAAATTAATACTTCTCGCCAACACTTCATTTCTGAACAAAATACAAATATAGAAGAAGAAGAAGAAGAAGAAGAAGAAGAAGAAGAAGAAGAAGAAGAAGAAGATCATGATCTTAAGCGAAGTGTATAAAAAATAAAAGTAATGCTAAAAGAACTATGCAACTTACCCTGTATGCACCATATATTGATTGAAATCAAGTGGATTAGGAAGTATGTCAAGGCATTTACTTTCTAGCTGAAATTTGAATTTGATTATTCCGGATAGATCAAATGCAACAACTCTTTTGTCTAAACCAACAGACAAAAGAATCTTCCTCTGTTGCAGTCTACTAACTCCTGTCACTGCTAAAGAATGAATTTCTTAATGCAAAGCGTTTGGCTTCCACAATTCACTTTGGTCACGCCACAGTATAACACTATGGTCACAATCACCGGTGGCAAAACAAAATTGATCATAAGGCATGAACTTAATGGTGTTTATAATGCCTTTGAAATGAGCTTGTTCTTGCAAAAAAGTAACCTTCTCCTTCTTTAACAAAACCACAAACCAAAAGTTACATGAACATTCAGTAAAAAAACCACTTTCTCTATTGGTGCTTATCAATCAATTCCTACTATAATCAACCAAGACCATGAAGACATAGAAAAGAGTTTACCCAAAGAATCCGAAACTACTGAAACTTTTATAAAATACACACACATAAATATAAACAAGAGCCACTAAAAGAGAAAGATACCACTTATTTTATAGAAAAGCATAAACAATAATTATGACCATTAGCAAAAATGTTATTTACTCTTGTGGCATGGAGATCTATAACAAAAACTTGAGGGTTTCCAACATCAGCACTGTAAACACAAAAAAGCTTTTGCCCATAAGGATGCCATGCAATATCTTCAGGCCATTTTCTATGAATAGTTGACAAACAATTTGCACTGTCAATCACCAAAGCGTTTAGGAATGCAAATACATAACAAAAGATATCAGATGTTGTCATAGAAATATATAGACAATTACATAAATAAGACCTAAAACATGCAAAGAGACCATAAGTTTGGAGAAGAATCTAACCTATGTGGCTCTAAGCGCCATAAATTGACAACTCCATCTATACGGTTGGATTTGGAAAAAATACTTTCCAAGTGCCTCAAAATGAGGCAACCTTATATGAACAGTAATCCGACCGGCCCTATACTATCATAATTATATATATATATATATATATATATATATATATATATATATATATATGATTTTAATAGTATAAGGTTGGCTGGATATTATTCATCTTAGGTCGCCTCCTATTTCGGCCCCTGGAGCATATTTGAAAGGTTTCCAACCATACGGATGGGAAGATCATAGAAAAATAAGCTAATATATCCATTTTCATACAATTTGGGGATCTTTTAATCCTCCCGCTTAACGGTTCTTATTTTAAAGAAATTTTAACGGTTCAGAATTTCAACTGTTAAGTGGGAGGAAATATCACCAAATTGTATGAAAATAGACATGTTAGCTTATTTTTCTATGATCTTCCCATCCGTACTGTTGGAAATCGTTCAAACATGCACCAGAGGCTGAAATGGGAGGCCGACCCCGGCCTTATACTAACAGGTCTATATATATATATAAAGATTGAAAATTAAAATCAAATAAGACAATAAAACCATGTTAAATATTTTAAATAAGATCCACTAATCCTCACATGATAGTGAAACTGTGAAAATAGAACTCTAAATAAAAGAAAAAAATAACATAAAAGAAGGTAACCAATAAAAAACCTTGTAACAAAAGTTTGACAATCAATTGGGCTCTGAATTAGGCTTCTCATCCTCCGTATATGTTGACAAGAAATATATTTACTAGGTTGAGAATTAACTATAATATTTGATTTCCCAGTGCTTATACCAGAGATCAAATCCCTATTTTTTTGGGATTTGCAATTCCAAAAGAAGAGGCACATTGTGTCACGCCCCGAACCAAAATGGGACGTCGGCAGATCGGCCGCATACTTGTGGGGATGGGCCCCACTGTGTATGCAAGGCCTCATAACATGTTTACAATTACTACAAATAACTGAAGAATATGATTTATTGCTAAATTTCAAATGTTCAATTCCAACATTCAATATGACCTAACAAATGGGCAAAATCTATAAAAAAATAATCAGGACAATTTAATTTATTATAAATACAATAAAAATCCACATGACACTAAGGACTGGACTAGGCTCCGGTCAACTCATCTACCCACCGACTAGCTACTCCTCGTGATCTGAAAAAAATCCAGAGATTAATGAGCTTGGGAGCTCAGTAAGTACCCACTAAAAATAATGAACCATGCAGTGTTTTAAGATAATAAGTAAAACTGAAACAAAAACAGTAAAAGGAAAAGGAATTTATAAATAACTAAATAATTTGCAAAAAAAAATTATAGTTTCTGAAGTTATCATACAAACACACTATCAGAAGGTTTAGTTTATACTCAAAATACTAGAGTCTCCCAAACTTTCTATGACCACTAATAACCCCGGTGGCACGGGTCAGAAACAGAAGGCTGTTATTATAACCGACAGCACGGGGAAACAGAAACAGAAGGCTGCTATTGTGACCGACAGCACGGGTTGAACTAGTTCATAACAGATACGTGTCGACACGGTCAATGTTTAACCCCCATTGACGAAGGTCAGAACACAGACAGTTTGGAGACGTACTCGGAAATCAGAATAAATCTCGCAAAGTGTGTCAATCAGACAGATGTCAATAGTTCTAAATTCCAAACATACATGCATGGTTCAGTTTCGTACAGAAAATAGATCGATTACAGTTTCTTTGAAATATCAAATACAATTAGTAAATAAATAAATTATAATGAAAATAATTTTCATAAATTAATAAGAAAACTGTACTTAATTTAGGTGGAATACTTACCTCCAAACTCCAAGATTATTCTAACCGTAATTCAAACCTCCGTACCAGTGACAGAATCTATATAAAAACATATAATTTCAGTAACTGGGGTATCTAAACTTTTATCCACTATTGTATTCATTAGGCCTAACTATAAAACACTAATATACCTATATTTCATATCTTTCTAACTGGTTACTAGACACTTATAATTATTATCCATAAGATGGATCACAATCACCAATAAACTCCAGCAATTGTGGTCAATGAAATAAAATAAATAAATAAATAAATAAATAAAAACAAAGTTAAAAGAAAGAGGAATTGGGCAAAAGAAAAACAGATGGTATATAGTGAGAAAGAACGTGAAATAGAAAACATAGTTTTTAATTAATATAATAATGACATTGGCCCATTAACTCATGAAATCATGCTTCACAAAATTACAAAGTCTTTTATGAAAAAAAAAACAAAAAAAAAACAAAACAAAACTGATTCACAGCTCTTATTTAAAAGCTAAGCACAAAAACAATTCATCACTAAATATTAATACAATATATATATATATATATATATATATATATATATATATATATATATATATAAATATTAAATTATACCTAACTGGTAATAGGATCATTCACTGTTGTTGAATGGAAAGACCATTATTAAAAGGCAACACAAAACTTTGCATTATCTTTCTAACAAAATAAATAAACAAAGGCAAAAACAAATATAATCCATGAGCCCATTAAATCATTTTAATCAAGACCTTGAATGTTTCTCTATATCTACTTGAGACTTAGTCTTAATAACATACATCCATTTGTTGGTTAATATTTATATGAATATTAAAAAAAATATTCCTCATGTTATTAAATTACCAATGATTATTATATTCCTTTATAAGATCTTGCTTGCTTTACTATAATAAATCAAAGGATTCCAAGAGGCAACCAATCATATTAATGGTGGCAAATTTTGAGGTCAGAGATACTATCATAGAACATTGCAAGTTGGAAACAAAGAACCAGTCAAAGAGAGATCGCAGGAATAAAAACCAAATAATGAAATTTGTATGCGAATCAGATTTATTAGCATAACATAATGGTACCAAATCAGATTATTTCCTGAGAATTTGCATAAGATATAGCTACCCTAAGTTTACAGGAAATAGCATTGCCCCTGTATATCTAAATAGACAAAGACTACTTAAAACTAAAGAAACACCTACGGGTTAGGAAAACCATGGCTTGACTAATTCTAATAACTATCTCTAAACAAACATATTCAACAAGCCAATGACCTCCCAGATCTGTGATGGATCCAAAAGAAAGAAAACAAAATAAGGAACTCACCTTGACAATCTTTACTCGAAATTCGATCGATACAGGGGCGATCTGAGAGAGGAAGAGAGGGCGATCGGGGTTTTCAGGTGTGAGGAGATAAATAATATTTTCAGATGTGGGGAAATAAATAAGGAGATAAAACTGATAAGGAGATAAAAACAATTTTAGTTGGGTTATGATAAGCATCACCCATTTTACTTTTTGATCCCTATACTTTTATATATCTGTTTTTAGTTTTTTTTTTTAAGCGTATTATTACACATTGGCTATTGTTTTTGTAGACCCTTAGATCAATATGTAACATCATAATCAAATACATTTTTGTTAAATAGAGTACGACACGTGATAAAAAAATAAAAATTACCTACAACCCGTGTGTTTATTGACTGAATAGAATAGTCACCTCTATTTCTCAACGTCCTACTCAAGGTAGCTCCTAGTGATAAAACAGCAGACGATTGTCTAGAAAAAGCATTTTTGGTTTTTGGTGGCGGAGCAACCAACATGCAGTTATCAGTAGCAGGAATTGGTGGTTTTCGTAAATTGGAGGATGAACTAGAAGTAGCACATTTTGATTGCGCTTCAAAGAGGCTCTTCTTAGCCTCCTCAACTATATTCATAAACAAAAACAATGTTGTTAAGAAGTAAGTCAAGTAAGATTTAGGACAACTGTTTTCTTACCTGAAATTGGTAGAGTGCCACCATATGTTTAAGATGTTCCACTTCAACTGCTGTGTGGGTGATCAACAAACGCAAATCTTGTTTCCCCTTTTCCTCCATACGTTTTATATTCTCCCTAGACTCCATAAATTGGTCTTTTTTTGGGCTTTTACCACCTAGGCCAGGAGTTTGCTGAGCTCCACCACCCTGTTCTTCCTGTCCTTCTCTTTCTCTCTCTTCCTCTTTCTCTATTCTATGTAAAGAAGACAAACACCAAATCTTCCGCCTTTCCCACTGTCAGTTCAATTTCCCAACAAGGGTTTTAAGGTAAATAAATTAACATATCTCCTTATTGATCCTTTCCTTGTAGAGAGCATGCTGAGCACCACCCTGTCTTTCTCTGTTAAACACCACTAGTTTGGCTGTGCGCTGATGCTTCCTATCTTGTTCTCTATTCTCTGTTAAGAAAACAAGCGCCAAATCTCCTGTCTTTCCGACTGTCAGTTCAATCAGTTCAGTCCTCCCATCAAGGTTGGTAGCTTCTATGCCAAGTAGGGATGGCAATACCCGAGCCAACCCTTGGTTTCCGACCCGATCCGCCCCGAATGTGGCAGAGAAATGCGGGGCGTGGTAAAGACCTTTTAAAATCCGCCCCGTCCCGCCCAGCTAAAAAAAATACAAAAATACCTTTATATATATATTAGATTATATAGTTTTAGGGTTTACAATGAAGATTTGTTTGGACTCTTTGGACTTTGGCAGCTGTTTTCCCACTCTTCTCTCGAGCTTGTATATCAAAGTGCTTTTACATTGCCATTAAGTTTATTTTATTTGAGTTTAATCGGTAAATTTCTCTTCATTCTACGTATATTGGTGCCCCCGCTGCCTCGCCTCAGATCACGCCGCCCCGCTAGATTTGGGCGGGGCGGTGGTGGTAGAGGCCTGCCCCGCCCCACCCCATTGCCATCCCTAATGCCAAGCTATCATACCATGAGGACTTTAACCTGGTTTGACCGGTCACCCTTTTGTATTTTATTTTTCTTTCATTTTATGTTTTATATTAATTAATATTTTCAATAATCAGAAAATTATTGAACAAAATTTTTAAAACCACCTCTCCACCCTAGATTTATAAAACTCTTGACCTTATATTTTTTGACCGGCCGCTTCGCATTGCGTTAGCAAGCGATCCGGTTATTAATAGACTCATCCTTCGGCTAATTAAATAAACACATCCTAATTTTATTTATTTTTGTCAAAATATATATAAATTGATAGATTATATATGATAATTTTATATAATTAGGAAAATTATCCGCATATATAGCGCTAGATATGACAAGAGAAGGGTAAAGAGCGCCATTCTTCCTTCTCTCATATTCGTCTCTCCGATTTCCATTGCCGATTAAGCTCTTGAGAAGGTGTGTTGCGGTCACTCATGTCGTCCTTAACCGGCAGCGTTGGAGGCGGGGAGATGAAGGGGAAACGCCATGCCATATCCCAAGAAGACAAGGGCGACGGCCATGGCAAAACTGCTATGCTGTTCTCCGGCTGCTCTCCCTCACCGGACATCGCGTCCTCACTCACAATCATCTCCGAAGAGGGGCTTGAGAGCGCGAGAGTCTGCAATGGCAGTGCGCACGTTGTTGCCCAAGGAGATGAGGGCAGGAGGTGCCCTATTTCTCCGGCCTCACATCCTCGCCGCCAGAAGATAAGGGCTTCTCCCTTACCTTCCTCTTACGTCCGTGCTGAAGTTGACGGCAAACCCGTGGTGCTCTCGAGGTATTTCCCTCTACCGGCCAACGCTTCTTCAGTGGCAATCATCCCGAAGGAGGAGGTTTTGAGGGCCAGAGCTCACAAGAGAACTGTCAATGCTCAGCTTGTTGGGGATGGTGAAGGAGACAAGCGCATTGGTAGCTCTCTCACACCGACTTCACACCCTTCCCGGAAAAGGAAGGCTCCTACTCCTACGCCCTCCTCCTATGTTCGTGCCAGAATCGATGGTGAAACCAAGGTGCTGTCTCGCTACTTCCCTCTACCCGCCAATGCATCCTCAGTGGAAGTCATCTCCAAGGAGGAGGTGGAGAGGGCCAAGGCCAAGAAGAACAAGAGCCCTCAACTGACCGCTGCAGAGAAAATGTCAAATGCTTATAAGCGAGTGGGTGCCAATAATAGTTGGGTGCCTCCCCGCTCGTCCTACAATCTCTTACAAGAGAACCATTATTTCGATCCTTGGAGGGTTCTCATAATTTGCATGCTTCTCAACAAAACCGGCGGCAAGCAGGTATAACTCAGTTTATTTGCTTATTGAATTATCTCAATTTTAAATTGATCATCACTATAATTATAACAGTAAATCAAACATTTTTGACAGGTTCGAAAGGTGTTGAGGAAGTTATTTTGTATTTGCCCCGATGCTAAGTCGATGGCATGGGATGTAGATGAGGAGGAGATAGAGGAGGCTATCACTACATTAGGATTGCAGAAGACACGTGCGAAAAAGATGAAGCGATTTTCGCAAGAGTATTTGGAACATGATTGGACTCATGTCACACAACTCCATGGTGTGGGCAAGTGAGTAAAATATAGATATGTTGTCATTTTTTTGTGCACCTTAAGTTTTGTCTTCATGGTTGCTATGAAACTATGAACCAACATCACATTTTTTGTGAGCTAAGCTTCCTTGATGATATCTTCATGGCTTCGTGTGAAATTATGAACTAAAATCACACTTTCTGTGAACCATGCTTGCTTGATCTTTTACATTATGTGCACTTGAATTCAGGTATGCAGCTGATGCATATGCCATATTTTGTGTTGGGAAGCCAGAGGAAGTGATTCCTCATGATCACATGCTGGTTCCTTACTGGAAGTTTGTCTGCAGCATGCGAAAGCCAGGAGCGTTGCAAAAGCGAGGAGAGGGGACTCTTGGTTTGCAGAGTCAACCTACCACTAAAGACTAATTAGTCAGATGTCCTATTTATGGTGCCAAGCTACACATACCCTGTGTATTTTTGGATCTTTTTGTTGGCATGCTCTTGGCATCCCTAACATTTTTGTGTTAAGATGTTCCACACTCTCTGTTAAAGATGCTAAGTGAAGGATCTGTACCACTGTATACTCTGTATATTGAAGTTTTTTTTCCTCGTTTTCAGTATGCTTTTCAATTACAGCCAGCCACACTAACGGGTTAGAACTGGGAGACAGGTAACTAGAAGCCAGCCATGCTACCGATAACTGCGCGTTGGTTGGTCAGCCACCAAAAACCAAAAATGCTATTTCTAGACAACCATATGTTGTTTTATCACTAGGAGCTACCTAGAGTAGGACCTTGAGAAATGGAGGTGAATATTCTATTCCGTCAAGAAACACACGGGTTGTAGGTAATTTTCATATTCTTGTCTCATGCCGTACCCTATTTAACAAAATTGTATTTGATTATGATGTTACATGATATGATCTAAGGCTCCACAAAAACAATAGCCAATGCGCCTCTTCTTTTGGAATTGCGGATCCCAAAAAAAATAGGGATTTGATCTTTGGTTTTAGCACGGGGGAATCAAATATTGTAGTTAATTCTCAACCAAGTAAATATATTTCTTGTCAACATACACGGAGGATGAGAAGCCTAATTCTGAGCCCAATTGATTGTCAAACTTTTGCTACAAGGTTTTTTATCGGTTACCTTCTTTTATGTTATCTTTTGGTTTTATTTAGAGTTCTATTTTCACAGTTTCACTATCATGTGATGATTAGTGGATCTTATTTAAAATATAGAACTATGGCTTTTTTTTTTTGTCTTATTTGATTTTAATTTTGAATCTATATACATATTTTTTTAAACTTATGTTTTTGCAGTGCATTAGATGGGGTTGTGAATTTATGGCTCTTAGAGCCACATAGGTTAGATTCTTCTCTAAACTTATTGTCTCTTTGCATGTTTTGGGTCCTATTTATGTAATTGTCTATATATTTCTATGACAACATCTGATATCTTTTGTTATGTATTTGCAGTCTTAATGCTTTGGTGATCGACAGTGCAAATTGTGTGTCAACTATTCATAGAAAATGGCCTGGAGATATTGTATAACATGCTGATGGGCAGAAGCTTTTTTGTGTTTTCAGTGCTGATGTTGGAAGCCCTCAAGTTTCTGTTATAGATCTCCATGCCACAAGAGTAAATAACTTTTTTTGCTAATGATCATAATTATTGTTTATACTTTTCCATAAAATATCTTTCTCTTTTAGTGGCTCTTGTTTATGTTTGTGTGTGTGTGTGTGTGTGTGTGTGTGTGTGTGTGTGTGTGTGTGTGTGTGTGTGTTTTATAAAAGTTTCAGTAGTTTTGGATCCTTAGGGTCACCTCTTTTCTATGTCTTCATGGTCTTGGTTGATTATAGTACGAATTGATTGATGCATTTGACAGTTGCATGAGCACCAATAGAAAATGTGGTTTTTTAGCTAAATGTTCATGTAACTTTTGGTTTTGTGGTTTTGTTCAAATAGGAGAAGGTTACTATTTTGCAAGAACAGCCCCATTTCAAAGCCATTATAAACACCATTAAGTTCATGCCTTATGATCAATCCTTTTTTGCCACTGGTGGTTGTGACCATAGTATACTATGGCATGACCAAAGTTATTCGTGGAAGCCAAATGTTCTGCGCAAAGATATTCATTCTTCAGCAGTGACAGGAGTTAGTGGACTGGAACAGAGGAAGTTTCTTGTCTGTTGGTTTAGACAAAAGAGTTGTTGCATTTGATTTATCCGGAAAAATCAAATTCAAATTTCAGCTAGAAAGTAAATGCCTTGACATTCTTCCTAATCCACTTGATTTCAATCTATATATGGTGCATACAGGATAAGTTGCATAGTTCTTTTAGTATTACTTTTATTTTTTATATGCTTCGCTCAAGATTATGCTCTTCTTCTATTATTTTATTTTGTTCAGTACTGAAGTGTTGACAAGAAGTATTAATTTGTTTCCATATTACTTTAATCTGATACATGAAATTCACAAAATTGATCTGATTCAATTTCTATTCCTGTTTGCATCCATTTGTTACGTTTGGTCATTGTTTGCTTTCATTACATCCTTGTATTTCCTATCTGAAGGTTTCTAATTACTATGGATCGTCTACTTTGAAGTGCTCAATGAGCCATATGACTTCGTTACCAGCCTTCTGATGTCTTAATTCTTTTTTAACCGGTTTTTTTGGCATGCTCCACGCAGGCAGTTAAGACTGTTCGACATCCGCTCAAGGATGTCAGAAATCCATTCTTTTGGGTGGAAGCCTGAAAGCAGTGAATCTCAATCAGGTCTTATTAAACAAGAATGGTCTGATGCTGACTTTATTTATCATCTGGATGTGTCGATCCTGCCATTCATATATTTGACATTAGATACAAGGATAGTGGGCCTTCCCAAACCTTGAAAGTGCGCAAGAAAAGGGTTTTCAAAGCTATATGGCACCAATCGGTTTCATTGCTCACATCCATATCATCGGATCTTAATGTTGGTTTGCACAATGTCTGAAAGAATCAGTGAACAGGGATCTGTTTTCTTTTCTTTTCCTTTATGTTGTTGCTGCAATACTTGTCACAAGCACAATCACATGTTCCCAAATATGCAGCCACAATTAATCCCTTTGAAAGGTATCTCCTTTATGTTCCTGTAAAACTTGACTTTTTTTGGACTTGTCTTTGTACATGAGATGTGCACTTTTCATATCCTATCAGTGAGATCAAAGTCTGAAAGTCTGGTTTTTGACTGGGTATTGTCCTCATTTATTCTGACAATTCTCGTTGATCTCCTTTCATTGCAGCAGGGATTTGTTGCTGTTGTTTTTGTGTTGCTTTTGCTAAATCTTGCCTATCAGGTGCATGCGCACCCGCCCTAAATTTTTATTTTCTCAAAAGTCTAGATTAGGCTAAATTCACATATTTGAAGCCCAATTGAATGCTAGAGCATCCACTCTTCTTCTCCAGCTTCTAATGGTTGGTTTTGTGTTTTATTTCTTCTGAGCAATTTGAGAAAGTTGTTAATTCTGTTATCCATGAAATTTTGGTCAGGTATGTGAAAGGGGAGAATTTACGGCCCCAAATTTATTTGAATTTAAATTTGTCAGAATTTTTTTTTATATATTTTTAAGTAACATAATTAATTAATATTTAAGTTATCAGAATTTATTGAAATTGTTATATAACAACGTTGATTCTTATAGCATATGAAAAGCATAATACTGATATTAAGGTTTAAATGTGCAAAACATCTGCTATTGAATCCAGCTCTAGGTATTAGGTAATGGAACTACATAGATTTGCATCAATACAATTCTTTAAATAGGATAAATATAATATCATTTCAAACCATAAGAATAGTCAGATAAACTTGAAAATACTCAAGCAGGCACTCATTCTGGCAACTGAAATCCTGTTTTCTCAATGGAAACCACAATAATATATTTTTTTTCACGTAATAACACGTGAAAATATGCCAACTGATAAGAATGGGGGGAAAATCCACATCAGAACTGAAGAAAAGACCGCCCACCTAAAGCATTTGGTCACAATCTATCTTCAAACCAAAATAACATTTTTCACCTAAGAACCCTCATCAAAATCTCGAAGTCCAGAATCTTATGTGGTTGTAGATACCACAGGTGAACAGTTATTTGCATCAGAATTAGGAACCTCTTCTGCTTGGATTTCAGGTGGCTCACATGGTTTCCAAATTGTTCCCTTGGTTTCATCCATAAGAGCAATGGTTTTGTCATAGAGAGCTTCCCTTATCTGGTTAGATTTCTCATATTCCTTATGTTGATGCCAAAAACTGGTCCACCTCACACTTTGGCTACTGTCGCCTCGTGATCTGGTCTCAGCCTTCGACAAACGGTTAAGATTTATAGTTGGTGTGGACGCTTACTTCTGCTTATGAACAGGGAACGCAGAGAACACCCTGGAAGTCCGATCGGAATTACCCATTGACAAACCTGTAAAAAGGAGAGGGCAGTGATCGGAATTGGGCCTTTCCGCCCGGATTTAACTCCGATGCTTAAGTTAGAAAACTTGAGTCAGAAGTCTTAGATTAAACAGTTCTTTGTATCTTGAGGTTTTCCTCTCTTTTTTCTCCTCCCCTTTTCTTCCACTACCGTTCTCCTTTTATAGCACCTTAGAGGCGGTTTTGGAAAGACGGTGGAGTAAGGCGGTGGATGAGAAAATATATATAAGGTGGCAAGAAAATATCTTGAGAGGCGGTGAGGTAAAATATCTCCTAAGGCGGTAGGAAAATATCTGCTGCCTAATGTGTAGGTGTCATGTGGGTAAAATAGAGTAAATATCTGCCTACTGTAGCGAGTGGATAAGGCCTACCCACTGTAGAGGCGTTAGATATTTATTTCTCTTTTTCCACCTCACGCCTTGTATAAGAGGGTTGCTATAATTCCGACAGACTTGTTCGTAAGATTGAATCCTCGCGTTATTTGCCGAACGGAATTGTGTAAATATTGCCATGTGGCCAAAGAAACACGGTCCTGTGTGTGACAGGTGGTCTTTTAGGTCAATGACACATGTCTTACCAAATATATCCGTAACAATAGTCCCCCCCAAAGTGTACTTGTTCGAAAAATCTGAGCGAGGGGTGAGCTAATCGCACGTTTCGCTTGGTTCGAGAACAAGTATTTTTCACCATGTTTATGTAGGCGTAGGCTCTGTTTATATCTACGACGTCTAAAGTACATGTGCTTTAATAGGCGACCGACGTTTACTGTGTTATCCTTTCGCTGTTATCGAGGTAGATTTTTCTTCCGGAATTCTCGCCTATAGTATCGATAGGTTCTTCTATTTAAGGGCTTGTATGGATAGTGTGTTTGGTCAGAAATCTTTTGTACTCTTTTGTCTTTGCATCATGGCTCAACGCTTGTCTTTTTATAAATTTTTTACTTTTTCTCAGTGTTCTCGCCACTTACGAATTCCCAGTTCTTTTCACGTGCATCTATCGGAATTAAGGACTGGAGTGATCCATTTGGTAAGTCCGAACGGCTGTGTATGGCCGTCTATTCTGTTGATTGACAGGGGTGTAGGCGAGATAAGCATCGATGCAGGGTGGGAAGCTTTCTATGTTGATCACGACGTGGAGGCGGGGGACCTCTTAATTTTTACGTATGCGGGGGGGTATGCGTTTCGAAGTTGAGATGTTTGGAGATGACTCCTGCCGTAGAGAGGTGGGCCCCCACCTTCGCCCCCGCGCCGAACCAGGTTCCCCCAATAATAATGAGGACAATGATGGTTGCGGAAGTCCGTGTGTCTCCTCTGAGTCTTATCCGAGCGTGTCTTCGGATGGGTCCGCGGATGTTTAGCTAGGGGAGTCCGTCGGAAAATATGTTTAGGGTTTGCTATGCCTCTTTTTTTTTTTTTTTTTTTTTTTTTTGCGATCGTCCTGTAACATGAATAAATGATCATTTGTCGTTTTGCTTCTAAATTCTTTGGTGTTTTTATGAGGCCATCACTGGTGATCATATGTTGGAGTGTGTGTTTTGTCTTCTACAGCACAGGCTCCATTTTCCATATAACGCTCGAGTGTGTGTTTTGTCTTCTACAGCACAGGCTCCATTTTCCATATAACGCTCATTGCTCCCTGAGAAGACACGTGTCCCTTCTACTATTTAGCTTTAAAGGGAGATAGTGGTGCGACGTGCGCGGCGTGCGCGTTTGTCAACATCATGATGGGTGATGAGCGTGGTTTTCTATGTGTGTCAGGCGGCGTTTGGTGTGCTGACGTGGATGGAATTTTGAACTGTTTGAGGAGGCGTAATGATGGGTATTTGGACGGTCCTGATTCGAGGACCTTTGGTTCGATGGTTTGATAGCGGTGTGGCTCTAGGATCCAACGGTGAGGGATCCATCTTCTTTGCTTATAAGCGGAATCGTACAGGCAGAAAAGAAAGGGTTTTATCTCGAAAGTGGAAGCGTGTCGTCTTCTTCTTCCTAAGACTTCTTCTTCTCCGGCGAACCTTGGTCTAAGCTTTCTGTGTCTTTTTCTTGTCTTTTTTTCCTTCTAAGATAATGGCTAGTGCGACATCTTCTTCCTCTAGTTCTTCTCATGGGCCTCTGATCCCTTCACCGTCTAACCCCGTGATTTCTGGTGCGGCTCCAGGCGAACCTAGGGATGTTCTAGTTCAGGGTCCGCGAATTCATCCTGCGTCTAGGGCAATGGGTAGGGGGTCGGGTACGTTCATAAGTCTTCTTGGGCAAAAGGATGTAGATAGCCTGGTGGAAAAATATGAGATAGACCCCTCTCTGTTTGAGGTTAGGGTTCCCTGTTCTGGGGAGAGGGCAAGTTCTCCCGGGGAAGGGGAGATAGCCATCTATCAAGATGCGCTATCGGGTGGCCTTAGGCTTCCCTTTTCTAACTTTGCCAAGGCGATCCTAGAGGAATATCACTTGTGTCCTTCGCAGTTGACTCCGAATTCTTGGAGATTACTGAACGGTTTTGTCGTTGTTTTCAAGAATTACGGAGTAAATCCGACTGTCCGTTGGTTCCGTATGTTATTTAGTCTATGCTTAGAGTCCAATGCCGACTGGTATTACTTTTCGGCTCGTTCTGGGAGAAAGTTTTTAGGGAAAGTTCCCTCTTCCATTAAGCGATGGAAGAGTAAATTTTTCTTTGTTAAAAGTAAATCCGAGTGGGATATCCTAACCAAGTGAGAGGTTCCCCGAATAGATATTGCCTGTGAGGAAATGACGAAAGAAGAGGAGGTTCTTCTTAAGTCGATGACGGGGCTATCCAAAGTGTATATGGATGAGTTCTTGACAAAAGAAAATCTTGTTAAATGTCGTTTAATAGTGTCTGCCGGTAGGACTTATTCGTGTCTCTTACTTAGCTTAACTTGTAACTATGATAGCCAACTTGCTTTGGAATTCCTCTTGTAGAAAATCCGATGGAGGACGAGGACCTGAGCTACGTTAAGGGCCTTTTGGCCTCTTTCGAAGGTGAAGTTCATCCGCCTTTGCCTCGCGGGCGGAAGAAGAAGGAGGCGGTGTCTAGCACAGGCGCTGATACCTCCAAGGAGGAAAAAAGGAAGAGGAAGAGAAAAGAAGTTGACTCTTCCAAGAAGGGGGTCAAAAGCGACCTTAATGCCGGGCCCTCACGGGAGAAGAGGACAAAGAGAGAGAATTCCGAGGACGCATCGGGTCCCGGAATTGTAGGAGAACAAGCGGAGGTGCCTCCGGAAGAAGTCTGCGCGGAAGAGGTCCGCCCGACCTTGTCTCCAATTTCCGAAGGTCCTTCTTCCAGTCGGCCGGAGGACATCCTTCTTATGGAGGTGAGAATCTCGATATATACATTTTCTGTGGGTATGCTTCGTTCAGAATCTTGAACGTAGGTTCTACTTTACAGGCGGAGGCAAGAGAAGCGGCCCTCCTGGACAAATTGAGGGTGGCGGACTCGGTTTTAAGGGGATCGGCACCTCAAGGGAAGGAGGTGCCCCCCGAAGATGTCCCTTTTCGGGATGTCGCTACTGTAAAGACTGTTTTGATGGCCATGAGACCCGAACAGCTCTCCTCCAAACTTCATAGAGCTGGAAGGGAAGAAGCCATCTCTCAACTATTTCGCTCGGTTATGCTGGTGAGGATTACCCTCGTATTAGTTTTACTTTTTTGCTCGGTATTAATGCTGCTAACTTATTTGTTATTTCGTAGACTGCGCAATGGGCGGACCGAGTTGGCAATCTTTGCCAAGAGGACTCGGCAAAGACAAAAGCGTATAGGGCGGAAATCGCTCAATTAAACTCTAAGGTGGCGGCCCTGGAGGGGAAAAAAAAGAGCAGCTCGCTATTATCCATACTTATGAGAAGGATAAAGCTGAGCGGCTTCAGCAGCTGGCTGTTATGGCAAAAGAGAAGGAGGATTTGTCGGCCAGGTTGTCCATTTCTGAGGGCTCCCTTCTTGCTGCTGAGGAGAATGTTAAAAAGTTACAAGATAACTCTAGCAGTTTGGAGAAAGAACTCAAATCTGCTTAAGGGGGGCAAGCTGAAGCCCGATGGGAGCTGAAGCTGAAGGGTGCTGAGCTTGCTGCTGTTCAAGCAGAGCTGGAGGAAGTAAAAGGGGAGCGCGATACCCTTAAGGCGGACCTAGCTTCACGATTAAAAACTCCCAAATCCGACTCGCAAGAAATTAAAGATTCGATAGAACGAGCGGATAAACTAGAGAAGGAGGTCGCTCGGCTTAGGGCGAAGGCTAAAGAGGGGGCCACCCGCATATATTCGGTGGTGCAGCAGGTGGGTCACCATATTCCCCGGGCGGAAGTGCTATCTATGGGGCTTGCTGGGGTCTTAAAGACTTATATGGAGCTAAAAGAGTAACAAATTATTAATACCCCAGAGGCTTCTGTCCCCGCCCCCTCGGAGCCTTCAACCCAAGTTCCTTCAGAAGCAGCTGGCTGCCCCGAGGGTCCTAGTTCTTAGGATGTTTTAGTACTTTTGTGAAATGTTCTTGTAAATTCTCAATCACTTGGAATGTAACTTCTATTCGTATGAATGAAATACAAACCTTTATTTTGGTGAAGATTTATTTCCGAGCGACGGTTATCTTTAACCACGCAGGGGATTCGTTGAAGTCCTTCGTAGAGTCTTTCCTTCTTCATTTGGCTGGTAAGATAAACTTCGTAGCGGGTTCTTCTCCCCTTAGTTTGATCACGGGACTTTAAGTTGTTGAGTAAGGTACTCGCCTTCATAAATGAGATGGTTGCCTCATATTTCGATCGGGATTTTGGCCCTTGTTTTTGGATGAGAGTTGTCGTTTTATCCTTGTGAGATAATTCCGACTCATCCTTTAGGAATGAGAATTTCACCGCATTTTTGTAGAATGAGAATTTCACTGCATTTTTGTAGAACGGGAATTTCACCGCATTTTTGTATAGAATGGGAATTTCACCGCATTTTTGTATAGAATGGAAAAGACTTGACCCTTTATTCCATGAGACATTTAAGAGACTTCTACAGTTTTTACTGATAGTAGCGTCGTAGGTGTTCAGCATGAAATGGGCGTTTGAGCGTTTTTCCTTCCATATTCACTAGATAGTAAGTGCCTGCTCGGACAATTCTCTGAATGACGTAAGGGCCTTCCCAGTTAGGAGTTAGCTTCCCCGTTCGGCTTTTATTTCCTTGGAATTCATTTTCTCTCAGGACCAGATCACCGATTTGGAAGAAGACTCTTTTCACCCTTGTGTCGTAGAACCTTTTTACTCTTTGGCGGTAGATAGCCGCCTTTGTTTCCGCCGTTATTCTTCGTTCTTCGAGTAGATCAAGTTCCGCTCGGAGATTTTTCTCATTTTCTTCTAATGAGAAAGTCTGTTGTGTTCGCAAGGTAGGCATTCCTATTTCTGCCGGAATGACGGCTTCGGCCCCGTAAGTAAGAGAAAATGGGCTTTCCCCTGTGGGAGTTCTTGCAGTTGTCCTGTAGGCCCAAAGGGCGCTCGGAATTTCTTCCACCCAATTGGTTCCGTTTTTGGGCCTTTCGAGGTTTTCAGAGTTTGGAGCAAGGTATGGTTTGTCACCTCTACCTGGCCATTGGTTTGAGGATGCGTTACAGAAGTTAATCTGGATTCAATTCCGAGTTCGGAACAAAAGCTTTTGAAAGCCTTGTTATCAAATTGTCGCCCATTATCAGAAATGAAGGCAACTGGAATTCCGAATCGACAGATAACTGTTCGCCATAAGAATCCTTAACACGCTTTTTCCGTGATCTTGGCCAAGGGCTCAACCTCTACCCATTTGGTGAAGTAGTCTATAGCAACTATTAGAAATTTCATCTGTCGAGTTGAAGTAGGAAATGGCCCTAGAAGATCAACCCCCCAGATAGCAAATGGTCGAGGGCTGATAATTGGTGTAAGCAGCGTAGGCGGTCGTCTTTGGATCTTGGAATGCAGTTGGCAGGCATCACACTTACGGGCGAATGCCACTGCATCTTGAGTTAATGTTGGCCAATAATAGCCTTGTCGCAGGACTTTGTAACTCAAGGCTTTGCCTCCTATATGACCTCCTCCGATGCCCTCGTGAATCTCTTGCAGAATATAGTTGGCTTCTTTGGGACGTACGCATCGTAAGAAGGGTTGTGTATAGGACCTTTTGTATAGGTTTTCGCCAATAATGGTGTATTGAGCAGATCTATACGAAATCCGTCTGGCTTCCGTTTTGTTGGATGGTGGAGGTCCACCTTGCAGGTAGTTTCTAATGGGATCAATCCAACTCGTCTCTTCCGCCGTATTTTGCACTTCCTCTTTGAGTCTTTCAATAGTCCTGGTGGGAAGGTACTGTAGGTTAAAAGAGGATTCTGTATTTCCGTTGGATGTCGTGGCCCTTTTAGACAAGGCGTCTGCTTCTTCATTTTGTGCTCGGCCGATTTTTTCAATCAGGAAGTAAACGAAGTATGAAACTATTTTCTTTACCACAGCTTGGTATTTGACCATGTTTTCCTCTTTTACTTCGAAACTACCCAAGGTGTGGTTTACGACCAGCTGCGAGTCGGAATATACATGCAGATGCTGAATTCCGAGTCCCCTGGCCAAGTGCAGTCCTGCGATCAGGGCTTCGTATTCGGCCTCATTATTCGTCGCTCGGAATTGGAACTTGAGTACCGTTGCAATCTTCCACTTAGAGGGAGAATAAAGGACGAAACCGGCCCCTGACTTTTCTTCCGTCGCTGATCCATCGACATATAGGAGCCATGGGATGCTAGGGTTTTCTTCTGGATTTGGGATCTCATCTCCACTTGTGGGCATGGTTAACTCTGCTATAAAGTCTGCTAGCACTTGAGCCTTGATGGCCGTTCGAGGTTTATAAGTGAGATCGAACTCACCCAATTCTATTACCCACTTGGCTAGACGTCCGGAATTTTCAGGTTTATGGAGAACTTGCCTTAGTGGTTGATCAGTTAGCACAGTGACTTTGTGAGCTTGGAAATAGGGCCTCAATCTTCGTGCGGATGTGATGAGGGCGAAAGCCAATTTTTCAAGTGGCAGATACCTCGACTCCGCGTCGTTAAGGATCTTACTTGTGTAATAAACTGGTTTCTGAACTCCCTTGTCTTCTCTTAACAGAACGGCGCTGACCACTCGAGGAACAGCGGCCAGGTAGATGTAGAGCTCTTCCCCTACTTGCGGCTTAGCTAGCAGCTGAGGCGATCGGAGATAATCTTTAAGTCCTTGAAAGGCTTTCTCACATTCTTCTGTCCACTCCATTTTTGGCGCTTTTCGTAAGGCTTGAAAAAGTGGGAGGTTCTTCTCGCCGGCTTTAGAAATGAACCTTCCCAGAGCCGCTAGGCGTCCGTTAAGCCGCTGTATTTCTTGAAGAGTTTTGGGTGACCCCATATCAAGAATGGCTTTGATTTTTTCCGGATTTGCCTCTATTCCTCTTTGTGTCAATATAAACCCCAGAAATCTCCCTGAGCGGACACCGAAAGAACACTTATTCGGATTTAAGCGCATGTTGTAAGTCCGAAGGGATAGAAAGGCATCTTGTAAATCTGGTAGATGTTCGTTGGCTTTTTGGCTTTTTACCAAAATATCATCCACGTAAGCTTCAACATTTCTGCCGATTTGCCCTTTGAAGACTGTATTTATAAGTCTTTGGAAGGTGGCCCCTGCGTTCTTTAATCCGAACGGCATTACCTTATAGCAACAAGTCCCAGTGCTTGTAATGAAGGATGTTTTTTCTTTGTCTTTTTCGGCCATTCAAATTTGATTGTACCCTGAGAAGGCGTCTAAGAAACTCAACATCTCATGCCCTGTCGTAGAATCAACTAAACCATTGATGGAAGGCAGGGGGAACGAATCTTTTGGACAAGCTTTGTTTAGGTCCGTAAAATCTACGCACATTCTCCATTTTCCGGACGGCTTTTTTACAAGAACCACATTAGCTAGCCAGTCTGGATAGTTCACCTCTCGGATAAATCCAACCTTCAAGAGGATTGATACTTCATCCTCCGCGACCTTCTGTCTTTCTGGGGCCGAATTTCTCCTTTTTTGTTTGATAGGCTTGAACGATTGATCTATGTTGAGGCGGTGTTCGATGACGTTGCGTTTCACACCTGGCATATCTTCTGATGACCAGGCGAAAAGGTCAGAATTTGTCCTTAGTACCACCATGAGATTTTCTTGCTGTGCTCTTGTCAAATTCGCACCAATTCGTACCGTACGTTCCATCCTGGTTGTATCTAGAGGAACCGTAAGCAATTCTTCAACTGGTATTGGTCGGAATTCCTCATCTTCCTGCTCGGCTATTCTATTGACCAGCATGGCTTCCGAAACTTTTGTTTTGCCCCTGTTTACGATTTTTCCTTTAAGGGTTGCAATATAGCACTGTCGTGCTAAAGGTTGGTCTCCTCTTACTTCTCCGCTGCCACTTTCAGTTGGAAATTTTAGGAGAAGATGGTAGGTAGAAATTACGGCTTTCAAGGCGTTGAGGGTCGGCCTACCAAGGATAACGTTGTAGCTTGAAGCACAGCGTACAACCAGAAAGTTTGTTGTCACTGTTGATGATCTTGGCGATTTTCCTACCATAACCGGCAAGGAGTCCTTCTGGTTGTATAACTCCTCCGGAAAATCCTACTAAGGATGATTTTACGGGGAGCAAGTTATCCGCATCATATCTCATTCTCTCGAAAGCACTCCAAAAGAGAATGTCAACTGAACTTCCACTGTCTATTAGAACTCTCTTCATTTGGAAACTGGACACCATGATGGCAATGACTAGAGCATCGTCATGGGGGTGACGAACTCTGCTGACATCGTTATCATAAAAGATGATGGGAGTCATAGGTCGAGACCTCCTTTGAGGTGTTTATGTTTCCTGCGCAACTCCTATCATTCGGGCGTAACTTTTCCGAGAGGCGGAACTTTCTCCACCACACCCGGGTCCACCACTAATGAACCCCACCATTTCTCCTTCTTCTTCTTCAGGTTGTGGAATGTCAGGTTCCTCTTGAATCTAAAGGTTGATATATTTCTCCAGTTGCCCTCTTCGAACGACATCTTCTATAGCATTCATCAAATGGGTACATTTCTCCGTATCGTGTCCCTTAGATCGATGAAACTACAATATCTCTTACTGTTCTTTTGCCGTTCGGGATTTTTTGCAGGCTCTGGCCATGTCAGGAGCTTTTGCTCTTTGATTTGCATAAGGATATGGCTTCTAGTTTGATTTAGTGGAGTATGGTGGTCATATCTGACAATTTTACTTTCCTTTGAAGGTTCTCTAGGCTGTAGTACATGCCGTTGAGGCTGTGTTGGGGTTTCCAGACCTCTATTTCCACCCTTACTGTACCTGCGTGACCCTCCCTCCTTTCGTATGCCCGGAGGTCTTCTGTTGACATTTTGGTAGGTTTTTCCTCTTTGAATTTCCACCGGTTCACGTTGAGCTTCTTCCTCCCAACCCGTGTAGATCTCATCGGAATTGATATACTTTTGGGCATGGATCATAAGGGCGGGGATGGTCTTTGGTGGATCTAGGGTGAGGGAAAAACGAAAAGGGGATTCTAGCAGTCCTTCCATTAAAAAGGTCACAGCCATTCGCGGAAGGAGGTCCGCAACGTTAGCTGTCTCGTCTATGTAATGATTTAAATAGGCCTGGAGCGTTTCCCCCTCTCGCTGCTTAACGCGCAGAAGGGTAGATGGGGTTTTCTTTTGTTTTGAGTAATTAGCAAAGTAAGCTAGGAAGCAATCTGCTAGAATTTGAAATGAAGGAACTGTGCTAGATGGAAGATTGACAAACCAGTCTTGCGCTTTTCCCTCTAAGGTGGCGGGAAAAGCTCGGGACATACGAGCGTCGGTAATTCCTGTGAGAAGCATCTTCGATCGGAAAGACTTCAGGTGACGAGACGGATCGGTTCTGCCTTCATATGCAATCATAGCAGGGGGTCTGAAATTATCAGGAACTTGTTCCTCTAATATTTCCTTGATAAAAGGTGACCACATGCTGAGAACGTGCCGTTCGGATTTCTTGTTTCCATGAAGGATCCACATTTGTGTTCTTACATCATTTGTTGGAACAGATGGGCTATTCCGTTCGGTCCTTGTCCGCTCCGCTCTTGTATGTTGTTCAGTTCTTGTGGCAGCTTGTTCTCGACGTCGAACGGAGGGGGGTTCCGAGCTAGCAGAGAAGGCGGTTCTCTCTCTTCTGTCTCCATGAGTGCGAGTCCTTGTCCTCCCCCGGAATTGGGTGGTGGTGGGATTGTTGGCACACTTGGTGGAATTTGTGTGGGAGGCGGTGGATGAGTTAAAGCATGAGCGACTTGAGTTAAGCATTTCCAAGCTAACTGCTGCATGTTGAGGTAAAACTTTGGAATGGGTTCTTGGGGTGGGGCGGGAGGATTTTCCAATGGAGGTAAGATAGGTGGATCATTCAGCGGAATCTCCTCATGTCTTCGGACTTCTCCAGGTTCTTCAGGGTTACTTGGTGCTCCTTGTTCTTGGATCCGTTTTGACCTTCTGGTAGTAATCATTTGGCTTTTTGTAAGGGTCCCCACAGACGGCGCCAAACTGTTGATGCCAAAAACTGGTCCACCTCATACTTTGGCTACTGTCGCCTCGTGATCTGGCCTCAGCCTTCAACAAACGGTTAAGATTTATAGTTGGTGTGGACGCTTACTTCTGCTTATGAACAGGGAACGCAGAGAACACCCTGGAAGTCCGATCGGAATTACCCATTGACAAACCTGTAAAAAGGAGAGGGCAGTGATCGGAATTGGGCCTTTCCACCCGGATTTAACTCCGATGCTTAAGTCAGAAAACTTGAGTCAGAAGTCTTAGATTAAACAGTTCTTTGTATCTTGAGGTTTTCCTCTCTTTTTTCTCCTCCCCTTTTCTTCCACTACCGTTCTCCTTTTATAGCACCTTAGAGGCGGTTTTGGAAAGGCGGTGGAGTAAGGCGGTGGATGAGAAAATATATATAAGGTGGCAAGAAAATATCTTGAGAGGCGGTGAGGTAAAATATCTCCTAAGGCGGTAGGAAAATATCTGCTGCCTAATGTGTAGGTGCCACGTGGGTAAAATAGAGTAAATATCTGCCTACTGTAGCGAGTGGATAAGGCCTACCCACTGTAGAGGCGTTAGATATTTATTTCTCTTTTTCCACCTCACGCCTTGTATAAGAGGGTTGCTATAATTCCGACGGACTTGTTCGTAAGATTGAATCCTCACGTTATTTGCCGAACGGAATTGTGTAAATATTGCCATGTGGCCAAAGAAACATGGTCCTGTGTGTGACAGGTGGTCTTTTAGGTCAATGACACATGTCTTACCAAATATATCGGTAACACCTTATTTTTTCCTTGCTAGAGTTCTCTCCTCTATTTGCTGCTGAACTTGTTCCTCCATCAGCCCAAGCTCTTCCCAGTATATTTGCTATCCGTTGCTGCAAAACCTAGTACAAAGAAAACAATACTTTAAGTTGGATGAAACTGGAAAGAAAAAACCTGATCTAATTGATTCTCTTACCTGACTCATTAGACTCTGAAAATCAGAAGTTATAATTATCCTATTCACAGTAAAGACTGATGAACAATTTTTTATGTGACACTGTTACGATGGTAAGCATAAAAAGATGAAAGGTAATGCCTATCTACTTCAGATTCACAAGACTAAAATTATAAGAAATGTACACTTTTGTAATTACACTCACTATTTGTGATGTCATGAATAAACCCAATGCACAACTCTGAAAATATTATGTTACGGAAATATTTGGTGAAACACGTGTCGCCTTCCTAAATGGCCACCTGTCATACACAGGGCTACATTTCGCTTGGCCACAGGACGGTCAGTCACCACCAGATTCGTTAGTATCAATTCCGTCCGGCAAATAAAGAGGGCTCACCCCTACAAAAAGTTCGTCAGAATTATACACGAAGCAAGAAGGTGATAACCATCTGGACAAGAGCGTATCTAACGCCTCTATAGTAAGTAGATCTTATCCACTTACCTCTACAGTAGGTAGATATTTTCTACTTACACACGTGGTACCTACACGGTAGGTAGATATTTTCTACCTACCTACGTAGCACCTACATAGTAAGCAGATATTTTCTTACCGCCTTAGAAGATATTTTCTCATTCACCGCCTTACTCCACCGCCTTTCCTAAACCACCTTTAAATGGCTATAAAAGAAGAGCGACAATGGAGAAATGGGGGGGATCGGAAAAATCACCACAAAAAGAGCAAACTCATGTCTAAAACTGCCTTCTTACAAATTTTCTGACTTAAGCATCGGAGCTGAATCCGGGCAGAAAGGCCCAATTCCGATCACTTTTTTTCTCCCTCTTATAGGTTCATCCCCAAAGGAAAGCTAAGGTAATTCCGATCGGATTTTCATAGGATAATTCCGAACGGATCTCCAAAGCATTCTCCGTGCTCCTCATTGAGAAGTTGAAGTAATCGTCCACACCAACTATAAATTTCAACTGTTTGTTGAAGGCTGAGGCCAGATCACGAGGCCACAGTAGCCAAAGTGTGAGGTGGACCAGTTTTTGGCATCAACAGTTTGGCGTCGTCCGTGGGGACCCTTACAAAAAGCCAAATGATTACCACCAGAAGGTCAAAACGGATCCAAGAACAAGGAGCACCAAGTAACCCTGAAGAACCTGGTGAAGTCCGAGGACATGAGGAGATTCCGTTGAATAATCCACCTATCTTACCTCCATCGGAAAATTCTCCCGCCCCACCCCAAGAACCCATCCCGGAGTTTTACCTTAACATGCAGCAGCAGTTGGAACGGTTAACTCAAGCTGTTCATACTTTAACTCATCCACCAGTTCCTCCCACACAAATTCGACCAAGTGTGCCAACAATCCCACCAGCCAATTCCGAAAGCAGAGGGAGGACAAGGACCGCATTCATGGAGACAGAAGAGAGAGAACCGCCTTCTCTGCTAGCTCGGAACCCCCTCCGTTCGACGTCGAGAACAAGCTGCCACAAGAACTGAACAACATACAAGAGCGGAGCAGACAAGGACCGAACGGAATAGCCCATCTGTTCCAACGGTCAACAGAAGAACACAGCGACAGGATCCTTCGCGGGGAAACAAGAAATCCGAACGGCACGTTCTCAGCATGTGGTCACCTTTTATCAAGGAAATATTGGAGGAACAAGTTCCTGATAATTTCAGACCCCCTGCTATGATTGCATATGAAGGCAGAACCGATCCGTCTCGTCACCTGAAGCCTTTCCGATCGAAGATGGTTCTCACAGGAATTACCGACGCTCGTATGTGCCGAGCTTTTCCCGCCACCATAGAGGGAAAAGCGCAAGACTGGTTTGTCGATCTTCCATCTAGCACAGTTCCTTCTTTTCAAATTCTAGCAAATCGCTTTCTAGCTTACTTTGCTAATTACTCAAAACAAAAGAAAACCCCATCTACCCTTCTACGCGTTAAGCAAATGAAAGGGGAAACGCCCGAGCCTATTTAAATCGTTACATAGACGAGACAGCTAATGTTGCGGACCTCCTTCCGCGAATGGCTGTGACCTTTTTAATGGAAGGACTGCTAGAATCCCTTTTTTGTTTTTCCCTCACCCTAGATCCACCAAAGACCATCCCCGCCCTTATGATCCATGCCCAAAAGTACATCAATTCCGATGAGATCTATACGGGTTGGGAAGAAGAAGCTCGACGCGAACCGGTGGAAATTCAGAGAGGAAAAACCTACCAAAATGTCAACAGAAGGCCTCCGGACATACGAAAGGAGGGAGGATCACGCAGGTACAGTAAGGGTGAAAATAGAGGTCTGGAAGCCTCAACACGCCCTCAACGGCATGTACTACAGCCTAGAGAACCTTCAAAGGAAAGTAAAATTGTCAGAAATGACCACCATACCCCACTAAATCAAACCAGAAGCCATATTCTTATGCAAATAAGAGAGCAAAAGCTCCTGACATGGCCAGAGCCTGCAAAAAATCCCGAACGGCAAAAGAACAGTAAGAGATATTGTCAGTTTCATCAATCTAAATAACAAGATATGGAGAAATGTACCCATTTGATGAACGCTATAGAAGATGTCGTTCGAAGAGGGCAACTGGAGCAATATACATCAACCTTGAGATTCAAGAGGAATCTGACATTCCACAACCTGAAGAAGAAAAAGGAGAAATGGTGGGGTTCATTAGTGGTGGACCCGGTTGTGGTGGTGAAAGTTCCGCCTCTCGGAAAAGTTAAGCCCGAATGGTAGGAGTTGCACAGGAAACAGAAACACCTCAAAGGAGGTCTCGACCTATGACTCCCATCATCTTTTATGATAACGATGTCAGCAGGGTTCGCCACCCCCATGATGACGCTCTAGTCATTGCCATCATGGTTTCCAGCTTCCAAATGAAGAGAGTTCTGATAGACAGTGGAAGTTCAGTTGACATTCTCTTTTGGAGTGCTTTTGAAAGAATGAGATATGATGCGGATAACTTGCTCCCCGTAAAATCATCCTTAGTAGGATTTTCCGGAGGAGTTATACAGCCAGAAGGAATGATCTCCTTGCCGGTTATGGTAGGAAAATCGCCAAGATCATCAACAGTGACAACAAACTTTCTGGTTGTACGCTGTGCTTCAAGCTACAACGTTATTCTTGGTAGGCCAACCCTCAACGCCTTGAAAGCCGTAATTTCTACCTACCATCTTCTCCTAAAATTTCCAACTGAAAGTGGCAGCGGAGAAGTAAGAGGAGACCAACCTTTAGCACGACAGTGCTATATTGCAACCCTTAAAGGAAAAGTCGTAAACAGGGGCAAAACAAAAGTTTCGGAAGCCATGCTGGTCAATAGAATAGCCGAGCAGGAAGATGAGGAATTCCGACCAATACCAGTTGAAGAATTGCTTACAGTTCCTCTAGATACAACCAGGATGGAACGTACGGTGCGAATTGGTGCGGATTTGACAAAAGTACAGCAAGAAAACCTCATGGTGGTACTAAGGACAAATTCCGACCTTTTCGCCTGGTCACCAGAAGATATGCCAGGTGTGAAACGCAACGTCATCGAACACTGCCTCAACATACATCAATCATTCAAGCCTATCAAACAGAAAAGGAGAAATTCGGCACCAAAAAGACAGAAGGCCGCAGAAGAAGAAGTATCAACCCTCTTGAAGGCTGGATTTATCCGAGAGGTGAACTATCCCGACTGGCTAGCTAATGTGGTTTTGGTAAAAAAGCCGTCCGAAAAATGGAGAATGTGCGTAGATGTTACGGATCTAAACAAAGCTTGTCCAAAAGATTCGTTCCCCCTACCTTCCATCGATGGTTTAGTTGATTCTACGACGGGGCATGAGATGTTGAGTTTCTTAGACGCCTTCTCAGGGTACAATCAAATCTGAATGGCCGAAAAAGACAAAGAAAAAACATCCTTCATTACAAGCACTGGGACTTATTGGTATAAGGTAATGCCGTTCGGATTAAAGAACGCAGGGGCCACCTTCCAGAGACTTATAAATACAGTCTTCAAAGGGCAAATCGGCAGAAATGTTGAAGCTTACGTGGATGATATTTTGGTAAAAAGCCAAAAAGCCAACGAACATCTACCAGATTTACAAGATGCCTTTCTATCCCTTCGGACTTACAACATGCGCTTAAATCCGAATAAGTGTTCTTTCGGTGTCCGCTCAGGGAGATTTCTGGGGTTTATATTGACACAAAGAGGAATAGAGGCAAATCCGGAAAAAATCAAAGCCATTCTTGATATGGGGTCACCCAAAACTCTTCAAGAAATACAGCGGCTTAACGGACGCCTAGCGGCTTTGGGAAGGTTTATTTCTAAAGCCGGCGAGAAGAACCTCCCACTTTTTCAAGCCTTACGAAAAGCGCCAAAAATGGAGTGGGATGTAAGAATGTGAGAAAGCCTTTCAAGGACTTAAAGATTATCTCCGATCGCCTCAGCTGCTAGCTAAGCCGCAAGTAGGGGAAGAGCTCTACATCTACACCCGGCCACTGCCCTCGAAAGGTCACCCGTTTTCGAGAGAAGACAAGGAAGTTCAGAAACCAGTTTATTACACAAGTAAGATCCTTAACGACGCAGAGTCGAGGTATCTGCCACTTGAAAAGTTGGCTTTCGCCCTCATCACATCCGCACGAAGATTGAGGCCCTATTTCCAAGCTCACAAAGTCACTGTGCTAACTGATCAACCACTAAGGCAAGTTCTCCATAAACCTGAAAATTCCGGACGTCTAGCCAAGTGGGTAATAGAATTGGGTGAGTTCGATCTCACTTATAAACCCCGAACGGCCATCAAGGCTCAAGTGCTAGCGGACTTTATAGCAGAGTTAACCATGCCCACAAGTGGAGATGAGATCCCATCAAAGAAATCCGTAAGAAAACCCTAGCATCCCATGGCTCCTATATGTCGATGGATCACGACGGAAGAAAAGTCGAGGGGCGGTTTTCGCCCTTTATTCTCCCTCTAAGTGGAAGATTGCAACGGTACTCAAGTTCCAATTCCGAGCGGCGAATAATGAGGTCGAATCTGAAACCACGATCGCGATCGCACTTGGCCTGGGACTCGATTCAAAGATCTCGCATGTATATTCCGACTCGCAGCTGGTCGTAAACCACACCTTGGGTAGTTTCGAAGTAAAAGAGGAAAACATGGTCAAATACCAAGCTGTGGTAAAGAAAATAGTTTCATACTTCGTTTACTTCCTGATTGAAAAATCGGCCGAGCACAAAATGAAGAAGCAGACGCCTTGTCTAAAAGGGCCACGACATCCAAAGGAAATACAGAATCCTCTTTTAACCTACAGTACCTTCTCACCAGGACTATTGAAAGACTCAAAGAGGAAGTGCAAAATACGGCGGAAGAGACGAGTTGGATTGACCCCATTAGAAACTACCTGCAAGGTGGACCTCCACCATCCAACAAAACGGAAGCCAGACGGATTTCGTATAGATCTGCTCAATACACCATTATTGGCGAAAGCCTATATAAAAGGTCCTATACACAACCCTTCTTACGATGCGTACGTCCCAAAGAAGCCAACTATATTCTGCAAGAGATTCACGAGGGCATCGGAGGAGGTCATATAGGAGGCAAAGCCTTGAGTTACAAAGTCCTGCGACAAGGCTATTATTGGCCAACATTAACTCAAGATGCAGTGGCATTCGCCCGTAAATGTGATGCCTGCCAACGGCATTCCAAGATCCAAAGACGACCGCCTACGCTGCTTACACCAATTATCAGCCCTCGACCATTTGCTATCTGGGGGGTTGATCTTCTAGGGCCATTTCCTACTTCAACTCGACAGATGAAATTTCTAATAGTTGCTATAGACTACTTCACCAAATGGGTAGAGGTTGAGCCCTTGGCCAAGATCACGGAAAAAGCGTGTTAAGGATTCTTATGGCGAATAGTTATCTGTCGATTCGGAATTCCAGTTGCCTTCATTTCTGATAATGGCGACAATTTGATAACAAGGCTTTCAAAAGCTTTTGTTCCGAACTCGGAATTGAATCCAGATTAACTTCTGTAATGCATCCTCAAACCAATGGCCAGGTAGAGGTGACAAACCGTACCTTGCTCCAAACTCTGAAAACCTGAGCGTCCAAAAACGGAACCAATTGGGTGGAAGAAATTCTGAGCGCCCTTTGGGCCTACAGGACAACTGCAAGAACTCCCACAGGGGAAAGCCCATTTTCTCTTACTTACGGGGCCGAAGCCGTCATTCCGGCAGAAATAGGAATGCCTACCTTGCGAACACAACAGACTTTCTCATTAGAAGAAAATGAGAAAAATCTCCGAGCAGAACTTGATCTACTCGAAGAACGAAGAATAACGGCGGAAACAAAGGCGGCTATCTACCGCCAAAGAGTAAAAAGGTTCTACGACACAAGGGTGAAAAGAGTCTTCTTCCAAATCGGTGATCTGGTCCTGAGAGAAAATGAATTCCAAGGAAATAAAAGCCGAACGGGGAAGCTAACTCCTAACTGGGAAGGCCCTTACGTCATTCAGAGAATTGTCCGAGCAGGCACTTACTATCTAGTGAATATGGAAGGAAAAACGCTCAAACGCCCATTTCATGCTGAACACCTACGACGCTACTATCAGTAAAAACTGTAGAAGTCTCTTAAATGTCTCATGGAATAAAGGGTCAAGCCTTTTCCATTCTATACAAAAATGAGGTGAAAATCCCATTCCATACAAAATGGGTGAAAATCCCATCCCTAGGAGATGAGTAGGAATTATCGTACAAGGATAAGCGACCTCTCATCTAGAAACAAGGGGCAAAAATCCCGATCGAAATTTGAGGCAACAATCTCATTCACGAAGGCCAGGATCTTACTCGATAAATCAAAGTCCTATGACAAAACTAAAGAAGAGAAGAACCTGCTTCAAAGTTCTTAATGATTAAGGATAATCAATACTCGGAAATAAATCTTCATCAACATCAAGGTTTGTATTTCACTTCAGTTTGTATTACACTTCATATAAATAGAAATTACATTCCAAAATGACTAAAGTATCTAGAAGAACAAAAAAAAAAAAAAAAAATGAAAACCTAAACCTAGGAACTAGGGCCCTCGGGATAGTCGGCCACTGCTGGAGGAACTTGAGATGGAAATTCCGATGGGGCAGGAGCAGGAGCCTCTGGGGTCTCAATAATTTGTCGCTCTTTTAGTTCCGTGAACTTCTTCAAGACTCCAGCCAGCCCCATGGACAAAACTTCCGTGGGAGGGATATGGCGGCCCACCTGCTGTACCACTGAATAAATGCGGGTGGCCCCTTCTTTAGCTCTCACCCTAAGCCGGGCAACCTCCTTCTCTAACTTATCCGCTCGCTCTACTAAATCCTTGACTTCTTGCGAGTCGGATTTAGGAGTTGTCAGTCGGGAAGCTAAGTCTTCTTTAAGTGTGTCGCGCTCCCCCTTTAGCTCTTCCAACTCCGCCTGAACAGCAGTAAGTTCAGCATTTTTCATCTTCAGATTCCACCGGGCTTCAGCTTGCCCATCTTGAGCAGATTTGAGTTCTTTCTCCAAACCGTTAAAATTGTCTTGTAGCTTTTTAAGATTCTCCTCAGTGGTAAGAAGAGAACCCTCAGAAATGGACAGCTTGGCCGCCAAATCGTCCTTCTCCTTTCCCACAACAGCCAGTTGTTGAAGCTGCTCGGCTTTTTCCCTCTCAAAAGCATGATTAATAGCGAGCTGCTCCTTCTCCTTTTCCTCTAAAGCCGCCACCTTAGAGTTTAGTTGGGCGATTTCCACCCTATCCGCTTCCATCTTTGCCAAGTCCTCTTGACAAAGATTGCCGACTCGATCCGCCCAGTGTGCAGCCTACAAAATAAATGAATTATCGACGTTAATATCGAACTAGAAAGAACTAGAAAGTAAAATAAGAATAGCTCTTACCAACATGACCGAACGGAATAGTTGGGAGGTGGTCTCTTCCCTTCCAACTATTCCTTCGAAGTTTGGAAGAGAACTGTTCGGGCCTCATGGCCATCAAGACAGTTTTTACAGTAGCGGCGTCTCGGAAAGGGATGTCCTCAGAGGGCAACTCCTTCTCTTGAGTTGCCGATCCCCTCAAAACCGAGTCTACTACCCTCAGTTTATCCAGGAGAGCCGCTTCTCCTGCTTCCGCCTATATGAACTGAAGTTAAGTGAAACATACTCTTAAAAAAGGATATTATAAATATGTTCTCACCTCTACAAGAAGGATATCTTCCGGCCGACTAGAAGAAGGACCTTCTGAAATTGGCGACAAAGCCGGGCAGACTTTTTCTAGACGGACTTCCTCCTGAGGCGACGCCGCCTGTTCTCCCACAATTCCGGGACCCGATGCGTCCTCGGAATTCTTTCTCTTTGTCCTTCTCTCCTGTGAGGACCCTGCACCGGGGTCACTTTTAACCCCTTTCTTGGAAGAGTCAGTCTCCTTTCTCTTCCTTTTCTTTTTCTCCTCTTTGGAGGTATCAGCACCTTTGCTAGATGCCACTTCTTTCTTTTTCCGCCCACGAGCTAAGGGCGGATGAACTTCACCTTCGAAAGAAGCCAGAAGACCCTTAACGTAGCTCAAGTCTTCGTCTTCCATCGGATTTTCTGCAAAATAAATTCCGAATAAGGTTAGACATCACAAGTCAAAATCAAACTAAATTGGGTACGTGAGCGAGTCCTACCAGCAGACACTATTAAACGACATTTAACGAGGTTTTCCTTGGTCAAAAACTTATCCATATAAACTTTGGATAGCCCCGTCATCGACTTAAGAAGATTTCCCTCTTCTTTCGTCATCTCCTCACAAGTAATGTCCGCGCGGGGAACCTCCCACCTTGTTCGAATATCCCACTCGGATTTACATCTAACAAAGAAAAACTTACTCTTCCATCGCTTAATGGAAGAAGGAACTTTCCCTAGAAACTTTCTCCCAGAGCGAGCCGAGAAATAATACCAATCGGCATTAGACTCCAAACAAAGACTAAACAACAGGCGGAACCAACGGACAGTCGGATTTACCCCATAATTCTTAAAAACCATAACAAATCCGTTGAGCAGCCTCCAAGAGTTCGGAGTTAACTGCGAAGGACACAAACGATATTCCTCTAGGATCGCCTTAGTAAAATCAGGAAAAGGAAGCCTAAGTCCGCCCAGCAACGCATCCTGATAGACAGCTATCTCCCCCTCCCTGGGAGCACTCGCTCTCTCCCCTGAACAAGGAACCCTAACCTCAAACAGAGAGAGGTTTATCTCATATTTCTCTACCAGGTCATCTACATCCTTCTGCCCTAGAAGACTTATGAACGTATCCGACCCTCTACCCATTGCCCTAGAGGCAGGGTGAACCCGCGAACTCTGAACTGGAACGCCTCCAAGTTCGCCCAGAATCACAACAGAAACCGTAGGGTTGGACGGAGAAGGAATCAAGGACTCATGAGAAGAACTAGAGGAGGAAGATGCAGCACTAGCCATTACCTTAGGAAAAGAAAAAGATAAGAAAAACGCAGAAAGCTCAAAATCAGGGCTCGCTGGAGAAGAGGAAATCTGAAGAAGAAGAAGCGATTCGACTTACGAAACAAACTTTTTCTGCCTGTACGATTTCGCTTATATACAAAGGCAACGAATCCCTGGCCGTTAGATCTCAGGGTTGCATTCCGATCAAAACCGTTGAACCAGGGGTCCACAAATCTGGACCATTCAGATATCTATTATCACTTTTCCTCAAACAAATCAAAATTCTGCCCACGTCAGCAATACCAAACGCCGCCTGACACATAGAGAACCGCGCCCATCATGATGTTGACAAACGCGCACGCCGCGCATATCGCGCCACTACCCCCCTTTTTAATGCTAAATAGTAAAAGAGACACGTGGCGTCTCAGGGAATAACAAGCATAGTGTAGAGCCCGCACCATAAGGGACAAAACGCACACATCCCAACATAGGATCACCAGTGATCATTTTCTCTTGAAGAAATCGAAAACTTTATGAGCAAATTAATAAACTTTATTCATTTACAACGGCGATAGTATTACAAAGCACACAACCAAGCAACAGAGCAAATAAACATCTCCTCCGCCGGAATTCCCTAGTTAACAATCCACGGATCCGTCTGAGGACCCACTCCGATAAGACTCGAAAGAGACGCACGGACTTCCACACCCGTCGCTGTCCTCATTATCACTAGGAAATCCCGGCAAAGCGCGCAGGCGAAGATAAGGACCCACTTCTCTACGGCAGGAGTCGCTCCCAAACATTTCAACTTCAAAGCGCACATCCCTTGTGTAAGTAATAGCTAAAGTGATAATTAGAAGATCCCCTGCCTCTATGTCATGATCAACATGGAAGGTTTCCCACCCTTCCTCAATGCTTATCTCACCCAATCCCCTATCAATAACCAGCATGGATGGCCATACACAGCCGTTCGGACTTACCAATTGGATAATCCCAGTCCGCAATTCCGATAAGTGTTCATGAAACGAACTTGGAATTCGTAGGTGACGAGAACACTGAGTGAAAGTAAAAAACATAAAAAAGGACAAACGCTGTGCCATTTTACCAAAACGCAAGGATGCTGGATGAAAACGTTATCCACGCTAGCCTCTTATATAGTAAAACTTGGTGACACTATAGACGAAAATTCCAGAGAAAAATCTACCTCGATTCAAGACAACGAAAAGACAACACAGTAAGTGTCGGTTACCTATTAAAACATATGTATCTAGGAAAAAAACCTACACCCACATAGACACGCCAGCTGAGGCAGATACTTGTTCTCGAACCAAGCAAAAAGTGCAAATTGACTCACTCCTCGCTCCGATTTTTCGAACAAGTACATTCTGGGGGGGGTCTAGTGTTACGAAAATATTTGGTGAAACACGTGTCGCCTTCCTAAATGGCCACCTGTCATACACAGGGCTACATTTAAACTTGGCCCGCGGGGCGGTCAGTCACCACCAGATTCGTTAGTATCAATTCCGTCCGGCAAATAAAGAGGGCTCACCCCTACAAAAAGTCCGTCGGAATTATACACGAAGCAAGAAGGTGATAACCATCTGGACAAGAGCGTATCCAACGCCTCTACAGTAAGTAGATCTTATCCACTTACCTCTACAGTAGGTAGATATTTTCTACTTACACACGTGGTACCTACACGGTAGGTAGATATTTTCTACCTACCTACGTAGCACCTACATAGTAAGCAGATATTTTCTTACCGCCTTAGAAGATATTTTCTCATTCACCGCCTTACTCCACCGCCTTTCCTAAACCGCCTTTAAATGGCTATAAAAGAAGAGCGACAATGGAGAAATGGGGGGGATCGGAAAAGTCACCACAAAAAGAGCAAACTCATGTCTAAAACTGCCTTCTTACAAATTTTCTGACTTAAGCATCGGAGCTGAATCCGGGCAGAAAGGCCCAATTCCGATCATTTTTTTTCTCC
Source organism: Dioscorea zingiberensis (assembly GCA_026586065.1). Taxonomy (NCBI): domain Eukaryota; kingdom Viridiplantae; phylum Streptophyta; class Magnoliopsida; order Dioscoreales; family Dioscoreaceae; genus Dioscorea; species Dioscorea zingiberensis. The sequence goes on from CM048823.1 coordinate 31,297,361, forward strand.
CTCTTATAGGTTCATCCCCAAAGGAAAGCTAAGGTAATTCCGAGCAGATTTTCATAGGATAATTCCGAACGGATCTCCAAAGCATTCTCCGTGCTCCTCATTCAGAAGTTGAAGTAATCGTCCACACCAACTATAAATTTCAACTGTTTGTTGAAGGCTGAGGCCAGATCACGAGGCCACAGTAGCCAAAGCGTGAGGTGGACCAGTTTTTGGCATCAACATATTATAACATATCAAAGTTCTAACGTGCCATGCTGCTTGATCTATCTATGATAATTAGTGCCAGAACACAACTCAGTTTTCGAACAAGGCATCAGTTAGGCACCAACTAATCTTAAGTGTGATTGTGTATACCTAGCTATGACTTGGAATCTACCATATTGGCACTAATTTTAATATCCTCTCCAAAACAAGTCTCTGCTGGCAACCTAAAGCTTAAACAAAACTTGTATGCAGCAGGGCTGCAATACTTCTGTTTTTATAGTTCTTTTTTGTTGTTTTAACCGGCTTGTATTAGCTCTTCTTTGTCAAAAAAAAAAAAAAAAAAAACAACAACAACAACAAGCAAACTTGTCATTTAATTGACTGGCTCTTGGACCAGCAAACTGGAAATGCTATTGAGCTAGGGATTAAAAAGGCGAGAAATTGCAAGTCAATCACCGCACTTGGCTTGGACTTCATCTAGTTTCATCTTTCCCTACAAGAACAAAGGAAGAGAAAAAAGAAATTCCCTTGCCTATCAAATACATAAACAAGAGGAACTCAAAACTGATGAGCAATAATTATCAGCAACATAAGAGATGAGAATTTTTTTGGACAGATAATAACCTTGACTTCAGATTTAAAAGTAGCATCCAAATTATGAAATATTGCACTGTAACCATTAAACTATTATGTGCCAATAACAATCATAATGCAAACTGCTTCTCATTTTTTATTTTCCGAAAGAGAGTGACAAAAAGAAATCATAATATAATAACCAAACACAATAAGCTGCCTAGTTAGATTTCAATGTAGCTAAAGAAACCTGTGGTCAAGAAAATCCTGAAATTTCAATCCTGCATTCATGTAATCAGAATATTGTAAACCTTCAGCTTGACTACACTACAAATGTTACATGAATTGATTTGAAGGAAGGACAAGAAGCAAAACAAATGATAGTGGAACTCCACATTATTCTGGAGCCACAGTAATACATAAGGTCGTTCAAACTAACTGGACATGTACGCCAGTCCTTGGGTAGTTTAGAGACTACTAGTTTGAAAAATTAGTACACGGAGAAATAACCTTACTCCCATGGTTTACCGTCGGTATCCACATGAGGATTAAGGGGTCCTTCACAACCACAGAGACAGGGCTCATCTGCAACAGGAGTGTTGTCAGAGGTCTTAAGTGAAGTGTTAGCAGCAGGATTTGAGGCAACAACAATAGCAGGAACTTCTTTTGGAATTTTGACCTTCATAGCACAGGAGTGGACTTCATCGAAGAGGGTCCGGTTCTGGTCTCGAAGATAGTCGACTAGATACGTATCTCCGGGGTTTGTGCAATATTGGATGGTGTCGGTGGTGGCTTCAGCTAAAACAAGCTGACAAGTACATTGGCCATTAGAAGGGCAGTCCATGGTATGTTGTAAAAGAGGATCATAGTAGATAAATCGGAGTGTATCAGGAATGAGCTGAGAGATGAAGGAAGGGTAGCCAGCATTCTTCTTCTTCAGTGATTCATGATATTTTACTAAAAAATCATCTTGTTCTTTCTAGAGCTTTTTCAGTTTGTCTTTGAGGTCAGTGACTTCTTGGTGAACCACTGTTCTTGATTTTTTGATGAAGGCGTCAATCATATGATGTTGCTGTTTGAGGACATCGGCAGTGATGTTTATTTCATCATTAAGGGTAGAAAATTCTTGGATAAGGAGGGCTTGAATTGGTTGTGGAACTTGGTTTTGGTTCAGGTGGGCAAGAATATCTGTCTGTGGAGGTGTAAGCTGTTGGCTGAGGATTTCGATGCTTGCTTAAAAGTGAAAAGTGTTGGTTGCCATTGGATAGTGGAGTTGTTGAGTTCTGGAGTTCTGAAGTGGAGGAAATGCTTTGCAGATTCATAGTGTGAATGCAAATATTTATGGACCACTTAAAGAGATAGGAGGCATATGTGATGTGACAGAAAGAATAAAGCAGAACTCATTATAACAAAGTGAAAGCTGATTCCAAGCTAAAGGCTATAAAGGAAAGCAAAGGCTTTTATGGTCGGGAATTATTTATGTGGCTATAAATTTAAAGAGTGGCTAAAAAGTTAAAGAGTGGCTAAACTCTTATTTAAATAGCTTCCTACCATATAAGTGGCTACAAAAGTAAAGATAGTGGCTACTTATTCGGCTATCTTTTTCTTTTTAGGATCAGATTCTTCTGGTATTATTGGTTCTATAGCCTCAAGATTAGGACTACTAGCTTCTTGGATTTCATTTTTCTGTCCCATATAAAATAATTCAGGATTTTTAATTATTCCTAAACTTCCTAGACTAGCTTGGCTCTTTCTATCTAGAGTTTCTTCTACTATCGTCTGAATCATTTGTACTAACTTAACATAGTCTTCTCCTACTGCAGTAGTGCAGGCTTGGCTTTTTGGGAAAGCCGCACCCATTACAGGATTTGATGAGTCTTTACCTACTACGTGTAGAGCAGGACTAGCCAATGAATTATCAGCTTCATTGATAGCATCTGATTGTATTTTTGGCAAATACACAACCGTCAACGGATTTGATGTGTCTTTACCAATTGCCGTTTGCATTGGACTAGCTGATGGTTTTCTCGCCCCATCAGGGGTTGTAATAGTAGGAGATATATAATAGTTAATTCCCAAATGATGTTTAGCAAATTTAAAGGCATCTGAAAGATTTTCAAAACTTTTGTAAAGTGCATTTTTAAAGTTTTTAACACTGTCTAATACTTTAGACCATGTAGAAAATACACCTGTCGTAAAGCCAGCAATAACTGCATAATATTTGTAATTTTGTCTAGTGTTATAAGTATTAAAATACTCGGCTAAAGCATTTAGGCATGTATGAAAAATATCGAGGATCGGAATTTATTTTATTCTTGGCTAACCAAAGATTGTCTAACAAACATTTTTTGTTCCGTAGAAACGGAAATATGAGGGAGTGTTTTAAAAGATAAATTTGACTGAGGAAAACTGTGGAATGGAATAATATCGAATGTAAGAACATCGGGTTGATAGGTACCTGTATTTGTTCTACCATGCAAAGTACCTATTTTATTAGCTGAAGACTGCATCTGAAAAAGATTGTTTAGTGTTAGATACAATTATTTGATGACTGAGTGCGTCGGCTAGGTCATTATTAGTACCTTTAATATGCTCAAACTTGATATTATACCCATTACCATTTATTCTATCTAACAAATTTAACCATCTTCGTTTACTACTTCGTTTTTCATGCAACTTGTTACAAAAACTAATAATAGCTTCACAATTTGTTCTAACAGTAAATTCTTTTTTACTTAGGACATGCATTCTAAATGAGTCTAAAGCGTAAATTACAGCAAGAATTTCTGCATGTATACTACTAATATTACTTCTTTCGCGATAACTTCCGCTAGCATAACCACAAATTTTTTCAGAGTCTTTATTCTCATATTTACTTTGTTTAGCTTTGAGTATAGCTCCCCATCCTAAATCAGAACCATCTATCTAGATTATGATGTAATCGGTGTCTAATGGTAATTGGAGATCAGTGAGGTTTGCTACACGATCTTTAATATGTTGGACTAATTTTTTATCCTCAATGTTAAATGTTTTTTGTCCTTTTGAAGAAGTTTTAGCATAAAGTGGTTCGGCAAGTTTACCAAGATCCTGGATAAAGCTTCGGACGTAATTTAAAAGTCCTAAAAATGATTGTAATTTTTTTGTTTCTCCTAACTCATCAACTGAGATATCTAATATCTTCTTAGTAATATGTTCTTGTAACTTAATTTTACCATTTCTAATTTCCATTCCTACAAACTTAATGTATTGTTTAAAGAGTTCTATTTTCTTTTTGCTTATTATGATGCCATGTTTAATAAATTCAGCAAAGACTATTTGAAGATGGACAATATGTTCTTCGAGTGACTTACTAAAGACTAAAATGCCTTCAATGTAAACTAAAACAAATTTGTTATATTTAAGGAAAATTTCATCCATTTTGCGCTGAAAAACAGATGGGGCATTTTTTAGTCCGAAAGGCATAACTAGCCATTCAAAATGTCCTTCAGGACAAGAAAAAGTTGTCCATTCTATACTATCGGGATGTATTTTGACTTGCCAAAAACCTGATTTACAATCAAACTTACTAAAGGTTGTGGCATTTTGAATACTATTAATTAACTGGCCTTTATCTGGACTATCATAACTATCTTCCTTTGTATTATCATTTAAGCGTTTATAGTTGATTACCATGCGGGGTTTTCCTCAAACTATTTCACTATGATTTCGAACTATAAAGGTTGTTGATCGATAAGGGGAAATGGATTTTCTAATTAAGTGTAATTTTAATAAATCAGTTATATGAACCTTAAAATCTTCTCTATTGAGATTAGAATATTCAATTTTACCTGTTTTAATTATATACTCAGGGTTAAGGATGTCTAACTTACATTGAATGTTATTATTTTCCCAATATTTTAAGGGATTTTCTCTGATTATTTCAAGATAATCTAATCTATTGATAAAGTCATCAATATCTTTTTTATTCTTTGTTGTGGATATTGCTTGGTATACCTTTTTGTTATCTAAATAATTTACTTCTAATTCTATATATTCTTCATAAGATAAATCGATATTTTCATCATCTATCTGATTGGTTTCTATAGGAGCTATCAGTACTTTACAAGAGCCTTTCACGGGGCAGAGACAATGATCTATGTTTCTTTGCTTGGCTATGAATGGTGCAGTTAGTGTAGGATGTTTAATCTAAGAGATTGGAACAACTATTTACGACTTACTAATGGTAACATAATCTTTTGTAAAGGTCATCTGACCATTTTGTAAAAGTAAAAAGTTTAGTCCAAGGATAAAATCAGAAGATAAATTAAGATCACGAGTCCAAGTGTGAGGTAAAGGATATGCTTCAGAGAAAGTGTTACAATTTGTATAAAAACTAATATTTGCATGTTCTATAAATGTATCATAGATGTTATAACTTTCATCCATTTGTTGGCCATAATTTATCTTTTTTTATTTTTTCAGATACTGAGAAGGGATAAACTTGTTATTAATAATACATCTAGTGCTACCAGTATCTATAAGAGCATTGAGTAAAACTTCAAATTCATTGACTAAGACAATTTTCACTCGGACTAACATATGTGGCATTTTACATTCATTACAGACAAGATCTACTTGAGTACAACTTGGAGGTTCTACACAAATAAGATCGTCCTGTGCCTTATGCGAATAAGAAGTTGAAAGCATACTTTGTTCTAATTTAAGTAAATTGAACTTCATGATTTTTAATTCTTCTTCTATGATGTCTATTCGGCTTTCTAGAATTTTGGTACGACTATTGCCTATAGTATTATTGGTAAAAGGTGAAATTAATTCTATTGTAAATTTAGTTTGAATACACTTGATGCATCCTTCAGTATAACATAAAGTACATTTAGCTCTATTATTCTTACTAGGAAAGAACTTACAAAGGAAACAAGCTATATTATCTAAGCCTGTTCGGACTTTCCAATCATGATGACAAAGTTCAGTGTTCATGTATTCACTATCGACGTCTGATGTGTAATAGTTCAAAAGATAAGGGTAGGAGACTATTTTATTTGAGTTAGTAAAATAATCATGCGAAACTGCTAATAAGTCAAATTGAAAATTAAGAGTCTACTGATGGAAAAAATAAAAGTACTCGAAGTACGTTGCAACTGTAGTATCATTTATATACTGTATAAGTGCTGGAGGAATGTTTGGGATTTGTATTAAAATATTTTTAAAATACTGTTTATATATGTATTCTAAATATTTGTAATCAACTGTTATATTTAAAATATCAGATGTATTATGAAACAATTGTAAACATTCTGCTTGGAGCTGTTCTATCTTCAAAAAACTAAAGAGATTTATGTCTATATGTCTTTCATTATTCATGAAATTAAACTTGGGAAAGATAATATCAGTGTCTGCTATTTCATTTATGAAGTTATCATCATCACTGTCTGACTCTAATTGTTGTTCGTTTGCCTGAACCAGAGATACAATGCTATAGATGGATTCAGTATCTGACATATACTCATCTACTTCTAACAAGTCTTCTTGTATGGTTTCGACTAATGTAGATCGTCTATCATTACGGTTAATTTTTCATGGACAACTGTTACTAAAATGTTCCGGACTGCCACAAGTATAACAAGAAAGTTTACTTTTATAAATTCTATCTGGTTTATATTTTCTAACATGTTTGTTCTTGTTTAGATAAAGTTTTCGATTGGTAGATTTCTTGATGAAAGAGGTCTTTTTAAAACCGTTCTTAGATTTTTTCTTGGGCTTCTTCTCGTCACGTAAACCGTAAGCTTGACTAGTATAGATCTGACTACAGAAAGCATATTCGTCTTTCTTGAGTTGTCTTTGTATTTGGATATTTGTGCATTTTTCTTTTAAAATGTCAAGGATAAATTGAACTCGTTGTCCTTTGGTCGATTGAGTTGGTTGATATAATTGTTCCACAGCGGTCCATTTGTCGGTGATTTCAATTCCTAATGCACCAGGTAATTTCCAAAATAACTTGCTACCTAAATCTTGATTAAAAGCATTTCCAAAAATACAACAGTAATGAAAATATTCTAATAGTTTTGTAGTTTGCTATACTTAGCTGTTCTAAGTGTATGAAAGCATTTCGTTGTAATTCTATATTTCCTGTATTAGGATCTCTTCCTGTAATTAAAGTATGAACTTTGTTTACAAAATTATAAGGGTTTGCTCCAAAACTGACCATATATTGAAATTCTTGTTGCTGATCTTTTTTGTAATTTTCCCATAATGCTTTTGTACTTTCACCTAAAAATGTTTCTAAATATCCAAACATTTCATCTGCATCTGTGTTATTAAAATTACGTATATAGTCTGCTCTTGTCCTTTCCAAACGTCTATAACATTTGACCAGGTTTGAGGATCATGTGCTGTAATATTTAAAATTTGTCCTTTGTTTCGACTTTGGAATTTTATCAGCTGTTCTAATGGCATTCGTTTCCTCTGGGTTTGATGTTTTCAAGGACATAAACATTCTCAGAATAAGGTGTTCGTGGAACAACACCATATCCTAAGATTGAAGGGGCACGAACATTTCCAGAGACAACGCTACCTTCACCTTCCATTAATTCATTAATGCTTAAAGTGTCTGTACTAGAGATATTTTCAAGGACATCTTCATCGATGTTATAATTTTTTGTTTTTCTAATATTTCCGATATTATTATAGTATAAAGATTCATTCTCGTCTAACTGTTCTGTTAAGAGTAAAGTTTCTTCTAATTCTAAAAGTTCTTTGGGTGATAATAACATTTCTAATTCTCGATTATAAAGAATAGAATCTTCATATGTTTTAATGTTTACAAGATTCCATTCTTTAGACATTTCATTAGGCATTTGTTCTTGCTCATTTTCAAGAATTTTCTTTTTATAATTGGTAAATCGTACAGATGTTTCTCCTTTACTGTTTGTGTACATGACAGATTCATCGGGAATTAAGACATCTTCTTTTTTAGAGAAAATGTCGAGATTCCATTCAGAATTAGCTAAGAGTTCAGGAGAAATCTTTTTTGGTTTAAGTAATTTAATTCCTTTATTTTCAATTAAATTAACTACATCATCTACTCGTAACTTAAAATTTGTATTGCTAGAATAAATTACCTTGCCTAGAAATCCTATACAAACAAGTAAATTATTTCCTTTAAAAGTTTGATAACCTTTGGTTTGAAGACCAACCTTGAGATTTTCTGCAAATTCTATTGAGCTTTAGTTCCTTTCGGATTAATTCCTCTCGGATTAGTGCTCACTTCACTTCACAATAGATACTCTTGGTAAGACATTAGCTTTCTTACTAGAAAAGTTAGAAAAAATCCATAACATAGTTAATCAATTAAGTGATATCTCATTAAAACTCGATTATCTCAAAGAAACTAATACTATTTTACTTTCCAAGCTAGATAAACTCAATAATCATCTAAAAACAGTAAGTCTAGATAATTTTCCTACCTCAGAAATTAAAAATTTAGCTGATAATCTAAAACATTTACAAAAATCAAAAGAAAGCTAGTTATCAGACTTAATTAATAAATTTGATAATTTAAAGGTAGAAGAAAGAAAAGAAACTAAAAGTAAACCATGGCTCTTCTTCCAAGTTCCTCCAGAACCTTTACCAATTGCCGTTTGCATTGGACTAGCTGATGGTTTTCTGGCCCCATCAGGGGTTGTAATAGTAGTAAATTCTATCTGGTTTATATTTTCTAACATGTTTGTTCTTGTTTAGATAAGATTTTCGATTGGTAGATTTCTTGATGAAATAGGTCTTTTTAAAACCTTTCTTAGATTTTTTCTTGGGCTTCTTCTCGTCACGTAAACCGTAAGCTTGACTAGTATAGATCTGACTACAGAAAGCATATTCACCTTTCTTGAGTTGTCTTTGTATTTGGATATTTGTGCATTTTTACATCCTTCAGTATATAATAAAGTACATTTAACTCTATTATTCTTAGTAGGAAAGAACTTACAGAGGAAACGAGCTATATTATCTAAGCCAGTTCGGACTTTCCAATCATGTTGACAAAGTTCTGTGTTCATGTATTCACTATCGATGTCTGATGTGTACTATATATATATATATATATATATATATATATATATACTTGCAAATATCATTACACACAGCACGCTGCTTATTTTCATTTGTTATGATTAAGAAAGATATCTTTATCATAATGAGGGTATATATGTGTCCCTATTAGTTACTATATATATATATATATATATATTGTTACGGATATATTTGGTAAGACATGTGTCATTGACCTAAAAGACCACCTGTCACACACAGAGCTACATTTCGCTTGGCCACAAGACGGTCAGTCACCGCCAAGTTCATTATATAATTCCGTCCGGCAAATAAAGAGGGCTCACCCCTACAAAAAGTCCGTCGGAATTAAACAAAAAGCAAGAAGGTGGTGGCCATCTGGCTGGGTAAGAGCGTATCTAACGCCTCTACAGTAAGTAGATCTTATCCACTTGCCTCTACAGTAGGCAGATATTTTCTACTTACACACGTAGTACCTACACAGTAGGTAGATATTTTCTACTTACCTATGTAGCACCTACACAGTAGGCAGATATTTTCTTACCGCCTTAGTAGAGATATTTTCTCACCGCCTTGCTCCACCGCCTTCCCTAAACCGCCTTTAAGTTGCTATAAAAGAAGAGCGATAAAAGAGAAAAGGGGGGGATCGGAAAAATCATGATAAAAAGAGCTGACTCATGTCTAAAACTACCTGTTTACGAGTTTTCTGACTTAAGCATCGGAGCTGAATCCGGGCAGAAAGGCCCAATTCCGATCACTCTTTTCTCCCTCTTATAGGAAAGCTAAGATAATTCCGAACGGATTTCTAAAGCACTCTCCGTGTTCCTCATTCAAAAGTTGAAGTAAGCGTCCACACCAACTATAAATTTCAACTGTTTGTTGAAGGCTGAGACCAGATCCCGAGGCCACAGTAGCCAAAGCGTGAGGTGGACCAGTTTTTAGCATCAACAGTTTGGCGCCGTCCGTGGGGACCCTTACAAAAAACCAAATGATTACTACCAGAAGGTCAAAACGGATTCAAGAACAAGGAGCACCAAGTAACCCTGAAGAACCTGGAGAAGTCCGAAGGCATGAGGAGATTCCGTTGAATAATCCACCGATCTTACCTCCATCGGAAAATCCTCCCGTCCCACCCAAAGAACCCATTCCGGAGTTTTACCTCAACGTACAGCAGTAGTTGGAACAGTTAACTCAAGCTGTTCATGCTTTAACTCATCCGCCAGTTCCTCCCACACAAATTCCACCAAGTGTGCCAACAATCCCACAAGCCAATTCCGAGAGCAGAGGGAGGACAAGGACTCGCACTCAGGGAGACAGAAGAGAGAGAACCGCCTTCTCTGCTAGCTCGGAACCCCCCTCCGTTCGACGTCAAGAACAAGCTGCCACAAGAACTGAACAGCATACGAGAGCGGAGCGGACAAGGACCGAACGGAATAGCCCATCTATTCCAACGGTCGACAGAAGAACACAGCGAGCGACAGGATCCTTCGCGAGGAAACAAGAAGTCCGAACGGCACGTTCTCAGCATGTGTTCACCATTTATCAAGGAAATATTGGAAGAGCAAGTTCCTGATAATTTCAGACCCCCTGCTATGGTTGCATATGAAGGCAGAACCGATCCGTCTCGTCACCTGAAGTCTTTCCGATCGAAGATGCTTCTCACAGGAATTACCGACGCTCGTATGTGCCGAGCTTTTCCTGCCACCTTAGAGGGAAATTGCAAGACTCGTTTGTCGATCTTCCTTTTATCACAGTTCCTTCTTTTCAAATCCTAGCAGATCGCTTCCTAGCTTACTTTGCTAATTACTCAAAACAAAAGAAAACCCCATCTACCCTTCTGCGCGTTAAGCAACGAGAGGGGGAAACGCTCCAGGCCTATTTAAATCGTTACATAGACGAGACAGCTAACGTTGCGGACCTCCTTCCGCGAATGGCTGTGACCTTTTTAATGGAAGGACTGCTAGAATCCCCTTTTCATTTTTCCCTCACCCTAGATCCACCAAAGACCATCCCCGCCCTTATTATCCATGCCCAAAAGTACATCAATTCCGATGAGATCTACACTGGTTGGGAGGAAGAAGCTCGACGCAAACCGGTGGAAATTCAAAGAGGAAAAACCTACCAAAATGTCAACAGAAGGCCTCCGGACATACGAAAGGAGGGAGAGTCAAGCAGGTACAGTAAGGGTGGAATTAGAGGTCTGGAAACCCCAACACGACCTCAACGGCATGTACCACAGCCTAGAGAACCTTCAAAGGAAAAGAAAATCGTCAGATATGACCACCATACCCCACTAAATCAAACTAGAAGCCATATCCTTATGCAAATCAAAGAGCAAAAACTCCTAACATGGCCAGAGCCTGCAAGAAATCCCGAACGGCAAAAGAACAGTAAGAGATATTGTCAGTTTCATCGATCTAAAGGACACGATACGGAGAAATGTACCCATTTGATGAACGCCATAGAAGATGTCGTTCGAAGAGGGCAACTGGAGCAATACATCAACCTTGAGATTCAAGGGGAACCTGACTCTCCACAACCTGAAGAAGAAGAAGGAGAAATGGTGGGGTTCATTAGTGGCGGACCCGGTTGTGGTGGTGAAAGTTCCGCCTCTCGGAAAAGTTACGCCCGAATGATAGGAGTGGCGCAAGAAACAGAAACACCTCAAAGGAGGTCTCGACCTATGACTCCCATCATCTTTTATGATAACGATGTCAGCAGGGTTCGCCACCCCCATGATGATGCTCTAGTCATTGCCATCATGGTTTCCAGCTTCCAAATGAAGAGGGTTCTGATAGACAGTGGAAGTTCAGTTGACATTCTCTTTTGGAGTGCTTTCGAGAGAATGAGATATGATGCGGATAACTTACTCCCCGTAAAATCATCCTTAGTAGGATTTTTCGGAGGAGTTATACAGCCAGAAGGAATGATCTCCTTGCCGGTTATGGTAGGAAAATCGCCAAGATCATCAACAGTAACGACAAAGTTTCTGATTGTACGCTGTGCTTCGAGCTACAACGTTATTCTTGGTAGGCCAACCCTCAACGCCTTGAAAGCCGTAATTTCTACCTACCATCTTCTCTTAAAATTTCCAACTGAAAGTGGCAGCGGAGAAGTAAGAGGAGACCAACCTTTAGCACGACAGTGCTATATTGCGACCCTTAAAGGAAAAGTCGTAAACGGGGGCAAAACAAAAGTTTCGGAAGCCATGCTGGTCAATAGAATAGCCAAGCAGGAAGAAGAGGAATTCCGGCCAATACTAGTTGAAGAGTTGCTTACAGTTCCTCTAGATACAACCAGGATGGAATGTACGGTCCGAATTGGTGCGAATTTAACAAGAGTACAGCGAGAAAATCTCATGGTGGTACTAAGGACAAATTCGGACCTTTTTGCCTAGTCACCAGAAGATATGCAGTGTGAAGCATAGCGTCATGGAACACCGCCTCAACATAGATCAATCATTCAAGCCTATCAAGCGAGAAAAGGAGAAATTCGCACCAAAAAGACGTAAGGCCGCAAGAAGAAGTATCAACCCTCTTGAAGGTCGGATTTATCCGAGAGGTGAACTATCCCGACCGCTAGCTAATGTGGTTCTTGTAAAAAGCCGTCAGGAAAATGGAGAATGTGCGTAGATTTTACGGACCTAAACAAAGCTTGTCCAAAGATTCGTTCCCTGCCTTCCATCGATGGTTTAGTTGATTCTACGACGGGGCATGAGATGTTGAGTTTTTTAGACGCCTTCTCAGGCTACAATCAAATCCGAATGGCTGAAAAAGACGAGGAAAAAACATCCTTCATTACAAGCACTGGGACTTATTGCTATAAAGTAATGCCGTTCGGATTAAAGAACACAGGAGCCACCTTCCAGAGACTTATAAATACAGTCTTCAAAGAGCAAATCAGCAGAAACGTTGAAGCTTACGTGGATGACATTTTGGTAAAAAGCCAAAAAGCCGACGAACATCTACCGGATTTACACGAGGCCTTTCTATCCCTTCGGACTTACAACATGCGCTTAAATCCGAATAAGTGTTCTTTCTGTCCGCCAGTGGAAATTTCTGGGGTTTGTATTGACACAAAGAGGAATAGAGGCAAATCCGGAAAAAATCAAAGCCATTCTTGATATGGGGTCACCCAAAACTCTTCAAGAAATACAGTGACTTAACGGACGCCAAGCGGCTTTGGGAAGGTTCATTTCTAAAGTTGGCGAGAAGAACCTCCCACTTTTTCAAGCCTTATGAAAAGTGCCAAAAATGGAGTGGACAGAAGAATGTGAGAAAGCCTTTCAAGGACTTAAAGATTATCTCCGATCGCCTCAGCTGTTAGCTAAGTCGCAAGTAGGGGAAGAGCTCTACATCTACCTGGCCGCTGCCCCTCGAGCGGTCAGCGCTGTTCTTTTGAGAGAAGACAAAGGAGTTTAGAAACCAGTTTATTACACCAGTAAGATGCTTAACGACGCAGAGTCAAGGTATTTGCCACTTGAAAAGTTGGCTTTCGCCCTCATCACATCAGCACGAAGATTGAGGCCCTATTTCCAAGCTCACAGAGTCACTGTGCTAACCGATCAACCATTAAGGCAAGTTCTCCATAAACCTGAAAATTCCGGACGTCTAGCCAAGTGGGTAATAGAATTGGGTGAGTTCGATCTCACTTATAAACCCCGAACGGCCATCAAGGCTCAAGTGCTAGCGGACTTTATAGCAGAGTTAACCATGCCCACAAGTGGAGATGAGATCCCATCAGCAAATCCAGAAGAAAACCCTAGCATCCCATGGCTCCTATATGTCGATGGATCAGCGACGGAAGAAAAGTCAGGAGCCGGTTTCGTCCTTTATTCTCCCTCTAAGTGGAAGATTGCAACGGTACTCAAGTTCCAATTCCGAGCAACGAATAATGAGGCTGAATACGAAGCCCTAATCGCAGGACTACACTTGGCCAGGGGACTCGGAATTCAGCATCTGCATGTATATTCCGATTCACAGTTGGTCGTAAACCACACCTTGGGTAGTTTCGAAGTAAAAGAGGAAAACATGGTTAAGTACCAAGCTGTGGTAAAGAAGATAGTTTCATACTTCGTTTACTTCCAGATTGAAAAAATCGGCCGAGCACAAAATGAAGAAGCGTACTTTATCTAAAAGGGCCACGACATCCAACGGAAATACAGAATCCTCTTTTAACCTACAGTACCTTCCCACAAGGACTATTGAAAGGCTCGAAGAGGAAGTGCAAAATACGGCGGAAGAGACGAGTTGGATTGATCCCATTAGAAACTACCTGCAAGGTGGACCTCCACCATCCAACAAAATGGAAGCCAGAAGGATTTCGTATAGATCTGCTCAGTACACCATTATTAGCGAAAAGCTATACAAAAGGTCCTATACACAACCCTTCTTACGATGCGTACGTCCCAAAGAAGCCAACTATATTCTGCAAGAGATTCACGAGGGCATCGGAGGAGGTCATATAGGAGGCAAAACCTTGAGTTACAAAGTCCTGCGACAAGGCTATTATTGGCCAACATTAACTCAAGATGCAGTGGCATTCGCCCGTAAGTGTGACGCCTGCCAACGACATTTCAAGATCCAAAGACGACCGCCTACGCTGCTTACACCAATTATCAGCCCTCGACCATTTGCTATCTGGGGGGTTGATCTTCTAGGGCCATTTCCTACTTCAACTCGACAGATGAAATTTCTAATAGTTGCTATAGACTATTTCACCAAATGGGTAGAGGTCGAGCCCTTGGCCAAGATCACGGAAAAAGCGTGTCAAGGATTCTTATGGCGAACGGTTATCTGTCGATTCGGAATTCCAGTCGCCTTCATTTCTGACAATGGGCGACAATTTGATAACAAGGCTTTCAAAAGCTTTTGTTCCGAACTCGGAATTGAATCCAGATTAACTTCTGTAACGCATCCTCAAACCAACGGCCAGGTAGAGGTGACAAACCGTACATTGCTCCAAACTCTGAAAACCTGAGCGTCCAAAAATGGAACCAATTGGGTGGAAGAAATTCCGAGCGCCCTTTGGGCCTACAGGACAACTGCAAGAACTCCCACAGGGGAAAGCCCATTTTCTCTTACTTACGGGGCCGAAGCCGTCATTCCGGCAGAAATAGGAATGCCTACCTTGCGAACACAACAGACTTTCTCATTAGAAGAAAATGAGAAAAATCTCCGAGCGGAACTTGATCTACTCGAAGAACGAAGAATAGCGGCGGAAACAAAGGCGGCTATCTATTGCCAAAGAGTGAAAAGGTTCTATGACACAGGGGTGAAAAGAGTCTTCTTCCAAATCGATGATCTGGTCCTGAGAGAAAATGAATTTCAAGGAAATAAAAGCCGAACGGGGAAGCTAACTCCTAACTGGGAAGGCCCTTATGTCATTCAGAGAATTGTCCGAGCAAGCACTTACTATCTAGTAAATATGGAAGGAAAAACACTCAAATGCCCATTTCATGCCGAACACCTACGACGCTACTATCAGTAAAAACTGTAGAAGTCTCTTAAATGCCTCATGGAATAAAGGGTCAAGTCTTTTCCATTCTACAAAAATGCGGTGAAATTCCCATTCTACAAAAATGTGGTGAAATTCCCATTCTACAAAAATGCGGTAAAATGCGGTGAAATTCCAATTCTACAAAAATGCGGTGAAATTCCCATTCCTAAAGGATGAGTCAGAATTATCCTACAAGGATAAAACGACAACTCTCATCCAAAAACAAGGGGCAAAATCCCGATCGAAATATGAGGCAACAATCTCATTTATGAAGACGAGTGCCTTACACAACAACTTAAAGTCCCATGATCGGATTAAGGAGAGAAGAACACGTTACGAAGCTTATCTTACCAGCCAAATGAAGAAGGAAAGACTCTACGAAGAACTTCAGCGAATCCCTTACATGGTTAAAGATAACCGTCACTCGGAAATAAATCTTCACCAAAATAAAGGTTTGCATTTCATATTTATACGAATAGAAGTTACATTCCAAATGATTGAAAATTTACAAGAACAGTTCACAAAAGTACTAAAACATCCTAAGAACTAGGACCCTCGGGGCAGCCAGCTGCTTCTGAAGGAACTTGGGTTGAAGGCTCCGAGGGGGCGGGGACAGAAGCCTCTGGGGTCTTAATAATTTGTTGCTCTTTTAGCTCCATATAAGTCTTTAAGACCCCAGCAAGCCCCATAGATAGCACTTCCGCCCGGGGAATATGGTGACCCACCTGCTGCACCACCGAATATATACGGGTGGCCCCCTCTTTAGTCTTCGCCCTAAGCCGAGCGACCTCCTTCTCTAGTTTATCCGCTCGTTCTATCGAATCTTTAATTTCTTGCGAGTCGGATTTGGGAGTTTTTAATCGTGAAGCTAGGTCCGCCTTAAGGGTGTCACGCTCCCCTTTTACTTCCTCCAGCTCTACTTGAACAGCAGCAAGCTCAGCACCCTTCAGCTTCAGCTCCCATCGGGCTTCAGCTTGCCCCTCTTGAGCAGATTTGAGTTCCTTCTCCAAACTGCTAGAGTTATCTTGTAACTTTTTAACATTCTCCTCAGCAGCAAGAAGGGAACCCTCAGAAATGGACAGCATGGCCGACAAATCCTCCTTCTCCTTCGCCATAACAGCCAGCTGCTGAAGCCGCTCAGCTTTATCCTTCTCACAAGTATGGATAATAGCGAGCTGCTCTTTTTCTTTCCCCTCCAGGGCCGCCACCTTAGAGTTTAATTGGGCGATTTCCGCCCTACACGCTTCTGTCTTTGCCGAGTCCTCTTGGCAAAGATTGCCAACTCGGTCCGCCCATTGCGCAGTCTACGAACGAAATAACAAACTAGTTAGCAGCATTAATACCGAGCAAAAGAGTAAAACTAACACGAGGGTAATCCTTACCAGCATAACCGAGCGAAATAGCTGAGAGATGGCCTCTTCCCTTCCAGCTCTATGAAGTTTGGAGGAGAGCTGTTCGGGTCTCATGGCCATCAAAACAGTCTTTTCTGATGGCGGCATCACGAAAGGGACATCTTCGGAGGGCACCTCCTTCCCTTGAGGTGCCGATCCCCTTAAAACCGAGTCCGCCACCCTCAATTTGTCCAGGAGAGCCGCTTCTCCTGCCTCCGCCTGTAAAATAGAACCTAGGTTTAAGATTCTGAATGAAGCGTACCCATAGAAAATGTATATATCGAGATTCTAACCTCCATAAGAAGGATATCCTCCGGCCGACTGGAGGAAGGACCTTCTGAAATTGGAGACAAGGCCGGGCGGACTTCTTCCGGAGGCACCTCCGCTTGTTCTCCTACGATTCCGGGACCCGATGCGTCCTCGGAATTCTTTCTCTTTGTCCTCTTCTCCCGTAAAGGCCCTGCATTAAGGTCGCTTTTGCCCCCCTTCTTGGAAGAGTCAACTTCTTTTCTCTTCCTCTTCCTTTTTTCCTCCTTGGAGGTATCAGCGCCTGTGCTAGACACCGCCTCCTTCTTCTTCCGCCCGCGAGGCAAAGGCGGATGAACTTCACCTTCGAAAGAGGCCAAAAGGCCCTTAATGTAGCTCAGGTCCTCGTCCTCCATCGGATTTTCTGCAAGGGGAATTCCAAAACAAGTTAGCTATCATAGTTATGAGTTAAGCTAAATAAGAGACACGAATAAGTCCTACCGGCAGACACTATTAAACGACATTTAACAAGATTTTCTTTTGTCAAGAACTCATCCATATACACTTTGGATAGCCCCGTCATCGACTTAAGAAGAACCTCCTCTTTCGTCATTTCCTCACAGGCCATATCCGTTCGGGGAACCTCCCACTTTGTTCGGACATCCCACTCGGATTTACTTTTAACAAAGAAAAATTTACTCTTCCATCGCTTAATGGAAGAGGGAACTTTCCCTAAAAATTTCCTCCCAGAACGAGCCGAAAAGTAATACCAGTCGGCATTGGACTCTAAGCATAGACTAAATAACATTTGGAACCAACGGACAGTCGGATTTACTCCGTAATTCTTGAAAACAACAACAAAACCGTTCAGTAATCTCCAAGAATTCGGGGTCAACTGCGAAGGACACAAGTGATATTCCTCTAGGATCGCCTTGGCAAAGTTAGAAAAGGGAAGCCTAAGGCCACCCGATAGCGCATCTTGATAGATGGCTATCTCCCCTTCCCTGGGAGAACTTGCCCTCTCCCCAGAACAGGGAACCCTAACCTCAAACAGAGAGGGGTCTATCTCATATTTTTCCACCAGGTTATCTACATCCTTTTGCCCAAGGAGACTTATGAACGTACCCGATCCTCTACCCATTGCCCTAGACGCAGGATGAATTCGCGGACCCTGAACTAGAACGTCCCTAGGTTCGCCTGGAGCCGCACCAGAAATCACGGGGTTGGACGGTGAAGGGATCAGAGGCCCATGAGAAGAACTAGAGGAAGAAGATGTCGCACTAGCCATTACCTTAGAAGGAAAAAAGACAAGAAAAAGACACAGAAAGCTTAGACCAAGGTTCGCCGGAGAAGAAGAAGTCTTAGGAAGAAGAAGACAACACGCTTCCACTTTCGAGTAAAACCTTTTCTTTTCTGCCTGTACGGTTCCGCTTATAAGCAAGGAAGATGGATCCTTCACCGTTGGATCTTAGAGCGACACCACTATCGAACCATCGAACCAAAGGTCCTCAAATCGGGACCGTCCAAATAACCATCATTACACCTCCTCAAACAGTTCAAAATTCCGTCCACGTCAGCACACCAAACGCCGCCTGACACACATAGAAAACCACGCTCATCACCCATCCTGATGTTGACAAACGCGCACGCCGCGCACGTCGCACCACTATCTCCCTTTAAAGCCAAATAGTAGAAGGGACACGTGTCTTCTCAGGACTTTAAAGCCAAATAGTAGAAGGGACACGTGTCTTCTCAGGGAGCAATGAGCGTTATATGGGAAGTGGAGCCTATGCTGTAGAAGACAAAACACACACTCCAACATAGGATCGTCAGTGATGGCCTCATAAAAACACCAAAGAATTTAGAAGCAAAACGACAAATGATCATTTATTCATATTACAGAACGATAAAAAAAAACAAAAAAAAAACAAAAACAAAAAACAAACAAACAAACAAACAACAGCATAGCAAACCCTAAACATATTTTCCGACGGACTCCCCTAGCTAAACATCCGCGGACCCATCCGAAGACACGCTCGGATAAGACTCAGAGGAGACACACGGACTTCCGCAACCATCATTATCCTCATTATTATTGGGGGAACCTGGTTCGGCGCGGGGGCGAAGGTGGGGGCCCACCTCTCTACGGCAGGAGTCATCTCCAAACATCTCAACTTCGAAACACATACCCCCTGCATAAGTAAAAATTAAGAGGTCCCCCGCCTCCACGTCGTGATCAACATAGAAAGCTTCCCACCCTGCATCGATGCTTATCTCGCCTACAACCCTGTCAATCAACAGAATAGACGGCTATACACAGCCGTTCGGACTTACAAACTGGATCACTCCAGTCCTTAATTCCGATAGATGCTCGTAAAAAGAACTAGGAATTCGTAAGTGATGAGAACACTGAGAAAAAGTAAAAAATTTTTAAAAAGACAAGCGTTGAGCCATGATGCAAAGACAAAAGAGTACAAAAGATTTCTGACCAAACACACTATCCATATAAGCTCTTAAATAGAAGAACCTATCGACACTATAGGCGAGAATTCCGGAACAAAAATCTACCTCGATAACAGCGAAAGGACAACACAGTAAACGTCGGTCGCCTATTAAAACACATGTACTTTAGACGTCGTAGACGTAAACAGAGCCTACGCCTACATAGAAATGGTGGAAAATACTTGTTCTCGAACCAAGCGAAACGTGCGATTAGCTCACCCCTCGCTCAGATTTTTCGAACAAGTACACTTTGGGGGGGACTATTGTTACGGATATATTTGGTAAGACATGTGTCATTGACCTAAAAGACCACCTGTCACACACAGAGCTACATTTCGCTTGGCCACAAGACGGTCAGTCACCACCAAGTTCATTATATAATTCCGTCCGGCAAATAAAGAGGGCTCACCCCTACAAAAAGTCCGTCGGAATTAAAAAAAAAAGCAAGAAGGTGGTGGCCATCTGGCTGGGTAAGAGCGTATCTAACGCCTCTACAGTAAGTAGATCTTATCCACTTGCCTCTACAGTAGGCAGATATTTTCTACTTACACACGTATTACCTACACAGTAGGTAGATATTTTCTACTTACCTATGTAGCACCTATACAGTAGGCAGATATTTTCTTACCGCCTTAGTAGAGATATTTTCTCACCGCCTTGCTCCACCGCCTTCCCTAAACCGCCTTTAAGTTGCTATAAAAGAAGAGCGATAAAAGAGAAAAGGGGGGGATCGGCAAAATCATGATAAAAAGAGCTGACTCATGTCTAAAACTACCTGTTTACGAGTTTTCTGACTTAAGCATCGGAGCTGAATCCGGGCAGAAAGACCCAATTCTGATCACTCTTTTCTCCCTCTTATAGGAAAGCTAAGATAATTCCAAACGGATTTCTAAAGCACTCTCCGTGTTCCTCATTCAGAAGTTGAAGTAAGCGTCCACACCAACTATAAATTTCAACTGTTTGTTGAAGGCTGAGACCAGATCCCGGGGCCACAGTAGCCAAAGCGTGAGGTGGATCAGTTTTTGGCATCAACATATATATATATATATATATATATATATATATATATATATATATATATATATATATATATATATAAACATTACTCTACTTAATGATTAAGTAATGTTGACCAGCCAATAAAAGTCTGACACGTGTCCGGCCGGATATATATATATATATATATATATATATATATATATATATATATATATATATATATATATATATATATATTGTTACGGATATATTTGGTAAGACAGATGTCATTGACCTAGGGACCACCTGTCACACACAGGACCGTGTTTTCTCAGCCACGTAGCAACTTTGGCCACGTGGCAATATCACCAAATAACCTTGCACAATTCCGTTCGGCAATAACGTGAGGAATAAATCCTGCGAACAAGTCCGTCGGAATTATAACAGCCCTCTTATACAAGGCGTGAGGTGGAAGAAGAGAAGTAAATATCTAACGCCTCTACAGTAAGTAGGCCTTATCCACTTACTACAGTGGGCAGATATTTACTCTACTTACCTACAGAGCACCTACACGCTAGGCAGATATTTTCCTACCCCTTAGAAGATATTTACCTAGCCCACCGCCTTACCCCACCGCCTTGCAAGATATTTGTTTAAACCGCCTCTAACTTGCTATAAAAGGAGAGGAAGGACAAAAAGGAAAGGGACCGGAAAAAAGAAACACTCACTACACATTACACAAAGCATTGCCTAGGACTTCTTACCCTGATTTCTGACTCAAGCATCGGAGTTAAATCCGCGTAAAGGCCCAATTCGATCACTTTTCCTCCTCTTCACAGTCTATCGGTGGATAATTCGGACGGAATTGCCGAGTGCCCTCCGCGTCTCCCTCGCTCATGGCGAGTAAGCGTCCACACCAACTATAAATATTAACCGTTTGTCAAAGGCTGAGACCAGATCACGAGGCCACAGTAGCCAAAGAGTGAGGTGGACCAGTTTTTGGCATCAACATATATATATATATATATATATATATATATATATATATATATATATATATATATATATATATATATATATATATATATAGCATGTGATACAGTGAGGCCAGCCGCAAGTGCCCGCCTCACGTGTATCACATCTTTTATTTATTTTATATATATATATATTGGATAATATATAGACATATATATAATTTTTAAATTATCTTATCATTAGAAGGGTCATGATATAGTGAGGCTGGCTGGATTACTTTTCATTAAAGGTCGCCTCATTTTAAGGCGCTTGGAGATTTTTTTTTAAATACAACCGTATGGATGGAAAGAACATTGAAAAATAAGCTAGCATGTCAGTTTTCGTACAATATTGTGACTCTATGATTATTCATCTTAAAGGCTGAAATTTTATAGAAATCTTAACGGGTTAAATTTTCACCCTTTAAGATGAATGATCATATGGTCACCAAATTGTGTAAAAATCGGCATGCTAGCTTATTTTTTTTATGTTCTTTTCATCTATACTGTTGGATTTGGAAACAAATATATAATATATATTAACGCGAATTCCAGGAAGATCCCTTGAATCCGGTTAACACTTAAATTTATAAGGATTTTTGGAAAAAAAACTCAAGAAAATCAAGAGAGAGAGAATCAGGGAAATGAACACCAAGGTTTTAACGTGGAAAACCCCACAAATCGGGGGAAAAACCACGGGTCTCCCATGTTTGGAGAAAGAATTTCACTATGGGCGATTTCTTGGAGTACATAAGAGGGAAAGAGAGAGAGAATGGATGTTCAAAGAATCAAGTCCCCTTACAGTTGTGAGGTACCCGCTATTTATAGATCTGTGATGTGCCCTCCTCAGTTTTCCCAGTTCAATTATCAATTCTTCTACAAGAACTTGAGGCTCCTCGGTAATCTCCTCGGGTTTTTTCCTCTGTAGAGTGCCTCGGTTTGTTAGTGAGGGCATGAACGTTTTAGATAGTGGGATTTTCTCCTCGGAACCGTGGAGCAGGCATCTCATAAATCCGAGGAGTGTGGATCCGAAGAGGTCCCAGTGAGGTTGCGTGGGTGAGCCTGTCTTTCGTCCCGAGGAGGTCTAAAGCCGAGGGGCTGCCGTGGTAATACTTTCGATTAAATTGAAGGTAAATCTTTCCCACGTGTCATTCTATGCTAGGTTCATTCCACGTGTCCCCCCGAACTTATCCTTATCATCACTCCCCCCCCCCAAGTATGCTTGCTCGAGCTAAGCATATAAGAGATGGCTCGGGGAGTGTGACATGAACATTCTGAGGGCTTCCAAAGGGGGCAATGCGTGAGTGCCTCGGTCCTGGGTTTTGTAGCGGTCCGAAAGAGAGGAACCTTTCGTTACAGGATTGATAGCATGCGGCTACGCTGTGGGCAGGTGAGAGGTCCAGTCATTGGGCACGGTGAAGGAGCACATTAAATGCCTTGTGCCCTTTTGCTTTCCCAACACTTCTTTTCGCATGCGCCGTTAAGGGAATGATTGCGTTGATCCTGTCGATATTCCACGTGGCACTCATCCGGGAAGGATGCTTGCCGCACCCCGATCCAAGCTGTCTCTGCTTTTCCACGTGTTCGGTATAGATAGTATGCAGATTGAGGGGGAGGGGGGGGGGGGAATCCGTACCGTTGGGGGGATCCTGGGTTGTTAGGCTACTCTTGAATCAATTGGACTTATTTTTGAAAAAAGGGTTTCCTTCTCCAAAGAGCCAAATCCATCATCTTGCCCGCTGTCCTTAGTTTTATGCTTAGAGGCCCTTCCATGCTCGTCCGGACTTCGCTTATGGCTTAAGGTACAACGTCTTCCCCTCCTTGTACCCCTTCTCCTGCTTCTTCACCAGTCGCTTCCCCTGTTTTAGCTCTTAAGACCATCACTGATGTAGTCAAGAAGCCGGATGCTTGTTCTTTCGCTGATCCAAACCTTCTTTCTCCAGAAGCGATTCATAAAATAGCTTTAGATTATAAAATTATCGGAGTCGTTTCTTCCCTCGAATATAGAGTTCTGGCTCCTTCTGAGTGTGCGAGTTCGCCGTTTGAGGACGGTGAAATCGCGATTTATTATGACGCCCTTCTCGCTGGACTTAGGCTCCCATTCCCCAAACTCTTTTTAGACATTTTAAGGGAATTTGAGGTTTGTCCATCCCAATTGGCTCCAAACTCCTGGAGATGTCTATGCGGCTTCGTGATCATCTATTCTTACTGCAAGATCGAGCCCTCTACTACCCGGTTTAAGCTCTTCTTCGGTTTAAGTAGGGAGAGAAATACCGATTGGTTTTATTTTGGGGCTCGGGCGAACAGGAGGTTCCTCGGCCCCGTCGCCTCTTCCATAAAGGGGTAGAAGTCGAAGTTCTTTTTCATTTCTAGTAAGGAGGGTTTAGGAGTTTGGACTTAATGGGGCTCTCCCAATCTCCTTCCCTTGGAAAAGAAGGAGTTTTCGCCTAAGGAGGAATCAGAGTATCTGAAGCTTAAGGAGTGTTTCGATATCCCTGTTGATAAATACTTGACTACTGAGATCTTGCAAGCCTGCGAACTTTATCCGGCCCTGGGTAGGGTCTGCTTTAACTTCTCCCTTTTCTAATATTTTGATATCTCTTTGTTTTTTAAACACTTCCTTCTGTTTTATCTTCCTTGATAGGGAATCCGATAGAGGGGAGGTCTGCATTGAGTATCTTGTTGGCGAGAGTGAGAGCCAACGAGGCAAAACTGAGAGTAGCGAGACCTGAAAAGAAGAAGAGGAAGGCTGCTACATTAGGTGGCCAACCTCCCGAATCTTCTCCAATGAGAGAGGAGGTTGCTCCAGAAAAGGAAAAGACCTTCGAGGCGCTTAGGGGACAATCCGAGGAACCTCCTCGTCCGGCGACTGGGCCGGAATCCAGATGAGGAGAAGGGAAGAAGGACGCTGAGATAAGTGCCCCTCCTCGAAAGGTCCCAAAGCTAAATAAAAAATCCACACTGCTAAAGAAATCAGTTCCCCTAGTCGTTATTCCGAAGGAGGAAGAAGAAGCCGCCACAGTTCCTCTCGCAGGGGAGGAGAATCTTTCCAAAGAGGACCACGTTCCGCTTTGTGAGCGAAGAAAGGGGATTCGTTCAGTGAATAATGTTTCCCCTGTGAGCGTTTCTTCCGAGCCGCTTGACTCAGGCGGCTTCCTATTGCAAGAGACCGAGAAGGCCTCGGAGGTTTCTTGCCGCAAGGAGGAGGCTGGAGCAAGCCCCATTGCTATCTCTAAAGAGCCTCAACGCCAAGTCATAGTTCATTCCGAGGGCAGCGGCTGTGTGCGCACCCCGGCCACAACCGCCGCGAAACTGAAGGGTCTTGCAACCAAACCCGAAGAAATGGGCCAGCCCTCGGAGAGCTCTTGGGGGATTAGGTTTAATCCGTTTGATGGCCTCCTCTGTCTCGACCCTATGTTGGCAGCCGTCTATCTGGAGCTCCTTCGGACAGATGAGATCGAGTCTCGGCTGCGTTGCCTCGAAGAGGTTGAATTGGCGGCCCATATGCGTTTATCTGTGATTTCGATAAGATTCTTCAGCCGATAAGTTTCTTCAGCCTCTAATTTTTAAGAATCTTTGAGTACCAGGAGCTTAAACCATTTGTGTGATTCCCACAGAGTTGGGCAATGATGGATCGCGCTGCCAGCCTTCTGGAAAAGGGTCGTAGCCTCTGTACCATGGTATCGACCTTGGAGGATGAGAACCAAAGGCTCCGGGCTGATTTTTCCCTCCTTCTAAGTGAAAAAGACAGAATTGAAGGCTCCCTTAACTCGTCACCGGCGCAGTGCCAGCGGTTGCTGCAAGAGAAGATGAAACTGGAAGGACGTGTCAAGTCTCTTTCCGAGAGGGTCAAAGAGCTTCAGGATGTAGTGGATCAGGTCAAGTTATCTAAGCAATCGCTTGAAGATAGGTGCCTACAAGCTGAAACGAGTCTCTCTTCTTCTAAGGCTGAGGTTGAGAAGTTCTCCTCGGATTTGGACTCAGCTAAGGGGTCAATCATTCTTCTTCATGGGGAGAAAGACCAAGCTGTTGAAGGATTCAGATGAAAAGAATGGTTCCCTTGTCCGAGCGGGTGCTGAAAAAGAAGATGCGTTTAAGGAGAAGGACAGAGTTATGAGGGAGATGGCTTCCATGCAAGAGACTTTGAACCTTTGTTACGATCGGTAATAGGAGCTAGAAGCTATTTCTTCTTTTTATAGAGATAAGGACGAGGGATACAGGGCTGGCTTTCAGAAAGGCGGCGAGGAGGCCTTTAAAGTTCTTCAAGAATTGGTTCTAAAGGCTGTGCCATAGAAGGTGTTGAAGACGATCTCTATAGACTTCAACACTTTATTGTACAAGCAAGCCCTTAAAACCCTGGCTGAAGAGAACCCGAACGTGGAAACTGACGATAAGCTCCTGGACGATGAACCTTCTTCGGATGAGGGCGGGGAGGATGGAGGTAAGGATTTGGGATCTCTCTTCTCTTTGTTGCCATTATGTGACTTACTCCTTTGATTATTGTAGGGCCAATTTCCGAGACGGCTCGTTTCGAGGAGATGACCCCGGCCGGAGAGGCGCCTTTGGAGGATGCTTCGGTGACGTACCTTCCGAAGGCTGGCCGTGGTGTGGCGACGAGCACCAAAGCAGCGGGGGGTGATCAGGAAGATTCCTTAGCTATTCCCCAAGATACCCCTACCCCGATATGATTCATATTCTGTTCTCTTTTTTGTTAACCATGAGGACGTGTCCGATTTCTTGTTTTGTAACCTTTTAAATCCAAGGTATATGTAGAAAACCTTTTCATCTACTCCTTTTTGGATTTGTAATGTTGCCTGTCGTGAATGGTTAAATGTTAATGGTTCGCGATCAAAGAGCAGAACCATGATTCCGAAGAGGAATCTTGGTGGTTCACGATCAAAGCGCAGAACCACGATTCTGAGAAGGAATCTTAGTGGTTCCTGATCAAAGCACAGAACCACGATTTCGAGGAGGAATCTTAGTGGTTCGCGATCAAAGCACAGAACCATGATTCCAAGGAGGAATCTTAGTGGTTCGCGATCAAAGCGCAGAACCATGATTCCAAGGAGGGTAATGTGGGACTCGCGGTCGAGGCGCTCGGTCATCTTTCTGAAGAAAGATGTTTACGGCTTTTGATTGACACACAAGGATATTGCCCTTGAGGAGTGCGTGCGATTTGCAGAAACAAAGTGCTTGAGTATAATTGCTTGAGTATCGGACTTTTATTGATAATATTTCCTGAGTGCTTCGAAGTGGTAGGGACGCTTTAGTTTCTTCCCATCCAATCTAGCAGGCTAGTAGGTACCTGCCCTTACAACGTCTTTTATGATATAAGGCCCTTCCTAGTTTGGAGTTAGCTTTCCTACCCTACTTATATTATTCCTTGGAATTTGTTCTCCCGTAGGACCAGATCACCAACTTGGAAGGTGGCCTCCTTGACCTTCGAATCGTAAAACTTCTTTACTTTTCGGCGGTAAACCTCTTCCTGGAAATTTGCCATGTCCCTTTTTTCTTCCAAGAGGTCCAGCTCAGCTCTAAGTTGTTCCTCATTAGTTACATGATTGAATGCTTGCGCCCGAGGGGTTGGAACTCCGATCTCTGGTAGAATTACCGCTTCGACTCCAAAGGCCATGGCAAATGGGGTCCTCCTGTAGGCGTTCGGGTAGTGGTTCGGTATGCCCATAGGGCCCTCGGAATTTCCTCTACCCATGAGAAGCCATTACTGAGAACCCTGGTCTTCAAATTATGGAGGAGAGTTCGGTTGGTTACTTCAACTTGCCCATTCGCCTGGGGATGGGTGACTAAGGTGAGCCTATGCTCAATCCCGAGCCCATCGCGAAAGGCTTTAAATGCAAAAAATGGCGAACTGACGGCCATTATCTGTTATGAAGGCGAGGGGAATTCCGAACCGGCAGACAACTGATTTCCAAAGAAAGGATCGGCAAGCTTTTTTCGTGATTAAGGATAAAGGTTCTGCCTCCACCCACTTGGTGAAATAGTCAATTGTGACTATCAAAAACTTCAATTGCCGAGCCACCACAGGGAATGGGCCAAGAATATCGACTCCCCAGAGGATGAACAGCCTTTTACTTATGATAGGGCTCAGGTGGGCTGCGGGTCTCCTCTGGATATTTGAATGCCTCTGACATGAGTCACATTTCCGGACGAACTCAATGGCATCTTTAGACAAGGTTGGCCAGTAATAGCCTTGCCAAAGGACCTTATGGCTGAGGGCCTTGCCACCCTGATGATCCCCTGCTATCCCTCCATGAATTTCCCAAAGGACGTAATCCGCTTCAGAGGGCCGTAAACACTTCAGAAGAGGTAGGGAATAAGATCTCTTATAAAGTTGCCCATCTATGATAGTGAAATGGGTGGAGCGAACACTAATATGGTGAGCTAGCTTGGGGTCTGATGGAAGAGTTCCATCCTTGAGATAGTCCAAGATGGGGTCCATCCAACAGGGCCCTTCTCCGATGTCGAGCAGCTCTTCAGTGGGACTACACTCAATTGTTCTCGCTGCCAAATATTGAATATTGATGGGTTGATGGATGTCCCCATCAGATGTAGCTAACTTGGACAAGAGGTCTGCTTCTTGGTTCTCAGTTCTGGGTACCTTATTGATATGAATGTTTTGAAAACTCTTCATGAGCTGTTGTACCATAGCTTTGTATTTTACCATATTCTCCTCTCGTACTTCGAACTCTTCGGTCATATGGCCCACTTCTAGCTGTGAGTCGGTATTGACCTGCAGGTCTTGGACTCTGAGGCCTCAGGCGAGCTGCAGCCCTGCTATTATTGCCTCAAATTCGACTTCATTATTGGTAGCCTTAAAATTAAATTTCAGAATCGTAGAGGTACTCCAACCGTATGGGGATCGGAGGACTATCCCTACTCTAAAATTTTTAGCATTTGCGGAGCCATCAGTATGCAAGACCCACTGGGGAGTGGAGGCGGTCTGTATCCCTGGGTGATTCGTAATCTCAGGCCTCAGTTTTAGTAATAGTGAGCTAAGCAATAAAATCTGCTAACACTTGTGCCTTAATGGTTGTGCAGGGCGTGTAGCTGATATCATATTCCTCGAGCTCAATGACCCATTTCATTAGACGTCTCGAAACGTCCTATTGGTGAAGTACCTGCCTCAGCGGTTGGTCAGTGAGTACCTTGATTTTATGGGATTGCAAATATGGGAGGAGCTTCCGGGCTGAAACAACTAGTGCGAAAGCGAGCTCGAGTGGGAGGTATCACAACTCAGTATCTGAAGGCACCTTGCTGATGTAATAAACTTGCTTCTATACTCCATCCTCCTCTCTTGTGAGAAACGAACTGATTACCAAGTCTGTAAAGGTGAGATAGATTAGAGTTCCTCCCTTGACTTCGGTTTAGAGAGAAGGGTGGGCGACTGAAGATAGTCCTTTAGCTGGGCGAGAGCTCTATCGCATTCCTCAGTCCACTGTAACTTTGGTGCTGCCCAAAGGGCCAAGAAGGAGAGGTTCTTCTCCCCAGATTGTAAGATGAACCTCCCGAGTGCAGCCAGCCTCCCATTGAGGTGCTGAATCTCCTTAATGCTCTTTGGGGATCTAGTCTCCATGATGGCTCAGATTTACTTCGGATTAGCCTTGATCCCCCTCTGTGTGATCATAAAACTGAGGAACTTACCGGATCGGACTCCAAAGGCACATTTGCTTTGGTTAAGACTCATGGTGTGGGCCCGCAGCGCCTCAAAAGTCTCTTAGAGGTCAAAATCATGGTGCTCGGCTTTTGCACTCTTAACTGGGATATCATCCACGTAGGCCTCGACATTTCTCCCAATTGTTTTGTAAAAACTTTGTTTACCAACCTTTGAAATGTTTCTCCGGCGTTCTTTCGTCCGAAGGCATAACTTTGTAACAATATGTTCCCCGGGAAGTGATGAATGAGGTCTTTTCCTCATCTGTTTTTGCCATTCGGACCTGATTATAACCTGAGAACGCGTCTAAGAAGCTAAGCATTTCGTATCCCGAAGTAGAGTCTACGAGATTATCTATTAGAGGCAGGGGGTAACAATCTTTAGGACATACTTTATTCAGATCGGTAAAATCTACACACATCCTTCATTTGCCTGAGGATTTTTTCACCAACACAACATTGGAGAGCCACTCGGGATATTGGACTTCCCTAATGAACTCTACTTTCAGTAGATTGCCAACCTCCTCCTCGGCGGCTTCTAAGCGGTCTAGGGCGAAGTTCCTCCTTTTCTGGATGACAAGTTTGAAAGTAGGGTCCACTTTTAGGTGATGCTCTATAACTCTGTGTGGTACTCCAGGCATTTCTTTGTCACCAGCGAAGACGCGCCAAGTACTTTAGCGTCCAAGGAGCTCTTCCGTCTGTTGGATCGAAGTTCTCTGCAATACCGCACCGTTCGCTCGAGGATCTCTTCGTCGAACTGGCATACTTTCAACTCTTCTACTGGTGTTGGACGGCGAGCTTCTCGCTCCTCATCTTCTGGCAGTAGCTCTTTTGAGGGTTAGCGTTTCGGATATACCTTGCTGGACTCTCCCCCTCGGTTCTTCAGATAGTTCACATAGCATTGGCGAGAGGCTGCCTGGTCACCCTTTATCTCCCCGCAGCCATTCTCAGTCTGGAACTTCAGCATCATATGGTATGTTGAGGGGACAGCCCCAAACATATTCAAGGATGGCCTCCCCATTATAGCATTATAGCTGGAGGGGCACTGAACGACCAAAAAGACCATGGAGGAAACTACTTGGGGCGACTTTCCGTGGGTAACTAGAAGGGTTATGACCCCCTCGGCCGGAGGGGGCTCCCGTTGAAGCCCATTAGTGGGGACTTGGTTGGCTTTAAATTTTCCGAGTCTATTTTCATCCTCTCGAAGGCATCCCAGAAGATGATATCAACCAAACTCCAGGTATCAACGAGCACTTTATGCATTATGAAGAACCCCACTGTGACAGCTATCACCAAAGCATCATCGTGTGGCTGGGAGATTCCTCGGAGGTTTTCGTCCGAGAAAGATATCAACTCCGAAGGACAGGCTCTCTTTCGAGGTGGGTCTTCGTGTATCGTTCCCACCATCTGGGCATAACTTTTCCTAGAGGAGGAGCTTTTCCCTCCGTAGCCAGAGCCTCCAACAATGAAGAGCAAGGGAATATCCTCTTCGGGTGTGGCCTGTTGTGGTGGAGGATCCTCCTTAGGTGTCTGCTCTTGCCGTAGGAACTGATCAAGTTTCCTGGCCATGATGAGGTCCTCAATTGCATCCTTTAGCTGGACGTAATCTTCAGTTGTGTGACCCTTGGCTTGATGGTAAGCGCAGAACTTTCTGCTTCGCTTCATGGCTGCAGACTCCTTGATGGGATTCAGCTGCTTTAAGAATTTTTTGTGTTGTATCTGCATCAAGATATTCTCTCTGGATGTGTTGAGGGTGGTGTATATACCTCCCTGGAAACCGTGGTCTTCTAGGTTCCTGGGGGCTTTGCTCAATCTGCCGTGGATGTGGATCTCAAGCTCTTTCTGGCTCTCTCCGAGGCCTTTGTTCCCCCCGCCTCGGATCTTTATACCTTTCCGGTCGGGACTCCACCCTTTGGAATTCCCTGATTCTTTGCAAGGCTTTCTCCTTTCGGCCAGCCTTGAACTCTTCGACGCCAATATAAGACTGTACCCTGCTCATTAGTTCACGCAGATCCCTAGGAACTGCTCCTGAAATTGCATCAAGGAAAGGACCATCCCGAAGCACATCTAACGCCGCGTCAACAACCATAATGGAGTCAAGGTGGGACATTCCGGAGGACTCTCTATTGAATCGATCCAAGTAATCCCGGAGACTCTCCCCCTCCATATGCTTGCACCTGAGCAGCATTACAGGGTTACTCATCTGCCTTCGGCAATTAGCGAACCAGCGGAGAAAGAGTTCAGTTAATTGTCTGAAACTGACTACAGATTTGAGCGGCAACCTCCTGAACCAATCATAAGCAATTCCCGTAAGGATCTTCTGGAACCTGCGGCATAAAATGACCTTGTTGAGACCATTCGTCATTATTTCCGCGTAGTAGCGTTCCACATGCTCATAGGGATCGGTGGTCTCATTGTAATATCTGATGTTAGGGGCCTTCAAGTTCTCTGGGAATGGAGCTTCCCAAATTGCCCTGATGAAAGGCGAGAACATGTATGGGACATGAGTCAAAACTCTCTCACAGTCGTTGATCCCGCCACCATTGCGTCGGGTGAAAGACCCCTCAGCTGATAACCACAGGGGGAGTAGTGCTGTGGCGGAGAATGCCCCTAGGGGCAGTGTCGAGGGGAGTATCGCAGGGGAGAGTATTGTCTTGGGGAACGGTGCAGAGGCGATCAGCGCCTCTAGTGTGGATCTGGAGACTCAAACCCTCTCTGCGGGGTGACTTGCCTTCTTCTGTTCCTTGTGCCGGATCTGGTGCGCTGCCTCCTGTGGGAGCGTTGCAAGGCAGAACTTCGGGATAAAGAGTGGCGACTACGTCCTCACCTCGGCGTAGGGACTCAATGGCGGGGGAAGTGAACCGCAGAGTGCTCGCGGCTTCCCAGGCGGGACAGTGGGACACGCGGTACCGTTGCCTGGGAGACATGACACTCTACTACCATCATGGTATGCGCGAGATCAGCGATTTGTCGCTCCATGGCCTTGAAGCGCTCCTCAAGAACCTCTACAGTTCGGGCACAAACTTTAGGATCCTCCCCTACAATTGGAGGAGCTTCGGTTGGGGGTAGGGGAGTCGCCCTGGTTAGGGCGGGCGTCACTTCAACAGCGGCGGAGGGAGAAAGGGTGGTGGTTGCCCGCTCCTGGTTCTGGCTCTGTCTTGATCTTCTTGTGGTTGCCATGACTTCTTGATCGAAGTCCCCGCGGACGGCGCCAAAATGTTAACGTAAATTCTGGGAAGATCCCTTGAATCCGGTTAACACGTAAATTTATAAGGATTTTTGGGAAAAAAAACTCAAGAAAATCAAGAGAGAGAAAGAATCAGGGAAATAGACACCAAGGTTTTAACGTGGAAAACCCCACAAATCGGGGGAATAACCACGGAACTCCCATGTTTGGAGAAAGAATTTCACTATGGGCGATTTCTTTGAGTACATGAGAGGGAAAGAGAGAGAGAATAGATGTTTAAAGAATCAAGTCCCCTTACAGGTGTGAGGTACCTGCTATTTATAGATCTCTGATGTGTCCTCCTTGGTTTTCCCAATTCGATTTTCAATTCTTCTAGAAAAACTTGAGGCTCCTCAGTAATCTCCTCGGGTCTTCTCCGCTGTAGAGTGCATCGGTTTGTTAGTGAGGGCATGAACTTTTTAGACCGAGGGATCTTCTCCTTGGAACTTGTGGGTGAGGTCTCAGTGAGGTTGCGAAGGTGAGCCTGTCTTTCGTCCCAAGGAGGTCTAAAGCCGAGGGGCTGCCGTGGTAATCCGTTTGATGGAATTGAAGGTAAATCTTTCCCACGTGTCATGCTAGGTTCATTCCACGTGTCCCCCCGAACTTATCCTTATCAATATATATATATATATATATATATATATATATATATATATATATATATATATATAATTTTAAAATTTGGTGGCCATGCCTGGCAGGCACAGGTTGTGCCAGGTTCGGCCCCAAAATTTGGCTGCCATGCCGTGCAGTCACATGCATGAATAGTGGTTGGCCCGAGTCGGGCCCATGTCGTGTTGGCCCAACATGACCCATTTGACATTTGGTCTAAAGTTGGTGTTTATTTATTTTTTTGAAAGTATTTAGAGGGAGAGAAGTAGTGTCAATCGGGGACATTTTAGTAGTCGAGCCATGCTTAGGCACGGCCCCGCAACGGGCCCATGCTGCCTTGCGGGCCAGCACGGCTTGACAACCCACCCAGTGCTTTTCTTAATTTTTTAATATTTTAAACCATTTTATGATTTTTTGATTTATTTTTGGAATTTTATGGAATTTTTTGGAATTTTTAGACTTTTAAAAAAAATTTGGAATTTGAAATTTTCAGATTTCCTTTTTTTGGAACTTTCTTAAAGTTTTGGGAATTCTTTTTAAATTTCAAATTTCTGAGTTTATTTTGATTTTTTTGGAATTTTATGAATTTTCAGTTTTTTTTAGAAGTTTGGGGTTTAATTATTTTTCTGTGTTTTTGAATTTTATAACTTTATTATAAGTTTTTCCGTATTTTTTTTGGTGGAAGGTTTTTTTAGTGTTTCTGAATTTTATTATTTTTTTACGTGTTTATAAGTTTTTTATAGTTTTATTGATTTATTTTGTAATTTCTGAATTTATGTTTAGGAATTTTTTCTTAGTATATGAGATTTTTTGGATTTCTATAATTTTTTAGATTTTTTATTTTTTCCTATTTTTTAATTTTTTTTGGATTATTTCTTTTTTTGAATGTTTTTTTTACTATTTATTAGAGTTTTAGGGTTTTTTTAATTAATTTTTTTGAATTACTGGACGGGCACCAAAGGTTTCATAGGTTTGGTGTTTATTTATTTTTATTATTTTGTAAATCTTTCTCACGTGTCATGTTAGGTTCTTTGTGTTGGAAAATTCTTTCAAAAGGTATCAAGATCGAGTGCCCGATCTCGTAAATGGGATGAGCAGCTTGAGTCGATTTTATTTTTGGAATTTGTATGTGCATGGTGAAAGGTCAGGGAGGGGGTCTTTATGGTCTAAATCAAAAAGAAATATTGGACGGGGTGGACCGATACTGGCACATACAATGTGACGTGCCGAGGAGAGAGGAATATAATCTACAAATTGTTGAAGAGATAGATTTAGATTTCCATTTTTCTATAATTGTTTTTTGATAAAGTGTTGACATGAGTAATTTAATTTGGTAGAACCGTCTTTATCCATCTGATGGTTTTAAAAGAAAAAATTAAAAAGGAAAATAGAAAGTGGTAAAATAATTTTTATTACAAACCTATTGATTAAGTTTGGTATTTTTATTTATGATTCATTTGGTTGGGATTAAATTTTCTAAGTTTGGTTGTTAAAAATTGGAACCAATCAATGGGATTATTTGAAAAAAAATAAATTGTCTTTAATCTAATGTATGATTAGTTTTGAAATAAGATGTTAAGTAAAATTTTTATTTTATTTACATAAAATGTTTTGAAAGAGATTTCACTCCATGATCTCTTTTATGAAAATAGAACGACTACCAGTTAAGTTGGGGTAATATAAAACTCTAAATAAAATAGAAAGATAGGTAATAGCCCAACTCTAGGCTCACTTGAGCGTATGGACCTGATTGAAAAGACGAAAATAACTCATTGATTAGAAAAAAGAAAAAGGACCCAATGAGAGGGGTGGCGCGATCTCTGACCTACGACGGCGCACGACGGAAGTAGACAACACTCTAATATACATTATGGTCCAAGACAAGGAGAGCCTCGGCAACTACGACCCTGGACGGGGTGCCCCCCGGCATGAGGAACATCGGCACCGGCGACCCAGCAAGCAGTATATAAGAGGATAACAACACGATCGATAGGAGCGCAGGTGGAAGTGGAGGGATCAACCGGAATCACGTCAAGAAACACGACAGGAGGCAGACGGCGCCGACCACCCGGCCGGACACCCCCCATGACTTGGCGAAGCTAGAAACCAGGTTGAAGAGGGATGGAAAGTGGCGGGCCGCAAGTGCAAACGCCAACCCTCTGGCAGCCCACAAGGAGGGCGAAGGAACGATGAGCCGCTACCCCTGCGACGATCCCCACCTACCCTTCTGTAACGCCCCGAAAAATTTCACGAGTTAATAAATTATTTTCTGGAGAAAACCACTGAGATTAATTAACACAAAAAGGAGATTAATTATTTTAACAACTTAATTATGGAAAATCAGGAATTTATGAAATTAAAATCCGAGCTCGCTACAATTTGGGCCCGAGAAGGCTGTATTGGGCCAGGCCAAATGGACATGAATAGTTTGAGATGGACTGAAGAGGTTAATTCCTGATTATTAACTCGAAGAATTAATAAGTGTTAATTAATCTCAATTAATTGTTTGGAAATACGGGACAAAAATACAAGTTCCGATGAAGTATAACTGGCGGGTCAAAAGCTGGAAGACCGGGATCTCGGTCGGGTGCGCAGTGTGACTCGTGAAGTTACAGTAGGGTCCGTGACCACCGAAAGGACGTAAAGTATAAATTAAATAATAAATATAAAATATGAAATTAATGATGGCGATCCGTAAAATACGGATCTGGTCGGATTAAAGGAGTCGCCCGTGACTCTTACGAAGTGATGAAAGGTCATGTGAGTATTTTAATATTTAAAGTTTGATTTTTATAAGGAAAAGAGGAGAGGGTGTGGAGCTCTCAGCTGACCAATCTCTTTCTCCTCAAAAATTTCATCTCCTCTTTGTCCTCCCCTCTCCTCCCCTCTCTTGATCGCGCCCTAACCGCGCCGCCCTCTTCTTCGTAGGCTCCCACCGAGCTCCGGCAAGACCGACAGTAACCCCCTCCTCCCTCTATGTGCACGCGACTGCCTCCTCACCGCCCTGACCTGATTGCGCGCGGCCTAAACCGTGGGTCAGCTGCAGCCAATACCGACGCCGTTGCTGCTGGCCGCGACTCCGGCAGGCCTCTCCGGTGTGCCTTCTCTCGCCGACAAGCAGAGACACTAGCCGACTGCACCCACCTTGGCGTACTCCTTCACATCTCAGCTCATTGCGGTCTCTTTCTCCCTCTGAGCTGCTGGCCAAGTGGCGGACCAGGACTGGACCAGATCCGAACCTCGACGGACCACCTCACTGCAAATCGAACGCCGACAAACGGCTGCACTGTGGAAGCAAGGTTGGTTTAATTCGAGGTATTTTTAGATGAATGATTGATTGGGGATGGATCATGGAAGAGACGGGGATCTGGACTAGATGAGATAAAAATGTGAATGTTATATGGCGATTAATTAGTAGTAGTTGAATGATGTATGGAAATGAAATTCATAGTAGTTGTGTGAATGTTTGTACAAATTTTGAAGCCCTAGAAATAGGGGAAACTCTGTCGAAATTTCATTAGAGTTAATGCTGGGCTGTCCCTTTCCGGGATGAATTCAACACACGATACTTCCCCGATCGGGGAGTATTTTAGATCGTTAGAAAGGTCATCGAGAGACCTTCGTAGCAAATACTTGATCGACTCAATCGGGCTTTCGGCTTGAAAGTTATGAGGGGTCCAAGCGGACGGTGCTAAACTGTAGAATTTTCATAAGAAATCTTAGTGTTAATGTTTGATTTAATCTTCGTGATCTTGCTTAACAATAAATCACTTTTAGAGAGCATGATATGAACTCTAAATTGAGCTTAGGATGATTAGAGCTAAATCCTTAATTGAACAATTCCGTATTTTCATGTTTTAGAAATAAGATTTTCGTATTCCTAAAGAAATCCGTATTTTAACTCAAGGGCAAGGAAAAGGCAAGGGCAAGGACGTTGTTGCTGAAGAACCTAGCCAGCCGTAGAACAACACAAACCAAGGTGAGGGAACACAACTGTAAATCTTCGCATTTATTTGTATTTTGATCGTGTTGATATTTGGAGAATTCATGTTATGAAATCATTATTGTTTTCATGAAATGCTTTTCAGTTCAGTTTTCAAGCATGATTTGCCGATTTATTCGGAGTTTGAATTTATGTTTATGAAAAGCATATGAAAACATTGCGCATTTTTAGAAATTACCATGATAGACATATTAGTGCATTGCATCATACTCGAATACATGCTTGCGCCAGACGTGGCTCTACGATAGAGCCAGAGAGTACGGTACTAGGTAGGGAAAGGGTGGTTTTATATAACTCTGTTTTAACTGTCCAACTATCTGTTTTCAAACCCTCCTGATTTCAATAAAACAAAACCCCCTTTCCGTACTCTTCGAGTGCCTAGTATACGTATATACTCGTATAGCTCACGGCCGATGAGTTGATCCGACCGGAGGGATACTAAGTGTTGGTTTATTCCACTCTGGTGTCACTGTATGAGAGTAGAGGTGTAGATGACACTAATATGATAGATTATGAGAAATTGATTCCACAGCTTGTCACCCCACGGTTGTTGATACGGTCCAACCTAGGAGGACCTTGACTTGTGTGGAATTGATCTATTTCCCAGACGAGGAGTTGTTTCCATAGCATGTCACCCCATGGTTGTTGATACGGTCCAACCTGGGAGGACCTTGACTTGTGTGGAATTCATCTCCCGTTCTGATGATGATAAAAGATTAAAGAAATGCATAAGTGCATATCATATGATTTCATTGAATATTACCGTGACTTGTATCATGATCAGCATGCTGCTTTACATGTTTTCAACATCATTCGGTCTTTGTATTTCGCCTTTCGATATTCTTATTATCTAAAATTGAAAGTATACAGGTATGTTAATCCTGACAGTAGTGTTAGTACCTCACTGAGCTCATGTAGCTCACCTTGTTGTTATGCTCTTTTGCAGGTAGTAAGTAGGGTTATGGCCCTGCTTAGAGTGGAAGTTAGGTTTGGATTCCCTTAGCTGGCTCTGACCACCTGGCCCGCGTTATCTATTTTATTTCTTGTTGTATGATTTGGGGAGTATGTTAACTCCCATCTAAACTTGTGTGAGACTTTATGAACTTATGGTTTGTAATAGTATTTTGTTTGACTTTATATTCCCTAATATTAGTGTTGCTTTTGAGTAAATAATTATTTTATACAGTCTTAGGCCGGGTTCACTCCCTGACCTGGCTGGTGTGACACCTAGGTCCTGGAAAGGATAAGGGTGTTACACCATCATGGTTTGTGGCCAGTGCCTCTGGCCAGGACACCGTGCCGACAAATGCCAGCGCGCGGTTACCTGTCGACGTTGCGGCGGAGTGGCCACAAGGGTCTCAATTGTCCAGGAAGACGACGGGACACGTCAAGCCACGACCCATCACCACCCATGCCAGACTATAAGCCCAGGCCTAAAAACAAGAAAAAGACCAAAAACAAACCCATGGCCGCCACTACACACACCTGTCCCACAACAGAACCAGCTCTCGGCGATAACCAAGGTGGCGCGCGAGGCTCAGAAGACGGAGGAAGTGCTGGAACAACTTCACATCTCTATTGCACTAGACTAAGAGATTATGGAAGAAAGGGAGAAGATGAGGAGATTCTCCATCATCACTGTAACGGGGCTCAGTGAGAAATACGTAGTGGCCCAAGACATCGCCAATGTTCTCTCAGCCCTAGTCGACGACCAATGGAGGTGGGAGGTGAAGCCACTCCGAGATGGAAGATTCATTGTGGCGTTCCCTATAGCTAAACAGGCGCGGACAACTGAAGAGGCGGGGCCATTGCGCCAATTCTCCTTCTCACTGAGCTTGGAGCCTTGGACGCCAGATTTATGGTGCAAAGGTAGAGCAGAGGGTGCCCTCCGCTGAATAACGGTCAAGCATATGCCGATGGATTGCTGGAGTAGGAATCTAGTAGCGCGTTTGCTGAAGCCCGCCGGCGATCTGGTCACTGTGAGTGGTCGAAGCGGAGAATACGGGGATGACCTACGAGTCCTCCTCCGCGTCCGGCGACCAAGGAACCTCCCGTGCAACATACAATGCAATATGAGGCACCGTCAATACAACTACTGGCTTGAACTGGTACAGGGACAACCACTGCTACCATGGGCAAACTCTGCTCAAGCAGATCAGGCCGATAGAGCAACCCGCGATGGCGTTGCAACGACTGAGAAGAACAAGAAGGTGAGCGAACCTACCATAGAGCTCCAACAGCCACTGGAAAACAGGGACAGTCGACAGAGGAAGGGCAAGGAGGTACTGATAGAGGCGGAGAAGCCTCCGGTGAGGCCGGCGAACAGGCGGCCGCTCGGGGTGATCATCAAAGACCAACAGTCAAACCAGCCCAACGACCTGTCCGAGAGTGACCACAAACCCGCGGCACAACCAACGGTCTATCGCACTACCTCGAAGAAAGGGAGCCACTCCATACCGCAAGCGGCGATCGTACCTGGCGGAGAAGACTCGTTGGCGGTGAAGGCAACGACACAGGAGGGGACTAGATAGCGGAAAAACGTGGAAAAGGCAGCAACATACATTAGCGATGTGGGCGACCATGACCTCATGGATCTTGACCCATTCATGGGAGCTGCATGGGGCGCGGATCGCGCCAACTGCATAGTGGGCTTGGTTGAACGCCCAGACGATCTGGGTCAACCAAGCCCAGTGCACCTACGCACAAACCAGGCCCATGCGCCCAGAATCGATTCGTCCAACCTGGATTTGGGTGGGCCCCACAATTCTGCAACTAGGATAACGCTAAACCCTGCAGCGCCTACTACAGGCCTTGTAAGGATCCTAAAGCGCGTCCCAACCCATCTTGTTGGGGAGGAAGCCCAACACAAAGGTCAAGGGGCTAATCTGATTTAAACCTCAGAACTTTAAGAAGTTATGAATCAAAGCCCAATTGTGACCCAAGCCCACCAGTGAACCAAGACCCACCTCTGAACCCAAGCCCATCTAATGTAATAGCTAATGATGATTCTCCTCAATCAAAAATCCCTATGAGGCCTTCTTACTACATCAAAGCACACTACAATCCAAGTGAGGAAAATGTCATGACACTAAAAGATGGAATTATGATCGACCTAAGTAAAGCATCACTTAGGAAAATTGGGAACTCTTGGAACCTCATCACAGAGGAAGTATGGACAATCCTCTCATCGGGAAGCTTGTACTCGCCCACCTACCCCACCCAGTTGGAACCAAGGGCACTTCTATCACTCACGGAAAAGGCACCATTGGCGACTTCAACCATAAACCCCCGGGAGGAGCGGCCCCAACAAACCCGAGCAAAAGCAAGGCCAAAAAAGAATCAAAGCTACGGAGCCCCCCCCCCCAAGGACAAGGAGAAACAGTCATACCCATCCATAACATAGAAAAGTACCAGAGGAGGTAAGCGAAATTCTAGTTTTGAAGATTTCTCAAACATGACTACAGTTCCCATCACCCTCTCACAACTACCAGCCAGGAACATCCTATCCGAGGCCCTGAAAATGGGAGTTCATCTTGATTTCCTGGAGGGAAATGCTGAATAAGTAGTCAACCACCTGCGTCTAATGGAAGCAAGAGAAGATGCACAGGGGTAGGCGGGTAACTAGACCCCCCGCCCTTAGTGTATCACTATAGGGCATCAATAGTTTCCTAATGCGAATGATATCATGGAATGTTAGGGGACTAGGCAAGCGCAAGAAGCGCTACCTAGTAAGAGATTTCATTACAGCACACAAGGCTGATGTTTTTTGTCTACAAGAGACAAAACTCCAAGCCATTGATGAGCGCTGTTGGCGCTCAATAGGGGGGAAAACCTTTACCGGAAAGGTGGTCCTACCGGCGCAAAACACCCGTGGAGGATGTTGTATCGGATGGAATTCAACCCTTTTCAACCTAGTGGAAGAATTCACTGATACCTTTACAGTCATGGCAATCCTTGAAAATACGTTAGACAAAGAGAAATGGATGGTAACAACAGTCTATGGACCTTGCGAGAGAGATCGCAAGCATGTTTTCTGGGAGGAGCTAAAATCAATCCATAGTCGCTGGAAGGGGCCATAGCTTATTGGAGGGGATTTCAATTGAACTAGAAACCAAGCAGAAAGAAGTTCGAACTCTGTGGACACCCGTGACCAGGTGGAGTTCAACAACCTCATCGCAGATCTACAACTATACGACCCTCCTCTGTTTAGCAGACGTTACACCTGGACCAATGGACAGCAACCACCAACAATGATCTGGCTAGATAGGTTCCTGCTTTCCCCCGAATGGTTGATGATTCATCCCCGAGTCTGGCAGACCGCCTTGCCACGGATCCGATCTGATCACACACCGATCGCTTTGGAGTGCGGCCGGCATGACCAAATTTGGTACCCTTTCCGCTTTAACAGAGGATGGGGGAAACGGGCCGGCTTCTGGGAGATGATTAAGGATTGGTAGAAGTTGAGCGAATACGAAGGAGCAGGTATGTACAGATGGGCCAAAAAGCTCTCCCTTGTGAGGGGAAGGCTAAGAAGATGGAACAGGGAGGATCAATTGGCGCAACGACAAAGGAAAATGGAACTCCAACGTGAAATTGAGCTCCTTGACATCAGGGGCGAACAAC
Source organism: Dioscorea zingiberensis (assembly GCA_026586065.1). Classification (NCBI taxonomy): domain Eukaryota; kingdom Viridiplantae; phylum Streptophyta; class Magnoliopsida; order Dioscoreales; family Dioscoreaceae; genus Dioscorea; species Dioscorea zingiberensis. Next base: position 31,338,956 of record CM048823.1, read on the forward strand.
AACAACTGTCCACAGAAGAGGAGGAGCAACTACAGGTAAACCGGAATGAATACGACAACCTGATTTGACTAGAAGAGGAACATTGGAGACAGTGCTCAAGGATTACTTGCCTGAGGGAAGGGGATAGAAACACAAGATTCTTCCACTCCATGGCCAACCAAAGAAGGAACAAAAACTGGATCCACCAAATGATGGTGGGGGGACAACCCCTTACTACCACAACTGACATTACAAGAGTGGTGACAGAACACTTCACAAACCTCTTCGGGAAAAAAAGGCCTTTCAGAATCCGCACCGATTGGTCCTATATGTTCTCCGCCACAAACCCTACGGACCTGTCCCAGCTCGACACACCATTCACGAAGCAATAAATTTTTAAGGCCATCCAGGAGCTCAACCTAGAGAAGGCGGCAGGTCCGGATGGATTCCCTATGGGCTTCTACCAACAAGGGTGGAGCATTATGAAGGAAGACATCCTCCGGACTTTCAATGAACTATATATGAAGATTCTGCAGATCTGGAAAGACTGAATTGGGCACACATCCTCTTGCTCCCAAAGAAGAGCGATGCCTCCTCAATCAGCGAATACCGCCCAATTAGCCTGCTAAACTGCTCTATCAAGATTATCACGAAGGTCCTAGCCAATCGTCTCCAGGTGGTTATCCCAAACCTCGTAGATGAGAACCAAACGGCTTTTATAAAGGGGCGATGCATCCAGGATAGCATCGTAGCGGCGGAGGAAGTCATCCACCTCATGAAGAGGAAAGGCGGGGTCCTTTTCAAGGTTGACTTCGAAAAAGCCTTTGACTCAATAGATTGGGACTTCCTCCTGGAAATCCAGCAGGCAAGGGGTTTTGGCCCACGATGGATCAGATGGATCAGGAAGATCCTCCAAACATCAAAATCAAATTTCCTAATTAACGGGGCCCCGAGGGGATATGTTGGACACTAGAGGGGACTGCGACAAGGAGACCCCCTTTCACCATTGCTGTTCATACTCGCTATGGATGTCCTCACCACAATGGTGAAGCATGCAATGCGCGCGCATATTTTCGAGGGCTTCCAAGTTGGATCTACGGAGGGTTTAAAAATTCCGGCTCTCCTATATATAGATGACCTCTTAATCCTAAGCTCAGGAAAGAGCAGGGACTTTCGGACCCTCAAGCTCATTTTCTACCGCTTCGAAGGAATGTCAGGATTTAAAATTAATTACAACAAGAGCCCCCTCACCCCCATCAGACAGCCGGAATCGGCAGCAAGGGACCTTGTAGCCACAATGGCCTGCCCCCTGCGCCCCCTCCCTATTGACTACTTCGATATCCCCCTAGCCGGTAGTAGACCGAGAAAGGAGGAATGGAACAAACTCATCCAAAAGGTTCGAGATAAGCTCGCCTCTTGGAAAGGACGTTTGTTGTCGATGGGAGGCCGCATCACCCTACTCAACTAAGTTCTATCGGCAATCCCGAATCACTAGATGACAATGTACAACCGCCAAACCTGGGTAATACGGTGCATTGAAGGTATTCGGAGGGACTTTCTGTGGAAAGGAGAGAACCCCGCCTCCAAGGCATACCGACTAGTAAAATGGGAGGCGCTTACCAGACCAAAGGATCTCGGTGGTTGGGGGATCCTGAACCTAAAAGCATTCAACGAGACACTCCTCGGAAAGTGGTGTTGGCGACTCCTGAAGGGACAAACCGGAATCTGTGGAAGGATTATCCTACATGCTTACTTTAAGAACGAGCCTGTAAACCCACACAGGCCTGCACCCAGTAGAGCCTCCTTCTTCTGGAAAGGGGTAATGGCACAACGTGACCTCATAATGTCAAATGTCATTGTCGACCCAGGAATCAGTGACTCGACTAGAATTTGGTTCGACAACTGGGCTAATGGACATAACCTATGCAGATGGTACCCAGAATTCCACCTATGGATGAAGGCAGATCACACAGACTTGGAGGTATGCCAACTCCAAGCTAGGGGTTCGCCGATACTCAAACCGGGGCCCCTGTCACAGGGTGCAATGGTTATGTTTCAAGGGCTTCAAGAGCGCCTTACATACCAAGAAACAAATCGAGAAGATGTCAGATCATGGAGGCTCACCCCCAACCGAGAGTTTACGGTCAAGTCCCTCTACCTCTTCCGCATCGACGGCGGAAAAAGGAGCAATATCCCTGCATCCTTTTGGAGGCAAGCAGCTCCTTGTAAGGTCAAGCTCTTTGCCTTGCTGGCAAGGAAGAACAAGCTCCCCACAATGCAAAACCTTTGCAAACGGAACTGGCAGGGGAACAGATCACCCTGCTATCTCAGTGACGTCCAGGAGGAGACAACTGAACACCTGTTTACCCTATGCCCATACGCCATAGGGATATAGCGACACTTCACACAGCTGTTGGCTATCACGAATCCTCCCACTAGGATACAAGATATGTGGGGGGATACCTCGATTGGAAAAGACCTGGATGAGGGCCCTCGCAAGGGATGACAACTGTTGGCGATGGCTATCACCTGGAGCATTTGGTTGGAAAGAAACAGGCGTTGCTTCAATAATAAACGGCGTGTTTATCAGCTCCGCCAGGTGGACTTCCTCCTCCGCTCCTGGAACAATAGTGCCCATCCATCCAAACAAATACATCTTGGCGCCCTCAGAGCCCTCGTCAATCACAACCTTACTATCACGAGAGTGGAACACAACCCAAGGCCTCCAGATGCCGATTTTGAAGACGAGATCCCAGATGCCCCAGCATCGAGGAACCCACCGGCGGGCTGACGACCCATAGGGAAACCACTCGCTCTTGCCTGCCCACCTATGGATTGGCTGTACCCACCCCAATGGGGTTATTATTGTAATGTACCCCTGTTTAATTAAATAAATAAATAAATGTAGTTTATTCATTTTATTAAAAAAAGACTAAATTTAGGGCGCGCATTAGGAAATTCAATTGAAACTTAGGGCGCGGTTTGTTCTCAGACGGAAAATCAATTAAAATTTAGGGCGGGAGTTCTTCTCACCTCTCAGGTCATTAGAAAGCTATAAAGCAGCAAAAGGGTGGAGGCGTGTTAGCTCACAAGAAAGTAGCAAAGCAACAATTGTGAAGACACCATGGATGTTTGTTTCACCACCCAGATTCCTTTGCCGTCATGTGCTATTTGCCACCAAATCTATAACTTCAGCAAAGACGATGTTCAGGTCATTGGCCGTTGTGGCCATTTCTTCCATAGCTTTTGGTTTGTTCTCTGATCATCCTTCAATCCTCAGGTTTTTTTTTTTAAGTTATTATTTTTTTATATATACTTTCTTGTTTTAATGTTTTTTTTTTTTTGAATAAGGGGATAAACCCCACCCAACCTGTAGACACAGGCGGGAAGGACCATCACACGGGCTCCATGGTTAACCGGCCACGTGACTACCAAGTCACTGCGTGATCTGTACGCCACCACAAAGATTCAACTCAGCCTACTACCGCGGATCTGGAGTGACCACGCTGGACCTCTGACTTTGGCTTTCTTGTTTTAATGTTGTTGAATTAAAGTTTGCATGAGTGGATGGAAAAACCCCAGTCGATCTCGAAGAAGCCTGCTTGTCCCTCTTGCCAGCAATTTTTCTGTAAGGATGAACTTATCCGTGTCTTCCCCAATATACCCAATCTACTGGCGCTTGTTCCCTGCCCTGTGACGAAGGGAATTAATCCTGAAGAGGAGACATCCAAGAAAATGGTGGTTTGTGGAGACAAAACCAGGGAAATGGTTGTTTATGGAGAGAAGTCCAGGGAAATGGTGGTTCATGGAGAGCAAATTTCACCTTCATCTCTGCAAAAGGGAAAAGCGAAGGATGAGTCAGAGAACAAACATATTGTTTATAAGTAGGTTGCAAAATTTGTATTCAAGCAATGCTGTTTTAGAATTTTATTTAACTTTTCTTTTTCTACTTTTTTGAAGCTAATGTTATAAATAAATATCTTGACAGAAGCAGGCAATGATGCTGATTTTTTTGTGTCAACAGAAAAAAAGATAGGGTTTGTAGGAGCTGTAAGAAACTGAAGAAGTATTATTCTGATTTTCTAAAGTTTCAGACTGGAGCTTTTAAGAACTATGATAAATCTAAAAAGAAGTTTGATAAAATGAAAGGTAAGCTGAAATTTTACTTTGTTTAAGTTAGTTTATGCATTCTAATTTTTCATTTATTGCAGATTTGTTTGAAATCATGACAGGAGTGAAGAATGACGGTGATGATGATGTAGTCGATGATTGAAGAAGATGAAAGATTTCAGTTATTTTGTTGGTATATTTTTCTTATAGTATCTTGGTTTGAAGTAAATAGTTCTTTTAAAATTCTGTTTTGGAATGATCCTTTTGTAAAATTCTATGAAATGAAATCATGTATTAACCATGAAAATCTATATTATTATTATGTTGTTTCCCACCAACCCTTGGTTGAATGGATTGTTTTTTAAAAAAGATTGATGGCCTTTTTTAAATGGAATCACAGGGGATCATAATTGGGAATGTCATGTCCAAAGCAATTCAAAGATAAAACATTCTATGTATGCTTTGAGCATAAGATAATCCAAGGGAAACAAATAAAACAAGTTCTGATTTGATCCTGATTTGTAAATCTGCCCAAAGAAAAATTTAAGGATATACATTTTATTCAGGTTGATTAATTATTAGTTAAACCTTAATAAAATTTTCTAATTCCTGAAAAATTTTGAAAAGTTATTTTCCTACTATAAATGAGTTTGATGATGAATCACAGCATGCTGCAATCCGTAAGTAACAGTTGGTTGGTTGAGAGGAAATAGAAGAGAAGAAATGATGCAAAATGGTTCTTTTGATCATCTACTGTTGTTTTTTCTGTAACAGTTGAAGGCAACTTGTGTGGTGGTTGATTTCACTGATCCTTCTAATGTTTATGACAATGTCAAGCAGATTGATTGATAATTGTGAAGCAATTGATTGTATACTTCTACCATAAGTAATGAATTCCATGTTTAATCTGTCAGGCTGCAGCTTTTAATCTATTGTAAATTTTGTTGCTCTCACAATGAACTTTTAATCTATTGTGAATAGAAGTAATGGTGAATTTTGACTGAATCTGTTAGTTTGCTTGAACATTCACATTTTCATCTGTTCTGGTAGTTTTCTTTTTGTTAATTATATTTTAGTATTAATGGATGCCAGTGCTTTCTGTTCAATTTTGTTTCCTTGGATGTTATCAACTTTTTCTGTCTATCTTTCAATGTTATTTTTTTTATATTACTTTATTTTATGGAATGGATGGTTCCATCTCAATCCGAAACTGCATATTCTCCTTGCTTTTAGCTGAATCTTGCTTAAGAGCTTCATCGGGCAAAATCCTTGAACTTCAGGAACATCAAACGGCAGCCTTTGATTACAGTCAACTAAACTTTTAAAAGATATATTTGTCATTTTTTTTTTTTGCATAGTTGTCTTTTCTTAACATAAGATTAGTGTTAAATTCATATTATTATTTATAATAAAATATCATATATAATATCTAGAAAATAAAAATGGATCACAGGGTAATCTCATCACTTATTTTACAGGATGATTATATCACCAACTTACATTAAATCAAACAGTGGAAAAGTAAATATAGTATTTATACTTACAACAACCAAACAACTTTGAAGTAAATCAAAATACAACATTTCAACTTACTTGCAACCAAATAGCCCCATGACATTCTGAGTTACTACTCATGAATCTGTGTCGGTAGGTGTAAGAAAACAAACAACCAAATTTACACCTGAAACAAATTTATTCATAAATTCAAGACAGATGGAGACAAGTTCCACACCAACACCGGAGTGATATTCTTCTTGGTAACTTATTGGCCCAGAAATGGTTACATTAGTTATTTAGTTCCCAATTTAGATTTATCCATTTATTTTGTAATTGCCTTAAATGCTCAATTTTAACAAACAGCTCTGGTCCACTACTTAAAATGCTTAGAAAACAGCAATGAAAACCATTCTAATAAAGTGAGATAATTAATGAGAAAAGAGAACTATAATTTCAATCTTTGGTTTCAGAGAGATAAGGGATGTTCAATTTATTATTTTTCTAAAAATAGACCTTGCAGTTGAGCATTCACATTTTGATCATTAGAAGCAAATCTATGGATAAATATTGCACAGTGGCAGCAACTTGAGACAGGGGAAGCATATTCTCATAGCTATGGTGTTTCACAGTGAGATTGAAATAAAAATATACGGAAGGAGATGTGATGCACTGAACTATTGAAAGGAGAAAGGTCGACAAGCTGGTATAGCAAAGTGGGGAGCAAGCTCCAAGCAAGGGAGACTCAATAGAGAACTCAAATTAATAATAATAAAAAACCAAGTTCTACAGACTCCATAGCAAGGGTTTATATAGGAAACGTTGTAAAGATGAAAGACATAAATAACCCTATGAATCAAAATAATAACTACTAATATAAAAGTCCTAATAATAACACAATCCAAATAAAACTAGGACATCAAGTCCTATGTCTACGACGATATACTCGCACATCTGCATCAATCCGCCCCGGCTGGAAAGAACTCGCCTCCGGAGAGTTAAAAGCATAATAGCCCTCCCAGAGATCCTGATCGAGGCGACGAAACTCATCCTCTGTAATCCACGAAGCATCAGAATCAGGAATACCAATCTACCAAACAAGATAACAGTTGTAACCACCATCAAGGGAAGTCACAATCTCATGATCCAAAACTGACTCAATCCTATCAGAAGGTGGGGAAGGAGTAGGTGGCAAACAAGGAACAGGAGGAGTAAGAGTAGTAGTGGGGATCTCAGAAGGGAAAGGAGGAGTAAAAGTACCACAATATGGAAAAAGATCTTCCACATTAAATGCAGAACTGATATGCAAATCAGCAGGAAGGTCAACACGATAAGCGTTAGGTCCAAGTTTTTGAATAATGCGATAAGGCCCAATGGCCCGAGCATGTAGCTTTTTGAAAGAATGTGGAGGAAAACGTTCAGAGAGTACACGGACTAAAACATAGTCACCTTCATTAAAATCCTTAGTTCTACGATGTGTATCCACAGCAAATTTATAGCTAGCATTACTTAACGTCTCGGCATGCAAATCAAAAATATGTTGGGCAAAAGAGTCGGCAGAGGCAGATGGGCGAGAATCAGAAGGTAAAGGGATCAAATCAATAGGTTGACGGGGTGTGAGACCATTAACAATCTGGAAATGGCTTTTGCCAGTCATCCTATTAATAGAATTATTATAGGCAAACTCAGCAGTAGGTAACAATAAATCCCAGAGTCCAAAACGCTCTCCAACTAGACAACGTAACAAATTTCCAAGGTTACGATTGACAACTTCAGTCTGACCATCCGTTTGAGGGTGGAAAGCAGATGAGAATTTCAACTGTGTGCCGAAGAGTTTCCAAAGTGTTTTCTAGAAATAACTAACAAATATGACATCCCTATCAAACACAATGGATTGTGGTAAACCATGTAGACGGACAACCTCCTTAAAGATTAACTTGGCCACATGGGAAGCATTAGCAGTTTTGCTGAAAGGAATGAAGTGGGCCATCTTAGAGAACCGATCAACCACAACTAAAATAGAATCTTGACCTCGTGCAGTCTTGGGTAACCCAAGGATGAAGTCCATACTAATATCAGACCAAAGTGTATGTGGAACCGGTAAAGGGGTGTAGAGAGCAGTGTTTTGTTTCCTAGCTTTCGCTAGTTGACATGTGCGACACTAAGAAACGACTCGTATAACGTCTTTCTTAAGTGAAGGCCAATAAAAACGGTCTTCAACGAGAGCAATGGTCTTGTCTTTCCCAAAATGTCCAGCTAGTCTACCCGCATGTAACTCCCAAATCAAGAAATCGCGAAGGGAAGTGTGAGGAATACAAAGAGTGGAACCATGAAAAAGATATCCCTCTCAGAGGAAGAAATCAATATAGGACCGACGGTTTCCAGTGAGGACCTCTGAATAGATAGAACCAAAATCATGGCATAAAGGGTACTCATCTTTCAGGCGGTCAAAACCAAGAAGCTAGTGCTCATAGAGTGTAAAACGACAACAACACGGCTGAGAGCATCAGCGGGTTTATTTTCAGATCTGGGACGATGGTGAAGAATAAAGGTGTATTCTTGAAGGAAAGCAACCCATCGTGCGTGATTATCATTGAGTTTGCGTTGTGTCTATAAATAACGAAGAGCTTGATGATCAGAGTACAAAACAAACTCTTGAGGCAACAAATAGAAGTGCTAATGCTTGACGGCTTAGACTACAGCATAAAACTCTTTCTCATAGGTGGAATATCATTGTCTAGCATCATTGAGTTTTTAGCTAAAGCAACAGGATGGCCCTCTTGGCTAAGGACACCCCCGATACCAATACCAGATGCGTCACAAGCAACCTCAAAGACTTTAGATAAATCTTGCTGGCGTAAAATGGGTGCCTCAGTCATGCGCTTCTTAATATCTTCAAAGGCTCTGGTGGCATAAGTTGTCCAATGAAAATCCCCTTCTTTAAGCAGTAAGTGATGGGAGCCATAATGGAACTAAAGCCTTTGATAAAGCGACGATAAAAAGTGGCAAGTCCATGAAAGCTACGCGCCTTGGAGAGGGTAGTAGGAGTGGGCCAAGCATGAATAGCCTTGACTTTTTCTGGGTCTGTAGAGATACCGTCAGCAGAAATAATGAATCCGAGAAAAAGTACCTCTGACTGAAGGAAAGAACAGTTCTTAAGGAAGTGGTAAGAACTTGACGGAGATGATCTAAGTGTTCATCCTTTGTGTGGCTATAAATGAGGACATCATCAAAATTCACCACCAAAAATTTACCAAGGAAAGGACGGAGGACCTGTGTCATTACTCTCATGAAGGTGCTAGGGGCATTGGACAACCCAAATGGCATGACAAGCCATTCATATAGAACCATCCTGGGTTTTGAATGCAGTTTTCCATTCATCGTAGGGACAAATATGTATCTAGTGGTAGCTACTACACAAATCAATTTTGGAAAACCACTGTGAACCAGCCAAGGCATCGAGCATATCATCCAGGCGAGGTATAGGAAATCGGTATTTCACAGTGATTTTATTGATAGCGCGACTATCAACACACATTCTCAAAGAACAATCTTTCTTTGGAGTAAGTAAGGCAGGAACATCGCAAGGGCTAAGGCTATTACGAAGAAATCCATTATGTAACAAACCTTCAATTTGGTTGGCCAGTTCAGCATGCTTGTTGGGGTTCATCCTATAATGTGGAAGATTTGGTAATTGAGACCCCAGAATAAAATCAATAGCATGCTGAATGTCCCACATAGGTGGAAGCTCATTAGGTAACTCGTCAAGTGTAACATCCTTAAATTTCTCAAGTAAAGAAACAATCTCAGGTGGAGTTATTGAGGTGTTCAAGGACGAGATCGGAGAAGCCGCAGTAGTCACCAAGGCCAAAATAATGCCCAAACTAGTACTCTCTTGTTCAAAAGCATTACGTGTAAGGAGAATTAATGGTTTTGTGGCAACTTGCATGGGTGAGGGTTTTGGTGGTTCCTTCCTTGATTTAGGGCGAGCAGGTGTAAGCATGACGGATTTGCCCTTGTGCGTAAAGACATAAGTGTTGGCACGACCATGATGAGTAACATCAAGATCATAATGCCAAGGACGACCCAGTAGAATATGAGCGATATCCATGGGGTAACACATCGCACCATACTTTGTCGGAATAGTTGCCTATCTGGAGGGGCATAAGACAACGCTGAGACACTGGAAGAGATTTCGTATCAACCCAAGCAACTCTATAGGGTTGAGGGTGAGGCTCAGGTGTAAGCTTCAACCGTGCGACCCCAGTAGTAGAGATAACATTCATAGAACTGCCTCCATCAATGACAAGTTTACAAACTTTGTCACCGCTCTTGAGGAAAGTATGAAATATGGTGGTTCGTTGCCAATCATCGCGCTCAGAGACTGTAGAAAGGATGCAACGCATGACAGCTAGATTATCACCAACATAACCAGTCTCAAGCTCATCTCCAGAATCTATGGGATACAAGGAGGTGATGACCTAGTCAACATCCTCATTATCAGGTTTGTTAGTGTGGTCGATCGCAAGAGTGCTATGCAGACATCTAGAAGCTACATGACCGGTGCCTTGACAATTAAAGCAACGGATACGAGAAGTTGAGGTAGTTGGCTTCACAGTGAGGGAAGGAGGATCCTTAGGGATGCCGGGATCACTAGAGGATGAAGTACGTGGCTTTGGTGCTGAATCGGGTTGGAATTTTACACGGGGCTTATTGTAAGAAGCAAGTCGAGTGTGCTGAATGGGTGCCTTATAAAGTTTTTCAACTTCCAAGGCTAAGTGAGAGGCTTCCGCTATAGTGGTTGGGACATAAAGGTTGACCTCTTGTTGAATTTCGATTCGAAGACAATTAATAAATTTGGTTACTGTTGTAACGCCCCGGTTTTCTGTGTAACTAATGTATAAATAAATAGTAAAGAGATACCGGTGTTTAGTGTGATAATAACGGGTGTTTTATGTTAATTAACACGAGGATGACTGCAATGGAATAATATGGTGGTGAAAGCCTAGGTGTTAAAATAGATTTTGTAGGGATTATTAGTATACTAAAAGATGTGACAAAATAATTATTAATGCCCTAGATTACAATGTCTCCCTATTTAGCCAGGTTTAATAAGCATGGATTGTATTAGAGGAGAAGAATGGAATAGAAACAGAGGAGGTGGAGCTGGAGGTCTTTCTCCGGTCAGACAGGGAGAGGATGGTCACTTGGGGGATGAAGCAGCTGCTGGACTATGAAGCTGGAGCTGGCGTTGTGCATGCGAAGAAGGACGCGTGGCTACCACAAGTGCTCCCAGGTGCGGCTGTGTCTGGTGCTTTGAAGAGGAAGAAGGAGAGACAGAGGGGGGCGGCACGTTCTGAAGGGGATCAGGGCATTGGCTGAGAAGGGAACTAGCACCGCGTGCGCGCTTCCAACCCCCGCCCCATTGCCAAGCAGCATCGCCGTGCATGCATTCCGTCCCTCGCTTTCCATGTTTTCGGCCATTCTACGTGATCTCCTCGCCTCAGATCTCCGCCGCTAGCTGTGTTCAAATTTCGCGTCTAGGTTCCGGTCAGCATCGGTTGACAGCCCCAACAAACAAGTTTCTGCAAGGTATACATTTAGATGGAAGATAAGGCTCTGTTGTGTAGTGTTGGGTTGGTGATTGTTTTGTATTGAAACTCTGAATTGATAATTGTGAGCTTGTGCTGATGGTGCTATTGTTGTATTGTTGTCATTGCTTCTGTCGTTTGGCATGTATCCATTTGGGATTCAATGATCGAGTAGGAGAAGAGTGTTACAGGCTTTCATTCTCGCCTATCGAGTGTTTGAAGGAATGTTTGTATGAATGTTGAGTTGTTAATGTGGATGGTTCCCAGTTGATGTTGTTGTAGTGTATTGCTTAGATTCAAAAGTTTAAAGTGGAGGGAATGGTTTTAAATTCAGTTGTACTAATTCAGATTCAAGGTGTCATTAAGGAGTGTTGTTATAGAATCTCACTCATGTCCATCAAGTAAGAGGAGAGTGGTTTCTGTAGCTCCTTCATGCCTATCAAGTGTTCGATGGATTGTTTCAGTGAAAGGATGGGCAGTTAAATAGCTGTTGCTTGTTGTGCTTACTGTTCTTGTGTCTAGATATTGCTCTTGCTGCTGTAATAGAGTTGTAGCTTGCTTTGTAGTCAATGGAAAATAAGAAATCAAAGAGAGGAGTTGCTCTTTGGAATTTATATGCTTCTTATGAACAGTTGACCAAGTTATTTTGTTTCCTAGAGTTGTTTATGAACTTTTGGAAGTAAGGCCTAACTCCAAGTCTTGATTTGGTGCTTGTAGAGATGTAAATGAAACTTCATATAATGAGTGTTTATGGTTGGGCTTTAGGTTGGTTGGACTTGGGCCCTAGATATATTGTTAGATGGAATTAGTAATTAGGAATGTAGAATTCCTGAGTTAATACTTATTTTCTGTCTAGGGAAAGGGAAAACTAAGACGGGATCTTCGGGAGGTCCGAGTCAGACTTGACTTACGTAGGACTACAGGTGAGTGGATCTACTGGACATTCTCGCATATTGATCGAGATTTATTAGGTTTTCAGTTTATATTCCTGGGACATGGTTTTATTCCGGGTTTTGAGAATGATTTTGAGTATTTACAGCTAATGGAGATTGATGTTTTCTGCATATGACTAGCTGTAGATCATTGAGATAGATATGAGATAGATATATGACGTGAGCATCGATTTTTGCATCCTGTTAGACGGTCCTTGCTATGCAGAGTATGATACCGAGTAGGGGAAAGGTTTTCTTGTTTCCAAAATGAAGTTCTAGCATCAAAACTTGTTTTCAAAATGTATTTATCTTAAAACCCTTTCCCAACTCTTTGGGGTGCTCGGTACCACAAGTGAAGACCCAGATCGGGGGAAACCTCGCGGCTTCACATATAGCCCAGATTGGGGGATACCTCACGGCTTTTTATCTGAGATCTTAGCAAGTGATCCTACAGAGTTGCATTTTATTCGATAGACGCTCACCTATCTAGACATCTCATTGTGGCATAGTCAGGCATGTTTGTGACTGATGACTTTTCGGGTTTCCTCAGACATTGCATTAGATGATCTTCCTGATTGGGAAGATAATACATAGACTTACATGCTTTACTGTCTTTCGACATGTATATCAGTACAGATTACTTTCCATATACAAGATTATATTTTTCGAATGCACAGGTCTTAATTGACCCGACAATAGGGGTCACATTTCACTGAGCTCTGTAGCTCAGTCCCTTTTTCTCACCCACCTTGTGCAGGTAGCAGAGAGGAGTCCAGGTAGAGACTAGACCAGGTGAGATGTGAGGACTCTTAGATGGCTCTGGCGTCCTAGATTAGCTTCCTTATCCCGCACTTTGTATATTGTTGTATTTTACTTTTGGAGACTAGACACAGGCGTATAGTCTGTGGAGTGTTGTATCAGATAAGACTCTCCTCCTGGATGAGCTCCAGACTATTTTTGTTTACTGTCTCCAGTTTATTCCGCAGATTTTTATTTCGGTTTTGACAGCCTTGGGCTCAGGACACCCTCCTGAGCTGGCTGGTGTGACACGTGTCCCTATTGGGATTAGGGTGTTACAACAGTTGTCCACGCCTCTTGTTGAATGTCACAATGAGAGGAAAGGTCTTCAAAGCGATTCATATATTCTGCAACTGTGGAGGGACCTTGGCGTAAGTTTAACCAATCGATATGCAAATGCCGCTTATGATAGGTGGGAAGGTATTTCTCCTTAAGCTTGTATCGTATCTCCACCCAACTAGTAACAGGTGGCTCATCCATATTAACTAAGTCGTTCTCTACTTGAACCAATAGCACTTGGCGGGACCCACGAGCTTCATTTTGGTGAAACGAATGCGCTCGAGTTCGCTTATTGAATAGAAATCAAAGTAATGCTTAATTTCTGCAAGCTAATCAAGGAAGATATTGGGATCAAGGTGTTCATCAAAGTTGGGGCAGTCTACACGAACACGTTTGGTGATATTATTATGAGTCCTATGGGGAGGATCGACACTAGGAACGGTTGGGGAAGAAATACCCCGAAGGAGTGCACGATGCAAAAGGTCAACTAAGTCGCCATCAAAGCGAAGAGGATCCTCATGATGTCGCTGGGATGTCCTAGCATATGGGAATTCCTCCAAGGGAGGTCCGGAGGTGGCTTTAGGACAAGATATGTCATGACTAGTTATACCAAAAGTAGGAGGAGACTGACGCTAACTTGAAGAGTGTTGTTGAAGGGAAGAAGCTCCCTCAAGAAACTCATGGACCGGTTGTTTACCCTTGTTGCGATAGTCTAACCTTATTGTCAATTGGGAGACTACCTCAGTTCAAGAATCAATTTTTTTGTTTGTGTCATGCTGGGATTGTGTTAGGGTTTGTGTTAAGGTTTGTGTTAAGCATCAAGTGGTTGGGAGGTCTCCTTTTCGGACTAGTCTAGGTGGTATTCGAGGCCCTTGAGTGTCATGATGGTGGGAAAGGATAGAAGAAGGTTTGACAAAAGGAAAATGCCTAGAGAAGACTAAAATTGAGTAAGGACACTAACTCACTTAACTATGAAGCACACGCAAAATCATGGATTAAAACAAAGAGACTAGTCTAGCATGCATACTATGAACACAAAGGAGGGCTGGAAATACTATGAAACTAAGAACAAAAAGGGAAAAAAAATCAGAGATTGTGTATCGTCTCGTTTTGGAGTTGAAAGGAATCCATTGGTGGACGATGGGCCAGAAAACTGATGCTGTGGACGGCTTCGGCGAGTTTCGTGGACAAATCGAATAGGAGAGGAGTGAAGAATGGCACTATGGTGGTTGGATTTGAAGGTGATGATGGTGTAGGTGATGGTCACCGGCTGGGGACGAAGCTCACACTGGTGACAGGCACGACTGAGGACGAAGGTAGCGCTGGAGACGGTGGCGGGCTGAGGATGATGCTTGGAAACTGATCGGCGTGAGTCGTCGATGGTGGGAAACTTGTCGGCGTGGTTTGGAAGAGTTTGCGGATCTAATCTTAGGTTGGGTATTGAGGAGGCGGATGAGGTTTTTTTTTTATTGTGTGTGTTGTTTGCTGGATAAAAACGAATAGGTCTATTTTTTTTTCCTTTTTTTTGGATAAGGATGAGGTGGATTGGATAAGGCAAGGATTTTGAATCAGAAGATGAGGATTCAAATTTTAAAAGGTGAACTGAAGATATCATAGGCTTTTTTTTGGTTTTTTTTGTTTGTTTTTTTGTTTTTTGTTTTTGTTTTGTGGTTTCTAGGGTTTGCTTTGGAAATAAAGAAGGTTTATGGGTGGCGATCAGAAAAGAAACTGAGGGAGGAAAAGAGTTAGAAACAAGAAAAACAAAAGATCTGGCTGACTGGGATATTCCGCGGATTCTCTACACCGAACTCAAGATCGGTTTCGTTCCCCTTCTCATCTGTGACCAGACCGACGGTTCTTCTCTTGGACCTTCGGCTCTGGTGCCAATTGATGCACTAAACTACTAGAAAGGAGAAAGGCCGGCAAGTTGGTATAGCAAAGTTGGGAGCAAGCTCCAAGCAAGGGAGACTCAATAGAGAATTCAAATTAATAATAATCAAAACCAAGTTCTACAGACTCCATAGCAAGGGTTTATGTAGGAAACTCTGTAAAGATGAAAGACATAAATATCCCTATAAATCAAAATAATAACTACTAATATTAAAGTACTAATAATAACACAATCCAAATAAAACTAGGACATCACGTCCTACGTCTACGATGATATACTGGCACATCTGCATCAAGATGTTAGCCTGAGGCCAATGTACATTCTATGGAGTGGATAATTGAGTTCTAGACCTGTGTTTATATTATTTTGATATGGAGTGGATTAAAATAAGCAACTGTAATAACAGGAAATTGAGGTAGCCAATAAATGAATCATTTTTATTCATTATCTCTACTTGTACTTGAGCCCTTAATCGGAGGTTCCCAAGACTCTGTCTGGGTAATTAATAATAGAGTCTTACCTCTATTAGGAATGAAAGAACACACAATAATTAAAATAAATAAATAAAATAAATATTTGTGATTTGATATGTCGCCTGGTGTCTCTTCACAGACACGATGCCAGGTGGGTATTTTTGTCCCCACATGGCATAAACCCAGCACAATTCAAGAAAACTAAGCAACCGACCCAAATAGAGAGAAAATAGATACAAAAGAACAAATATAAAAGCACAAAAGAAATCAAGGAAAAACTCTTTTGTATTATCCAATACATTATACAAAAATCTTACACTGGACTCTTTTCTTTTTTACAAATTTAGCCTATGCACATCCTTAGGTACTTGCAATCTACACCTACACACATGTCATTTGCCTTAGTCTTTGCTCATATATGTATGCCCTATACATATTGACACATGCATTATGCCTGTCCTACTTGCACCTATACCCACGCTCACTCATGCGAGGCCCTTACACCTTGTACTGGAGGCCTACCTGGGCTACTTGCAAGTCAGTGTTGATCCCGCTCTACGTACGAGTCTTGAGAAGCCATTTTGGTTAAACTCTGGTATTGACTACTCCCATCCTAGTTATGCTTGTTAGTAGCCTACAACCCTATAGTCTACTTGTTCCTTGCCTAAGACATGGTCCCGTTAACACCTCAACCAACTTCAATCCAAGTGCCCCAAGACTCATCCCAACAAAACTTCAGCTTCTAAGTCACACGGTGACGCCGAGTAGGATAGTGATTAACCTGCAGGAGGTGGTAACCACGGGATTATCAAGAAAGCAAGCAAGGGGGAAGACAAAACAGAGAATAAAGTCTCTAAAACTTCAAAATAAAACTATTATTAAATATTGAATTAATGAAAAATCAACCCACAAGCCGGGTTAAATAGCTTTTAAAGACTAACCTAGAAACCCTATCATCTTATCTAAATTGCCAAAATTGGCAAATTATTACTCAAAACTAAAACTTATCTAAATTTAAAATTCTAAATTAATCATATAACTCCTAAAAATCTGAGATCTAATTGGATTCAAATCCTATCCTAATTTGGCATATGAATTATTACTAAAAATAGGAAAAAAAACACCAAAAACAACGATATTACGGGGAAAATAGCAGAATTTGAGGATGAAAGAAAGGTCCACCGAGCAAATCTTGTGGACCCCACATGCGCATCAAGACGAGCTTTCCGGATTGGGTTTGAACGCGTGAATCCGACGCCTGTAACCAAAGTTATGGCCAAAACACCGAACCGCACCCAAAACCGCCCCAATCATGGAATTGGCTTGATCGCTCCAGGTCTTTACTCGCCAACTTGGAACCATCTAACTAGAGCCTCCTATATCATACTGGTATGCATAGGGGACCCTACAATAGGATCCTTATGATAGGAATATCCCTAAGTCATGAAAGAGTCTCCACTTCAACTTGTTTTGAAATGAATTTGCCACATAGTTATGACAAGTCTATAAGAAATTTTGTTGAAGTACTAGAATTAAACTTTCTATGAGGCTAACATTTTTTGCAATATTTCCATCTGATTGCAAAATTTCCTCCTGATTCCACTTCTTCCAAACCTACAGAGTAAGTTCGAGCCTAAATTTACCTCTAGTAGGGAGATTAATGGATTACCACCCTTAATTGCATTCTTTTGCTTCATCATCATAACAAAGCCTTTTCATGCCTCTTCAAGCAACTCTTACTAATCATAGGGCAAGGTGGAGAGCAACACAACACTTGTATCCCATGGCTTGTCTCACCACTTCTTAATCTTGAAACCTAAACACCATTTCAAATGAACTCTCACGATTATAGGTCCTTTGAAGCCAGTTACCATTATAATCAAACCACTCAAATACCAAGTAATTGATTATAAGATTACCCACATCTATGGGAGGAGCCACATGTTAGAGAATGTAGGCAATTGCCCACCTTAACTTTTAAAAAATATATTAGATATTTTTAATTTTCCCCCATAAATTTTACTATCTTCATAAAAATCTACTGAATATATGAGAATATAAAAGGTTTATGGGTTTATCCGTATAATGACAAAGTTCACATAAATGTCAAGATATAATAATGGAAATCCTCATGGCTCTCATGGGCGTTTGGTAAACAATCTTGGTTCTCAGATTCGTCCTCATAATAATGGTTGCGGATTCAATAAGCAAACTCCAAACTCGATAATGCCCCCATTCCATTCCCTACTTCCCTTTGATCCTTTCTTTTTCTTGCCATTGGAGGAGAATTGGTTCTCCTCTTAGGTAACTCTCATCTCTCTCTGGTAGTTGAACCCAAGTTGATTTCTGTCCAACTTTGCACCTTTGACTCTCTTGATTTCCGCTAATATATCGTTTTGATTCATTTATGTTTTTCTTAGATGAATTTGTTTCTTCGAAGGATTCGAGATTGTTGTAGTTCTCGTGTGATTTCTTATATTTATCATGGAAATAGTTTTCATTTTTTGAAACTTGAATAAGGAATCAAATCTTTAAGGAAATGCAAACTCTTGCCTTTAAGGAACTTGATGTAGGAAAGCCCGAGTCAGACGATGCCGAACTGTCTGATTGCACCATGAGAGCTTTGGCATACCACGACTTGGCGGACCGACGTAAAGGCAGGAGATGATCGAGCCAAGTCCGGAATTGGGGAGCACTTTGGACACGTTTCGGTATTTTGACCATAACTTTAGCTACCGATATCGGATTCGCGCGCTCAACCCTAATTCGGAAAGCTCGTCTCGACGCGCACGTGGGGCCCATCCAGCTTTTCTTGATAGACCCTTCCTTCATCCTCAAATTCTACTGTTTTCCCCGTCGTTTCTTCATTTCTCGATGTTTGTTTTTTCATTTTTGGCAATACTTCGTATGCCAATTTAGGATAGGATATGAATCCGATTTGAACTCGGATTTTTAGGAGTTATCTGTTTTGTTTAGTTATTTTAGAATTAGATAAGATTTTCTATTGAACCAAAATTTGCCGATTTGGGCAAATTTGGATAAGAAGATAGAATTTCTAGATTATCTAGGTTAATTTTTTTTAGCTATTTAAACCTGGCTTGTGGGTTGAATTTTATTCATTGATTATTGAGTTATATTTTTTTTTTTAAGATTTAGAGACTTTTCTTCTCTGTTTGTCCTCCCCTTTTCTTGCTCTTTTATCAATCCCCCCTGTTTACTACCGCCCGCAGGTTAATCACTACCCTGCCCGGTGTCAGAACTCAGCTTTAGTGTTTGATGGTTATATGTTTTGGCATCTACCGTCTTCTCATTGCCCTTTGTTCACATTCCCAGGCATCATTAATTAGGATCAATTTGCATTAAATCCTTTGAAATAATTTATGTACTTTTTTTAACATTTGTTACTTTGTTTAATTTATGTAATTTGTATTAAATCTTCTATGTAATTTGCATTAAATCCTTTTAAGTAAATGCTTTGTTCACATTCCCAGTCATCATTAATCTATTATAATTTTTACTTTATTTATGTAAAAGAAATTAAAAATAATTTACATTAAGGTCCCGTTTGGTTACTTGTAAATGAACTTACCGGTAAGTTGAAATACTGTATTTTGACTTACTTTAAAGCTATTTGGTTTGTTGTGAGTGTAAATATTGTATTTACTTTTCCATTGTTTGGTTTGACGTAAGTTGGATGACATAATCACCCTGTAATGTAATTGGTGTGGTTACCCCATTGCCTAACTATTTTTTATTTTTAATTTTGTTATTTTATATTTTTTATTTTCAATATCACTCAAAGAGAAACATAATTTGTCAGATATTGTTTATTTTTATTGAAGACAGATATTGTCTTACTCAAATAATTTGTGAGAAATACAACTGTGATGAATTATATAGCAAAAGAAGAAGAAATTTTTATTCAAGTTGCGGTACAGTCTTACATCTCCACCCATCTCACGAACAAGAATGGTGGGGATGATAACAAAAAAAACAACATTTAAAATGTTGATGCCAAAAACTGGTCCACGTCACGCTTTGGCTACTGTTGCCTCGTGATCTGGCCTCAGCTTTCGACAACGGTTAAAATTTATAGTTGGTGTGGACGCTTACTTCTGCTTACGAACAGGGAGCGCAGAGAACATCCTGAAACTCCGATCGGAATTACCCATAGGCTTAAATCAAAAAGGAGAGGGCGTGATCGGAATTGGGCCTCTCTCTCGCCTGATTCAAATTTCGATGCTTAAGTCAGAAAACTTGAGTAAAGAGTCATAGATTTAGACGGTTCTTTTGTGTGATGAGTTTTTCGGGGTCCTCTTTCTTCTATTACCGCTCTCCTTTTATAGCACCTTAGAGGCGGTTCAGGAAAGGCGGTGGAATAAGGCGGTGAATGAGAACACATGAGGTTGCAAGAAAATATCTTGAAAGGCGGTGGGGTAAGGCGGTAAGTTAGGTAAATATCTCCTAAGGCGGTAGGAAAATATCTGCTGCCTAACGTGTAGATGCCACGTAGGTAAAACAGAATAAATATCTGCCCACTGTAGCAAGTGGATAAGGCCTACTCACTGTAGAGGCGTTAGATATTTATCTCTCTTTCCCCACCTCACGCCCTGTATAAGAGGGTTGCTACAATTCCGACCGACTTGTTCGTAGGATTGAATCCTCACGTTATTTGCCGAACGGAATTGTGCAAAGGTGGTGATATTGCCATGTGGCCAAAGGAACAGGTGGTCCTTTAGGTCAATGACACCTGTCTTCACCAAATATATCCGTAACACTAGTCCCCCCCAAAGTGTACTTGTTCGAAAAATCTGAGCGAGGGGTGAGCTAACCGCACGTTTTGCTTGGTTCGAGAACAAGTATTGTTCTTAGTTGGCATGTCTACGTAAGCGTAGGCTTCGTGTACGTCTACTACGTCTAAAGTACATGTGTTTTAATAGGCGACCGACGCTATCGTGTGTTATCCTTTCACAAGTATCGAGGTAGATTTTTGTTCCGGAATTCTCGTCTATAGTGTCGATAGGTTCTCCTATTTAAGGGCTTGTATGGATGGCGAGTTTGGGCAGAAATCTTTTGTACTCTTGTATCTTTGTATCATGGCTCAACGCTTGTCTTTTTATAAGTTTTTTACTTTTTCTCAATGTTCTCGACACTTACGAATTCCCAGCTCTTTTTACAAGCATCTATCGGAACTAAGGACTGGAGTGATCAATTTGGTAAGTCCAAACGGCTGTGTATGGCCGTCTATTCTGTTGATTGACGGGGGGTAGGTGAG
This sequence comes from Dioscorea zingiberensis, assembly GCA_026586065.1. Classification (NCBI taxonomy): domain Eukaryota; kingdom Viridiplantae; phylum Streptophyta; class Magnoliopsida; order Dioscoreales; family Dioscoreaceae; genus Dioscorea; species Dioscorea zingiberensis. The sequence goes on from CM048823.1 coordinate 31,359,778, forward strand.
ATGAGCATTGACGCAGGGTGGGAAGCTTTTCATGTCGATCACGACGTGGAAGCGGGGGACCTCTTAATTTTCACTTATGCACGGGGTATGCGTTTCGAAGTTGAGATGTTCTGAGACGACTCCTGCCGCAGAGAGGTAGGCCCCCACCTTTGCCCCCGTGCCGAACCCAGTTCCCCTAGTAATAATGGGGATAGTGACGGTTGCGGAAGTCCGCGTGTCTCTTCTGAGTCTTATCCGAGCGTGTCCTCAGACGGGTCTACGGATATTTAGCTTTAATCCGTCGGAAAATATGTTTTCGTTATGTTTGTTTTGTTTGTTTTCGTCATGTAACCTGAATAAATGACGTTTGTCGTTTTGCTTCTAAATCCTTTGGCATTTTTATGAGGCCTTCACTGGCGATCCTATGTTGGAGTGTGTGCTTTGTCTCATATGGTACAGGCTCTACCTTCCACGTAACGCTCATTGCTCCCTAAGATGACACGTGTCCCTTCTACTATTTAGCATTAAAGGGGGATAGTGGCGCGACGTGCGCGGCGTGCGCGTTTGTCAACGTCATGATGGGTGATGAGCGTGGTTTTCTATGTGTGTCAGGCGGCGCTTGGTATTGCTGACGTGGGCAGAATTTTGAACTGTTTTGAGGAGGTGTAATGATGGTTATTTGAACGGTCCAGATTTGTGGACCCTTGGTTCAACGGTTTTGATCGGAATATAACCCTGAGATCTAATGGCCACGGATTCGTTGCCTTTGTATATAAGCGAAATCGTACAGGCAGAAAAAGGTTGTTTCGAAAATCGAATTGCGTCTTCTTCTTCAGATTTCCTCTTCTCCGGCGAGCCCTGGTTTTGAGCTTTCTGCGTTTTTCTTGTCTTTTTCTTTTCCTAAGGTAATGGCTAGCGCTGCATCTTCCTCCTCTAGTTCTTCTCATGAGTCCTTGATTCCTTCTCCGTCCAACCCAACGATTTATGTCGCGATTCCGGGCGAACTTGGAGGCGTTCCAGTTCAGGGTTCTCGGGTTCACCCTGCCTCTAGGGCAATGGGTAGAGGGTCGGATAGGTTCATAAGTCTTCTAGGGCAGAAGGATGTATATGACCTAGTAGAGAGATATGAGATAGACCTCTCTCTATTCGAGGTTAGGGTTCCTTGTTCAGGGGAGAGGGCGAGTGCTCCCAGGGAGGGGGAGATAGCTGTCTATCAGGATGCGTTGCTAGGCGGACTTAGGCTTCCTTTTCCTGATTTTACCAAGGCGATCCTAGAGGAATATCGTTTGTGTCCTTCGCAGTTAACTCCGAACTCTTGGAGGCTGCTCAACGAATTTGTCATGGTTTTTAAGAATTACGGGGTAAATCCGACTGTCCGCTGGTTCCGCCTGTTGTTTAGTCTTTGTTTGGAGTCTAATACCGATTGGTATTATTTCTCGGCTCGCCCTAGGAGAAAGTTTCTAGGGAAAGTTCCTTCTTCCATTAAGCGATGGAAGAGCAAGTTTTTCTTTGTTAGATGTAAATCCGAGTGGGATATGCGAACAAGGTGGGAGGTTCCCGTGTGGACATTACTTGTGAGGAGATGTCGGAAGAAGAGGGAAATCTTCTTAAGTCAATGACGCGGCTATCCAAAGTTTATATGGATAGGTTTTTGACCAAGGGAAACTTCATTAAGTGTCATTTAATAGTGTCTACTGGTAGGACTCGTTCGCGTACCTAATTTGGTTTGATTTTGGCTTGTGATGTCTAACCTTATTCGGAATTTCTTTAGCAGAAAATCCGATGGAAACGAAGACTTGAGCTATGTTAAGGGTCTTCTGGCTTCTTTCGAAGGTGAAGTTCATCCGCCCTTGGCTCGTGGGCGGAAAAAGAAAGAAGTGGTATCTAGCCAAGGTGCTGATACCTCCAAAGAGAAGAAGAAGAAAAGGAAGAGAAAAGAGACTGACTCTTCCAAGAAAGGGGTTAAAAGTGACCCCGGTGCCGGGTCCTCACGGGAGAGGAGGACAAAGAAAAAGAATTCCGAGAACGCATCAGTTCCCGAAATTGCAGAAGAACAAGCGGAGGTGCCTCAGGAAGATGTTCGCGCGGAAGAAGTCTGCCCTGCTTTGTCCCCAATTTCCGAGGGTCCTTCTTTCAGCCGGTCGGAGGATATCCTTCTTATAGAGGTGAGAATTTCTACACACATATTTTCTATGGGTGCTTCGTGCTTCGTTCAGAACCTTTAACTTAGGTTATATTTTATAGGCGGAGGCAGGAGAAGCGGCTCTCTTGGATAAACTGCGGGTGGCGGACTCGGTCTTAAGGGGACCGGCTCCTCAAGAGAAGGGGGTGCCCTCCGAAGACGTCCCTTTTCGGGATGCCGCTTCCGTAAAGACTGTTTTGATGGCAATGAGGCCTGAACAGCTCTCCTCCAAACTTCATAGAGCTGGATGGGAAGAGGCCATTTCTCAACTATTCCGTTCGGTCATGCTGGTGAGGATTATCCTCGTATTAGTTTTACTTTTTGGCTCGGTATTAATGCTACTAACTTATTTGTTTGTTATTTCGTAGACTGCGCACTGGGCGGACCGAGTCGGCAATCTTTGCCAAGAGGATTCGGCAAAGATGGAAGCGTGTAGGGCGGAAATCGCCCAATTGAACTCTAGGGTGGCGGCCCTGGAGGGGAAAAACAAAGAGCAGCTCGCCATCATCCACACTTTTGAGAAGGATAAAGCTGAGCGGCTTCAACAACTGGCTGTTGTGGGAAAGGAAAAGGACGATTTGGCGGCCAAGTTGTCTATTTCTGAGGGTTCCCTTCTTACTGCTGAGGAGAATGTTAAAAAGTTGCAGGAGAACTCTAGCAGTTTGGAGAAGGAACTCAAATCTACTCGAGAGGGGCAAGCTGAAGCCCGATGGGGTCAAGGCTGAAAACGCTGAACTTGCTTTTGTTCATTGTTCGGGAGTTGGAAGAGCTAAAGGGGGAGCGCGACACACTTAAAGAAGACTTAGCTTCCCAACTGACAACTCCTAAATCCGACTCGCAAGAAATCAAGGATTTAGTAGAGCGAGCGGATGAATTAGAGAAGGAGGTCGCCCGGCTTAGGGCGAAAGCTAAAGAAGGGGCCACCCTCATTTATTCGGTGGTACAACAAGTGGGCCGTCATATCCCTCCTACGGAGGTTTTGTCCATGGGGCTGGCGGGAGTTTTGAAGAAGTTCACGGAGCTAAAAGAGCGACAAACTATTAAGACCCCAGAGGCTTCTGCCCCCGCCCCCTCGGAGCCTTCAACCTAAGTTCCTCCAGAAGCAGCTGGCTGCCCCGAGGGTCCTAGTTCTTAGGATGTTTTTAGCATTTTTGAGAAATGTTCTTGTAAATTCTCAATCATCTAGAATGTAATTTCTATTAGTATGAATGAAAAAGCAAACCTTTTATTTTGGTGAAGATTTATTTCTGAGTGATGGTTATCCTTAACCATGAGAAGCATTTTCTGAAGTCCTTCGTAAACTTCTTCCTTCTTCATTTGGCTTGTAAGATAAGCTTCGTAACGAGTTCTTAGTCCAATCATGGGACTTTAAGCTGTTGAGTGAGGTACTCGTCTTCATAAATGAGATTGTTGCCTCATATTTCGATCGGGATTTTTGCCCCTTGTTTTTTGGATAAGAGTTGTCGTTTATCCTCACAGGATAATTCCGACTCATCTTCCAAGAATGGGAATTTCACCGCATTTTTGTAGAATGGGAATTTCACCGCATTTTTGTAGGATGGGAATTTCACCGCATCTTTGTAGAATGGGAATTTCACCACATTTTTGTAGGATGGGAAAGGCTTGAGCTTTATTCCATGAAATTTAAGAGACAGCTACAGAATTTACTGATAGTAGCGTCGTAAGTGTTCAGCATGGAATGGACGCTTGAGCGTTTTTCCGTCCATATTTACTAGATAATAGGTGCCTGCTCGGACGATTCTTTGTATGACGTAAGGGCCTTCCCAGTTAGGAGTTAGCTTCCCCGTTCGGCTTTTATTTCCATGAAACTCATTTTCCCGTAGGACTAGATCGCCGATTTGGAAGAAGACTCTTTTTACCCTTGTGTCATAGAACCCTTTTACTCTCTGACGATAGATGGCTGCCTTTTTTTCCACAACTTCTCTCCGTTCTTCGAGTAGATCAAGTTCTGCTCGGAGTTTTTTCTCATTCTCTTCTGATGAGAAAGTTTGCTGTGTCCGCAAGGTAGGCATTCCTATTCCTGCAGGGATGACAACCTCTACCCCATAAGTGAGAGAGAATGGGGTTTCTCCTGTCGGAGTTCTTGTTGTTGTCCTGTAGGCCCAAAGGGCGCTCGGGATTTCTTCTACCCAGTTAGTCCCATTTCTGGATACCCGAGTTTTCAGTGTTTGAAGCAGGGTGCGGTTTGTCACTTCTACTTGACCGTTGGCTTGGGGATGTGTCACAGACGTTAATCTGGATTCAATTCCGAGCTCTGAACAAAAGCTTTTGAAAGCCTTGTTATCAAATTGTCGCCCATTATCAGAAACGAAAGCGACCGGAATTCCGAATCGACAGATAACCGTTCGCCATAAGAATCCCTGACAAGCTTTCTCTGTGATTTTTGTCAAGGGTTCAACTTCCACCCATTTGGTGAAGTAGTCAATAGCGACTATCAGAAACTTCATTTGCCGAACTGAAGTAGGGAATGGTCCTAGAAGATCAACTCCCCAGATGGCAAATGGTCGAGGGCTAATAATTGGTGTAAGTCTTTGGTGGTAAGCCTCTGAATTTTGGAATGCACCGCGTGCATCACATTTCCGAGCGAACGCCATTGCATCTTGAGTTAGTGTTGGCCAGTAATAACCTTGTCGTAAGACTTTGTAACTCAAGGCTTTGCCCCCTATGTGTCCTCCTCCGATGCCTTCGTGAATCTCTTGAAGGATGTAGCTAGCTTCTGTAGGACGTAAGCATCGCAAGAAAGGCTGCGTATAAGACCTTTTGTATAGGTTCTCATTGATGATGGTGTACTGAGCGGATTTGTAAGAAATCCGTCTGGCCTCTGCTTTGTTGGGTGGTGCAGGTCCACCTTGTAGATAATTTCTGATGGGGTCCATCCAACTTGACTCTTCGGCTGCACTTTGTACTTCTCCCTCTAATCTGTCGATGGTCTTTACGGGAAGGTACTGTAGGTTAAAGGAAGACTCTGTATCTCCGTTCGGTGCTGTGGCCTTTTTAGACAGGGCGTCCGCCTCTTCGTTTTGCGCTCGACATATTTTTTCAATTTGGAAGTAAGCGAAGTATGGAACTATTTTCTTCACCACTGCTTGGTATCTGACCATGTTCTCTTCCTTCGCTTCAAAGCTGCCCAAGGTGTGGCTCACAACTAACTGCGAGTCGGAATATACGTGCAGATGTTGAATTCCGAGCCCTCGGGCCAGATGTAATCCTGCGATGAGGGCTTCGTATTCGGCCTCATTGTTGGTTGCTCGGAATTGGAACTTCAGTACTGTCGCAATTTTCCACTTAGAAGGAGAATAAAGGACGAAACCTGCCCCTGACTTTTCTTCCGTTGCTGATCCGTCAACATATAAGGACCATGGGATGCTAGGGCTTTCTTCTGGACTCTGTGACGGGGGTTCGTCCCTATTTGCGGGAAAAGTTAACTCCGCGACGAAATCTGCCAGTACTTGAGCCTTGATTGCCGTTCGGGGTTTATAGGTGAGATCGAACTCGCCTAATTCTATCACCCACTTGGCTAGGCGTCCGGAGTTTTCAGGCTTATGAAGAATTTGCTTTAATAGCTGATCAGTCAACACTGTGATCTTGTGGGCTTGAAAATACGGCCTCAATCTCCGTGCGGATGTGACAAGAGCAAAAGCCAACTTTTCAAGCGGCAGATATCTTGACTCCGCTTCGTTAAGGATTTTACTTGTGTAGTAGACTGGTTTTTGAATTCCGTTATCTTCCCTCAAAAGGACTGCGCTGACTGCATGCGGGGCGACCGCCAAGTAGATGTAGAGTTCTTCTCCCACTTGTGGCTTAGCTAGTAGCTGAGGCGATCGGAGATAATCTTTAAGCCCCTGAAAGGCTTTTTCACATTCTTCTGCCCACTCCATTTTCGGTGCTTTTCGTAGAGCTTGAAAGAGTGGGAGATTTTTCTCTCCGGCTTTGGAGATAAATCGCTAAGTCTTGTGGCGTCCGTTAAGCCGCTGAATTTCTTGAAGACTCTTGGGCGACCCCATGTCAAGAATAGCTCTGATTTTTTCTGGATTTGCTTCTATTCCTCTTTGTGTCAAGATAAATCCCAGGAATTTTCCCGATCGAACGCCAAAAGAACATTTATTCGGGTTTAACCTCATAGTATAAATCCGAAGAGACTGAAAAGCTTCTTGTAAGTCTAACAGGTGTTCATTGGCCTTTCGGCTCTTCACCAAGATATCATCCACATAGGCTTCAACATTTCTGCCAATTTGTTCTCTGAAGACTGTATTTATGAGCCTCTGGAGGGTGGCTCCGGCATTTTTTAGGCCCGAACGGCATCACCTTATAGCAGTAAGTTCCCGTGCTCATAATGAAGGACGTTTTTTCTTAAATTAAGCCTTTGGCCATTCGGATTTGGTTGTAACCTGAGAAGGCATCTAAGAAACTTAGCATCTCATGCCCCGTTGTAGAGTCAACCAAACCATCAATTGATGGTAAGGGAAACGAATCTTTTGGACAAGCTTTGTTCAAGTCCGTGAAATCAACGCACATCCTCCACTTTCCGGACGGCTTTTTTACTAGAACCACATTAGCCAACCAATCTGGGTAATGCACCTCTCGGATAAACCTAGCCTTTAGGAGGTTTGATACTTCTTCCTCTGCGGCCTTCTGCCTTTCTGGTGCGGAATTTCTCCTTTTCTGTTTCGTAGGCTTAAACGATTGATCGATATTGAGACGGTGCTCGATAATATCGCGTTTTACGCCCGGCATATCTTCTGAAGACCAAGCGAAGAGATCGAAATTTGCTTTCAATACTCTCATGAGATCTTCTCGCTATTCTGCTGTCAAATCTGCCCCAATCCGCACCGTGCGGTCCGCTCTAGTTGTGTCTAGGGGGACTGTTAGCAATTCTTCAACAGGTGTAGGTCGAAGCTCTTCATTTTCCCGTTCGGCCATTCTGCTGACTAGCATGGCTTCTGAAACCTTTGTCTTGCTGCTGTTGAGAGCTTTCCCTTTGAGGGTTGAGACATAACATTGCCGTGCCAGGGGTTGATCTCCTCTCACTTCTCCACTACCACTTTCAGTCGGGAATTTGAGGAGAAGATGGTAAGTAGAGATTACGGCTTTCAAGGCGTTGAGGGTTGGCCTGCCCAGGTTCACGTTGTAACTTGAAGCACAACGCACAACCAAGAAATTTGTTGTCACTGTTGATGATCTTGGCGAGTTTCCTACAGTAACTGGTAAGGAGATCATTCCTTCTGGCTGTACTACCCCTCCGGAGAATCCTACTAAGGATGATTTTACCGGAAGCAAGTCATCCGCGTCATATCTCATTCTTTCGAAAGCACTCCAAAAGAGGATATCAACTAAACTCCCACTGTCTATCAGAACTCTCTTCATTTGGAAACTGGAAACTTTGATAGCAACAACCAGCGCATCATCATGAGGGTGGCGAACTCCGCTGATGTCATTGTCGTAAAAGATGATTGGAGCCGTAGGTCGAGATCGTCTCCGTGGCGTTTCTGTTTCCTGTGTGGTTCCCACCATTCGGGCGTAACTTTTCCGAGAGGCTGAACTTTCACCACCGCAACCAGGACCTCCACTAATAAACCCCACCATTTCTCCTTGTTCTTCTTCAGGTTGTGAAGCTTCAGGTTCCTCTTGAATCTCAAGGTTGATGTATTGCTCCAATTGTCCTCTCCGAACGACATCTTCTATTGCGTTCATCAAGTGGGTACACTTTTCCGTATCATGTCCTCTAGATTGATGAAACTGGCAATATCTCTTACTATTCTTTTGCCGTTCGGTATTTCTCGTGGGTTCTGGCCATGTCAGAAGTTTTTGTTCTTTGATCTGCATAAGGATATGGCTTCTGGTTTGATTCAGCGGGGTATGGTGACCATATCTGACAATTTTTCCTTCCTTTGAGGGTTCTCTGGGCTGTAGCATATGTCGTTGGGGTCGTGTTGAGGTTTCCGGACCTCTGTTTGCGCCCTTGTTATCCCTATGCAATCCTCTTTCCTTTCGTACATCCGGAGGCCTTCTGTTGACATTGTGGTGGGTTTTTCCCTTCTGGGTGTCCACAGGTCCACGCCTAGCCTCCTCTTCCCAACCCGTATAAATTTCCTCGGAATTGATATATTGTTGGGCATGGATCATAAGGGCGGGAATGGTTTTTGGTGGATCCAAAGTGAGGGAAAAACGAAAGGGGGATTCTAACAGTCCCTCCATTAAGAAGGTTACGGCCATTCGCGGAAGGAGGTCTGCGACATTTGCTGTTTCGTCTATGTAACGATTTAAATAAGCCTGGAGCGTTTCTCCCTTTCGTTGTTTAACACGCAGAAGGGTAGATGGAGTTTTCTTCTGTTTTGAGTAATTGGCAAAATAGGCTAGAAAGCGATCTGCTAAAATCTTAAAAGAAGTAATTGTGCTAGATGGGAGATGGACAAACCAGTCTTGCGCTTTCCCCTCTAAGGTGGCGGGAAAAGCTCGGCACATGCGAGCGTCTGTGATTCCAGTGAGGAGCATCTTCGACCGGAAAGACTTCAGGTGGCGAGACGGATCGGTTTTGCCTTCATATGCGATCATAACCGGTGGCCTGAAGCTATCAGGAACTTGTTCTCCCAATATTTCTTTGACAAAAGGCGAACACATACTGAGAATATGTCGCTCGGACTTCCTGTTTTCTTGAGAGAGGTCCTGTCGTTGAGTTCTTCTATCAACCGTTTGAACAGATGGACTATTCCGCTCTGTCCTTGTCCGCTCGGTTCTTGTAGTGGCTTGCTGTCTGCGTCGAATAGAGGGGGGTTCTGAACTAGCGGAAAAGGTAGTCCTTTCTTTCCTCTCTTTATGGGTGCGGGTTCTTGTCCTCCCTATACTTTCGGAATTATCCAGTGGGGCTGTTGGTATGTTTGGTGTTGGAACTTGTGTAGGAGGAGGCGGAGGATGGGTCAAAGTATGAACAGCCTGAGTCAACCGCTCCAATTATTGTTGTATGTTAAGATAAAACTCCGGAACAGATTCTTGGGGTTGGACGGAAGGATTTTCTGATGGAGGTAAGATGGGTGAATTATCTGACCGGATTTCCTCATGTCCTCGGACCTCGCCAGGCCCTTCGGGATTACTTGGGGCTCCCTGTTCTTAGATTCGTTTTGATCTTCTGGTAGTGGTCATTTGGCTTTTTGTAAGGGTCCCCACAGACGGCGCCAAACTGTTGATGCCAAAAACTGGTCCACGTCACGCTTTGGCTACTGTTGCCTCGTGATCTGGCCTCAGCTTTCGACCAACGGTTAAAATTTATAATTGGTGTGGACGCTTACTTCTGCTTACGAACAGGGAGCGCAGAGAACATCCTGAAACTCCGATCGGAATTACCCATAGGCGAAACTGTAAAAAGGAGAGGGCAGTGATCGGAATTGGGCCTCTCTGCCCGGATTCAGCTTCGATGCTTAAGTCAGAAAACTTGAGTAAAGAGTCTTAGATTTAGACAGTTCTTTGTGTGATGAGTTTTTCGGGGGTTCCCTTTCTTCTATTACCGCTCTCCTTTTATAGCACCTTAGCGGCGGTTCAGGAAAGGCGGTGGAATAAGGCGGTGAATGAGAACACATGAGGTTGCAAGAAAATATCTTGAAAGGCGGTGGGGTAAGGCGGTGAGTTAGGTAAATATCTCCTAAGGCGGTAGGAAAATATCTGCTGCCTAACGTGTAGATGCCACGTAGGTAAAACAGAATAAATATCTGCCCACTGTAGCAAGTGGATAAGGCCTACTCACTGTAGAGGCGTTAGATATTTATCTCTCTTTCCCCACCTCACGCCCTGTATAAGAGGGTTGCTATAATTCAGACGGACTTGTTCGTAGGATTGAATCCTCACGTTATTTGTCGAACGGAATTGTGCAAAGGTGGTGATATTGCCATGTGGCCAAAGGAACAGGTGGCCCTTTAGGTCAATGACACCTGTCTTCACCAAATATATCCGTAACATAAAACATATTGAAATAGAACTTTCTGGGGTTCTATTCAATTGTAGATTGACAAACAGACGTTGACAAATCAAAGAAAAAAGGTAATACAAACTTGAAAAATCCAAGAAAAAAATAGCATTTCCACTCAAGTTTCCTCTTTGTTTGAGAAATCAAAGAAGAAAAGTAATATAAAAAAATGAGAATGAAAGCAAGCAGCATTTACCATTCAGTTTAAGAGATAGAACTTGTTGGATTTATAACAATTTTCCATTTGCAACTGCACAAACAAGAGCTAGAATCATCAAAGAGAAAATCAACAAACAAAATGTAAGAGATGCATAAAAATAGGTCAAACTAAAAATAGGCAAATTTAGAAAATATATGGTTAAAAAAAATAGCTCCAGTACGGTTCCCTCTTCTTCTTGGGTGCCGGCACTGCACCTCTACCTTCAGCCACAATTCCTTCTCCTTGTCCTCTTCCCCCACCCCTCTCTCTCAGATCCAAATCCAAGAAACCTCACAACTTCAACAAGAAAACAAGCTCTGAACACCGAAGTGAGAAGTAAACACAAAGCCCTGATCAATGAAACACTTAAGCTTGGGTGCCGGCGGGTGGTGGGCAGCGCGGGCGGCGAGTAGATTATGAAAAGAGAGGAGAGAAAGAGAGGATAGAGGGCGGGCGGCGAGCATCAGGCAGCGGGCTAAGTATGAAGAGAGAGGAGGAAAAGAGAGGAGAAAGTGACTTTATCCCAATAGTTTTGCAGCATTTCCCACTTACTGCCAAATTTGCCGTGAGTGGAAATGCTGCAAAAGTAAACCAACTAACCCCAACTCTTAACGGTAAATTGTTACTTACAGCTAACCAAACATAGGTACTTCATTTTTTACTGTAAAAGTCACTTACTTTACACCCACTCACAGCTAACCAAACAACCTCTAAGTATTAATTAGTTAGTTTGTTTAAGTTTTTTTATTGTTGGTTGTGAGTTATTTTATTTTTATTTCTATGAATATATACTTTGATCTTTCCCCCTTTAATATTAAATCCTGGCTCCGCCCCTGCCCACATCCAAGATTTAACATAATAAATAAATAGAGAAGCAAAAAATAAATGAATAAAAATTGAAGCAACACCAAGCACAATCATAACAAAAGAATTTACGTGGTTTACCCAAACTCCCGGCTACATCGATCAATGGCCATGTTGAAACTATAAATTCACTATTAATATGAAGATTACGAAGGATTAAATGAGATATTACCTATCTCATGAACTTGTGAGCACAACCCTATTCAATGTGAGACTCCTCTTCTTGCTAACTCCATTAGATTGATCTCCAATCTCCTTCCTAACACTAAGATTGAAGAAAGCCCCACAATTTCCTTGAGCACAAGATAATATAAGATGAACAAGAGGAATCTATCATCTCTAATCCAAAAAGAACTCAAACTCTACTTTTTTTTTTTTTTTGGGTACCCTATCTATTTTACAAGATATATATATTTCAAACTTTTAAAGCATGGTTTCCCAAATACCCTTACATAAACCTAACCAATATGATTAAGCCAAGTAACATGATTTGGTTATCACCAACCCACTAAAGATGATGTGTATGGAATTACTATGGCTTTTTAGAGACTTTGGTGGTTGACACAAGTTTGCATCCATTTCTCTTTTTGTCTTGCTTAAAACCCCTTATCTTTTCAAAGTAGCTCCATTCATATCTCGTCTCTCTTTAGCATAATGACTCCTTCCTTTACATGAGAAAGATCACCTTCCTAATAATGCCACTCTTCAGTACCCACTTGAACATCTTTGGCTAACTTTTAGTATTGTTTATTGACTTTTGTTTCATTCTATATGGGCCCTACCAAGCTTGTTATTTGTAATAAGCGAACCTCAAGTTTCTTTTTTTTTTTGAATTTTTTTGATAAAAGTGTATAAACCATGTTCATTGATAATCAAAAGAGCGCCTAGTTGAGCTTTAGTTATAATAGTTCCTAGTTCATAGTGAGACCAAGAGCAAAAAACATATACAGGGACATGATCATCCAAGGACGAGCTTGAAAGAGTGATGGAAACACCCCCTACCTGCAAGTACTCATCAGAGGTAGCATATACCTTCACATCGGTATATTGTATGAAGTAGGAATTTCACTAGAATATTGTATACCATATAAATAGGTACATGCAACGTGGGATGGGGTTAGAAGTATGAACCAACAAAGACTTGCCTTTCTACCCTTTCAACAAGTCGGAGACACAACCATTAGGGCAAGCTATTGCTCCCACATTTTTGACTCTCTTCCCCCCCCCCCTTTTTTTATTTGTGTATTTGTTTTGTTTTGTTTTTTGTTGTTTTTTTTTCTTTTCGTCGTGATAGAGCCGTCTCGATGTTTAAAGAGCTCACTTGTACCCCTAACTATTGCATCCTCGCCTATGTATCCAGGTTTAGTTGCCCTCGATGGATTCACAACCTACTCCTATTTCATACCACATACACATTGTGAAACCTAAAGAAAGTCCCAAGGTTGGATCGAATCGTGTTTAGTGGAATAGAAGTTCTAATTATTTAAACAATAAGATAATTAGAAAGGTCCCTTGAATTTGAAATGAGAGATGAAATTGGATAATGCCTTAATTAGGGTTAATTTGATGACATCAAGGACCTTTTTGCAATTTCAGGAAAGTTGAGGACTTAAATATAAATAAAGGCCGTTTAGATGCAAAAGGGACATGACTTGATAAAAAATATATATTCATATTTATTGGACAAGGAAAAGATTATCTAAATAAGTTTATATGTATATATATATATATATATATATTATATTATATTATGAGGGATAGATGTGATTCAAAGTTTAGAATTTAAAAACAAATAAATAAGTTGGTGAATTAGTGACTTGATTAGAAGATGATTGATAGATGGATGGATAAATTTAATATATACAATGATTAAAATAAGATGTGTATTCGGTTAAGGAGATTTGAATTCAAATATGAAGAGAGTGGAGCGATTTGAATGATGAGATATATTTAAAGATCTTATATATATGAATTCAAATGTTAAGAATGATTTGATAGGATGCAGTCAAATATATATAAAGAGCTGATAAGATAATACTTTAGATATATATCATGATTTGATATTTAAGAATATATATTTGAGAATATATATAGTTATGATTCAAAGATTTGAGTTCAAATAACATAATAATAAAACAATTAAATACTAATGTGTATACATATAGAGAGGGTGTGCATGGGCGCTGAATAAAGTATTCTTATTTATTTTGATTTGAAACACGTTGCTGGATAAGGGAAAGGTGATCCAAACAAATTTATATATGTGTATATATATATGTTGATGCTAAAATCGGGATCGCCTCGAGATCAAATCCAATTTCGCACCAACAGTTGAATTTGTTTTGAGATTGAGACTTAGAACAGTGAGAAAATCGAAGAAAGACCAAGCAAACAAGAAGAGAGGCACCAATTAACGTGAAAAACCCTCAAATCAGGGAAAAACCACGAGCTCTATCGGTGAGAGCTAATTCCACTATCCATTTCTTAGTACAATGGAGAAGAAGAAGAAGTGGGAGAGAAGCTTGGGAGCTAGAATCCATGGAGAAGAAGATGGAGAGGAGCTGAGCCTTCAAATCGGTAGGGCTTCGCCATTGGGAAAGAGCCTTTTGTAGATGGGGTCTCATTCTCTATTTATAAGCTGGAGGAAGCTTGTGACCCAAGTTTCCTTTTCTACCATTCTTTTCTACCATCCTGGTGTGTTTTCCAAGACACCTTTTCTTTTGACTTGAGTGACACTCAACAGCCATTCCCTTGCTTGCCTTACTTTCAGTATATCAGCATATCAGATTCAGTACATCAGCTCATCGGATTAAGCATATCAGCACATCAAAGATATCAAGATATCAAAGATATCGGCTTCACTCATCAACTCTTCAAATTTCAAAGATATCGATTCAAAGACATCAAGACATCAGGCTTCAAATTTTCAAAGATATCAAAGATATCACCAGAACTCATCACTCTTCAAATTTTAGATATCACTTTCAAAGACATTAGCTCTTGTCTTAGACATTATCCCAACATTATACTGGGTGGATGATGGGTTGTGGTCCTTCTATGTGTTTATCTAATGAGGGAAACTGTTTTCCACTTTTACCCCTATCAATATATATATATATATATATATATATATATATATATAGAGAGAGAGAGAGAGAGAGAGGAAAATATCTAGAGAGAGAAGACACAAGTTTATCTCCTCCGTTCAAGTGTGATCCGGCCATCTATGATTTGGGGTTTAAAATAGGAAGATCAAACTTTATCCGAAATCCATCCATGAATTCTATAAAAAGAGGAACAAGTTCTGAAACCCTAGTAGAGATCGGTGGTCATCACTGCCGCCATCGGGAGTCAGAGAGTGACAAGGAGGAGAGGAAGTGAAAGGAGGGACGAGCGGAGGAGACGGTCGGTTCGGCATGGTCTCCAGGCACACAAGAGGGAAAGGCAGGGACACGAGGAACGGCGGAGTAACAACACCGTCGAGGCGTCTCTCCGGGATTGTTGCTTTCATTTGGTGAGTCCCTCTTCCCCGTTTTAGAACCATCATGCATACGTAGTAGGAGTAGAGTATGGATGAGCAAGAGTAGTTTAATATACCTGTATATGTTTGGGAGTTGATGGTTGTCCGGATAGTCATGTTTAGTAATAATGATTCATGTATGGTATAGAGGGATAGGTGGTTAGTTTAGTGATTGTATTCACAGTGAATAGAGCCAGATGAGAGTGGCCAGAGAGTGTTAAGTGATGAACTAATCCTTATTAATGGATATTGAGCTATTTTTATTATGATGCCTGGACATGAACATTAACAAATTTTATTATGACAGTGAAGATGCTTTTAGAATAGGTTAATAAGAAGGTGGGGCCTTTGTTGAGAGTTGATTTAATGTTAGAAGCATACTTACAAATATGCATGATTATAGTACCTCTTAAGTTATAGTAGTTTAGTAGTGGGAATATTAACACTGGTAAGCAAAGCCTGTTATTATGCAAGAGGGAGAGAGTAATGGGATGTTGGTTTAAAAAACTTGAGAGAGAGAAAGTGATAAGATGCTGCAGAGAGTGAGAGATTTAAAAACTTAATTAAGTAATAAATTAATTAATTTAATTAATTAATCTGACTGATTAAGTGGGTAATTGATTTGGATAATTAATTTTGATAAGTAATTAGTAATTAATTAATTTGGCTAATTAATTGATTGACTAGTTGGATAATTAATTAGTTAGTTTGGTGAATTAATCAATTAGCTTAACTAATTAATTGACTTAGTTAAAAGGAATGGTTGGGGCTAGCCAAGTTGGGTTCATAAGTAAACCGATTGGGTCTGGTCCAAATTGATGGGCCTTGCTAATGGGCCAGAATAGTGATAGAAAATAAAAAGAGAGGGAATGAAACCATGTAGCTATTGTGATTGGAACCCAAGACCCCATAATAATAGCGGAACCTCCCAACCACTAGACTATAGTGTCATGTTTAGAAAAATAGTGGGACTCTATCCACATAAGTGTGGACGTATGGTTAGTCTATGGACTGTTAGTGAGAGTTGCATGTGCATCTAGACATGAATAATTGTACTATTATTAAATAATAGGTTTTGTTATCAGATTTCGGCGTAGAGAGTGGAGACACGCCAAGTGGGATCTCAAGTAGATCATCGATAGAGGTAAGTTACCTTCGCCTCGATTCCCGCCTATCTTTGGGTTTTCTTTGTGTTTGTTAATGCTATTTCTATTAGCATGTGCTATTGAACTTCTGTTATTGGATGGATGCACATACCTGTGTTTGCTTGTTTTCCTTCCTTTGTACGTGCATGGTTGAGAGCTAGAGTAGAGTGCTTTTATTGCTTGTTATGCTCGTTGGACACTCTGGCCCGTGGGCCGACACTTGACCGTGGATACATGGTCTCGTGTGCTGGCCTAGTAAGCGTGCTCCGGACGGGTTCATTTTTCTGTTCAGTAGAGCGAATGCTCAAGTGAGAGTGGAGCTGCGTTGGTGAGGACACCACAGCGTCTCGATGGTTACATCGGGGGAGGATACTCTGGCAGTCCAACCTGTCAGCGGGACGATACACTGACCGTGTCGACACGTAAGAGGGGTGGCACTACCAATGATTGATCGAGGTCGAATTCCAGCAGAGGCTGGGGGCTGACGGAAAACTTTGCTGTCATCGATTCTTGGAATTTCGTTCCGGGCCTGAGGGCTAGTGCTTAAGACTAGGAGTCCTTTCTTTGATTATTTTTTATAGACTCCTAGGTTCTTGATTGTGAGGGCGTAGTCCTGGTTGCTTGCAATTATGCTTATTGCTTATCTTGCTTATTGACTGGCTTCGTTGAGATCCCTGCGGGGGACTTACTGAGGTTTTCTTTCAAAAACTCATCCTTCTTGTCTTCCTTTTCTTTTCAGGATTAAAGGAACAGTGGGTACAAATACAAGAGCTACGCGTAGAGGTTCGAAGAGCACATAGTTTTCGTGAGAACCATTGTATTTTGTTTGGGACCCTTGTAGGGCCATGACTTGTACTTTTAAGTTTTTAATTTCCGCTGTGTAACTCATTGTTATTGATGGAAATAATGTTATCTATTCATGATTACTAGGCCTTGTATCCGAGCGGAGCTCGTCTTTACTTGGATACGGCCGGTCTGTGCACGTGCCTGAGGTCCCGGGATTCAGGTCGGGGCGTGACACACATTTTTGATAAGGCATACAAACTTAGGTGAGAGGTTACATAACTGAATATAATTGCCAAGCTGCCACAGTATATACCATGTGCGACTTTCCTAGGAATAATAAGGTTAGTCCCAATCCCTCTTGCTCTCATGGCACCTCGTATCGCTAAAGTCTCTTCCAAGTGCTTGATGTTCCAGTGTGCTCCTAGTATAGGCTAGGTTGCGCTTTGCGGTGGTGTGCATCAACTATAGCTTAGGCTTCTTGGATTTATGAGCAACATCGAACCAAGAAGTAGGAGGTAGTTCGTTGGTTGAATTAGCTCCGTGTAAACACGTTGTTTATCTTTGAAGCATCTCTGATTTTTCTCGAGCAATAAGTTCCAGATGATGGCCTTGGAAGTGAGGTCCCAGCTCATTCGGGTCTCTTATCTCACTAGCTTGGAAAAGTCAGACGTTCCCCACAGATATCGCATCTCTGATGGGGATGGCCTGTGCCCGTATAGATAACCGTAGTGCGCCCATACCTCAGAGAAGTACTGACCATTGAGCAGCAACTATTCCGTTATTTCATCTTCCCTTTCACAGAGGTAGCATTTGGTTCTCTCTTCCTACCAATTGCGTTTTGCCAAGTTCTTCAGCGTGAGGATTTTATCTTTTTGCTCCATCCAAGAAAATAGCTTGATTTTCAAGGGACATGCATGTTTCCAAAAGGATCTCGGTAAGGAACCTTGCACTCCATCTATTCGGAATTGGTATAGAGATTTGACCGTGAACTACTGATTTGGGGTTAGCCTCCAAAGCCTACGGTCTTCCCCTGTATTATCGTTGTAGGTTAGATTTTCTTGTATGCGTTGTAGCATGTTAGGCGAGTCCGAGGAAAAAGGACCTAGTCGTAGAATTAGCTTCCCTCATGCGAGGAGATTGTGCACCCCCCGCACGGAATGGGTTTCTACGTCTATTGGTGTGGAGAGCTTAAGGAGCTGGGCTCATGACTCTTTCCCCTCTACATAGTTGTTAAACCAAACGCTGATTGTATCTCCTGTTTCAGGAATCATATTTATGTTGGTCATGACTAGGTCTCTTTGGTCCATAATTCCTTTCCAAAAAAAAGATGTTGATCTAGGTAGGGTTAATGCCATTTTTTGTCCCAGAAAACACGACCAATGTTCATTTCCATCCCAAAAGTTTAAAATTTGTTCAATACGGTCCACATCAGCATATACTGCCACTTATCACTCCATATTAGCAAAATAACGACCTAAACATAATAATAAAAGGATTACATGCATTTCATTGGTATTCCACATGACCGCCACGTCAGCAATAGGGACCAAAAATGCCAAAATACGGAATATATAGGGACCGAAAATGTCAAAATATGCAATACATAGGGACCATATTAAACAAATTTTGAATTTTGGGATGGAAATGAATATTGGTCCCATTTTCAGGGACCAAAAATGACTTTACCCCATCTAGGTACCCTCTTGAAGGGGTCGATGTAAGAGTTGTGGAAGTAGGTCTTCTATATGATTATCTGGCAAATCCCTGCTTCACATCTTAAAAGCCTCCACCACCACATTCTAAGCAATGCCTCGTTGAAAGCCTTGAGGTTGATGATTCCCTATCCCCCTTGATCCTTTGGTTTGCCCAAATGCTGTCATTTCACTAATCAATATGCTTTGGGTCCCTGGTTAATTTGCTCCCCTCCATAGTGGAAGTTTGTATATAGACATCTAGTAGTTGGGTATTGCCATGAGGAAGGCGTTGAGTAAAGTGACTCGACATCCCAATGATAGCAGGCTGCCCCTCTATGTGCCAAGCCTGTTGCTCACTTTCCTGATTAGTTTTAGCCAGTCCTCTTTTCTCGGCCGCCGTCATGTTCGCAAGATCCCTAGGTAGTTTAGAGGAAGTCAAGTTATTTGGCATCCCATCATCCGTACTAGGTCTCTTGGATTTGCTTCTGTCCTTCCAACGGGGAATATGGCACACTTGGCGTAGTTTATTTTTAGACCCGATAGTCCCTCAAACAGGTAAAATCATTTGTGTCACCCAAACTAAGGACTAGGAGATCATCTACGTATTGTAGTGTATTGATCTGTGTGTCTTCGTTTCGACGTATCTTGTATCCTCTGAACAATTATGAATGTGATGCATTGTCGAGCATTGTTGTAAAAACATCAGTAGCGATGATGAAGAACAGGGGGAAAAGGCGTCCCCCTATCGAAGCCCTCTCTGGTGTCGGATGTAACCCCTGGGGGTGCCATTAATCAGGAAGCGGGACTTGGATGTGCAAAGGATTGCTTGAATCCAACCTCGCCATCATGATCCAAAACCCTGGTGTTGAGGACCTCCAATAGGAATTCCCAGTCAGCAGTATCAAAAGCCTTCCCAAAGTCGATTTTCATCATGACATCAGGTTTCAACTGTCTCTAGCTACATACTTCAGTTTCCTTGTTGGGCCTTCCTAGTTCATGTCATCACTCCAAGTCTTTTATTATTTGAATGGGCAACATAAACACCATCATATCCTTCCTTGGTGTTTCATACTTCACCCTAGGTATGAAGTACAACTTCTTCTCATTGATGATCAACATCCTACCGAAAATGAGGAACCACAATACACTTTGCAAGTGTGAGAAAAGCGACACCTAAGATGACATCAAAGTCATCCGATAACATCACCATCAAATTGGCAGGAATGCTCTAGTCTCCCATTAATTAGGTTATCTCTCAAAATTTGTGCTCATCTTCCTCTCCTTACCCTTTTCCTTGGTTATTGTCTCCATGGTGTTACCCTTTGATGTACTTTTGAGTCTACCTATGGCAATGAATGAAGACAAGTCTTGGACACTATCTTCTTACCTTTAACTAAGTCCATCCTCACAATATAAAGAGAATGTTAAACAAATGATTGACGCCGGGCAGGATAGTGATTAACCTGAGGACGGTGGCAACCAAGGGATTGTCAAAAGAGCAAGTAAGGGGGAAGACAAAACAGAGAAAATAGTCTATGAAACTATAAAGGAAAAGTATTATTCAATATTTAATGACTAAAATTCAACCCACAAGCCTGGTTTAAATATCTTCAAAAAACTAACCTAGAAACCTATCACCTTATCCAAATTTTGATTAAAAACTAAAACTAATCTAATTTAAAAACCCTAAACAAATTAGATAACTCCTAAAAATACAAGATCAAATCGGATTCAAATCATATCCTAAATTGGCATACGAAGTATTACCAAAGATAGAAAAAAAACACCAAAAAATGAAGAAACGACGGGGAAAATAGTAGAATTTGAGGATGAAGGAAAGGTCCACCAAGCAAAGCTGGTAGATCCCACATTCGCGTCGAGACGAGTTTTTCGAATTGGGGTTAAGCCCGAATCCGATGCATGTAGCCAAAGTTATGGCCAAAAAATCGAGCCGTGTCTAAAACTCTTCCCAATCACAGAATTTGCTCGATTACCTTCAGCCTTTACGTCGGTCCGCAAATTCGTGTTATGCTAAAGCTTGCATGGTGCAATCAGACAGTTTAGTATCGTCTAACTCGGGTTCTCCTACATCATTGATCCTCTTCTAACATGCTTATATATTTTGGTGTTGTTTGTTTGGCGGGATTTAGAATCCAACGTATTTGCAAATACCATAATTTTATAAATCCAGTGTTTGTTTGATTGGATTCCAAAAGCACTTGTAAAATCAAATCCCATGGATAAGGGATTTGGTTTTATTGTCGAACCAAATCCTGGATTTTGGATTTCATGGCTTATGTTGTGCACGTGAGGCTAAGGGATAATGGGATTTCGGACTCTCTCTATCTCCGACCCTACCACTTAGCCTTCATGAGCGCCGTCGCCGCTTCCCCAGTGCTGCCACCCCTCCTTCCCGAGCACCGCCACCCCTCCTTCTTAACTGCTTTATCGGTCATATGTTGGAGTATCCGGTAATAAGAACATCCCACTGAGTGCACGCCGAGCCCCCATCGTCTTCCCCATAGATATAGGTAACGTAGAGATTGGAAGGAAGCTTGCGGATGGGGTCAACTTCACTCGTAAGCGCCAGTCGGCAAAGGACGAGGGCGAAGAGCGCGATGGCGAGTACGCTGGACATGGATTCACGCTGGTGATTTTTTTTTCTTTTGAGGAAAAGTAATATATATGTTATCATATTTAATATAAAAATTATTTATCAAAAATTTGAAATGATAATGAATACACATTATCAAGAAAGAAAAGGATAAAAGAGATGAAAATAAAAGGATATGATAGAGAAGAATTTGGATAAACACGCGGAGTCACCCCGGCTCGACACGTGGAAGGATCCAGGCCCTCGATTTTATACAACCAGAGCGGACCTCCTCGGGTCGTTAGACAGTTTCGGTCGCCACAACTTGATCCTCAAAACACCTCCTCGGATAGCTACATACAACTACCCCCTCAGGATCTTGAAGTGATTCCCCAATAGTGTTCCGAACGGAAAGCTCTACGTCCCGAGCCCATCTCTTCCTTGCTGAAGCACTTATCACCGAGGTGATCCGAGGGGATTATTGAAGAGCCTTAAACCATTCTAGAAGAGCTAATGAGCTGGCATCCGAAGGGGGCACGTGTGATCAAGTTCAGAAGCCTGTAAATAGTAGATACCTCCCACCAACCAAAGGGGACTCTTTAGACACTCCTGGATCTCTCTCTCTATCTCCCTTAACCCCCTTCCCCTCTCATGTACTTCAAAAAGCATCAATAGTGGATCTCTTTTCTCCCAAATGGGAAACTCGTGGTTTTCTCCCTCGATTTTTGGGGTTTCCATGAAAAATCTTTGTGTCCTTTCCTTTTGCTCAATTTTTCTTGATTTTTATTGGATCTTCCCCAAAAAACCTATTACAAATTCAAATGTTAGCCAAATTTGGGGATTTTTCCTAACTTTGAGTTAACATTTTGAAGCCGTCTATGGGGACTCGACTAAGAAGTCATGGCAACTACAAAAAGATCAAGACATAGCCAGAACCAGAAACAAGCGAAGACTACCCACCTTTCCCATGCCGCCATTGAGGCGATGCACCCACTACAGAGGCAATTCCCCCCACTCTAGTCGAATCGCCTCCAGCCGTAGCGGATGTCCCTCTAGTTTGTGCTTGCTTCTTGGAGGTTGCCGAGGAGCGCCTCAAAGCCATGGAGCAGCAAATCGTTGATCTCACGCATACCATGATGGCAGTAGAACGTCATGTCTCCCAGGCGACAGTGCCACGCATCCCAACTCCCCATCTAGAAAACCGCGCGCATTCAGCAGTTCATTCACCCCGCCCTCGGGTTCCGACGCCGTAACGAGATGTAAGTCGCCACACTTCATCCCGAACTTCTTCTTCACCTCGCTTGAAGAGAAGGTACCGCTCTAGATCTGGAACAGGAAACAAAAGGAGGAAGCAAGTCACCCCATGGGGAGAATCCGAGTCCCCGGAGCCGTACATCACTTTCCACCTCGAAAAGCGGTCTCGGCGCATCGATCGCGAGTCCTGCACTCTTTCCCTCAGAAAACATCCCCGCACCCTGATCGAGAGGCTGCAATTTCCCTCCTCGGGAAAATATCTTTACGCTTTGATCGCAAGATTATAATTTTCCCCTCTTGGAAAAATATCTTTGCGCTTTGATCGCAAGATTATTATTTCCCTCCTTGGAAAAATATCTTTGCGCTTCGATCGCAAGATTATTATTTCCCTCCTCGGGAAAATATCTTTGCGCTTCGATCGCAAGATTATTATTTCCCTCCTCGGGAAAATATCTTTGCGCTTCTATTGCGATATTATAATTTCCCTCGTCGGAAAAATATCTTCTCGCTCTGATCGCAGGACTGTAAGTTTCCCTCCCTGGGAAAATATCTTTGCGCATCGATCGTAAACTTATTACTTTCCTCCTCAGGAAATGTCTCCGTGCCATGATCGCGAGGCTATAACTCCCCTCCTCGAGAAGTGACTATGTGCCTTGATCGCAAGCCTAAAATTTTCCTCCTCGGAAAAATATCTTCGCGCTCTGATCGCAGGACTGTAAGTTTCCCTCCCCGGGAAAATATCTTTGCGCGTCGATCACAAACTTATTACTTTCCTCCTTAGGAAATGTCTCCGTGCCATGATCGCGAGCCTAAAATTTCCCTCCTCGGAAAAATATCTTCGCGCTTTGACCACAGGACTATAAGTTTCCCTCCCCGGGAAAATAACTTTGCTCCTCGATCACAAGATTGTACCCCCCCCCCCCCCCCCCCCCGGGCCCCGAAACGTGGTCATTGCGCCTCGATCGCGACCCCTCAACTTTCCTCCTTGGGAAACAACTTCGCGCTCTGATCTCGAGGCAATAACTTCCCCCTCGGAAAGACATCTCCAGCATCTTTATCGCGAGATTGTAATCTTCCCTCTAAGGAAACATCCCTACCCCCTAATAGTGAACTATTAAACCACCACTCCGGAAGCGAAGCTCCACGATTCGTTCGACATTTACCTTTTCAAGAAAACTCATTTGGGGCCAAAAATTCCGTTCACAAAAGACAACATTACGAATTCAAAGAAAGCAGGTTAAAAGATTTCATATACACATCTGGATCTAAGGTTACAAAATAGGAGTATCAAATACACCCTCGTGGTCAAAGAGATTTCAAAAAAAGAAAAAGTACAATATGACCGGATCACAGCAGAGTGGGAGCATCTTCGGGAATGACTAAAGGAGCTACGGGATCCCCTCCCGCCTCTTCTGCACTTGGGACCACCTCACGAGCAGCCTCCCGAGGGCCCGCTGCCAAAATGTCTTCTGGCAAAGACACCTCTTTAGTTGGGGCAATTTCCTTACGAAGAAGCCCCTCCGGAGTTTGTCCCACAAGAATCAAAGGAGTCACATAATTCCAACAAGGAGAAGAAAAACATCAAGTCCCTATCTCTCTCCATTTCGACTTCATCCGAAGAGGATTCTTCATCTAGAAGTTCATCGTCAGTTTCAACGTTTGGGTCGTCTCCAGCAAGGGTTTTGAAGGCTTTCTTGTAGGATAAAGTGTTGAAGTCTACAGAAACTGACTGCAACATCTCCTCAGGCACAACCTTCAAAACCAATTCCCGAAGGACCTTGAAGGCCTCTTCACCACCCTTGAGGAAGCCGGCCCCATAACCTTTGTCTTTGTCTTTATAAAAAGAAGAGATATTCTCCAGATCCCGTATCCGATCATAGCAAAGGTTTAGACTCTCCTGCATGGAAGCCATCTCGGCCAAAGCTCACTCCATTTCCTCGACAACAGCTTCCTTTTCAGCACCCGCCTGGACAAGGAAACTATTCTTTTCTTCCAAGTCCTTGAAGAGCTTGTCCTTCTCCTGCTGCAAAAGAGTTACCTCCCTTTTTGCCAAATTCAAATCCGAGGAGAACTTCTCGACCTCAGCCTTGGTAGCAGAGAGACTTTCCTCAGCTTGCAGACACCTATCTTCAAACGATTATTTGGATAACCTAATCTGCTCCACTCCTTCCTGAAGCCCTTTGACCTCTTCGGAAAGGGTTTTGATGCGCTCTTCCAGCCCTAGCTTCTCCTGCAGCAACCTTTGGCATTGCACTGCTAACAAGTCAAAGGAGTCTTGAATCTTGTCCTTCTCTCCTTTCAGAAGGGAGAAGTCAGCCTGAAGCCTGTGCTTCTCAGCCTCTAAAGTCGAGACCGCAGTACGGACGCTACGTCCCCTCTCTAGAAGACTGGCGGCGCGATCCATCATAGCGATACTCTGTGACAATGGTATAAACAGGTTAGGTCCTATTTACTTAAAGACTTCTAAGAATTAAAGCATGGGAAAGCTTAGAGAAATGGCAGATAAGTGCATGTGGGCCGCCAATTCACCCTTCTCGAGACACTGCAACCGAGCCTCGATCTCATCTATTCGAAAGAGCTCCTAAGAAATAGCCGCCAACACTGGGTTGTGGCAAAGGAGGCCGTCGAACGGGTTAAACCTAAGCCCCGAGGAGCTCCTCGAAGCCTGGCCAACATTTGCGGATTCTGTTGCAGGCCCCTTCAGTTTGGCGATGGTTGTGGTTGTCGCAGCCTCAGGGCCCTCGCCCTCGGAATGAGCCATAGCCTGGCGTTGGGGTCCATCGGAGATAGGGGAGGTACTTGCCCCCGCCTCCTAGTTTCGGCAAGAAATGTCTAGCGCCCTCTGAATCTCTTGCAGTAAAAGATCACCCGAGTTGAGCGACTCAAAAGAGATACTTACAGGAGAAATGCTACTTCCTACGCGAATCCCCTTTCTTCTCTCGAGGATTGGGATGTTATCCTCTTCAAAAGGATTTTCTTCTCCCGCAGGAGGGGCAACAGCGACTTCCTCATCCTCCTCCGGAATAACGACGAGGGGAACAAATTTCTTCCTCATAACAGATTTCTTGGTTCGCTTCGAGGGCCGCCTTTCCCAGCATTCTCATTTACTTCGCCTTGTTCAGATTCCGGCTCTGTTACCAAGCGAGGAGCCTCCTCAGATTGTCCCCCCAGCGCCCCCTTGGTCCCTTTCCCTCTCTGAAGGTACCTCCTCTCTCTCTTGAGGGGGCTCGGAAGGTTGGCTACCCAACGCAACTGTCTTCCGCTTTTTCTTTTCAAGCCTCACTGCCCTTAGCTTTGCTTCATTAGCTCTTACTCCAGCCAATAAGATGTTCAAGGTAGACTTTCCTTCTTCCGGATTCCCTACCGAAGAAGACAAATAGAGGAGAGCGTGTCAAATCAAAAATCTATCAGGCCACTAATAAAAGGAAAAGTTGAAACGGGCCCTACCAAGGGCCAAATAAAGGCCGCAGGCTCGTAGGATCTCAGCGGTCAAGTATTTATCAACAGGAATATCAGAGCACTCTTTAAGCTTCTTATATTATGATTCCTCCTCGGGTGAAAACTCCTTCTTATCCAACAGAAGGAGCCTAGGAGAACCCTACTAAGTCCGAACCCCTAAACCCTCTTTATTGGAGACAAAAAAGAACTTTGTCTTCCATGCCTTTATGGAAAAGCGAACGAAACCGAGGAACCGCCTATTCGGACGAGCTCCAAAATAATACCAATCGGTATTATACCTCTCCTTACTCAAGCCAAAGAAGAGTTTAAACTGAGGCACTGTGTTTTCTATTCCACTATAGGTACAAGTGATAACGAAGCTACAAAGACACCTCTAGGAATTGAGAGCTAGTTAAGAAGGGCATATATAATACCTTATAAATATCTAAGAAAAGTTGAGGGAAGGGGAGACTAAGACCAGCCAGCAGCGCATCGTAATAACTCGCGATTTCACCTTCCTCAGAAGGGGAACTTGCGCACTCAGAAGGAGCTACTCTATATTCCATCAGAGAAACAACTCCGGTAATCTTATAATCCAAAGCTATCTTGTGAATCTATTTGGGCGGAAGAAGATTGGGATAAGCGGAAGAACAAGCCTCTGGTTTCTTAGCAACATCGGGAATGGTTTCAAGTGTTAAAACAAAAGAAGCAACAAGAGAAGAGACAGAGGAAGGAACAAAGGATGAAGAAGGCGCAGTACCTGAAGCCATGAGGGAAGTCCGGATGAGCACACAAGAATCTTTAAGCATATAACGCCAAACAGAGTGAAAGATGATGAACTTGGGTCTCTTGAGGGGGAAATCCTCTTTGAAATAGCAATCCAATCGGAGCAACAATAATCTAACTGCTTCAAAACTCTTCAATGGTCCAGATACATCCCTCAATCTACACACAATCCTAGCCGAACACATGGACTAGCAAATGACGGCTCTGATCGAGGCGCAACAAACGGACGAACCGGATGGAAGCCACGTGGACCATTGATGGGATTGATGCAATCATTTCCCTAACGGCGCTTCCGAAAAGAAGAGTAAGAGAGATAAAAAGGTGCAATGCATTTATTGCGCCCCTCCGCCTCCCTCGACGATGGCCCCTTGTCTACCTACACGAAGTACAGTCAAAACCTATGAAACTTGCAACGCAAGATTCCTCACAACCAAACCACTAAACGATGTTCCGAGCCTTGCACCGAAGCACGTACGCCTCACCGCCTCACTTACGGAGATCCCTTCCAAGAGTCCTCGGAATAATCATGTTAGACTCCCTGAGTCACCTCTTATATGCTTAGCTCGCGCAAGCATACTTGGGGGGGGTGGGGGGACTAATGATAGAGAAGAATTTGGAGAAACACGTGGAGTCACTCCTGCTCGACACGTGGAAGGATCTAGGCCCTCGATTTTATACAACTAGAGCGGACCTCCTGGGTCGCTAGACAGTTTCGATCGCCACAACTTGATCCTCAAAACACCTCCTCAGATAGCCACATACAGCTACCCCCGCAGGATCTTGGAGTCATTCCCCCACAGTGTTCCGAACAAAAAGCTCTACGTCTTGAGCCCATCTCTTCACTGCTGAAGCGCTCATCACCGAGGGGATCCAAGGGGATTACCGAAGAGCCTTGAACCATTCTAGAAGAGCTAATGAGCTGGCATCCGAAGGGGACATGCGTGATCAAGTTCAGAAGCCTATAAATAGCATATACCTCCCACCAGCCAAAGGGGACTCTTTGGACACTCTTTGACTCTCTCTCTCTCTCTCTTAACCCCTTTCCCCTCTCATGTACTCCAAAAAACGTCAATAGTGGATCTCTTTTCTCCCAAATGGGAAACTCCCCACATAAAATCTTGGTGTCCTTTCTTTTTGCTCGCTTTATCTTCCCAAAAAAAACCGCTTAAAAATTCAAATATTAAAAAGCCAAATTTAGGGATTTTCCCTAAGTTTGAGTTAACAGGATAAAAAAAGGATAGACATTAGTGTTAAAAGGATAAAAAAGATAAAAAAACATAAAAAAATAAAATAAAAAAAGATACAAAATTTAAAAGTGTGTAATATATTTAATAAAATTATTAAAAATAAAAATAAATTATAAAAAACATAATTATATATCAAATTAATTAAATATATACATAGTTATTTTTGCTATAAATAATAACATTGATTAGGGTTTTTTATATGGTCCCCAAGATGATGGTAACCTTACAATACGGTGTTTGTATCATATGTTTTCAAAATCGAGATTTACAAATCATCAAATACAATATAACTTGTTAACGAGATTTTCGGGATGATCCCAAGAACCACGTAAACACTTAAATTTATAAGGGGTTTTTCGGGGAAAAGATCCAAGAAGGTCAAGAAAGAGAGAATCAAGAAGACAAACACCAGGGTTTTAACGTGGAAAACCCCTTGAATCGGGGAAAAACCACGGGTCTCCAAGCTTGGGAGGAGAAATTCCACTATGAGCTATTCTTTTACAAGGAGAGAAAGGGAGAGTGTGTGTACAAGGGGTTCCATCTCTTTACAAGTGAGAGGCCTTGGCTATTTATAGGCCTGAATCTTGACCTCTTCGGTTCTTCGGTTCAGCTGTTGTTCCTTCCAGAAGGGCTCAGAGCTCCTCGGCAAAGAGAGAAGAGGAGTCTCATTCGGAAGGCTTGTTTGGAAATCTCTTCGGAAGGTTTGCTTGGGAGACCATTTGGAAGCTGTTTGGGAGTTCCTTCGGGAGACTCTTCGGGTAGCTCTTTAGGTAGTCCTTCGGGTAGCTCTTCGGGTAGCTCTTCGGAAAATTCTTTGGGGGAGAATGGGTTTGGATCCGTGTTAGCAATCTGAGGGTGCGGAATCTTCCACATATCGGGTCGAGACATTTCCACGTGTCCATGCCGATTTTACCCTTATCATCAGTCCCCCCTCTAGTATGCTTGCGTGAGCTAAGCACACTGGCGGTGGCGTGATGTTTTCCGAGGAGTACTTCGGATTAGTGGTGTGGAGGAGATACAGGTGCTTCGGTTCTGAATCGGAAAAAGTTCTAAGAGAGCAGGTGAGGAGTCTAATCGTTGATTCAAGGCACATTAAATGCACCGTACCTTTTCAGTTTCTCAAGGCTTCTTTTTCGCAGGCGCCGGTAGGAGTAATGATTGCGACTGTTCCATCGTCGTCTTACGTGGCATGAATCCAGCGTAGCTCCTATTCATGCTTCAACCTGGGCCGTTCATGGCTTGTCCACGCGTCCGGTTCTGATCGCGCGCAGGTTGGAGGAGTGATCTGAGCCTTTGGGAGAAAATAACATTTGTTATATTCTCCCCCATCACGCCATCCTTTTCGAAAAGGTTTTTCCCTCTCAAAGGATTGCGATCGTCTTCTTCATTGCGAGCTCTGGTGATTTGCATGCGTAGAGGTTTTCCAGTGCTCATCAGATCATCATTCATGGCTTCAGATGAGCCATCCTCTTCTTCTACTCCTTCTCCTGTTTTTCCACCAGTTGAACCTCTTGTTCTAGCTCTTGAGACTGTTTCGGATGTTGTCAAAAAACCAGATGCCTGCTCTTCATCTTTCCCCAACCTTCTCTCTTCGAAAGCGGTCCATAAAATTGCTTTAACGTATAGGATTACCAGGACTGAGTCTTTTTTAAAGTATAGAGTTCCAGCACCTTTGGAGGGTGCGAGTTCACCGTCTGAGGATGGTGAAATCGCAATTTACTATGATGCCCTTCTTGCTGGTCTTCGGTTACCCTTCCTGAAGCTTTTTGTAGACATCTTTAGGGAATTCGAGGTTTGTCCTTCCCAATTAGCCCCGAACTCGTGGAGGTGTCTATGTGGATTTGTAATTATGTGTTGTTATCACAAACTCGAGCCCACTGTTTCTCGATTTAAGCTCTTCTTTGGCTTGAGCAAGGAGAGACACACCGATTGGTACTATTTTGGGGCTCGGGGGAATAGGAGATTCCTCGGCCCTGTCCCCTCTTCAATAAAAGAATGGAAGTCGAAGTTCTTCTTTGTATCTAGAACCGAGGGGTTGGGGGTTTGGACCCAGTGGGGTTCTACGAAGCTTCTTCCCTTGGAAAGGAAGGATTTTATGCCGGAGGAGGACTCCGAGTTTCAAAAGCTCAAGGAGTGGCTCGATATTCCTGTTGATAGATATTTGACTAATGAGATCCTGCAAGCCTGCGATCTTTATCCGGCCCTGGGTAGGGTCTTTGTTTTGTCCTCTTTCTTTTCTCCAATGTTCTGGTGCCTTTCTGTTTTTCCGAAGGGTTTTCTCTATATCTCTTTGCAGGTAAACCGATTGAGGTGAAGACTGCACTGAGCATCCTCTTGGCGGGAGTGCGGGCCAATGAGGCCAAGCTGAGATCAGCGAAGCTTGAAAAGAAGAAGAGGAAGGCTTCGGTGTTGGGCGGTAAGCCTCCCAAGTCTCTTAAGACTGGGGAGGGCGCTCCTGCTGCCGAGGAGAAGACCCCTGAAGTGGTAGGGGAGCAAACTGAGGAGCCTCTTCGAGAGGAGGAGAGGAGGCATGTTGAAGCAAGTGTTCTTTCGCGAAAAATTCTGAAGCGGAATCAGAAGACAGTTGCCTCGAAGAAGAAGGCAGTATCCATAATTGTGGTTCCCGAAGAGGAGGAGGGAGGTGAGGTAGCTCCCCCTGCGAGGGAAGAGGCTATTTCTGAAGAAGATCTCGTTCCCCTCAGTGAACGTAGAAAGGGGGTTCGTGCTGCAAGCAATGTTTCTACTGTGAGTGTTTCCTCTGAGCCACTTGACTCGGGGGGCCTTTTGCTGCAGGAGATCAAGAATGCTCTGGATTCCGCTTGCGATGCCGCGGAGCCTGGTAGCCAAGGAATTGCTTGTCCTGAAGGGGGGGAGCCAGAACATGCCTCGGTCCCTCCTTCAGACAAGATGAAGGGCCCGGCGACCGAAGCGGAAGATGTGGGCCAGGCTTCCGGGGGCTCTATGGGGCTGAGGTTCAATCCATTCGATGGCCTCTTGTGCCATGATCCAGCGTTGGCGGCCATTTCATTAGAGCTTCTTCGGACCGAGGAAATGGAATCCCGGTTACGGTGCCTTGATGAGGTCGAGCTGGCGGTCCACATGCGTCTAGCCGCAGTTTCGGTAAGTTTTTTGCAACTTCTGTCTTTGAAGGATTTTTGATGTTTGGATAACGTGTACCATCTTTCCAGAGCGGGGTGATGATGGACCGAGCTGCCTGTTTTCTGGAGGCAGGTCGCAATCTCCGAGGTGCTGTGTCGAGCCTAGAGGCGGAGAACCAGAGGCTTCGTACTGATTTTTCTCTCTTGTTGGGGGAGAAGAACAGGATTGAGGGGTCTCTTAACTCGTCATCTGGGCAGTGCCAACGGCTGCTGGAAGAGAAGTTGAAATTGGAGGGTCGTGTGAAGACCCTTTCTGAGAAGGTGAAGGAACTTGAAGAGGTGACGGAACAGATCAAGCTATCCAAGGAAAGCTTTGAAGAATGGTGTCTTGCTGCCGAGGCGAATCTTGCTTCTTCCAAAACCGAGGTCAAAAAGCTCTCCTCGGATCTGTATTCTGCCAAACAATCAATCCTTCTTCTTCAAGGGGAGAAAGACAAGTTGGCGAGGGAGATCGGGGAGAAAGATGGTTCCCTCGCCCGAGTGGGTGCTGAAAGAAATGCTGCGGTAGGGGAGAAGGACAGCGCTCTGAAGGAGATGGCCTCCCTTCAAGAGACTCTGGACCTCTGCTATAATCGCATAAAGGAACTGGAAGCCGTTTCTGCCTTATATGGGGAGAAGGATCTGGGGCCGGCTTTCAGAAAGGTGGCGAGGAGGCCTTCAAGATTTTTCGAGAGTTGGTGTTGAAGGATGTTCCTTCTGAAGTGTTGGGGACGATCTCCATGGACTTCAACACTCTGACGTATAAGCAGGCCTCAAGACCTTAGCCGGAGAGGACAAACGTGGAGACAGATGACGAGCTCCTGGATGATGGGCTCTCTTTAGATGAAGCCGAGGAGGAGGGTAAGACTGCGGATGCTTTCTTCTTCTTGCAGTTCTTCTGTGACTCATTGTTTTGACGATTGCAAATCTTGCTCCCGAGGCCGCTCGTGGTAGAGAGACAGTTTCAACAGGTGAAGCACCTTTGGGGGATGCTTTCGTGCTTAGTTGTGGGGAGGAAGGGGGATCCGAAGCGAGGGGAGATGATGGGGGGGAGCCGCCTTGATGTTTCCCTTTGTCGCCGTAGAGAGTCATTCTGTTCTTTTTTTTTGGTGGCATGTATAGTTTTTGCTTATGACGTCGGTGTGAACACTTCAAATGCATTGTCAATGCTTAAAGAATTCTGAGTTGCTTTCTCTATTTTTGCGTCTGTCTTTCTCTTAAACTTGGCGGAAAAATATCTTTTGAAGTAGAAGTATCAAAACTTCATTTTTGAGGAGGGATCGCAGCGGTTCGCGATCGAGGTGCGGAACCTTGATTTCGAAGGGGAATCGAAGCGGTTCGCGATCGAAGCGTAGAACCGTGATTCCGAGGGGGAATCGAAGCGGTTTGCGATCGAAGCACAGAACCGTGATTACGGGGGGGAATCGAAGCGGTTCGCGATCGAAGCGCAGAACCGTGATTCCGAAGGGGAATCGAAGCGGTTCGCGATCGAAGCGCAGAACCGTTATTCCGAGGCGTCCCCCTTTGAGGCATTACCTTTGGACTGTGGGTGCGTTGTACTAGGGCAAAAGTGGAATTTCATTGATAATACTTCCTTAGTGCTTCGGAATGGAAAGGACGTTTCAACTTCTTTCCATCCATCTTGCCAAGTCGATAGGTGCCTGGCCTCACAATTCCTGTTACAACGTAGGGACCTTCCCAGTTTGGGGTTAGTTTTCCTGTCTTGCTCTTGTTTCCCTCGAACTTGTTTTCTCGTAAGACCAAATCCCCCATCTGGAAAGTGACCTCCTTTACTTTTGCATCGTAAAACCTTTTTACTTTCTGGCGATAGGTCGAGGCTCAGAAATTTGCTATGTCCCTTTTCTCCTCCAGGAGATCTAGTTCGGCTCTGGGTTGCTCCTCGTTAGTTGCTTGGTCGAATGTTTGCGTCCGTAGAGTAGGAATCTTAATTTCTGGAGGGATTACTGATAAGTGTTCAAATGAGCATCATTTATATATGAAATTCATGCATATTATCTTATGTTTTGGAGGAATATTGGCCCGCCGGTGCTCAAAAAGGCTTTGTTTTTGTAAACAGGGCAGAAAACAGCAATCTCGAGAGAAAGGAAGTGTTTTCAAGAGAATGCGGGCCAAAGTAAGCGAAACGGAGCTGAAAGAAAGTCCATACGGAGTCACATACGGACCCGTATGGACCTGGGGATTCATACGGACTCATGAACGGACTGACAGAACCCCGTACACGAGGACCTGAGAGGTATACGACCCCGTACGCTAGTCCGTATGGGAGTCCGTATAAGGTATGTACGGGGTCGTATGAAACACATACTGGGTCGTATGTCGTAAAACTGCAGCTGCGATTTCGGCCGAATCAAGGGCAAAGTCGGGAAATACACCCAAAACCCTAGAGGGGGGTATAAATAGAAATGTTAAGGAGGGTTTTGGGGCATCTTGGAGGGGGATTGGAGCCAAAGCATCAAGGAGGAAGAAGCTATCATCATCTTCTCCATCATCTTGGAGGAGATTGAAGAGGAGAAGGATCAAGAGGGCTAAAGAGAAGAAGAAGGGGCTAGAGAGAAAGAGGAGATCCACCAACGGTCATCATCAAGGGTTTGTGTTTCATGAATCCTATGTTTGATTTCTCCTTTGACATTGGTTGTAACTCTCCATTGATGGAGAGCTAAACTCTTGATACTTGGGTGTTGATGAACCTTTGGATTATGGTTAATTGATATTGTCTCTTCTATGTTGATTGCTTGGTTGAGTGCATTATGGTCTATTGAATGTATTGTATGGTGAAAGTATTAACCTCTCTACGTTGCGAGAGCCCGGAGAGGTTTCTCTAGTCCATGTGGGGGAAGAAGCGAGCGCACTCCCCGCGTATAGACAAACTTCAATAGAGAGGGCTAGGAGTACACTGGGAACCCGGGTACTAAGGCGAGCAACTCCTTTAGATGTCTTATTCCCTTAGTCCTTCCAAGAGATAGGTTCTCTAGAACTTAACTAGTGAGGGTACTAGGTTGAGTAATCACCCTCGAGCGAGGGGATGAAATCATATTAGGAACCCTTGGCCAATGATTCACCAAGATTCAACATAGAGAGCATTATCCGCATCTAAGGAAATCCAAAGGGGATTCAATTGCCCAAGTATCCCCTTCATCAATTGAACATCTTCAAGATCAATTATACTTGTTAATTTGCATTATTAGTTTCAGAATTAGATTTAGTGTCATCAACCCAATTCGATTGGCTAGATAATAGACAAATAGCTACTACTAGTATTTTCTTTCTCCCTGAGGATTCGATACCTGACTTTTCAATAGTCCACTCTACTACTTGATTCGACCCGTACACTTGCGGTTAGAACGCATCAATTACCGCCTCTACCCCGAAGGTGAGGGCAAATGGTGTTTCTCCGGTAGGCGTTCGGGCGGTGGTTCGGTATGCCCATAAAGTCCCTGGCACTTCTTCTGCCCACGAGGAGCCATTGTTAAGAACCCTGGTTTTCAGGCTGTGGGGGAGGGTTCGGTTGGTGACTTCAACTTGCCCATTCGCTTAGGGGTGGGTAACGGATGTGAGCCTATGCTCAATTCCGAGTTCTTCGCAGAAAGCTTTGAACGCGGAATTGGCGAACTGGCGGCCATTATCTGTTATGAAGGCTACGGGGACTCCGAACCGACAAACAACTTATTTCCAAAGAAAGGCCTGGCAAGCCTTCTCCGTAATTGAAGATAGGGGCTCTGCTTCCACCCATTTTGTAAAATAGTCGATCGCGACTATTAAGAATTTTAACTGCCGGGCGGCCACTAGGAAGGGACCAAGGATGTCTACTCCCCAGAGGGCAAATGGCCTCGTGCCCACGATTGGTGTTAGGTAAGTGGTAGGTTTCTTCTAGACATTAGAATGCCTTTGACATGCGTCGCATTTCAAAGCAAACTCGATAGCATCCTTAGACAAAGTTGGCCAGTAGTAACCTTGCCGAAGAACTTTGTGGCTGAGGGCTTTGCCGCCTTGATGATCTCCCGTTATTCCTCCGTGGATCTCTTTGAGGACGCGGTTCGCTTCGGAGGGTCGCAGACACTTCAAGAGAGGTAATGAGTAGGACTTCTTGTAGAGTTGTCCATCTATAATACTGAAGCGGGTGGACTGGACGGAGATACTTCGGGAGAGCTTGGGGTCTGGTGGAAGTGTTCCGTCCTTGAGATAGTCTAAGATGGGATCCATCCAATAGGGTCCGTCTTCTATGTTGAGGAGCTCTTCGAGGGGACGGCATTCAATTGTCCTGGTTGTTAGGTGTTGGATGTTGATGAGCTGCTGGACGTCCCCGTTCGAGGTAGCAAGTTTGGATAAGAGGTCCGCTTCTTGGTTTCGGCTCTGGGGA
Organism: Dioscorea zingiberensis; assembly: GCA_026586065.1. Taxonomy (NCBI): domain Eukaryota; kingdom Viridiplantae; phylum Streptophyta; class Magnoliopsida; order Dioscoreales; family Dioscoreaceae; genus Dioscorea; species Dioscorea zingiberensis. The sequence continues at coordinate 31,394,955 of CM048823.1, forward strand.
CTTTGTTGATGTGAATATTCTGAAAGCTTTTCATGAGATGTTGTACTACAGCTTTGTATTTCAACATATTCTCTTCCCGAGCCTCGAATTCTTCTGTCAGGTGGCCCACCACTAGCTGCGAGTCGGTATTTATCTGTAGGTTTTGGACCCCGAGGCCTCGGGCGAGCTGTAGTCCTGCTATTACCGCCTCGTATTCGACCTCGTTGTTGGTGGCCTTGAAGCTGAACTTGAGGACCGTGGAGGTGTTCCATCCTGAGGGGGAACGGAGTAGTATTCCTGCTCCAGAACTTTCCGCAGTGGCTGAGCCGTCAGCATGCAAGACCCATTGGGAGGAGGAGGCGGGATGTGTTTCCTAGGGGTTCATGATTTCAGGCCCTCGGTTGTGGTGACGGTAAGCTCCGCGATGAAATCTGCCAAAACTTGGGCCTTGATAGCTGTTCGAGGGGCGTAACTGATATCGTACTCCCCTAGCTCGATCACCCATTTTGCTGAGCGGCCCGAGGCGTCGGGCCGGTGGAGTATTTGCTTTAGTGGTTGATCAGTAAGCACCTTTATCTTGTGGGACTGAAAGTATGGGCGAAGCTTTCTGGCTGAGACTACTAGCGCGAAGGCGAGCTTCTCGAGAGGGAGGTACCTCGACTCGGTATCTGGAAGTACCTTACTGATGTAGTATACTGGTTTTGGAGTTTTATTTTCTTCCCTTGTGAGGACTGAACTGACGACCCAGTCTGACACTGCGAGGTAGACGTAGAGTTCTTCTCTTGTCTTCGGTTTGGAAAGGAGAGTGGGTGATTGAAGGTAGTTTTTTAGTTGGTCGAGGGCCCTATCACATTCTTCCGTCCACTGCAACTTTGGTGTCGCCCGAAGGGCACGGAAGAAAGGGAGGTTCTTCTCTCCGGATCGTGAGATGAATCTCCCTAGAGCAGCTAGCCTTCCGTTGAGGCGTTGAATCTCCTTAATGCTTCTTGGGGGCCTGGTGTCCATGATGGCTCGGATTTGTTCGGGGTTGGCTTCGATTCCTCTTTGTGTGATCATAAAACCGAGGAATTTCCCCGAGCGAACTCCGAAGGCGCATTTGTTTGGGTTGAGACTCATGCCATGGGCTTGCAATGCTTCGAAGGTTTCTTGGAGGTCGGAAGCATGGTGTTCGGCTTTTGTACTTTTGACGAGAATATCATCTACGTAGGCCTCGACATTCCTTCTGATTTGCTTTTCAAAGACTTTGTTCACTAGTCTTTGAAATGTCGCTCCCGCGTTGTTTAATCCGAAGGGCATAACCTTGTAACAATACGTCCCTCTTGAGGTGATGAACGATGTCTTTTCCTCATCTTCTTTTGCCATTCGGATTTGATTATATCCTGAGAACGCATCTAAGAAGCTAAGCATCTCGTAGCCCGAAGTGGAGTCCACAAGGTTATCTATTAGAGGTAGGGGATAGCAATCCTTGGGGCAGGCTTTATTAAGATCTGTAAAGTCTACACACATACGTCATTTTCCGTTGGCTTTCTTTACAAGGACAACATTGGAGAGCCATTCGGGGTATTGGACCTCCCTGATGAACTCTGCCTTCAACAGCTTGCTGACCTCTTCCTCGGCGGCTTCAAGGCGGTCCGAGGTGAAGTTCTTTCTCTTCTGAATGACTGGTTTGGAAGAGGGGTCTACTTTTAGGTGGTGCTCTATAACGGTGCGGGGTACCCCTGGCATTTCTTCGGCTGCCCAGGCGAAGATGTCTGCATTCCGTCTCAGGAGCCCTAGTAGCTCTTTTTGGAGCAATGGAGTGAGTTCATTGCCGAGCTGTACTGTTCATTCGGGGACTTCATTGTCAAATTGACATGCTTTCAATTCCTCTACTGGTGTAGGGCGGCGAGCCTCTCGTTCCTCATCTTAGGGTAGCAGCTCCTCGAGGGTTAGTGTTTCAGATGCTTCGTTGGACCTCCCCCCTCGGTTCTTTAAATGGTTGACATAACATTGCCGAGAGGCTGCTTGATCGCCCTTTATCTCTCCACATCCATGTTCAGTTTGGAATTTCAACATCATGTGGTAAGTCCAGGGGACTGCGCCGAAGATATTCAAGGAGGGTCTACCTATGATAGCATTATAGCTAGAGGGGCACCGAACCACCTGGAAGTTGATCATGGAGGACACTGCTCGTGGAGGATTGCCGAGGGTAACTGGAAGAGTAATAATGCCTCGGGCTAAAGGGGGCTCCCATTGAAACCCATTAAGGGGGATTTGGTGGGCTTTAAATTTTTCGCGCCGATTTTCATCCGCTCAAAGGCGTCCCAGAAAATAATGGCGATCGAACTCCCGATGTCGACGAGCACTCTGTACATCATGAAGATCCCTACTTTGACGGCTACCACCAAGGCATCGTCATGGGGTTGAGAGATTCCCCGAAGGTCTTCACTCGAGAAGGTTATCAGCTCTGATGGGCGGGCTCATTTCTGAGGCGGGTCTTCATGCACTGCCCCTACCATTCTCGCGTGATTCTTCCTGGAGGAGGAGCTTTCGCCCCCACAGCCAGGACCTCCAGCGATAAAGAGTAAGGGGAGGGCGCCATCAGGAGCGGCCTGTTGGGATGTAGAATCTTCCTTGGGCGTTTGTTCTTGCTGCAAGAATTGATCAAGTTTTTTCGCCCTGATGAGGTCTTCGATGGCATCCTTTAGGTGGATACAGTTCTTGGTTGTGTGACCTTTGGCTTGGTGATAGGGGCAAAACTTCCCGCTCCGCTTCATGGCTGCGGATTCCTTTATGGGATTTGGTTGTTTCAAGAGCTTCTTGTGTTGTATCTGCATCAGGACATTCTCTCTGGAAGTGTTGAGGCTGGTGTAATTATCATACTTCCTTGGGAACCGAGGCTTCCTTGGGTCCTGAAGGTTGTGACCGGTTCACCGTGACGACTCGTCCCGTTTCCTTTCTGGATCTCTCCGAGGCCGCTATTCCCCTTGCCTCGGATCTTTATATCTCTCGGATCGGGATTCTTCTCTCTGAAATTCCCTGATTCTTTGCAGAGTTTCTTCTTTCCGGCCAGCTTTGAACTCTTCGGTGGCGATGAAGGACTGCGCTCTGTTTGTTAGTTCGGGTAGGTCCCTGGGAACTGATCCGGAGATCGCATCCAGGAAAGGACCATCCCGAAGTCCATCTAATGCCGCGCCAACAACCATAATGGAGTCAGGGTGGGACATCCCGGAGGCCACTTTGCTGAATCTATCCAGATAATCCCGAAGACTCTCCCCTTCCATCTGCTTGCATCTAAGGAGCATTACAGGATTCTTCATTTGCCTTCGGCGGTTGGCGAACCTTCGGAAGAAGAGCTCGGTTAATTGCCTGAAACTGCTTATAGATTCGAGGGGCAGGCTTCTGAACTAGTCGTAGGCAATTCCCGTGAGATTTTTGGGGAAAGCGCGGCATAAGACGACTTTGTTAAGGCCATTGGTCATTATTTCCGCGCAGCAACGTTCGACATGTTCATAGGGGTCGGTGGTGCCATCGTAACATCTGATGTTAGGGGGCTGAAATTTTTCTGGGAATGGCGCCTCCCAGATTGCTCTGATGAAGGGTGAGGGCATGTACGGAACATGGGTCAAGACTCTCTCGCGATCGCTGATTCTTCCTCCGCGGTGGGGCTCTGGAGAACGATGGTATCGAGGAGAGCGACCCCTGAACTGATAATCATGGGGGGTGGGGTATCTCGGCGGGGAGTGCCCATATAGGTGATGCCGAAGCAACTGTAACAGAGGAGAGTCCCTTCTTGGAGAACGGTGTCGCGGCGAAAGGCATCTCCAATATGGCTCGGGGGATTCAGATCCTCTCGGCGAAGTGGGGCGCATTCGCCGATGCCTTTGGCTAAATCTGGAGCGTTCTCTCCTGCGGAGGGGAGGTGAGGTAGGGCTTCGGCTTAGGGAGCGATGGCTTCGCCCTCGTGGCGGTGTAGGTGCACGGCGCCGGGGAGAGTGGGCCGTGGAACATTCCCGACTTCCTTGGCGAGGCGGTGGGGCACGTGGTGGCGCCATTTGAGCGACATGGCGCTCGACCGTTATCATGCTGTGTACCAGGTTGGCAATTTGTCTCTCCATGGCCCTGAAGCGTTCCTCTGGGACTTCCATGGTTCGAGGATAGATTGGGGGGTCCTCCCCCACTGCTTGAGGGGCCTCGTCTGGGGGCGGAGGTGTTGCTCCGGTTGGGGCGGGCGTCGCTTCAGCAGGGGGTGGGGTTAGGTGAACGGTGCTCGTCTGTTCCTGATTCTGGCTCTATCTCGATCTTCTAGTGGTCGCCATGACTTCTTGATCGCGTCCCTACGGACGGCGGCAAAATGTTAACGAGATTTTCGGGATGATCTCAAGAACCACGTAAACACTTAAATTTATAAGGGGTTTTTCGGGGAAAAGATCCAAGAAGGTCAAGAAAGAGAGAATCAAGAAGACAAACACCAGGGTTTTAACGTGGAAAACCCCTTGAATCGGGGAAAAACCATGGGTCTCCAAGCTTGGGAGGAGAAATTCCACTATGAGCGATTCTTTTACAAGGAGAGAGAGGGAGAGTGTGTGTACAAGGGGTTCGATCTCTTTACAAGTGAGAGGCCTTGGCTATTTATAGGCCTGAATCTTGACCTCTTCGGTTCTTCGGTTCGGCTGATGTTCCTTCCAGAAGGGCTCAGAGTGTAATAACCCGCCCAAGGGTTATACGTAATTATTTAAAATAGTAAGGACTAAAAAGCAAAGTGGGCTGATATTTATGTTTCTTAATGATTTAGTCAAAGACCTTATCTTAAAACGGTTGAGAAAATAAAAATAAAAACATAATCTTAATTTTTAAAAAAGCGTATGAATCTCTCAGATTTAATCCTCACACCGTCGCCCTCATCTGTAACCCTAATTCTTCTGATTCTTCCTCTCTGCAAACATAACAGAGGGTTTAGATGATAGGAGTTTCTACTCTCTTCCCTCTCTCAGATCTTCCCCTCAGTTGACCGGGTTTTGAGTAGTAGGCTATTAAGATCCTATTACGGATACAACGGTCTGAGATACAGTTGGATTAAATTGAAGTTTGGAAGTAAGTATTCCACCTAAATTAAGTACAGTTTTCTTATTAATTTATGAAAATTATTTTCATTATAATTTATTTATTTACTAATTGTATTTGATATTTCAAAGAAACTGTAATCGATCTACTTTCTGTACAAAACTGAACCATGCATGTATGTTCGGTTTAGAACTATCGACATTTGCTTGCTTGACATACTCTCCGATTCTGATTACATGACTTATTTTTTTTTGCGATATTTATCCTGATTTTCGAGTACGTCTCCAAACTGTCTGTGTCTTCTTATCGATGGATTCTGAAATCATTACTTTCGGTATGAACGTGTATTTGCTCATAGTAGAGCTAACTTTGCATATTTCGTATATCGATCTACATCTATGTTACGTGTGCACCGGTTGAGATATGCCTATTTTTTGTGTGTAGCCTGCGGGCTAAGTTCAGTGATCTGATATGGGAATAATATTAGTGCTGTTGAGATTGGGTGCATACGGACTAGGTGTAATTGATATAGTTGTTTTGATATGCCAGTCATGTTTCTAATATTATGATTTACTCGTGTTTGTGAATGAAAGTGTTGAGATCCGATAGCATCTCATCTTGATTATCATTGACTGGCATGAGACCTTTTGATGTGATTAATATGCGCATAGACCGGCATGTATATTGTCTTCGTTCTGTTATATATATGTATACATATGCTATTTTCTATATTTAACCCTGGTGTGATGTATGTCTCTTACTGGCTAGTTTTAGTTCACAACTCCCACTATTTCAAATTAATGCGAATGTGTCAAGAGTCAACATAGTGGACTTGGAGGGGTACGGACTTGATGATCGAAGAGATAGTTTTATTGTTTAGCCGACACTGAGTCTAATATGAGTCATCGTATCAAACTAAGATCTCAATTTGTATCTAAGTTGAATAGTTGATATGTCAGAATTTGATTTCGTTTTATGGATTATATTATGTCTTTAGCATGTTATTCTGATTTCCTGCCTTGCGTATTTGTGGGGGCAACCCTATAACTACGCGGCGTTTGTTCGTGTACCCGGGCCCGGGTCGGGTTCGGGGCGTGACACAGAGCTCCTCGGCAAAGAGAGAAGAGGAGTCTCATTCGGAAGGCTTGTTTGGAAATCTCTTCGGAAGGTTTGCTTGGGAGACCATTTGGAAGCTGTTTGGGAGTTCCTTCGGGAGACTCTTCGGGTAGCTCTTCTGGTAGTCCTTCGGGTAGCTCTTCGGGTAGCTCTTCTGAAAATTCTTTGGGGGAGAATGGGTTCGGATCCGCGTAAGCAATCTGAGGGTGCGGAATCTTCCACATATCGGGTCGAGACATTTCCACGTGTCCATGCCGATTTTACCCTTATCATAACTTAAAATCTATTTTATTTGAAAATACATCTAACCAAAAAAATAAATATATTTATATATATTAATTTTTTTTCCATACTTCTGATGCAACTTAAAATCTACTGTATTTGAAAATACATCTAACTAAAAAAATATAACATTAAATTTTTTTCCCATACTTATCTCCGATGGATAATTATGAACACAAAATTAAAAAAGAGATTATTCAAACATGGGGCGGCTATCAGGTTATCAACAAGCTCCCTATTAAAGTATATTGTGATTGACATTAATATATTTTATTGATTGATTATTTTATGATATCATATATTAAGGCAGATCGATCTGATCTTGACACCAACGAAGCTCAAATCTTGAAACTCGCTCTCCTATGGCGCGTTTGTACTCCGCCTCTCGGGCTCTCCTCCGTCGCCTCTCCAGCAATCGCCATGCCTTTCCTCCTGCGCGCGCTCTTTCCTCAGCTATCAACGGCAGCGGCTACCATGTCGGCGGTGGCCCATCCTTCATGCGCGGCACGGTGTTCTGGGAGCCCAACAAGCCGCTCACAGTCGAGGATTTCCACATGCCTCGACCCAAGTCCGGCGAGCTCCTCATCAAAACCAAAGGTCAATCCCCTCCCTAATTAATCTCAAAATCCTTTTCAAGGTCGATCGAGTGGATTTTGTTCGAGTATTTGATATGAATTATATTTGTCAGTATTTCATTTGCAAAGATTATGTTCTACAATTACCTTTCTTATTTTATTTTCAGTGATATTTTTAAATTTTAATCAGCTTCACTTAGAGAAAAGGTGTTACTGATCGACTGAAAAGTTTTCTGTTTAGCGAGTTAGTGGGGAAAATTTTGTATTGTGCTTGGTGGTTGTTAAATTAACTTTAATAACTGGTTGCAAATATGCAGTTATGCACTCAGTTAACAGACAACTATTTATTCTTTTCCCATTGATTTAACGAGTAATGTAAAGCAAAATTTTGCTGGAGGGAACTGTAGAGTTTTTGTCGGTCCTGCTTACCAGCTTAGGGAATAGGAGTGTGATTCAAACCTAACTATAGCCATTGTACTTCTAGTATGTGAACAGAGTTGCGAATACATTTGTTGCACTTCAATATTTCATTCTGAATCATGGTCAAAAGTTTCATATGGTGAGTTTATGATGTATTATGTTACACACTTTATTATATCCTGGATTTATGTATGTGCAGCATGTGGAGTTTGTCATTCTGACCTTCATGTCATGAAAGGTGAACTTCCATTTTCAAGCCCTTGTGTGGTGGGCCATGAGATTACCGGAGAGATTGTGGAACATGGTGCCCACACTGATAGTGGGATTACGAAGAGGTAAATCCTAAGGCAGCCTCATATTTTAGATGATTGATTTACTCTTTTTATCTCTTTTCACTAAATTTTGCATTTTATCTATCAACTTCAAAATCAGGTTTCCCATTGGTACTCATGTTGTCGGTGCATTTATAATGCCTTGTGGTAATTGCTTCTTCTGTGTAAAGGTATCTATCATATCTCAAACACAATTTATTTTAATAATTCTTGTTTGATGTTGTTGATACAATTCGATGATGTTACTAAAACATGTATCTTGAATTGGCATAACACAAAATCTTGTGTTAAATATTTGAATAGGGTCAAGAAGATCTCTGTGAGGCATTCTTTGCATATAACCGAGCAAAAGGAACACTTTATGATGGTGAAACCAGATTGTTTCTGCGCAGCAATGGTACTAATCAAATGTCAATTCTACCATTATGTCTAATCTCTCTCAATTCTACTGCTCTAATTGGGAAAAGGATATGCTTTTCGGTGCATTTATTTTGAACAGGGTGTTTGACATTATCACGTTTTTTTATTTCCTTTTGTATTACATAATTCTAGAAAGATGTCGGCTTCAATCAATTCTATATTTGATAATAGAGCTAATATTTTATCAATTCAACTTCTTTCTTCATCATTAATAAGCATAAGCCAAAGAAGCTCACTTATTTGAACTTTGAAGAGAAGGTACCCTTAGGGGGGTGATGATAAATGGAAGGCACCATCCAGCTTTAGTGGGAACAAAATGAGAGCTAATAAACCAAGAAAAATTCATGAAAAGTATGGCCCCTAGTTTATGGAAAATGAGTAAAGATAACGCGTGTAACTGTGCCAAGCAGGTTATGATCGTGTCAATCACATCTTGAATATTAGAAAATTTGAATTTGTTTTCTTTCCACAAATACAACAATGTAGATAGTGAGGATGGGAGCATTAGAGATAGGATGCGCCTAACATAGCTGATCATGCTTAGTCAATTTTACCCACTGTAATACGTTTTCTGTTTTTTCTAACACCATAAGTTTCCTCATCTGCTTGGCATTTTTAATCTTCTTTATCTTTTATTGATATTTCCAAATCTTTTAATATCTTTCTATCGATTTCTTGTGTAACTTCTTGATTTTCTAGAATGAGTGACCATTTTAGTGGCGCACTATCTAATTTATGTAACTAATTTAGGTTTTAACTAGTTGAAATATCTATAACATGTTTGCTTGTCAAATTCAAACCTAGATTTATATGATAACAATTGTCACATGTTTTCCTAGTTGAGCTAATGTATATATATATATATATATATATATATATATATATATATATATAGCTTTCTCAGGACATAATTGATCCCACTCTAATAGGTAACTGTTTGTACTCTATTCTGATTTCTTATAGTCTATTGAGTGTTTAGTGCTTTATTAATTCACCAAGTATCTCTACAAATATGGTTGTTAGTTTTTAAAAATAAGTGCTTTTAGAAGTTTATGCAGATATTTGTTTTGTGTGAGTATAATGTTGTAATATTGCATTATCTCTTCCTTGACCTACATTTAATTTTTCTAACTCTTAGTTAAATGAAATTTCAGGTGTTATTCAAAGTGCTTTCTCTACTTGATTGTGATTGACAAACTTTTAGCTTATAGCAAAAGATCAATTGATATGTTTCATTGCAGTATTTTTATTTTAAACCTTACCTTATCTTCTTTTTTTTTTTTTTTTTTTTGTGTGTGTGTGTGTGTGTGTGTGTGTGTATCTTAGGCCTTTTATATTTGTCAAATTTTGCAGGAAAGCCTGTGTACATGTACAGTATGGGCGGTCTTGCTGAATATTGTGTCGTGCCTGCTAATGCATTAGCAGTTCTTCCTAACACGCTGCCATATTCTGAGTCAGCTATTCTAGGTTGTGCAGTCTTCACTGCTTATGGTGCTATGAGAAATGCAGCTAAGCTGCGTGCTGGTGATTCTGTTGCTGTCATCGGTGTTGGTGGTGTTGGATCAAGGTGAGAAACTAGAGTTCCACTGTGATTATTAGTTACATTTTACAATTTCATGTTGCATTTGTCATTTGTTGTCGACTTCATAATATTGTACTGGGATGTTTAGTATGACTTTTGTTGGAAAGGGCACCAATTTATCCAAAAGCGGATCTATTGTAGATATGTTAAATAACAATTTTAGCAAACTAAACATGAAAGTTAATATAATGAGAACTTCTTTAAGTTAATGGTTGTCTAATTATAAAGTGAAATATAATTAATTTTGTTTTCTTCTTGTATTGTTTGTTAGATGTATCATTGAAGGGTCAATCTTCCGTAAGTTCTACTCCTTAAGCCAAAATCTATCTTATGTTACGGTTGCTCATGAATCTGTCATCTGGTGATTTAGCATCCAATTTTAAGATATTGGATGCCTCTTTTGTTACAAATATGATTGTTCATCTTGTAACGTTGGGTATATTAGTTGTACTTAATCTGCGTTAGATCTGTATGGTTGGAGTATATAAATTTAATTGGTGAAAACTGTGCATGTTTTCATGCCTACAGTCCCTGTTCTCTTTCCCACAAACAAAAAATGTCTGAAACCAAAAGCAGCATTTTGCAGTTGTCTGACTCATGATTGATCATTTATAAGACTGCAATATGAAAAGTATATGACAGATTATCAACTTAGGAAATCCACACTCTTTTGTTTGATTTATACACATTGAAACACATGGCTTGAGTTTCAGCTTGCTTGGAAACTTCATTGCATGTGTCAAAACTCAGCCCACCATTGTTAATTTTAGGAATGCCCAGTGGCTTTGTCAAATACTTATGAAATATGTGAATCCTTACCTTTAGGCATTTTTTAAATATGTTGATCATGAGGACCGTCTTTTAGTTTCTTACATTCTCCTATTGATATGGGTTAGGCCTAAAATATTGATGCATTTCGATGTTTGTGCATCTGTTCCTATTAAGGATCAACATGTTAATTTGTATTTGGATAATGGCTAAGTAGTAAATATAGGGTTAAATGGAGTAATGTAAGGATAAGAATTGAATATAGGAAATGGATTATGGACTGTATTAGATGGTATTGACATTTATTACAAAAACTTGAAGAGGTATATGCTTATGACTAGAGCTTAGATGTCTTTTTTTGATGCGACAAGGAATTGTGTCAAATATTATGTAAATCTTGTGTTGATGAAGAGAGTACCACATAGGAGTGAACAACAAATGTGAGTATAACATGAGTATTAACAATTGGGACAAGGTGTATTGGTATTCTTATGATTCTGCAAGTTTAAGATGCTATTGTTTATATGCAAATAAAAGAAATATACTTCAGTATGCATCATCTAAACATGTTAGGTTTTGAAGTATTTACTAGTCTGGCAATATTAAAGTTTTCCTATAGAATGGTTTGTTTCATAATTCCTCTGTCTCTTTTTTGTTTTAATAAATTTGCTTGCTTCAGTTGCTTGCAAATAGCACGAGCCTTTGGAGCTTCTGAGATTATTGCTGTTGATGTTCTAGATGAAAAGCTTCAAAGTGCAAAATTGCTTGGAGCAACCCACACCATAAATGCAATGGAGGAAGATGTTGTTGATAAAATCAAGGTTCGCTTTAATGCCTTAAATTTTATACATGTAAATAGATGAAGTACTTCCTACAGTTGACAATTTTTATTTATTTTATTTTATTTTTCTATTTTTAAATGTGGACAAGCCATTTTGTCATGCTTCAGGCATGATTCAAATTCTCAACCTCGCATTTTTTAGAGGGGTGTGGTAGCTAACATTACGTGTGAAAGTTGGTTGCGTTGACATTTTATTAGATAAAGTTTGGGATACATGAAAATAAATCTTTTATTATTTTTATTATTTTTATTATTTATTTATTTATTTAAATTTTTTATTGCTTTATTTTATTTTTTATCGACAAATTTGTTGCTTCTACTATATCCTTTTTACGCTTATTCTTAATAGGAAATTACGCAAGGAATGGGCGTGGATGTAGCTATAGAAGCCTTGGGGAAAGCATCAACTTTTGTCCAATGCACTAAAAGTGTAAGAGATGGAGGAAAAGCTGTTATTATAGGTCTTGCTGCGACTAATGTTATGGGTGAGGTAGACATTACTCGCCTTGTACGCAGACAGGTAGGTTTAATATTTGTTTCTGTTTTATTGAAAACATGAAAACTATTTAACCTAAATGCTAAAGTGTTTGCTTCCATTATTCTACAAGCTCAGCTCATGTTTGAGATTGCCTAATTTATTAACCATATGGCAGGTCATTAGATTTGTGCTATTTCAAATCTCTATCGATTCAAATGATAACTTTGAAGATATTAGTGATTCCTATTATTAACTTTAGACAAGAGTGAAGCTAAAACGATGGAAACAACTGATAATTTCTACTATTAATTTATGATGTTTGTTTTTGTGGCTGTGTAAGAGATCAATTTTTTTTAGTGCAGAGAATATACTGAATGTTGTGTCCGATAGCTTTTGTGTTGTTTTATCAAATAAAAGATAACTGATGCTAACAATTAGTGCAATGGGCATCTAGTCTAAAACTTCAGTTGACTACCCAAAGAAAGAAAGGACCTTGAAATTTAAGGGTTGTAGTAGAGATGATTGTGGGGACAAACTACATGTAAGCATTGTAACAGAGATGGAAAAAGGATGATTTGCTTGAGAAATAATGTGCTCATTTGTCAATTTCCTCATGCATCATCCAATGATGGTAGGAAGCTCGTGGGGGCAATGGGAGCAGTGATTTATTTGTATAAGGAATAAAAAAAATTATCATAGTTCCGATGATGGACCTATAAAGTGCTGCTTGATTAGGATACGAACAAAGTTGGATTAGGGTTTTAAAGTTTGAATTTGTTGGGCGGAAATTTTTAGACCAAGTCGGCTCAAATTTGACTTAATTATCTAATTATATAGATATTATTTCAATTAATAATTTATCAGTATTTATTAATAGCATAACCATTTTTTGAATTTTTGAAGAAAAAACTATTCCTATTCTAAGTTATTGCTTGGTGGGTATTGGGGTTTGTTCTGACATGTCTTGTTTGGTTGACCAAGTTGGCAAGAGTATGATGCTAATTAAATTCTGTATTTGTAGTAGTATTAGCAATCTTAATTTAGACTTTTTTTTGTCTTAATGAAACTTCTAGTTAAATTAACATAAAAATTCCAAAGTACCATATTCAAAATAAATTAGTGAGATGGTATAAACTATAAAGGAACTAACTACTCTTAACTTGTGTCATTTTTTCCTTTTTAAATCACTTTTTGTGCTAATATTATGTGGGATTCAAATAGTTAATTGGTTGTGCATTGTCATCCTTTATTATGCAAAGTGTAGATCTAGAGAGAATTAATGCATTATTTTATTATGATTCCTGATCAGGTAAAAATTATTGGATCATATGGTGCGAGAGCAAGACAAGATCTTCCGCAAATAGTTAAGCTCGCAGAGGCGGGTATATTCAATCTCCAAAATAGTGTTTCAAGAAAATGCAAATTTGAGGAAACAAACAAAGCTTTCGAAGATCTGAACAATGGCAAAATCATTGGCCGAGCTGTGGTTGAGATCATGTAGTCCAAAATTGAAACCCTATGCAAATAATTTATATAATAGTGATGTTTTATTGGGATGAGGTTAAATCGTATTGGGTTTGGTTGGTTGAATTTGTTTTTCTTTTTTTCTTTTTTAATTTTCAATTAAATTTAAATAAATTATTTATACTAGTAATTAATTATAGGTCTTTTGAATAATGCCCAAATCATCTACAGGTCTTTGGGGCTGTGTAGGGGTGTAGTGTAATAGTATTTTGGGTGCGTGTGTTTTATGTTGGGAATAGTATCAAATAGTGTAAGGGACTAATTGGAAATTGTCCTTATTTATATCTATATTAATTACACTTTACGTCCCTAAAAATGGTGTCATTGTTCACTTTTATCCTTGTATTTTAAAATTGTTCAAGACAATCCTTGTATATTGCATATTCTGTTCTATTTTGGTCCCTGACGCTGATGTGGCTGCCAAGTGGAATACAAATGAAATACAGTTTTCTTATTTTATTTTTCTTTTTTTCCAGATGTTGACGTGGCATGCCATCTCAACATTTTTTTATTTAAAAAAATGGATTTTTATTTAAATGCATAATCCATTTAAAAAAAAAATTGACATGGTATGCCAGGTCAGCATATATATATATGGTCGTGTTACAGTACGGCCGGTCGTAACATTGTGCAAATGCGGTCGCTCCACTTTAGCTCACTTGCACAGTGTTTTATGGAAATCTAACCGTATGGATAGAAAGAACATTGAAAAATAAGCTATCATATCAATTTTCATACAATTTGGGAATTTGTAGGGTCTTCATCTTAAAGGATGAAATTCTTAACTGATAAGATTTTTATAAATTTTCACCCGTTAAGATGAAGACCCTACAAGTTCCCAAATTGTATAAAAATTGACATGCACTCTTATTTTTTGATGTTCTTTCCATTCATAAGGTTGGAAATCCTTAAAACACTGTACAAGTAGCCAAATGGAAGACGACCTTAAATGAACAGTGTTCCGGCTGGCCTTATACAAACGCTAATCTATATATATTGTTGATTATGAAAATGGAAATTGCTTTGAGATCAATTCCAATCCCAGATCAACCGTTGAATTTATTTGATTAGTTAGGATTTGAGCAAAGAGAAAGTGAAGAACAAATCAATCAATCAAGAAATATGGGCGAAGATGTAACGTGGAAAACCCTTATTCGGGAAAAACCACGGAGAGAGAAGAAGAATTCTCATTGATTTGGGCCATGAAAGCCATTTACAAGTGGAAAAAATGGAAAAAGTGGATCAGCTCTCAATGAAACTTGCCCCAAATGAGCGGGGGTCATGGCCTTTTATAGGCTTCGGTAGCTTGGAGAAGAAGCTAGTATTTTCGACACGTGCTTCATTGAATTAGGCCGCGTGTTAATCTGTGGAGTAAACCTCCAGTTAGACTCTGTCTGGGAGCTCAATTGTAAGCCTTTTAGAAGATCCCTGAAACTGCGTCGATGAGGGGAATGAGTGTCCGGAATGAGGGCGATGAGGAAAGTTTCCGGTATGATGATCTAAGAGTTATTTTCTGATCCGTTCTGTGTTGTAGTTCACCGGTTCGATTCGACCCATGTTTCCTTTGACTGATCCGATATGATGAGAGATGATGAGAGACGGTTATTATGGTATGGGCCGATCCGGTATGGTTGAACCCATTCCCACTGAGGGGTCTCGTGATATTGACATGTGGATGTTTTCGATATCCTCCGCGTGTCGTGTCATCTTTCTCCCTATCACAAGTCCCCCCCTAAGTATACTTGCGGTAAGCTAAGCATACGAATCTCTCAATAAATGATCTTTCGTTTGATATATTTCCTCGAGTCGTCTCTTCGTTTGATTTCTGAATATCGACCTTTCCGATGAGATAATCTTCATGCAATCTTGGAGCATAAGTTTTTGAGGGGTAATCGCGTCTTTTCCCTTGGATCATTTATTGTATGCCACTTAGTCTTTGGGCTCCGCTTTCGAGGATAGATAAAGGGTTGTATCAGCGGTATGGGGCTTTTAAAAGTAATGATGGAATGACTGTTCTTCGTTCCACGTGTCAAGGATCATCACCGTCAAAAGCGATTTCATGCTTCTGTAGAATATTCATAGTTGGAGGATTTTTCAAACTTCGCTGCGGCGGTGCTTCTCCCTCTATTTTGCATTTGCATTGTGACTCTCATTCAAGACCTTCTTCTTCTTTTCTAAGAGTTCCGATCATCAAGTGAGGGTGTTTATCACAGGTATGGGATCTCGAACTGCTCCTGTGGTTTCTTCTTCTGATGTTCTTTCGTCATCTGAGAACAAGATGGAGTCGAAAGGAATTAGGGCTTGTTCCGATTCTTACTCCAATGTTCTTCCGGCGGATGTGATTGAAAAGCTCGTAGATCATTACAGACTATCTATTCCCCCTTATAGCTATAGAATTCCCGCTCCGACTGAAAGAGCTTGTTCACCATTTCAAGAGGGAGATTTAGTGGTTTATTACGATGCTTTGGTCGTTGGGCTCAGACTTCCCTTTCCCCAAATCTTTATTGACATCTTTCGTTTTTACAATGTATGTCCTTCTCAATTGTCCCCTAATTCTTGGAGAATCTTGTGTGGTTTTGTGATAATTCTATCTCAGAACAATCTTGTGCCCTCTGTTCATCTTTTCAACCTTCTGTTTAGTCTAAACAAAGATAGGAACACGGACTGGTACTATTTTTGTGCTAGACAAGGTATGCAATTTTTGGGCTCTATTCCTGATTCTATTAAGGAGTGGAAGAGCAAGTTCTTCTTTATCTCCTGCAGTGAAGATTGGGGCTTTCCCATCAAGTGGGGTGTTCCACGGACCCATATAACTAATAAGAAAAAACCTGACTCCAAAGAATTGGAGATAGTGAAAAGGTTACAGAAGCTTCGTCTCGGCCCCTTAATGAACTTTTAACCGATTGGCTACTTCAAGAGAATGGTTTATACCTTGCTATGGGTAGGGGCACCTTTTAGGATTTTCCATGTTATTCACAGGTCTGCTGATTTTTTATTTCAGGAATTAACATTTCTTTCCTTTCGGTTGTTAGGTAACGAAATGCCTTCCGATAAAGGTATTGATATTGCCGACAGAATGCGGGCTATTTCCCGGGCCAAGAAGCAGAAAGAAAAAGCTCTTTCCAAGACCAAGGGTCAAGTAATTAGTGGGGCCCCTTCAGGAAAGAGAACCTCTGGTGACCGTGGTGAGGAGGCTGCGGTCAAAACAAATCTTCCGAAGTCTACTGGTGGAGCCAACATCGGAACTGGTGGAACCAACATTGGAACTGGTGTAACCAACATCGGAACTGCCAAGGAAAAAGATCCCTTAAAGGGTGCATCATCGAGGAAAAGAGGACAACCTTTAGGCGATGATCCAATCGTGCCTGATGAGAGGGGTCGCCATATTCCCCATATTGATCAGAGAATTGAATATTCAACTGTTGAAGCGCCTGTTGCAGCTTCTCTCCCTCTTCCAGTTATTGAACCAGGGCCAACTAAAAGAAGGAAGTTGGTTCTGACCGATGATGACGATGTTGGGAATGCTCCTACTTGTTCACCGACTTTCGATCGTTCCCAGCCGGTCTCTAAAATTTTTCCGACCACTTCCTTGGACGTGGGATCTCTCCCTCCCCCTGCAACTGATCGAACCTTTGTTCCAGGCCAGTTGGGAAAAGGATTGTCTTTAGTGAGAAAGGAGACAAGTAATGTCTCTCCTGTTCCAGGTGTGTTTGCACACTTTCTTTGTATTTTTATCAATGTTTCCGTAAAATTTTTTTGAACAAT
Source organism: Dioscorea zingiberensis (assembly GCA_026586065.1). Taxonomy (NCBI): domain Eukaryota; kingdom Viridiplantae; phylum Streptophyta; class Magnoliopsida; order Dioscoreales; family Dioscoreaceae; genus Dioscorea; species Dioscorea zingiberensis. The sequence continues at coordinate 31,412,080 of CM048823.1, forward strand.
GTCTTCTTGATAGAGAGCCCCATTGGTCGGTCATCCGATGATGAAGTTTCCAGAACTAATTCTGGAACTTCCGGAGCCAAGAGTTGCAGACGGATCAACCGTCGGGACACTATTCTACCCATTGATTATCACTTGATCGGCGAATCCGTATGCACTTGGGGAGGTGAAAGAGTTGACGTTCATGTAGGTCAATTCAGTGGTCTCCAATCTGTGGGACATCTTCGCTACAGCTTAGCTTCTGTAAGCAACTACAAGATATTTTCTATTCATTCTTCTCCATGTGTTTTTCGAAATTCATACTCATGTATTCTTTGTAGTCTCTTAAATGGGTAGACCAAGTCGATAAATGCTTGAGGAGGGAGAATTCTGATTTTTCTGCTCGTTTAGAGAAGATTCAAGCTGAAAATGCTCGATTAGTGAAAGAATTATTTCGTAAGGATGAAATAATTATTAAAATGGCTGATGAAGCAGATCAAGCTCTAGAAAAACAAAAAGGGCTTGAAGAGTCTTCTAAAATATTGGAGCATGAACGTAACACTCTTCGAGACTCCATTCGTTCATTAGAGGAGAGTACTTCCACTTTATCACGAAATTTCGATAAGATCAAGAAAGAGAAAGAAATACTTTCCTCGGATTTATCGAAGGTTGCAGGGGAGATGCAGTATTTAAGCAGTCTAACGCTTCACTGAAGGAGCAGAATGCTATCCTTACCGAGAGAGCGAAGGACGCAGAAGATGAAACTCAAGCTACGAAAATTGAGAAGAGTGTCCTTACTGTGAAAATAGCAACTCTTCAAACTGCTCTTTTTGAAGCTGAAGGTAAGGAAGCTGATATTAAGGCCGAAAAAGACAGAGCCTTGGTTGAATTATCATCTTGCATGGATGAATTGGGTCGAAGCAAAGGGAAAATTAGTGAGCTGGAGACCCAAATTGAAACTTTGAGACGATCTGGAGAGAATACACAGGAGATTTCTAAGGATGAGTTGCAAAAGCTTGGGGAAGATATTCATAAAATGTTTAGCGACCTCCAATCTGCTGATCCTTCTATTGTTTTCTGTTACGGATATATTTGGTGAAGACAGGTGTCGTTAAGTTAAAGAGCCACTTGTTCCTTTGACTACACGACACTATCACCATCCTTGCACAAGTCCGCTCGGAATTATAGCGTAAGGATTCAATCCTACAAACAAATCCGTCGGAATTGTAACGACCCTCTCATAAAGGGCGTAAGGTAGAAAGAAAGAGATAGAGAAACATCTAACGCCTCTACAGTGAGTGGGCCTTATCCACCCGCTTCTGATGGCGTGATATTTTCCTACCACCTTCCTCTTGCCTTTCCCACTTTAAGAGATATTTACTTAATTCATCGCCTCACTCCCACCGCCTTACCCCACCGCCTTTCCTGAACCGCCTCTAAGGCACTATAAAAGGAGAGCACTAATAGAAGAAAAGGGATCCGGAAAATAAAAAGCTCATCACACAAAAACTACCTAACATTAAACTTCTCTCTTCAAGTTAATTTTCTGACTTAAGCATCGGAGCTGAATCCGGGCAGAAAGGCCCAATTCCGATCACCATCCTCTCCTTTATCTGAGCTCATTTGATGAGTCACTCCGTAATTCCGGCCTGAATTTCTATACACTCCCTGTTCATAGGCAGAAATAAGCGTCCACATCAACTATAAATTCTAACCGTTGGTCGAAAGCTGAGACCAGATCACGAGGCAACAGTGACTGAAGCGTGACGTGAACCAGTTTTTGGCATCAACATTTTCAAAAATTTAAGCTATGCTGATACAGTGGAAGAGTATTTCACAAAATGTCGAGGGCAACCATCTTCTCCGCTTTCTGAGAATGAGGAAAATAATCTCAAAGGTATGTAATCTTGTGTTTCTATTTGATTTGCTTATCTTCTCAAGAGTTCTTTAGTTTTTTTGTTTTATATTCTTCCTAATCAGATGATTCCGCTCCTGATGGAGGTGAAGCAGCTGTAGATGAAGCTGCTGTTAACAAGGTCGTTGAGGAATTGGCTTTGATAGTCGCTTCCGATGATTTTTCTAATTCCATGAGTGGGCGGGGTATCGAAATTGAGGCTGTTGATAGACCAGATTTTATAGTCGAGAAGGCGACCTCTCCTGCTGCCGATAAGGATACTGGTTCATCGGAGCCCATCGATATAGAAGGTCTTTCACCGGTGAAGGTATTCACTGCTCCGTCATCGATTATCAACGATCCTGAAATTATTTGTGTTGAACAATCAGGGGAAGATAACACCATCACCGGTGTTGGTATCTCCACTGGTCAGGATTCCACTTTCACCACCTTCTGTCCTTCTTTATCAACCTTTGAATTATTCTTTACTTGTTTTCTTCTGCTTCATTTTTAACAGAGGAAACTACTGTTAACCCCGTACCTGATTTGGTTTCTGTCGATATGGTTGAAAAGAAGGCTGTTGATCCTGATAAGGAACCTTCGGAGCTTGGATTGAGGGCAGGTGAATATAGTTTTCTGTCTCAGTTTTCTTCTTCTACCTTACTAGAAAGATGGCTTACTTGAATTATGGGTATTGCTGAATTAGTTTCCGCTGATTTTAGAGATATAGGATTCCAATCTCGCCTTCGGACCTTAAGAGCTAAACGTTCTTGTATAGGTATGATATTCCCCCTCCTTTTTATGTCTCTTCGCAATATATCTCCGTTGACTTTCATAACTTCCTAGGTGGAGCTAAGGCTGAAGCTGTCCGTGAAGAAATCAGAATTCTGGAGGCAGAACTGATAAAATAGTTAAAGAAGCTGCTCCATGCCTATTTTGGGTTCTTATACTGAACCTTATGCTTCATACATTAAAGAACTTTGGGATAAGCTGGATCCAGAGGAGAAAATTTGTAGAGAACCAGTGATTGTCAATCCCCCAGAAAATTGGGATGCTGTTCCTTGAATTGTTTTTGTGACACAAGTTAATTTGATGTATCGCTTGACGTCGTCGTTTGTCTTTTTGTACTCGAACTTGTTAATTACTGATCCGCTGTCTAAATGGATCAAATTTCATTCTTTCTGTCTCTTTTAAAGAGGTATACTTTTTCCACGATGTTTCACTGTTCGGATCTTTTATGATTTGATTTAGTCAATCTTCTTTGGATATCCTCCGGATTCCTTACTGCTTCGACTTGTATTTCCAAGAGATCTTTTATATGTGCCTTTCTATGGGTAATAAGATCTTCTTGATGGATCTTGGAACCAGATTTTTGTTTCGGAAGATCGACGCGTCTTTTCATAACAGAGTCCTTTAAGGATTTGACTAGGCTTCATGAATTTTGTTTTCAATCGAAGAGGTATCATTAATTTGGACGCTTCAGTTCTCTTGGATGTTAACTACTTCGCCTTGGCTTTCTCTTCAGAGGCAGTATAAATGGGGAATATGGGCCCACCGATCTTTTGGCAATTTCTAGTTTGAACGATATGGTAAATAATAGCTCTCCTTCTTTTTATAAATTCTTCCTTCCGAGTGATCATACCCGGAGTCTGTGGATTCCTCGTTCCTTTCATGAGCGCATGACGTCTGTTGCCAATGGGCCCATTATGCTGTGAGGGCCGAGCGGTCACTTCTGGTGGGTGACACTATCTGGTTACAGGGAGATGGGAGAAGCCAGATTCACTGACGGGTGGAGGGATTTTGTATCGGACCATCGTTTGGAGGAAGGAGATTTTCTCGTATTCGTTCTTCGCATGAGTAGCTGTTTTGAAGTTCATATTCTGGGTAGAATGGGTGTCAGAAGATCTATACCCTCCATGTTGTTCCTTCTTTACCAACTGATCCTGACGTACCGAGCTCCGCCAGGGATGAAGAGTCATCCGACGAAGAGTCATCCGATTCTTCCTAATCAGAATGCTCCATTTGTACTTTTTCCTTTTTTGTGCTCTGTTGACGGAACTTGCATTTCTTCATTCCCTTTTTGACTCCTTCTAGTTTGTTACTCCCCTTTTTTCGTTTTCTTTAAATGTCTTCTTCTTGTTTGTTATATGCTTGTGTACGGAAGATGGTCTCTCCTTATATTTGTGTAATCCTTTTGAGATAGTTCATACGTCTGTTTCATTTGGATGAATTTGAACAACTTTTGATAATCATGAAACTATATCACTCGTTGTCGTGTCTTTTTTCTGGAATGAAGGATTGGCATATGTACTTTTCAATGGCGGAAAGATTGTAATCCTTTGCCACACAACTAATGTATTTTCTCTGGTATGTGCGAAACGGATCTGGTTTGTTAATTCAGGAAATTGATGCAGTCTTCCTTCTTATTAGGGCGAACTGGTGCAGTGTCTTTCGTCGTGTCAGACCAGTATGGTCTGACAGTACCAGCATGGTCGGTCGAGATCGATGTGATCTGTTAGGGCCGGTATGGCTTATTGAGTCCAGTATGGACATTGGGATCGATATGATCTGTTGATTTCGATGTGGACACCGGGACCGGTATGGTCAACTGAATCCGATATGGACGTTGGGACCGGTATGGTCCGTCGAACCCAGTATGGGCGTTGGGACCGATATGGTCCATTGAACCCGGTATGGGCGTTTGGTGCCGTTGTGGCTTTTGGAGTTGGTTCCTTTTTTCTTCGTTAGCAAATAAATCTTTCTTTTCTAGAAATAGAGTAAAAGCGAAAAAGACATAAATGCATGGAAGTAACCAGCTTTATTGATAGTACCTCCGTAGATGTTCCGAGTAGTATGGACGCTTGAGTTTGCGCCCATCCCTTTTGGAGAGCCAGTATGTACCTGGCCTTACAATTTCTTGTACAATATATGGGCCTTCCCAATTGGTATTCAACTTCCCTGTCCGACTCTTGTTACCTTGAAAGATATTCTCTCTCAATACAAGGTCCCCAACCTGAAAAATCACCTCCTTTACTTTTGCATTATAGTATCTTTTGACCTTCTACCGATATGCTGCTGCTCGAATATTAACGCAATCCCTCTTTTCTTCAAGAAGATCCAACTCAGCCCGGAGTTGCTCTTCATTCCTTGCCAGATCGAAGGATTGTGTTCTTGGTGTGGGTAAAGTGATTTCAGCTGGGAGTACAGCTTCAACTCCAAACGCTAATGCAAATGGAGTCTCACCAGTTGGAGTTCGAGTAGTTGTCCGATATGCCCATAAGGTATTTGGGACTTCTTCCACCTAGTTCGACCCATTTTTGAGAACTCTTGTTTTCAAACCATGCAAAAGAGTTCTGTTGGTTACTTCCACTTGTCCATTCGCTTGTGGATGAGTAACAGAAGTTAATCTTGGTTCAACACCAAGATCTCTGCAGAACTTCTTGAATGTTGGATTGTCGAACTGGCGACCATTGTCTGTGATGAAAGCAGCAGGTAAGCCGAAACGGCAAATGATGGATTTCCATAAAAAACTATGGCAAGCCTTCGTTGTGATCGATGCTAGTGGTTCTGCCTCCACCCACTTAGTGAAATAATCGATCGCCACAATCATGAACTTCATCTGTCGGACAGCTATGGGGAACGGCCCAAGTATATCCACTCCCCATAAAGCAAAGGGCCTTGTACTCACTACTGCGGTGAGCGGCACAGGGGGACGACGTTGGATGTTGGCGTGGCGTTGGCAAGCATCACACTTCTTTACAAAGTCAATTGCATCTTTATTCAAGGTCGGCCAATAATATCCTTGTCTTAGGATTTTGTGACTTAATGCTCTTCCTCCTAAATGATCTCCTGCAATCCCTTCATGGACCTCTTGAAGAACATAAGCTGACTCCGATAGACGAAGACATTTTAAAAGTGGAAGAGTATATGATCTCTTATAAAGTTGTCCCTCTACTATGCTGTATCGGGATGATCTGATAACAACTCTTCGTGCTTCTTTTGGATCTTGGGGGAGGGTCCCATCATGAAGGTATTTCAGAATTGGGTCGATCCAACATGGTGTGTCATCTATGTCCATCAACTCCTCAACCGGTCGGCATTCAATAGTTTTCATGATCAGATATTGAACATTGATCGGTTGCTTAATATTTGCATCCGATGAAGCAAGTTTTGAGAGAAGATCGGCATCTTGGTTTTCCGCTCTGGGAATCTTTGAAATATAACACCTTTGGAAGCTGGAGGTCAGTTTCGGCACCAAAGCTTTATACTTCATCATGTTTTCTTCTCTGGCCTCGAATTCTTCGGTTTGATGCCTAACTACCAATTGAGAATCCGTATTAGCTTGAAGGTTTTGAACTCCGAGCCCTCGGGCTAGTTGTAACCCTGCAATCATGGCCTCATATTCTGCTTCATTGTTTGTTGCTTTAAAGTTAAACTTTAAAGCGGTAGATGTTTTCCATCCCAACGGTGATTTTAAGACCAAACCTGCCCCTGCTCCATCATTGGTCGATGATTCGTCAGTATGTAGCACCCACTGATCAGAAGATATTTCTTTTTCTTCAGATAGCTCTTGATTTACTTCTTCCTCATTACTTGTTATGGTGAGCTCAGCAATAAAATCAGCTAGTACTTGAGCTTTTATGGTTGTCCTGGGCTCATAACTGATATCATACTCCCCCAACTCTATCACCCATCGGGCCAATCGACCAGATGTATCGGGCCGATGAAGGACCTGCCTTAATGGTTGATCGGTTAGCACTCTGATCTTATGAGATTGAAAGTATGGGCGGAGCCGCCTGGCAGTGATAATCAAAGCATAGGCCAGTTTCTCTAGAGGGAGATATCTAGATTCAGTATCTGTGAGGACCTTACTGGTGTAGTACATAGGCTTCTGCACATTCTCTTCTATTTTCACCAGAACGGCACTGACCACTGCATTGGTGGCAGCGAGGTAGATATAAAGATCTTCTCTCCTTGCCGAGGTTTGGCTAATAACGCCGGTGACTGTAGATATTCCTTCAATTGTACAAAGGACTTTTCATATTCTTCAGTCCATTCAATCTTGGGTGCTTTTCTCAGGGCTCGGAAGAAAGGGAGGTTCTTTTCACCGGATTTGGAAATGAATCTTCCCAAAGCAGCTAGCTGGCCATTAAGCCTTTGTATTTCTTTGATGGTTTTTGGAGACCTCATTTCTAGAATCGCCTTGATTTTTTCAGGGTTCGCTTCTATGCCCCGCTGAGTAAGCATGAATCCAAGAAACTTCCCAGATCGGACACCAAATGCACATTTGTTGGGATTGAGGCTCATTCCATGTTTCCGAAGGGCATTGAAAGTTTCCTGGAGATCAAGTGTATGCTGCTTAGCATTATCGCTCTTCACTAGTATATCATCCACGTATGCTTCCACGTTTCTTCCGATCTGGTTTTTAAAAACTTTGTTTACTAGTCTTTGGAATGTGGCGCCTGCGTTTTTTAAGACAAAAGGCATAACTCTATAACAATAAGTCCCTCGCTCTGTGATGAAAGAGGTTTTCACTTCATCGGATTCGGCCATGCGAATTTGATTATACCCGGAGAAGGCATCCAAGAAACTGAGCATTTGATATCCCGATGTGGAATCTACCAAATTATCAATATGGGGCAAGGGGTAGCAATCCTTGAGGCAAGCTTTATTAAGATCAGTGAAGTCTACACACATACGCCACTTTCCATTGGACTTCTTTACAAGTACTACGTTGGACAACCAATCCGGATAGCTCACCTCCCTGATGAAATTGGCTTTCATTAGCTTGTCAACCTCTTCTTCGGCTGCCTGTAGACGGTCTGGGGCGAAACTCCTCCGTTTCTGTACGACCGTTTTGTGTTCTGGGTTGACATTAAGATGGTGTTCGATGACTTTATGAGGTACCCCAGGCATTTCCTCAGCCGTCCAGGCGAACACGTCGGAATTGTTCTTGAGTAGGGTCAAGATCTCAGCGCTTTGACTTACTTCCAATTCTGCCCCCAATTGTACTGTTCGCTCAGGCTGTTCTTCCTTTAAGGGATGGGGTATTAACTCCTCGACAGGTGTTGGCCTCCGCTTTTCTCTTACTTCATCTTCTCCAATGGTTTCTTCAACAACCAGTGCTTCTCCCGCACTGTTGTTCCCTTTCCCCAGATCTTTGAGCATAGTAATGTAACACCTTCGGGAAGCCAGTTGATTACCCTTCACTTTCCCGCAACCGTTCTGTGTCGGGAATTTTATCATCATATGGTATGTTGATGGGACTGCTCCCATCAAATTGATGGATGACCTCCCTATTATTACATTGTAGCTCGATGGACAGCGAACAACAAGAAAATTAATGTTTATAGTTGTTGTCCGAGGAGTACCAAGGCATAGAGGAAGGAAAATCATACCGTCCGGTTGGAGGGGGCTACCATTGAATCCGATGAGAGGGGACTTCACCGGCTTCAGATTCTCGACCGGTATTTTCATCCGGTCAAAGGCGCAAGAGAAAATAATATCTACTGAGCTCCCAGTATCCACCAATACTCGTTCTACTGTGAAGATCCCGATCTTCGCAGTAATCACCAAAGCGTCATCGTGTGGATGATGGACGCCTTCCAAATCTTCATCAGAGAAGCATATTTCCATAGATGAGCGAGGCCTCTTTAATGGTAACACATTCTGCACTGTCCCCACCATCCTGGTATAATTCTTCCTAGAAGTTGAGCTCTCTCCTCCATATCCTGGCCCTCCGGCGATCACTGTGACATGAGTGTCACTCATAGGAAGTGGTGGTGCAGAAGAGGAATCTTCAAGCTTCTGTTCCTTCTGCAGGAATTGATCAAGCTTCCCCTCACGAATGAGATCTTCTATTGCATCCTTCAGATGGACGCACTCATCGGTCGAATGCCCTTTATCCTGATGGTACTTGCAAAATTTTTTGCTCTTCTTCCTTTTAGGATTACCTTTCATCGGCTGTGGTGGTTTTAGGATTTTCTGGTCCTGAACCTGTCGCAAGATATCTTCCCTTGAGGTATTCAAGACTTAATAATTGTGATATCTTGCCAATCTCTCTGGGTCATACCGTTGTCGATGAAGTGGTCTCCTATCATCAGGTCGCATCGGTTCGCCCTGATCCCGAGCGCCTTCTCTCCGAGGCCTATCCTCTTTCAAGTGACCATGCTTGGAATCTTTATATTCCCTTCTTAGAGGCTCTCTGCTCCGGAGTTCCTCCATCTTGAGAAGATATTCTTCCTCCCATCTGGCCTTCATCTCTTCCGCGGCCACATATTTCTCAGCAATTGTGAAGAACTCGGATATATCTCGAGGGACATCTCGAGTAAGGGAGTCTTTAAATGGTCCTTCATTTAATCCTCTAATCACAGTCCCCACTACCATGATAGAGCTGAGGTCCGTCATCCTAGTGATATCTCGGTTAAAGCAACGGATGTAGTCACGCAAACTTTCCGTCGGCTTCTGTTTGTAACCCAGGAGGATGATTGGATTCTTCTTCAATCGTTCATTGTTGGCGAAGCGATGGAGGAAAAGATCAGAGAGCTTGCTGAAAACTATATACAGTTCCAGGGGGGATGCTTCGGAACCAATCATGGGCAATGTCCGTCAATGTTCGCGGGAAGGCACGACACATTACGGCTTCTGAAGTCCTGTTGATCGCCATCTCATCGGAATACCGCTCAAGATGTTCAAGTGGATCCGATGAACCGTCAAATTTTTGAATATTTGGCGGTTTAAACTGGTCTGAGAATGGAACTTCCCAGATCTCTCTGATAAATGGTGAAGTAGGTTGTGGTACCAATTGAAGGACTCTCTCCTTCTCAGTGAGGTATCGCCGTGGAGAGTGATGACGCCGATATGGTGAATGTAGGTGAGGAGAGCGATATCTTGGCAAATATCGCCAGGGCGATCGTGCCGGGGATGGTGAACGCCGCTCTGACATGGATCGGTGCCTGTTTTGGTGATTTTCTGGTGAATAAGCCCCTCTCTTGATAACATGCCGGGATGGAGAAATAGTGGCTCTCCTTTCCCTCCTATTTCTTCCCTGATCTTGAGTATCACGGATACGATGTGGATGATATGGATCTGAGCTTCCAGAGGAGGACCCAGGACTCCCATTTCTCCTTGGAGAATGCGTTGCTCTGTGTTTGGGTGGACGATTTGTTGATCTGTCCTTTTCGACCCTCAAGGGCTGTACATCGTGTGGTACTGTAGTCTCCAAAACATGCCGTTGTACATCCAGTAAGGCACGTTTCAATTCTTCGATCTCCCGTGCCATTGCCACCATTTGGGGATTTTAATCAGTGACTCCTCTGTCCTTCTGGGGTATCTCCACCCCTTCAGGAATAGCAGGGATATTCTCAGGAACTTGATCATCTTGTAAAGGAGAAGCAACTGGGGCTCCTCCCTTCTCTTCTTGAGATTGAAATCTTTTTGACTTTCTCATTGCCATTGAAATAGACTTCTTGCTCGCGTCCCCATGGACGGCGCCAAACTGTTGATTATGAAAATGGAAATTGCTTTGAGATCAATTCCAATCCCAGATCAACCGTTGAATTTATTTGATTAGTTAGGATTTGAGCAGAGAGAAAGTGAAGAACAAATCAATCAATCAAGAAATATGGGCAAAGATGTAACGTGGAAAACCCTTATTCGGGAAAAACCACAGAGAGAGAAGAAGAATTCTCATTGATTTGGGCCATGAAAGCCATTTACAAGTGGAAAAAATGGAAAAAGTGGATCAGCTCTCAATGAAACAGAGCTTCGTTGCCTGTGATGTCTTGCCCCAAATGAGCCAGGCTTCGGTAGCTTGGAGAAGAAGCTAGTATTTTCGACACGTGCTTCATTGAATTAGGCCACGTGTTAATCTGTGGAGTAAACCTCCAGTTAGACTCTGTCTGGGAGCTCAATTGTAAGCCTTCTAGAAGATCCCTGAAACTGCGTCGATGAGGGGAATGAGTGTCCGGAATGAGGGCGATGAGGAAAGTTTCCGGTATGATGATCTAAGAGTTATTTTTCGATCCGTTCTGTGTTGTAGTTCACCGGTTCGATTCGACCCATGTTTCCTTTGACTGATCCGATATGATGAGAGATTGTGAGAGACGGTTATTATGGTAAGGGCCGATCCGGTATGGTTGAACCCATTCCCATTGAGGGGTCTCGTGATATTGACACGTGGATGTTCTTGATATCCTCCACGTGTCGTGTCATCTTTCTCCCTATCATATATATATATATATATATATATATATATATATATATATAATAGGTTTTAAAAAATTGCAAAATCCAATTTTTCAAAAAAAAAAAAAACTGACGTGGCATATCACGTCAACATTATATATATATATATATATATATATATATATATATTGTTGATGCCAAAAACTGGTTCACCTCACACCTTGGCTACTGTCGCCTCGTGATCTGGCCTCAGCTTTTGACAATCGGTTAGAATTTATAGTTGGTGTGGACGCTTACTTCTGCTTATGAACGGGGAACGAAGGGAACACCCTGGAAGTCCGATCGGAATTACCCATTAACAAACCTGTAAAAAAGGAGAGGGCAGTGATCGGAATTGGGCCTTTCTGCCCGGATTTAACTCCGATGCTTTTGTCAGAAAACTTGAGTTAGGGGTCTTAAATTAGACAGTTCTCTGTCTCTTGAGGTTTTTTTCTCCCTTTTTCTTCTACTACCGTTCTCCTTTTATAGTACCCTAGAGGCGGTTTAGGAAAGGCGGTGGAGTAAGGCGGTGGGTTAAAATATCCTCTAAGGCGGTAGAAAAATATCTACTGCCTAATGTGTAGGTGCCACGTGAGTAAAAATAGAGTAAATATCTGCCTACTGTAGTGGGTGGATAAGGCCTACCCACTGTAGAGGTGTTAGATATTTATTCCTCTCTTTCCACCTCACGCCTTGTATAAGAGGGTTGCTATAATTCCGACGGACTAGTTTGTAAGATTGAATCCTCATAATGTCCGAACGGAATTGTGTGAATATCGCCATGTGGCCAAAGAGACACGGTCTTGTGTGTGACAGGTGGTCCTTTAGGTTAATGACACGTGTCTTACCAAATATATTCGTAACACTAGTCCCCCCAAAGTGTACTTGTTCGAAAAATCTGAGCGAGGGGTGAGCTAATCGCACGTTTCACTTGGTTCGAGAACAAGTATCTTTCATCATGTCTATGTAGGCGTAGGCTCTGTCTATGTCTACGACGTCTAAAGTACATGTGCCTTAATAGGCGACCGACGTTTACTGTGTTATCCTTTCGCTGTTATCGAGGTAGATTTTTCCGGAATTCTCGCCTATAGTGTCGATAGGTTCTTCTATTTAAGGGCTTGTATGGATAGTGTGTTTGGCCAGAAGTCTTTTGTGAAACTTTTGTCTTTGCATCATGGTTCAACGCTTGTCCTTTTACAAATTTTTTACTTTTTCTCAGTGTTCTCGACACTTACGAATTCCCAGTTCTTTTTACGAGCATCTATCGGAATTAAGGACTGGAGTGATCCAGTTGGTAAGTCCGAACGGCTGTGTATGGCCGTCTATTCTGTTGATTGACAGGGGTGTGGGCGAGATGAGCATCGATCACGAGGGTGGGAAGCTTTCTATGTTGATCACGGCGTGGAGGCGGGGACCTCTTAATTTTTACTTATCACGGGGGTATGCGTTTGAAGTTGAGATGTTTGGAGATGACTCTGCCAGAGAGGTGGGCCCCATCTTCGCCCCATGTAGAACCAGGTTCCCCCAATAATAATGAGGATGATGATGGTTGCGGAAGTCCGTGCGTCTCTTCTGAGTCTTATCCGTGCATGTCTTCTGATGGGTCCGCGGATGTTTAGCTAGGGGAGTCCGTCGGAAAACATGTTTAGGGTTTGCTATGCTGTTTGTTTTGTTGTTTTTTTTTTTCCGTTCTGTAATATGAATAAATGATCATTTGTCGTTTTGCTTCTAAATTCTTTGGTGTTTTTATGAGGCCATCACTGATGATCCTATGTTGGAGTGTGCGCCTTGTCTTCTACAGCACAGGCTCCACTTCCCATGTAACGCTCATTGTTCCCTGAGAAGACACGTGTCCCTTCTACTATTTGGCTTTAAAGGGAGATAGTGGTGCGACGTACGCGGCGTGCGCGTTTGTCAACATCATGATGGGTGAAGCGTGATTTTCTATGTGTGTCAGGCGGCGTTTGGTGTGCTGACGTGGACGAAATTTTGAATTGTTTGAGGAGGTGTAATGATGGTTATTTGGACGGTCCCGATTTGAGGGCTTTTGGTTCGACGGTTCGATGGTGGTGTGGCTCTGTGATCCAACGGTGAAGGATCCATCTTCTTTGCTTATAAGCGGAATCGTACAGAAAAGAAAAAGGTTTTATCTTGAAAGTGGGAGCTTGTCGTCTTCTTCCTAATACTTCTTCTTCTCCGGCGAACTTTGGTTTAAGCTTTCTGTGTCTTTTCTTTGTCTTTTTTCCTTCTAAGGTAATGGCTATGCGACATCTTCTTCCTCTAGTTCTTCCTCTGGCTCTTCTCATGGGCCTCTGATCCCTTCACCGTCCAAACCCATGATTTCTGGTGCGGCTCCAGGCGAACCTAGGGATGCTTTAGTTCAGGGTCCGCGAATTCATCCTGCGTCTAGGGCAATGGGTAGGGGGTCGGGCACGTTCATAAGTCTCCTTGGGCAAAAGGATGTAGATAGCCTGGTGGAAAGATATGAGATAGACTCCTCTCTGTTCGAGGTTAGGGTTCCCTATTCTGGGGAGAGGGCGAGTTCTCCCAGGGAAGGGGAGATAGCCATCTATCAGGATGCGCTATCGGGCGGCCTTAGGCTTCCCTTTTCTAACTTTGCCAAGGCGATCCTAGAGGAATATCACCTGTGTCTTTCGCAGTTGACCCCGAATTCTTGGAGGTTACTGAACGGTTTTGTTGTTGTTTTCAAGAACTACAGAGTAAATCCGACTGTCCGTTGGTTCCGTATGTTATTTAGTCTATGCTTAGAGTCCAATGCCGACTGGTATTACTTTTCGGCTCGTTCTGGCAGGAAGTTTTTAGGGAAAGTTCCCTCTTCCATTAAGCGATGGAAGAGTAAATTTTTCTTTGTTAAAAGTAAATCCGAGTGGGATGTCCGAACCAAGTGGGAGGTTCCCCGCACGGATATTGCCTGTGAGGAAATGACGAGAGAAGAGGAGGTTCTTCTTAAGTCGATGACGGGGCTATCCAAAGTGTATATGGATGAGTTCTTGAAAAAAGAAAATCTTGTTAAATGTTGTTTAATAGTGTCTGCCGGTAGGACTTACTCGTGTCTTTGATTTAGCTTAACTTGTAACTATGATGGCTAATTTGCTTCGGAATTCCCCTCGCAGAAAATCCGATGGAGGACGAGGACCTGAGCTACGTTAAGGGCCTTTTGGCCTCTTTTGAAGGTGAGGTTCATCCGCCTTTGCCTCGCGGGCGGAAGAAGAAGGAGGCGGTGTCTAGCACAGGCGTTGATACCTCCAAGGAGGAAAAGAGGAAGAGGAAGAGAAAAGAAGTTGGCTCTTCCAAGAAGGGGGCCAAAGGCGACCTTAGTGCAGGGTCCTCGCGGGAGAAGAGGACAAAGAGAAAGAATTCTGAGGACGCATCGGGTCCCGGAATTGTAGGGGAACGAGCGGAGGTGTCTCCGGGAGAAGCCTGTGCGGAAGAAGTCCGCCCGGCCTTGTCTCCAATTTCCGAAGGTCCTTCTTCCAGTCGGCCGGAGGATATCCTTCTTATGGAGGTGAGAGTCTCGATGTATACATTTTCTATGGGTATGCTTCGTTCAGAATCTTGAACCTAGGGTCTATTTTACAGGCGGAGGCAGGAGAAGCGGCTCTCCTGGATAAATTAAGGGTAGCGGATTCGGTTTTATGGGGATCGGCACCCCAAGGGAAGGAGATGCCCTCCGAAGATGTCCCCTTTCAGAATGTCGCTGCTACAAAGACTGTTTTGATGGCCATGAGACCCGAACAGCTCTCGTCTAAACTACGTGGAGCTGGAAGGGAAGAGGCCACCTCTTAATTATTCCGTTCGGTCATGTTGGTAAGAACTATTCTTATTTTACCTTCTAGTTCTTTCTGGTTTGATGTTAACGTCGATGACTTATCTATTATTTTGTAGGCTGCGCACTGGGCGGATCGAGTTGGTAATCTTTGCCAAGAAGATTTGGCAAAGATGGAAACGAGCAGGGCAGACATCGCCCAGCTAAGCTCTAGGGTGGTGGCCTTAGAAGAAAAGGAGAAAAAACAGCTTGAGGCTATCCAGGCCCTTGAGCGAGATAAAGCCGAGCGGGTGCAACAGCTGGCTACTATGGAAAAGGAGAAGAACGATCTAGCGGCCCAGTTATCTATTTCCAAGGGTTCTCTTCTTACTGCCGAGGAGAATATCAAACAGTTACAAAATGAATCCAGCAGTTTGAAGAAGGAACTTAAATCTACTCAGGATGAGCGGGCCGCAGCTCGATGGGACTTAAAGATGAAGGCCGCTGAGTTTGCCGCCGTTCAAGCTGAGTTGGCGGAAGTAAAGGGGGGGCGCGACACTCTCAAGGAAAACTTAGCTTCCCGCCTGAAAGCTCCTAAATCCGACTCGCAAGAAATTAAGGATTTAATAGAACGAGCGGATAAAACTAGAGAAGGAGGTTGCCCGGCTTAGGGCGAAAGCTAAGGAAGGCGCCACCCGCATATATTCAGTGGTGCAGTAGGTGGGTCACCACGTCCCTCCGGCGGAAGTGCTGTCCATGGGGCTTGCTGGGGTTCTAAAGACTTATATGGAACTAAAAGAGCAACAACTTATCAAGACCCCAGAGGCTTCTGCTCCCGCCCCCTCGGAGCCTTCAACTCAAGCTCCTTTAGCTAGTCGCCCTGAGGGTCCTAGTTCTTAGGGATATTTTAGCATTTTTGTGAACCGTTCTTGTAAATCTTTAGTCATTTGGAATGTATCTTCTAGTCATATGAATGAAATGCAAACCTTTATTTTGGTGAAGATTTATTCCCGAGTAATGGTTGTTCTAACCATGTAGAAAGAAGCGTTTGTGAAGTCCTTCGTAAAGTCTTTCCTTCTTTGTTTGGTTTGTAAGATAAGCTTTGTAGCGGGTTCTTTTCTTCTTAGCCTAGTCATGGGACTATTCGCTTTCGTAAATGAGATTGCTGCCTCATATTTCGATCGGGATTTTTGCCCCTTGTTTATGGATGAGAGTTGTTGCTTATCCTTGTAGGATAATTCCGACTTATCTCTTAGGAATGGGAATTTCACCGCATTTTTGTAGAATGGGAATTTCACCGCATTTTTGTAGAATGGGAATTTCACTGCATTTTTGTAGAATAAGACTTGAGCTTTATTCCATGAGAGTTTAAGAGATAGCTACGTAATTTACTGATAGTAGCGTCGTAAGCGTTCAACATGGAATGGACGTTTGAGTGTTTTTTCGTCTATATTCACTAGGTAATAAATGCCTGTTCGGACAATTCTTTGGATGACGTAAGGGCCTTCCCAGTTAGGAGTTAGCTTCCCCGTTCGGCTTTTATTTCCTTGAAATTCATTTTCTTTGAGGACCAAATCACCGATTTGGAAGAAGACTCTCTTCACCCTTGCGTCGTAGAACCTTTTTACTCTTTGGCGATAGATAGTTGCCCTTGTTTCCGCAGCTTCCCTTCGTTCGTCGAGCAAATCAAGTTCTGCTCGGAGATTTTCCTCGTTTCCCTCTGATGAGAAAGTCTGTTGCGTCCGTAAGGTAGGCATTCCTATTTCTGCGGGGGTGACGGCTTCGGCCCCATAAGTGAGGGAAAACGGGCTTTCTCCTGTGGGAGTTCTTGCGGTCGTCCTGTAGGCCCAAAGGGCGCTCGGAATTTCCTCTACCCAATTGGTTCCATTTTTGGACACCCGGGTTTTCAGAGTTTGGAGCAAGGTACGGTTGGTCACCTCTACCTGGCCGTTGGCTTGAGGATGTGTTACAGAAGTCAACATGGATTCAATTCCGAGCTCGGAGCAGAAACTTTTGAAAGCCTTGTTATCAAATTGTCGCCCATTATCGGAGATGAAGGCGACTGGAATTCCGAATCGACAGATAACCGTTCGCCATAAGAATCCTTGACACGCTTTTTCCGTGATCTTGGCCAAGGGCTCGACCTCTACCCATTTGGTGAAGTAGTCTATAGCAACTATTAGAAATTTCATCTGTCGAGTTGAAGTAGGAAATGGCCCTAGAAGATCAACCCCCCAGATAGCAAATGGTCGAGGGCTGATAATTGGTGTAAGCAGCGTAGGCGGTCGTCTTTGGATCTTGGAATGCCGTTGGCAGGCGTCACACTTACGGGCGAATGCCACTGCATCTTGAGTTAAGGTTGGCCAATAATAGCCTTGTCCCAGGACTTTGTAACTCAAGGCTTTGCCTCCTATATGGCCTTAGAGGTGTCAAACGAGCCGCGTCTTGCCCGGCACGCGACGCGCCGCGCAGCCGTGCCAGCGACGCCCGCTCAGCAAGCGGGCCGTGGTCGCCCGCTAGCGGGCCGTCTTTGGGCCGGGCCACGCCCGTGGCCCGCACGCACGCGACGCGTGGTGCGTCTTGCCCAGCCATGCACGCTGGCCGACCCGCTAGCACGCTTTTTTTTTAAAAAAAAATTATTAAATTTTTATACAAATATTTAAATAAATATATATATGTTAATACTTAATAGGGTATAACAATAATTTTTATAAAGAAATCATGCAAAAACCCTTGATGATATATATCTAATGGATAACAAAAATATAATTATAGATATTTATAAGGATATAATTAAAAAGACCGAAAATTATAGATTGATTTTTATTTCCTATTTATTTAATTTTTAAAATGTTTCCTTTTTTAATTTATAGCAATATCCAAACTTCCAACTTTGTTTACAATTGATTTAAAAAAATTTGGAAAGAATGATTCATTTCAATGGTAGCTCATCCTGTATTATTGCAAAAAATCTTAAGGTAAGAAATTAATTTCTAAAATTTCCTTTTTAAAAATCTCCCTTTCTTAAAAAATATTTCCTTTTTTTATTTAAAACTAATCTTCCAACTTTGTTATAAATTAATCCATGGTATTGACAAACTTGGGACTTTATATTTTCTTTTTTGGGTTTTTGAAAAAAATTTAATTTATTTAGAATTATTCCTAATTTGATTAATTTCTATAATTGTCACAATTTTTATAAGTTTTCTATAGTTTATATTTCTTTTCTATTTTTCCGAATTTTCTGGATTTTTCTTAATTTTTTTTCTGATTTTTTATGATTTTTAAATAAAAATTCAAGTTTTTTTTTTTTTAAAGAAAAGAAAAAAAGGCGGGCCGGCCCGCCGGCCGCCCGCACGCACGCCATCACATGGCGTCATGGCCGGCGGTGGCGGTGTAGCGTGCATGCGTCGCACGTCTTGCGCTCGCTCCGGCGGTGCGTGCGACGCAAGACGACCGACGCCGCAAGACGCGGCTGCGTCTTGGGGCCGCCCGTTTGACACCTCTATATGGCCTCCTCTGATGCCCTCGTGAATTTCTTGCAGAATATAGTTGGCTTCTTTGGGACGTACACATCGTAAGAAGGGTTGTGTATAGGACCTTTTGTATAGGTTTTCGCCAATAATGGTGTACTGAGCAGATCTATACGAAATTCGTTTGGCTTCCGTTTTGTTGAATGGTGGAGGTCCACCTTGCAGGTAGTTCCTAATGGGATCGATCCAACTCGTCTCTTCCGCTGTATTTTGCACTTCCTCTTCGAGCCTTTCATTAGTCCTTGTAGGAAGGTACTGTAGGTTAAAAGAGGATTCTGTATTTCCGTTGGATGTTGTGGCCCTTTTAGATAAGGCGTCTGCCTCTTCATTTTGTGCTCGACCGATTTTTTCAATCTGGAAGTGAACAAAGTATGAAACTATCTTCTTTACCACAGCTTGGTACTTAACCATATTTTCCTCTTTTACTTCGAAACTACCCAAGGTGTGGTTTACGACTAGCTATGAGTCGGAATATATATGCAGGTTCTAAATTCCGAGCCCCCTGGCCAAGTGTAATCCTGTGATTAGGGCTTCAGATTCAAATTTCATTATTCGCTGTTCGAATTGGAACTTGAGTACCGCTGCAACCTTTCACTTAGAGGGAGAATAAAGGACGAAACCGGCTCCTGACTTTTCCTCCGTCGCTGATCCATCGACATATAAGAGCCATGGGATGCTGGGGTTTTCTTCTGGATTTGCTGATGGGATCTCATCTCCACTTGTGGGCATGGTTAATTCTGCTATAAAGTCCGCTAGCACCTGAGCCTTGATGGCTGTTCGGGGTTTATAAGTGAGATCGAACTCACCCAATTCTATTACCCACTTGGCTAGACGTCCGGAATTTTCATTTTATGGAGAACTTGCCTTAGTGGTTGATCGGTTAGCACAGTGACTTTGTGAGCTTGGAAATAAGGCCTCAATTTTCGTGCGGATGTGATGAGGGCAAAAGCCACCTTTCGAGTGGCAGATACCTTGATTCCGCGTCGTTAAGGATCTTACTCGTGTAATAAACTGGTTTCTGGACTCCCTTGTCTTCCCTCAAAAGAACGGCGCTGACCGCTCGAGGAGCGGCGGCCAGGTAGATGTAGAGCTCTTCCCCTACTTGCGGCTTAGCTAACAGCTAAGGCGATCGGAGATAATCTTTTAAGTCCTTGAAAGGCTTTCTCACATTCTTCTGTCCACTCCATTTTTGGCGCCTTTCGTAAGGCTTGAAAAAGTGGGAGGTTCTTCTCGCCAGCTTTAGAAATGAACCTTCCCAGAGCCGCCAGGCGTCCGTTAAGTCGCTGTATTTCTTGGAGAGTTTTGGGTGACCCCATATCAAGAATGGCTCTGATTTTTTCCGGATTTGCCTCTATTCCTCTTTGTGTCAATACAAACCCCAGAAATTTCCCTGAGCGAACACCGAAAGAACACTTATTCGGATTCAAGCGCATGTTGTAAGTCCGAAGGGATAGAAAGGCCTCCTGTAAATCCGGTAGATGTTCGTCGGCTTTTTGGCTTTTTACCAAAATATCATCCACGTAAGCTTCAACATTTCTGCCGATTTGCTCTTTGAAGACTGTATTTATAAGTCTCTGGAAGGTGGCTCCTGCGTTCTTTAATCCGAACGGCATTACTTTATAGCAATAAGTCCCAGTGCTTGTAATGAAGGATGTTTTTTCCTCGTCCTTTTCGGCCATTCGGATTTGATTATAGCCTGAGAAGGCGTCTAGAAAACTCAACATCTCATGCCCCGTCGTAGAATCCACTAAACCATCGATGGAAGGTAGGGGGAACGAATCCTTTGGACAAGCTTTATTTAGGTCCGTAAAATCTACGCACATTCTCCATTTTCCGGACGGCTTTTTTACGAGAACCACATTAGCTAGCCAGTCGGGATAGTTCACCTCTCGGATAAATCCAGCCTTCAAGAGGGTCGATACTTCTTCCTCTGCGGCCTTCTGTCTTTCTGGTGCCGAATTTCTCCTTTTCTGTTTGATAGGCTTGAATGATTGGTCTATGTTGGTGATTGTTCGATGACGTTGAGTTTTACACCTGGCATATCTTCTGGTGACCAGGCGAAAAGGTCGGAATTTGTCCTTAGTACCACCATGAGATTTTCTCACTGTACTCTTGTTAAATTCGCACCAATTCGTACCGTACGTTCCATCTTGGTTGTATCTAGAGGAACTGTAAGCAACTCTTCAACGGGTATTGGCCGGAATTCCTCTTCTTCCTGCTCGGCTATTCTATTGACTAGCATGGCTTCCGAAACTTTTGTTTTGCCCCCGTTTACGACTTTTCCTTTAAGGGTTGCAATGTAGCACTGTCGTGCTAGAGGTTGGTCTCCTCTTACTTCTCCGCTGCCACTTTCAGTTGGAAATTTTAAGAGAAGATGGTAGGTAGAAATCACGGCTTTCAAGGCGTTGAGGGTTGGCCTACCAAGAATAACGTTGTAGCTCGAAGCACACCGCACAACCAGAAAGTTTGTCGTTACCGTTGATGATCTTGGCGATTTTCCTACCATAACCGGCAAGGAGATCATTCCTTCTGGCTGTATAACTCCTCCGGAAAATCCCACTAAGGATGATTTTACGGGGAGCAAGTTATCCGCATCATATCTCATTCTCTCGAAAGCACTCCAAAAGAGAATGTCAACTGAACTTCCGCTGTCTATCAGAACTCTCTTCATTTGGAAGCTAAAAACCATGATGGCAATGACTAGAGCATCATCATGGGGGTGGCGAACCCTGCTGACATCATTGTCATAAAAGATGATGGGAGTCATAGGTCGAGACCTCCTTTGGGGTGTTTCTGTTTCTTGCGCCACTCCTATCATTCGGGCGTAACTTTTCCGAGAGGCGGAACTTTCACCACCACAACCGGGTCCGCCACTAATGAACCCCACCA
The DNA here is from genome assembly GCA_026586065.1 of Dioscorea zingiberensis. Lineage (NCBI taxonomy): Eukaryota > Viridiplantae > Streptophyta > Magnoliopsida > Dioscoreales > Dioscoreaceae > Dioscorea > Dioscorea zingiberensis. Next base: position 31,433,363 of record CM048823.1, read on the forward strand.
TTTCCCCTTCTTCTTCTTCAGGTTGTGGGGAGTCAGGTTCCCCTTGAACCTCAAGGTTGATGTATTGCTCCAGTTGTCCTCTTCGAACGACATCTTCTATGGCGTTCATCAAATGGGTACATTTCTCCGTATCGTGTCCTTTAGACCGATGAAACTGACAGTATCTCTTACTATTCTTTTGCCGTTCGGGATTTCTTGCAGGCTCTGGCCATGTTAGGAGTTTTTGCTCTTTGATTTGCATAAGGATATGGCTTCTAGTTTGATTTAGTTGGGTATGGTGGTCATATCTGACGATTTTCTTTTCCTTTGAAGGTTCTCTAGGCTGTGGTACATGCCGTTGAGGTCGTGTTGGGGTTTCCAGACCTCTGTTTCCACCTTTACTGTACCTGCGTGACTCTCCCTCCTTTCGTATATCCGGAGGTCTTCTGTTGACATTTTGGTTGGTTTATCCTCTTTGAATTTCCACCGGTTCGCGTCCGGCTTCTTCCTCCCATCCCGTGTAGATCTCATCGGAATTGATGTACTTTTGGGCATGGATCATGAGGGCGGGGATGGTTTTTGGTGGATCTAGGGTGAGTGAAAAACGAAAAGGGGATTCTAGCAGTCCTTCCATTAAAAAGGTCACAGCCATTCTCGGAAGGAGGTCCGCAACGTTAGCTGTCTCGTCTATGTAACGATTTAAATAGGCCTGGAGCGTTTCCCCCTCTCGCTGCTTAACGCGCAAAAGGGTAGATGGGGTCTTCTTTTGTTTTGAGTAATTTGCAAAGTAAGCTAGGAAGCGATCTGCTAGAATTTGAAAAGAAGGAACTGTGCTAGAAGGAAGATCGACAAACCAGTCTTGCGCTTTTCCCTCTAAGGTGGCGGGAAAAGCTCGGCATATACGAGCGTCGGTAATTCCTGTAAGGAGCATCTTCGATCGGAAAGACTTCAAGTGACGAGACGGATCGGTTCTGCCTTCGTATGCAACCATAGCCGGGGGTCTGAAATTATCAGGAACTTGCTCTTCCAATATTTCCTTGATAAAAGGTGAACACATGCTGAGAACGTGTCGTTCGGACTTCTTGTTTTCCCGCGAGGGATCCTGTCGCTGTGTTCTTCTGTCGATCGTTGGAGTAGAAGGGCTATTCCGTTCGGTCCTTGTCCGCTCTGCTCTCGCTTGCTGTTCAGTTCTCGTAGCAGCTTGCTCTCGACGTCGAACGGAGGGGGCTTCCGAGCTAGCAGAGAAAGCGGTTCTCTCTCTTCTGTCTCCTTGAGTGCGAGTCCTTGTCCTCCCTCTACTTTCGGAATTGGCTGGCGGGATTGTTGGCACACTTGGTGGAATTTGTGTGGGAGGAACTGGCGGATGAGCTAAAGCGTGAACAACTCGAGTTAACTGTTCCAACTGCTGCTGTACGTTGAGGAAAAACCCCGGAATGGGTTCTTGGGGTGGGACGGGAGGATTTTCCGATGGAGGTAAGATCAGCGGATTATTCAACGGAATTTCCTCATGCCTTCGGACTTCTCCAGGTTCTTCAAGGTTATTTGGTGCTCCTTGTTCTTGAATCCGTTTTGACCTTCTGGTAGTAATCATTTGGCTTTTTGTAAGGAGTCCCCACGGACGGCGCCAAACTGTTGATGCCAAAAACTGGTTCACCTCACACCTTGGCTACTGTCGCCTCGTGATCTGACCTCAGCTTTTGACAATCAGTTAGAATTTATCGTTGGTGTGGACGCTTACTTCTGCTTATGAACGGGGAACGAAGGGAACACCCTGGAAGTCCGATCGGAATTACCCATTAACAAACCTGTAAAAAAGGAGAGGGCAGTGATCGGAATTGGGCCTTTCTGCCCGGATTTAACTCCGATGCTTTTGTCAGAAAACTTGAGAGGGCAGTGATCGGAAATATTTTGTGAAATACGTGTCGCCTGCCTAAATGGCCACCTGTCATACACAGGGCTGCATTTCTTTTGGCCACAAGACAGTCAGTCACCACCAAATTCGTTAGCATAAATTCCGTTCGGCAAATAAGGAGGGCTCACACCTACAAAAAGTCCGTCGGAATTATGCAAGAAGCAAGAAGGTGATAGCCATCTGGGTAAGAGCGTATCTAACGCCTCTACAGTAAGTAGATCTTATCCACTTGCCTAGTAGGCAGATATTTTCTACTTACACATGTAGTACCTACACAGTAGGTAGATATTTTCTACTTACCTACGTAGCACCCACACAGTAGGCAGATATTTTCTTACCGCCCTAGAAGATATTTTCTTACCGCCTTAGAAGATATTTTCTCATTCACCGCCTTACTCCACCGCCTTTCCTAAACCGCCTTTAAGTTGCTATAAAAGAAGAGCGATAATAGAAAAAGGAGGGATCGGAAAAATCATCACACAAAAAGCTAACTCATGTCTAAGACTGCCTTCTTACAAGTTTTCTGACTTAAGCATCGGATCTGAATCCGGGCAGAAAGGCCCAATTCCGATCACTCTTTTCTCCCTCTTACAGATTCATCCCAAAGGAAAGCTAGGGTAATTCCGAGCGGATTTCCATAGGGTAATTCCGAGCGGATTTCCAGAGCATTCTCCGTGTTCTCCATTCAGAAGTTGAAGTAAGCGTCCACACCAACTATAAATTTCAACCGTTTGTCGAAGGCTGAGACCAGATCACGAGGACACAGTAGCCAAAGCGTGAGGTGGACCAGTTTTTGGCATCAACAGTTTGGCGCCGTCAATGGGGACCCTTACAAAAAGCCAAATGATTACTACCAAAAGGTCAAAACGGATCCAAGAACAAGGAGCACCAAGTAATCCTGAAGGACCTGGCGAAGTCCGAGGGCATGAGGAGATTCCGTTGAATAATCCACCTATCTTACCTCCATCGGAAAATCCTTCCGCCCCACCCCAGGAACCCATCCCGGAGTTTTACCTTAACATGCAGCAGCAATGGGAACGGTTAGCTCAAACTGTTCATACTTTAACTCATCCGTTACTTCCTCCCACACAAATTCTACCAAGTGTGCCAACAGCCCCACCAGCCAATTCTGAAAGCAGAGGGAGGACAAGGACTCGCACTCATGGAAACAGAAGAGAGAGAACTGCCTTCTCTTCTAGTTCGGAACCCCCCTCCGTTCGACGTCGAGAACAAGCTGCCAAAAGAACAGAACGGCATACAAGAACGGAGCGGACAAGGACTGAACGGAATAGCCCATCTGTTCCAACTGTCGACAGAAGAACACAGCGGCAGGATCCTTCACGAGGAAACAAGAAATCCGAACGGCATGTTTTTAACATATGCTCGCCATTCATCAAGGAAATATTGGAAGAGCAAGTTCCTGACAGTTTTCGACCACTTGCAATGATTGCATACGAGGGTAAAACTGATCCGTCTCTCCACTTGAAGTCTTTCCGATCGAAGATGCTGCTTTCTGGAATTACCGACGCTCGTATGTATCGAGCTTTTCACGCCACTTTAGAGGGAAAAGCGCAAGATTGGTTTGTTGATCTTCCATCTAGCACAATTCCTTCGTTTCAATTTCTAGCAGATAGCTTTCTAGTTTATTTTGCTAATTACTCAAAGCAAAAGAAAACTCCATCTACCCTTCTGCGCGTTAAGCAACGAGGGGGGGAAACACTTCAAGCCTATTTAAACCGTTTCATAGATGAAGCAGCAAACGTTGTGGATCTTATTCCGCGATGGCTGTAACCATCCTGATGGAGGGTTTGCTAGAATCCCCTTTTCGTTTTTCCCTCACCTTGGATCCACCAAGAACCATCCCCGCACTCATGATCCATGCCCAGAAGTACATCAATTCTGATGAAATTTATACGGGTTGGGAAGAAGAGGCTCGACGCGCCCCTATTGAACTCCGGAAGGGAAAAGCCCATCAAAATGTCAAATGTAAGGCCCCTTAAATACGAAAAGAAGGCGGGCCACGCAGGGACAGTAAGGGAGGACAGGAAACCTCAACACGCCTTCAGCGACATGTGCTGTAACCTAGAGAATCTTCAAAAGAAGGAAAAATTGTCAGATACGACCACTATACCCCACTAAATCAGACCAGAAGCCATATTCTTATGCAAATCCAGGATCAACAACTCTTGACATGGCCAGAACCTGCAAAGAATCCCGAGCGGCAAAAGAATAGTAAAAGATATTACAAGTTTCATCAAACTAGAGGACATGACATGGAAAAATGTACCCATTTGATGAACGCCATTGAAGATGTCGTTAGAAGGGGACAATTGGAGCAGTATATCAACATTGATATCCAAGAGGAGCCCAAAACTTCACAGCTAGAAGAAGAAGAAAAAGGGGAGATGGTCGGATTTATTAGTGGTGGTCCTGGGTGTGGTGGTGAAAGCTCCGCCTCTCGGAAAAGCTATGCACGAATGGTGGGGGCTGCGCAGGAAACAGAAACACCACAAAGAAGATCACGACCTACGGCTCCCATCATTTTTTATGATAATGATGTCAGCAGGGTTCGCCACCCTCATGATGATGCCTTAGTCATTGCCATCATGGTTTCCAGTTTCCAAATGAAGAGAGTTCTGATAGACAGTGGAAGTTCGGTTGACATTCTCTTTTGGAGTGCCTTCGAACGAATGAGATATGATGCAGATAATTTGCTTCCCGTAAAATCATCCTTAATAGGGTTTTCCGGAGGAGTGATACAACCAAAAGGAATGATCTCTTTGCCAGTTACAGTAGGAAAGTAGCCCAGATCATCAACAGTGCCAACAAATTTTCTAGTCGTACGCTGTGCTTCAAGTTACAACGTTATTCTTGGCAGGCCAACCCTCAACGCCTTGAAGGCCGTAATTTCTACTTACCATCTTCTCCTCAAATTTCCGACTGAGAGTGGTAGTAGAGAAGTAAGAGGAGATCAACCCTTGGCGCGGCAATGTTATGTTGCAACCCTCAAGGGAAAAACTTTAAACAGAGGCAAAACAAAAGTTTCGGAAGCCATGTTGATCAACAAAATAGCCAAACGGGAAGATGAAGAGCTTCGGCCCACACCAGTTGAAGAATTGCTTACAATTCCTCTAGACACAACTAGGATGGAACGCACAGTGCGGATTGGTGCAGATCTGACAATAGTCCAACAAGAAAATCTCATGGTGGTATTAAGGACCAATTCTGATCTCTTCGCCTGGTCGTCAGAAGATATGCCAGGCGTAAAACGTGATGTCATTGAGCACCGCCTCAACATAGATCAGTCGTTCAAACCTGTCAAACAGAGATAGAGAAATTCCGCACAAGAGAGGCAGAAGGCCACAGAGGAAGAAGTATCAACCCTTTTAAAGGCTGGGTTTATCCGAGAAGTGCACTATCCAGAATGGTTGGCCAATGTGGTTCTAGTAAAAAAGCTGTCCGGAAAATGGAGGATGTGTGTAGATTTCACGGACCTAAATAAAGCTTGTCCAAAGGATTCATTCCCTCTACCTTCAATTGATGGCTTGGTTGATTCCACGGCGGGGCACGAAATGCTGAGTTTTTTAGATGCCTTTTCAGGCTACAATCAAATCCAAATGGCCAAAGATGACGAAGAAAAAACATCCTTCATTACAAGCACAGGAACTTATTGCTATAAGGTAATGCCGTTCGGTTTAAAGAACGCCAGAGCCACCTTCCAAAGGCTCATGAATACGGTCTTCAAAGAACAACTTGGCAGAAATGTTGAAGCTTATGTGGATGACATCCTGGTGAAGAGCCGAAAAGCCGACGAACACCTATCAGATTTACAAGAGGCCTTTCAGTCACTTCGGACATACAATATGCGCTTAAATCCGAACAAGTGTGTTTTTGGTGTCCGGTCAGGAAAATTTCTCGGATTTATACTGTCCCAAAGAGGAATAGAAGCGAATCCGGAAAAAGTCAAAGCCATCCTTGATATGGGATCACCCAAAAGCCTTCAAGAGATACAACGGCTTAACGGACGCCTAGCAGCTCTGGGGAGATTTATCTCTAAAGCCAGAGAGAAAAACCTCCCACTCTTCCAAGCCTTGCGAAAAGCACCAAAAATGGAGTGGACAGAAAAATGTGAGAAAGCCTTTAGGAGCTTAAAGATTATCTCCGATCGCCTCAGTTGCTAGCTAAGCCACAAGTAGGGGAAGAGCTCTACATCTACTTGGTCGCTGCTCCTCGAGCGGTCAGTGCAGTACTTTTGAGGGAAGACAATGGAGTTCAGAAACCAGTCTATTACACCAGTAAGATCCTTAACGACGCGGAGTCAAGATATCTACCACTTGAAAAGTTGGCTTTCGCTCTCATCACATCCGCATGAAGATTAAGGCCTTATTTTCAAGCGCACAAAGTTACGGTGCTGACGGATCAGCCCTTAAAGCAAGTCCTCTATAAGCCTGAAAATTCTGGACGTCTAGCCAAGTGGGTAATAGAGTTGGGTGAGTTTGATCTCACCTATAAATCCCGAATGGCAATCAAGGCTCAAGTGCTGGCGGATTTTATTGTGGAATTGACCATTCCCACAAATGAGGATGAAATCCCGCCAGAATATCCGGAGGAAAGTCCTAGCATCCCATGGTCCTTATATGTTGATGGATCAGCGACTGAAGAAAGGTTAGGAGCCGGCTTCGTCCTTTATTCTCCTTCTAAATGGAAAATTGCAACAGTTCTTAAGGTCCAATTCCGAGCGACCAACAACGAGGCCGAATATGAAGCCCTCATCGCAGGATTACGTTTGGCCCGAGGGCTCGGAATTCAACGCCTACATGTATATTCCGACTCACAGCTGGTCGTTAGCCATACATTGGGCAACTTTGAAGCAAAGGAGGAGAACATGGTCAAATACCAAACAGTGGTAAAGAAGATAGTCCCCCACTTAGCTCATTTCCAGATTGAAAAAATCTGTCGTGCACAAAATGAAGAAGCGGACGCTTTATCTAAAAAAGCCACTACACCCAACGGAGATGCAGAATCTTCCTTCAACCTACAGTACCTTCCCACAAAAACTATTGAGGGGTTAGAAGGAGAAGTACAAACTACAGCAGAAGAGTCAAGTTGGATGGATCCCATTAGAAACTACCTGCAAGGTGGACCTATACCATCCAACAAGACAGAAGCCAGACGGATCTCTTACAAATCCGCTCAATACACCATCATTGGAGAAAATCTATACAAGAGGTCCTATATGCAACCCTTCTTACGATGCTTGCGTCCCACAGAAGCAAACTACATCCTTCAAGAAATTCATGAAGGTATTGGAGGGGGACATATAGGAGGCAAAGCCTTAAGTTACAAAGTCCTGCGAAAGGGCTATTACTGGCCAACATTAACTCGAGATGCAGTGGCGTTCGCCCGAAAATGTGATGCCTGCCAACGGCATTCCGAGATTTAAAGACGACCACCAACACTGCTCACGCCAATTATTAGCCCTCGCCCGTTTGCTATCTAGGGAGTTGATCTCCTAGGGCCATTTCCCACGTCGACTCGACAAATGAAGTTTTTGATAGTGGCTATCGATTACTTCACCAAATGGGTAGAAGTTGAGCCCTTGGCCAAAAGCACGGAGAAAGCTTGTTAGGGATTCTTGTGGCGAACGGTTATCTGTCGATTCGGAATTCCGGTCACCTTCATTTCTGATAATGGGCGACAATTTGATACCAAGGTTTTCAAAAGCTTTTGTTCCGAGCTCGGAATTGAATCCAGATTAACTTCTGTAACACATCCCCAAGCCAACGGCCAGGTAGAGGTGACCAATCGCACCTTGCTCCAAGCTCTCAAAACCCGGGTCTCCAAAAAAGGAACTAACTGGGTTGAGGAAATTCCGAGCGTTCTCTGGGCTTACAGGACAACCATAAGAACCCCTACAGGAGAAACTCCGTTCTCTCTCACTTATGGGGCAGAAGCTGTCATCCCTGCAGAAATAGGAATGCCTACTTTACGGACACAACAAATTTTTTCATCAGAAGAAAATGAGAAGAATCTCCGAGCGGAACTTGATTTGCTTGAAGAGCGAAGAAAAGTCAAGGAAACAAAAGCGTACCATCTATCGCCAAAGAGTAAAAAGGTTCTATGACACAAGGGTAAAAAGTGTCTTCTTCCAAATTGGCGACCTGGTCTTAAGAAAAAACGAGTTCTAGGGAAACAAAAGCCGAACGGGGAAGCTAACTCCTAATTGGGAAGGCCCTTACGTCATACATAGAATTGTCCGAGCGGGCACCTATTATCTGGTAAATATGGAAGGAAAAATGCTCAAGCGTCCATTTCATGCTGAACACTTGCGACGCTACTATCAATAAATCCTGTAGTCGTCTCCTAAATGTTCCGTGGAATTATCTGGTAGAGGGCTGATTTCTCCAAGAAATCGTGGTAAAAAGTCTCATTTCAAAAGGGTCGGGTTCCCAAAACTCGTATTCAAAGTCTCTTTCCTGAAGGGCCATTTCCTACAGGAAATCATTATTAAAAGACCCCTTTGTAATAAGGGGCGGGTTCCCAAAAAAGCCTCCCATTATTCAACCGACTTCCCGGCACCCAGGAGCGTATAAGCAAAACTACCCACCCAAGAGCGTGACCATCTTAACAACACCCAGGAGCGTGAGTAGTATAGTAACACCCAGGAGCATGACTGACTTCCAGACACCTAGGAGCGTGTACGCAAAACTACTCACCCAAGACCGTGACCGTCTTAACGGCACCTAGGAGCGCGAGTAGCGTAGCGACACCCAGCAGCATGTATGCAAAATTGCTCACCCGAGAGTGTGACCGTCTTAACGGCACACAAGAGTGCGAGTAGCGTAGCGACACCCAGGAGCGTGACCAACTTCTTGCTACCCAAGAGCGTGTACACAAACCACTCACTCGATAACGTGACCATTTTAGTGACACCCGGTTGAATGAGTAGCGTAGCAACACCCAGGAGTGTAATCGAGGAAGGAGTATCTAGTACCAATAGAAGCGCCCATGAATAGAACACACCAAGACTTTATTCGTTTCCCCTAAAGATTGGCGCCATCTCTGAAAACCAAATAGAAAATGTACTAGAGGGACAAAATACAACAAAATGTTCAAAATAAAAGGGCAGATGACGTTTTCATTAGAAGACACCAGACTCAAGAAAAGGAACATTACAATAATTAGTATTATACAAAACAATCAAGCTACCAGCTATCCACCACACGAAGAACCTACATCAAGGCAATTCGCCTTTCTTCCCGCCTAATCTCCTACCAAACATTTATGGCTTCCACATAAGGAATTGTCCCAAGAGGCAAGTCGAGACAAACACTTATCAGGTTCTGAAATACCAAAAAACCATCTTTGGCTCTCTTTTGGGCGACCCCCTTGAATTCCGCACTAGCCTTGAACATGGCTACGGCTTCGTTAGCAGCTTTCTGACGTTCATCATCTAGATAAACCCGAAACTCACGAGATACAATCAAATCAAGGAAAACGACATCCTATTTCCATTGGAGGGTGTTCATAAGCTCGTGGCTTACAGATAGCTCTTTAGCAATAGCCTTCTTCTCATTTGAGAATAGCTTAGCCCGGGTCTCGATCTCAGTATATAACCGCCTTGAAGCCTTGCAGTTTTCTCTCCAATGGTCTCGGTCCTTCTAGGTATGCGCCAGAGCCTCCTCAAGCACAATCACTAATTTCTTCAAATCTACAACTTCGGATTTGAGTGAATTCAACAAATCCTTCGTGGCCTCCTCCTTCTCCGCTTCGCTTTGAAGGCGTCGGGCAGTATGACCTAGGAGTTGGCCAACCTAAATTCCAAACAAAATAAGTCATCAGAGCGCTCAGGTGGAGGATTATCAGCGTGATAAAACTCATACCGATGATTCGAGCAAGAGAAGGCTGTCAGCCAAAAGTCGTTTGGATAGAAGTGGTAACTCCCTATCCGTGTCTGGACAGGGTAAGCCCCTCGCGGGCGCCTTATCCCCGATCACGTCACACGGATAATGTAAAGCATAAGCTCAAGAAGTCCTAGCCAAAACTAGCTAAGACACAAACCCCTTGAGTAGGAGGAGCAGACCAAGAGCAACCAATTATTATTACATCCGCCTCCTTACCAACCTCGGTAGCCGCACCCTAGGAAGGGTGATTCACTGACTCAGGCACTGGGGCCTTTTCCTCCCAGTCACTTAAGAAGTCCAGCCAATCCACGTTGGACTTCTAATCGGATTGCTAGACTCACCCACCAATTTCCTTTTTTTCCCGCCCCCTGGGGTAATGGAAAACACTCGGGCCATAGGAATGAGAGAGCCCACCAATTCACCCAAATCCACCCCGGGACTTATTGAAAATGAGACATCATTAGCACACTATTCTGGGAACTCGAAAAGAAAGCGGGTCATTCAATTCCCTACCCATTGATAGAAAAATACTATAGTCCCTAAGTCTCTCCAGGGTTATGAGCTGGTCAAAAGGAAATTTGGATAGGCTCCTGAGAACTTCCAATTGAGCCTTTTCCTCGGCCAACTCTCCTTTCTCACAAGCGGTGTTCATCCTTGGCAGTCCACATTTAAGGGGAACTCTCCAGGACCCCTTATATGACACGAAAAGGAACTTGTCTCACCATTCTTTATGAGGAGCTGATGGAAGACCGAGGAAAGACTTCTTTGGGTGGGAGAAGAAACAGTACCAGCCTGGAAAAAGAGAAGTTTTCAAAAGAAATAAGAGTTGTAACAAACGCATGGTGGGTTCCAATCCCAGTGATTGAAAAATTATTACAAAGCCACATAAGACTTTCTACAAAGTGGGGACTAACTGAGTAGGGCACACTTTGTGATAAAGAAGGATTTCACGCAATATAGGAGCAAAGGGAAGTCGAAGACCGGAGGACAGGGCATCTACATAGAATGTAATCTCTCACTAGTGGCGGGTTTATTTGCCCTTCCATTGGACCTAGGTAGTCTACAGGTAAAGAAAAAAAATGTAAGGAGAGATTCACGAGCGGCTTGAGCGAGTTCGCTTGGAGACAAAGAACTACTAAACATAGCAATGTCATCCCCTTCAGGCAGGGCAGTAGGGAGCTTGATATCTCCCCTCCTTATCCCTGTAACCAACGAAGAGTAGGCCATTACCAAGGCCTCCAATAGAACACGAAGGAAGAAGAAAACAGAGAAAGGAGACCTGAAGAACCTCTTTACGAAGGGCTATGAAGTAGTAAAAGGGCAAGAACCAAGAGACAAACGAAGTTTAAGTATGGAAACACGAAAGCCAAACAATGGCGATTAATTTTCAATGGCGTCCGAACCACCCAAAGACAGACACTTGGCGTCAAAGTTTTCATTTACCCCGTCGAAACACTTGGTGGCCTAAAAGGGGAACTCCAGGAGACACATAGAGACGCGTCCATTCATCAATGCTGCACAAGAGCTAAGAATAATGGCCCAACTATTATTGTCGTGACTACGTAATTCCCTGACAAGGGAGAAAGCAATCTTTCCCACACCTGAAAACATCCACCCTAATCCTGAACACATACCCAAAATCTAAACGATCTCGAGAATTTGGGATGAGGCTAGTGATAAGCTCATAACCTGTAAACACCTATATCCCCTTAGCTTTTCTTTGGTCATAATGAGGTGCGCCCTCCAAGAGCCGCCACATGCTTCCTGCAGAGAAAGAGACACGGGGACATGATAGGGCACAGGAGAAGCATGAATCCCCAAGAAAAGAAGTAGAGAGATAGGAAGCAAAGACACCAGGGAAAATGGGTAAGCAACTATCTAGCAAAAGAACTCCACCCTTCTCCTCCTTCTTCTCCGATCAGTCTGCTAACTTGACCTTCAGAGCGGGTACGGGTAACAGAGCTCTACTCCCACTCACATTTCCTATTTGATTCTGTCACCTTTACAGATGAACGAAAGGTGAGCACACCAACTAATTCTTTCTTCCTAGAAGATCATCAGTTAGGTGGACATCTGAGGAGTCCATGTTGCGTAACCAGATTACTGGCTAACAATATATATATAGGGCTGTTAGGATCAGGCCGACTACAAGTGCAACCGACTAATCTTAACAGCCCTTACCTAATATATATATTAGATTTTATATATACTATATAGATATATATATGTATTTATGTATATATCTATATTTTTTTTTTGCATATATCTACTTTTTAAATTATCTTATCCTGAAAATTTAATTATATATCTACACATATCTATAATAATTACATATATGTAAAAAAAAACAAAAAGATACATAAATACACACACACACACACACACACACACACACACACACATATATATATATATATATATATATATATATATATAAAATCTTATATATATTCTAATATATATATATATATATAGAGCTGATAGGATATGTTGATGCCAAAAACTGGTCAACCTCACACTTTGGCTACTGTCGCCTCGTGATCTGGCCTCAGCCTTCGACAAACGGTTAAAATTTATAGTTGGTGTGGACGCTTACTTCTGCTTATGAACAGGGAATGCAGGGAACACCCTGGACGTCCGATCGGAATTACCCATTGACGAACCTGTAAAAAGGAGAGGGCAGTGATCGGAATTGGGCCTTTCTGCCCGGATTTAACTCCGATGCTTAAGTCAGAAAACTTGAGTCATAAGTCTTAGATTAGATAGTTCTTTGTATCTTGAGGTTTTTCTTTTCCTGTCCTCCCTTTTCTTCCACTACCGTTCTCCTTTTATAGCACCTTAGAGGCGGTTTTGGAAAGGCGGTGGAGTAAGGCGGTGGATGAGAAAATATAAGGTGGCAAGAAAATATCTTGGGAGGCGGTGAGGTAAGGCGGTGAGTTAAAATATCTCCTAAGGCAGTAGGAAAATATCTGCTGCCTAATGTGTAGGTGCCACGTGGGTAAAATAGAGTAAATATCTACCTACTGTAGCGAGTGGATAAGGCCTACCCACTGTAGAGGTGTTAGATATTTATTTCTCTTTTTCCACCTCACGCCTTGTATAAGAGGGTTGCTACAATTCCGACGGACTTGTTCGTAGGATTGAATCCTCGTGATATTTGCCGAACGGAATTGTGCAAATATTGCTATGTGGCCAAAGAAACACAGTCCTGTGTGTGACAGGTGGTCTTTTAGGTCAATGACACATGTCTTACCAAATATATCCGTAACAGGATATATCTATATATATCGCTGATAACATCAGGCCGGCTGGATGAACTGTGTATTCCCGCTCACATGCCAAATATATATATAGAACGCTGATAATATCAAGCCGATTGGATACACTGTGCATTCCCGGTCACCTCTCATTTAGCCTCCTGGAGCATGTTTGAAGGATTTCCAACCGTACGGATGGGAAGATCATCGAAAAATAAGCTAGCATGTCCATTTTCATACAATTTGGTTACCGTTTGGTCCTCCCACTTAACGGTTGAAATTCTGGACAGTTCAGATTTCTATAAAATAAGAACCGTTAAGTGGGAGGACCAAACTGTTACCAAATTGTATGAAAATGGACATGCTAGCTTATTTTTCAATGATCTTCTTTTCCGTATGGTTGAAAATCCTTCAAATATGCTCCAGGGGGCCAAATGGGAGGCGATCGGAAATGCACAGTGTTATAGTCGACCTGATGTTATCATGACTATATATATATGGGGCTAATACTATGCGGTCGCCCTTATCATTATGCAAGTAGGGTTGCCTCGTTTTGGCCCATTTGCACAGTGTTTTGTGGAAATCCAACCTATGAATTAAAAGAACATAAAAAATGAGCTTGCATGTCAATTTTCATACAATTTGGGAACTTATAGGGTCTTCATCTTAAATGGTGAAATTTTGAACCGGTAAGATTTCTATAAATTTTCACCCGTTAAGATGAAGACCCTACAAGTTCCCAAATTGTATGAAAATTAACATGCTAGCTTATTTTTCAATGTTCATTCCATCCATACGGTTGGAAATCCTTAAAATACTGCGCAAGTGGTGGCCAAATGAGAGGCGACCTTACTTGCACAGTATTCCGGCCGGCCTTATATTATCATATTATCACTCCCGTATATACATACATATATATATATACATATATATATATATATATACATATATATATATATATATATATCTGATTATAGTTTTATTTCAAAGTTTTCCTAACACTCAGCGCTATAGAGGAGAACTTGTCTTTGGTGAAAAGTGAAATTACTAGAGGTTTTGGCCATTTTATAGGTACATTTAGGTGTTGACCATTTTATAGGATCCAATAGTGCATGAGTGTAGACAGAGATGGCTTGATGGCTCACATACATTAGAAGATGCAGATTGGAACTTTGGAGCATTGTTACTTGAAACTTGAGGAAAGGCATATCTGCATACATAAAAGAGTGAGCAAGGTATGCAAGTGCGATCAATGGGACCATACAAGGCTTGCACATAGCTGGGCGCTTACAAATGGAGCAATGAATGTAAGTACATAGTATTTAAATGTTGTTAGTTTTGCCCGGGGCTGTTGTGTTGTTTCGTTGCAACTCTCTCTCAAACAAACACAAGCTCACACATACAATCAATGAAATAATCATCACACCAAAAGAAGAGACACAAGCATTTGTTAACCCAGTTCGGCTTACTTCAAACCTACTTCTAGGGAGTCTAGCCTAGAGATAATAATTCACTAAAAGAGAAAGAAAGACACGAGTATAACTCACTGTCACTCACTCAATTAAAGACAACGTAAGCACCACTACAAGGATGATCGATCACCACTCCAACCTACAACTTTAGGTTTTGCTCCTGTGGCTCACCCTCCTTCTAGAAAGCCCCCTCATGTAGATGCTTCACGAGCCTAATATCTCCTTCCTCTTTTAGAATCTCCAAAATCTCCGCTACTACTAAATTGGGCGCCTTCCAAATGCAACCGTTGAAACTCCTGTTGCAACCGTGCTTGTAACATGGCCCGACTGCTGAACTTACTAAGGCTGTAGCTTGCGTTTCACCATGACCTCAAGACCCTCCAACCCTCTCGGTCGTGTCTGAGTTGAACTATGTCGAATCCTCCTTATCACGACCATGGCAACTGGCTGGCTCCATCTCCGTCATGTCCAAAGTCGTCTTCAAAGCTCATACCTCACCAAGGTAAGCAAATAATCTTCCAAATCTCATTTTCATTCATCCAGATTTGGGTCTTCAAAAACTCTATCAGAATCATCTTTACCATTTTAGCCCAATCTAAATATGGACCTTCATCACCTCTTCAATCAATGCTTGCATGGAATCTCCAATTAGCTCTCTCAATCATATCCTTGAGTATGTGTCCATTTTCCGAGCTTGCATTTCAACACTAATCAAGACTTCAATCATATCTTGGATTCCTAGCTGCTTGCCAAGTATGTTTCTAGCTGACCCTCTTCACTTAGCCTCTAAAGATAGAGATACTTCTATGTAGATTTGACTTGTCAACCTGGTACCTTGGTCATGTCGTTATTGCGTCAAATGATGCCAACGAGGTGCTTCGGCACTAACAAATGGTAAACAAGATTCATTCAACATACAAATGCTATAGCGAAATAATACAAGCCCTCCTCTTCAGAAAGTTAAAATCTTCATTGAAAATAAATAAAAATTGAAAATAAGACTTCAAAGGATGTTGGGTTTTTGTGCTCAATACATGGTGTATAATTTAATATCTTCGAATCTAGTAAGATCGTTGACCTCAGAATGTCAAAGAGTGAGGTTTGAAAAGGCTCCAAATTTAAATTAAATAGCATATGACCGAAGTAATTCCATTCACCTTAGGATAACATGAAACAAGGTCCATTGAAATGGACTACCAAGGCCACTCAAAGATTAGTATTGAGCACGTACATACACTCACGTAAGTGCATGTGTCATCAAAGTAAAAAATAACCGGTAAAATAACTGAGAGAATAGGGGAAGACTAATAGTGATAAAAGTCTAGGATTACATGATATCTAGATATGATAGAAGTTTTCTCTTGTGATTAGAGGTGGTTTGTTGAGTTAGCCGGCAAGGGTTATTTAGAGAGGCGCTAGGAACTTCATATACCTGACACACATATGCTAATTCCTTACTCCTAAGGAATATGTCTAAGGTCTCCACCATATATCCTTATCGAGTGGAGTGAGCCCTTACTGGACCTAGACGATGTCCTGATCATTGATGACTCGTAACATATTCCTATGCCTCGGTAAATATCGGTCTATCACCCCGATGTTCCACCTTGCGATGCATAGTCCTACACTAACATTCATATGACTTTAAGCCTAAGATATGTTATCGCCTTCCGGATCGATTATTAGCTAGTTTCAAACAAAGATTAGAGTAGCTAAATGTTTGTTGTTGCCATCCGACTAATGGTTTAATGAAGGACTATGTCACAAGCACACCATGTTCAATTAACAAATCACATAATCACAAGATAGTTTAGGCTTTAATGTCTAACTCATCATACAACCCTAGAACAATGTTCTAGCCCAAAATAATGATGTTCATAGCCTTAAATCCAAAGCATTCATAAACATAAATATTCATGTTCACAAATTAAAGACAAAGGTTAAAGATACTGCAAGATGATGCGGATCTTTTTCCTTATAGAAGTCTCCCCCCTTTAAGGCATGCTCAAAGCTCTCCTGATTGTCAGCAATGCTCTCCATAAGCTTTTCTCAAGCCCTCATCACTACCCCAACAAGGACTATCGCCTTTAGGCCAAGATTGGAAAAGAAATTATAGAATACTGAGATGAGAGAAACCCTAGCGAGTATGCTTCTTTATATAGCCGCAATCTGCGACGCGTCGCCCAAGGGGGAGTGACGCATCGCAAAATGCCATCTTTAGAGCTACTGTGCGTGGGCGACGTGTCGAACAAAATTGAGCAACACGTCGCAAAATCTCATTTTCTACCAATCATTTACAACACGATTGGAGACACATTGCCCAGAGGTGCGAGGAGTCGCGCCCTGCCGAATCTGCTCTTCGAAGACTCGTTCCAATCACGGCTCATTCTACATCGCTCCTAGGTCTTGTCCTCCTTATGTAGCTCTTATGATAGGGCCAAAAATGGGCCTTTCCTATGATAATTATGAAAATCTCGGATTAGTGCTTGTAATTATCAAAATCCTACAAAACATGCATAATCCAAGTGAGCGACACAATATTTCTAATCTATAAGAATTAGAGCTAAACATGCATAAAATTCTTCTATTAGTACACACATTCATCTCCAAAAAATAAGCTCATGGCCTATAACTTATCTCTCATTCGAGAGCTAACAATTAGTAGGGTTTCCAACAAGCCTTCCTCCCTCCTTCGCTTGAACTTCTCTTGTTGGCGCATAATACAAGTCTTCATATAGGTCTTCTCATCCTCACTAATGTCCAACAAGTAATACTAACGAGGCAGAAACACAAGCATCCTCTCACAGCTAGGATGTCCATCCTACTAAGCATCATGGGTCTCTGAGAGTATCTCCTAATATATTTCACCTCTGCACAAAGAATCTTCCTCCTTTCCCATTGAGGAGCTCATCCTTAAGCTAATACTGCCACACAATGCCTCCATCACATCTTTAGTCAACTATTGGTATTGGTTATCCTCGTTTGCCATATTCCGTATGTGCGCAACAAAGTTCGTTGCTACATGTGATAAAGAAACAATGTATTCCATTACCTGCTCCGGCTAAGTGAACCTGCCACAGGGTTGTGCCATCATAGTTTGTGCTACCATTCAATGTCATACTCCTACAAACTTCTTACCAATGAGCTTGCCGTGCATTAAGATTCTTTTTTTGTGGCAAAATAAGTGTCATCATATTGTCTTTCTTGATGAGAAACTTAGTGCCAAGAAGGTACACCCTTCAAACATGGAGGTAATGCATCACTACTATTATTTCCTCAGGATTCAAATATTTTTGTTCTACCACATTGAGCTTCCAGCTCTCAAACACCACTCGGTGATTTTCTTGTACAAGGAAATCAATAATAGATTTATCCAAAGTATTAGTGTGAATCTCAAAAATTACATTAAAGTAATCCAGCTTCAAGATAGACTCATTTGCCATAACATGCATAATCTTATTGAATGCTTCTTGGAATGAATTGATCTAGTACTAAGTGTAATATTTCTTCAAGAGAGCAGTAAGTGGTACAACTTTCTTGGAGTAGGCTTTGATGAACTTCCTATAACATTACACTAAGTCGAGAAAGGATCACAACTCTGGCAACTTAGTTGGCGCAAATGTTAGCATTATATGCTAACCATATTTAGGAGATCTTAAGCTTATTGTTTAGGGTTAAATTCGAGTACTTATTACATTAACCATGTACATTTTACACTACATTCCATAAAGTGATCAACTTGTGCTAGCGTGCTTGAATTAACAGTGGATTACACTTCTCTAATAAGGATTGACATTAATTTGAGTGAATTGTATTAATTGCAGGAAAAACCGAGCTGTGACCTTCAATGATGAGCTACACAAGTAGGAGGAAACCAGGAAGAGAAATCAAAAGAGATGCTACTGATCGAGCACTCAACCAAAGCTGCAGAGCTGAAGTCGACGCATCTGCTTTGTCTAGCCAACGCGTTGTGATTGCGCCATAAAAGAGAAGAGAAGAAACTGACGAGTCGGTAGCTCAAAGTCGATGTGTCAGTTCTCAAATTTTGTAGTGCAGAGGGTAAGTCGACGCGTTGGTTGTCACAGCTATATAACAGGGACTTAGTGTTTCTCAAATTTTGATCTCAGATTTTACCACTCTTTGAGGCAACCAAGGCTTGACGACTCGAGGGCGTCCAGGAGGAGTTCATCATTGGTTATACCAACGATCCGGAGGGGAGGAGCACTTCGTGATACGGAAGATTGAAGGACAAAGATCCGCACCGAACTTTAGAATCGTTGATTTTGTCCTTGTTTATGAACATGAATGTTTAATTGAATGAACTTGTTGTTTATTTTGCTTTGGAATGCATGTTATTAGGCTGGAATCTTTTGTTCTAAGGTTGTATGGGATGAAGACTTGAACATCTATTTTATCTAATACTTAATGGTTTACTAGTTGTTGTGTAGCAAGCTTGTAATGCAATCTCCTTGAACCGTTAGTGACATAGTAATGGCAAATTAGCGTGCATTAGTCCTAGACTAGCATTAAAGGTAGTTAATTGCACAAGGTGGAAGTCGGAGTGACAGCTTTAGGCTTCATTAGCGTAGAACTATGTGTATATTTCTACGAGCAAGGTTAATACCAAGGTCCAACAATACTTCACCCTCTTGACAGGAGGAGTTGTGGTGTATTCCCAGTGACAGTGAATCTGTAGGATGCACCCAGAGCTCACTCAAGTACATTAGGTTGTCCTTGTGTGTGCCCTTACCCATAGAACTAAGAAACTCCATGAAACATTAGAGAATATCTTAATCAAGTTGGATTCCCCATACAACCCTAGATCCTCATAATCGAGTGGCTTCCTGATCTTTTTATCCCTCCGTTACTGATTTGACTCGAGATCCTTCTCCATCGTGATTATCATCTTTTCCACTAATTTAGTGTAGATTTTCTTATCTAGTTTTAGTTAGCTGAAGTGCACTCGTGTTCGACAAGGTCTTACCGGTATAAATTGTATTATATTAATAATACGTGCACTTGCGTGAGTGTGTGTACGCTCTCAACAAAGTTTTTAGCGCTGTTGCCGAGGAGTGCCTAGGTCTTGTTGACTTAAGCTTACTAAGGATTTGCTCTAAAATTAGCAATTTTGTTTTGTTTTGTTCATTGTATATATTTGATTGTTCTTAGAAATTGTATATACATAGTACCGATTTTTCTTTGTTTTTTAGAATTATTATTTTCTTGTTTTACACATATTGTGTTCTTCCATTTCACTTAAGTTTAGTGAGTAAGTTGTAGTGCCCCTTCGCTTATCACTCGTGCACATCGCATGAGCGAAGGTGAGCTTGAGCCATTCGAGCCCGAGATCGAAAGAGCTTTAACTCAGTTCAGGCGAGAGAAGAAGAGACAAGGAAGGTTGCAAAGATCCTCGTCTAACAGCATGGATGGTTTTGAGGACAATAACAATAGGGCCATGTACAAGTATGTAATTCTTTCTTCGCAAGGATTGCAATCATACATACGGTGGCCGGAGGGCCATGTTGGAAACTTTGAAGTTAAACCCGTCATGCTCCAAATGGTGCAAAATGAGGGTCAATATTTTGGCCTTCCAAATGAAGACCTTAATGTGCACATTAGGAACTTTATAGAGATCACTGACAATATTAAAATCAACAATGTCTCTCAAGATATCGTGCGTCTTAGGTTTTTCCCTTTTTCATTAAGGGACAAAGTGAAGGATTGGTTTTACTTTGAACCTCCCAACTTCATATCGGATTGGAAAGGTTTGATGCAACCTCCCAACAAGAGTTTGAGTCCCTTTGTGACGCTTGGGAGAGTTTCAAAGGATTGCAATGTGAATGCGCTCATCACAACATCCACCACTACCATTTAATGTCAACCTTTATAATGGGTTGTAATTCATTTAGGAACATGCTTGATGCAGCGACGGGGGTTCATGTAGTATAAAATCTTTGGATGAGGGCTATGAGCTCATAGAAACCATGTCATCAAATCAATATCAAGCACAACCCGATAATGAGCACGCCTCTAGGGTACAAGAATCAGATTTAATCCGAGACCTTCTAACCAATGTCACCGAATTAGAGAAGAAGGTTGACATGGTGTCTAAATGTGTGAGTGAAATGCCTAACAATGTGGGACAACAAAATGATGTGTCACCCAATGCTTCTAACTTGGCCCCCGAGGAAGTGAATGCTCTCGGGTATAAGGGTCCCAACAACAATCCCCAAGGGGGATGGAACTCCAATTGGCGGAGCAATCCGACCAACTATGGCCAAGGACCTCTAAGAGGGTATGATCAAGGACCCTCTTGTAGTTTGCCTCAAGAGTCTAAGTCCAACTTTGAGAAAATGATGATGAATTTTACGATAGAAACTCGCGCTTCCATTAAGAATTTAGATAATTGAATGGGACAAGTTGTGGTTGATAAGAGTAGTAGACCTACGGGGTCATTACCGAGTGACAATGTAGTGAACCCTCGTGGAGAGGATAGGGAGCATTTCAAAGCATTGATACTTAGGAGTGGGAAAACTTTAGATAAACCACACAAATATTGTGTTGAATCTACCACCGCTTGTTGTACCATTGCCACCACCTCCTTATCCACAACGGCTTAAGAATGACAAGGTAGACCAAAAATATCAAAGGTTCATTGGAGTATTACAAAAGTTACACATTAACATCCCCCTTGTAGAGCCATTAGAAGACATGCCTAGTTAAGCCAAGTTCATGAAAGATGTCCTATCCAAACGACATAAACTAGGTTAAGACGAAGTAGTTGCACTTACTGAGGAGTATAATGCTATAATGCAAAAAGAACTCCTACCGAAAATGAAAGATTCGGGGAGCTTTACCCAACCTTGTACCATTGGTGACCAATTCTTAGGTAGAGCTCTCTGTGATATACAAACAAGTGTCAATCTTTTACCATTGTCGATGTATAATCGACTTGGCCTAGGAGAATTAAAGCCAACCCATGTCACCCTCCAACTAGTGGACCGCACAATTGCCAAACCTAGCCGTATAGTAGAGGATGTTTTGGTGAGGGTAGATGACTTCATCTACTTGGCTGATTTCGTTGTCCTTGACTTTGAAGAGGACAAAGATGTGCCAATCATCTTTGGGCAAAACTCTTATTGGCTACTACTGCAGTCAATTTCCATTATAAAATAAAGGAGCTAGAAATTTTTCATGGGGAAGAGCAACGGACGTACCAAAGGCTAAACCCCTATGATCTGGTACATCTATCTTAATCCAACACACTAATGGTACTCACTACACTCGGGGTCTAGGGTCCCTATCATCAACCCTGTATAGACTTATTTTACTTTGTTACTCCGACTGTCGGTAGCACTACTATCGAAGCTGCATCTTAGGCAGCGAGGATGCTCCGCACAGTATGGCGGCATCAGGAACCCAGGTCACATATAGACCCACTTGATTGTGTTCAATCTAAGTGGAATCGGACCGATTCGGCCACTTCGGTTAAATTCAAAACGAAGTGGCAAGCAGCATATCCTCCTCCATTCCACGAAGGAAGGTGAGGTCGTTTGAGTCTAGCTAAGACTATAAAGTAGCGCTTCTTGTGAGGCATCCCAAGCGTAGAAAAAAATTTACCTTTCTAGTTTTAGGCTTAGTTAGATTGAGCATTTTTCTATTTGAGTAGTGTAGCAATAAGGAGGGCCTTGTAGATGGAATTATTGCACAAATTTAGTGTGGGGGTATAGACATTGCTGAGGAAATACATTCAACATGTTGAGTGAGATTGATGAATAACGAGATTTTAGTGAATAAAGTTGTAGTTATAGAAGGCATTCCAGGCTACCTAACTCCCTTGGTGAAATTTCCTGGATAAATCCACGCGGCGGATCTGGAAGCTAACGCATCGGGAGCATAGTTGGAAGCAACCAAGAAAAAAGCGACGCGTCGGTTCTTAGAGTCCACGCATCAACATAAAAAACATGGCAGCCTGGGAAAATATCGACGCGTCGGGTCCAAGTCAACCGGTCGATATGCAGCACAGAACACAAAGAGCGAAAGTCCACGCATCGGCCCCTAAAGTCGACCCGTCTATATCCAGTTAATGCATAAATTCATGAAAGTTGACATGTCAAGACTTAAAGTCAACGTGTCGGTTTTCCAACAAATAGGTTAAAAAGGGATCAACCCTGCGATTTTTCACATCCAAATGAAGTCACTGACCCCATTTTCTTGGAGGAGAGCATGCCTTCTCATATTTCCAAGCCTTTTGATTTTTGGTGTGTTTTTGTTTGCTCCTCTTGTGAATAAAAGTCACTAACCATGGTTTGGCCTTAAATTTCTTATATACTTGTGGCATGGGCCCCATGTAGGGTCGAGGACTTGCTAAATGCCTTCAACTTTGTTTATTAATATGCATCTCACTTACTTATTGTTCTTTCTTGCATTTCCTAAGAAATTTCTATACCATTTTGTGTTTATATCACCCCTCACTCATTTTGGTTTTGTTTTGTAGCACACATGGCTTCACTTCCCTACAAGCGATCAAAGACCCACGCTTCCCCTGTTGCGAGCACTTGGTTCACCTCTCAAGCTGCTTCTAATTGATATGAGTAGGACAACCACTCCCATGCATTGATTCCAAATCGCGGCATCGAGTGGCAATCAGAGTGTACGGGTACTTGATTGGGGTTGGGTAAAGTTTTGCACACAACCCCAGGCTGTTGTTGTTTCGTTGGTGCTGGAATTTTATGCCAATGTTGTCGATCAGCGATGGTATGAGGTGTAGGTAAGGGGGAAGGAGGTAGCATTCACTACTGAGAACAACTGTTTCCACATGAGGACCACCCCCCCCCCCTCCCCCCCCAACCCCAATGTCCTGGACGACAAGTAGAACACATGGGTCGCGATGGAGATAGACATGAACGCGGTCTTCTATCACTTGACTTCCTCTTGTACCACCTAGAAGACGACGAACTACTTTTGCACCACTGTCCTGAAAAGTGAGTACAGGACATGGTTCTACTTTCTCCGTGCCCATTTGATGCTAATAGACCATACTAGCGAGGTGACTATCGCTAGAGCCCAGATACTCTATGCCCTCGTGACTAGGATGATGATCAATGATAGTGAGGTAGTACATGCTTCCATAACACAACCAATCCGTCGGGACTATGGTGGGTTGTGGTTTCCATCCCTAATTACACAACTTTGGGCAGAGGCAGGGGTGTACATAACGTGGGTGATGTGTGCCTTAACATAACTATCGTGGGTTATGTTACTCTATGCCCTTCTAACTGGGATGATGATCGAATGTAGAGATCGTAAACAGGATGAAATGAATGAAAGAAAATAATAAAAACCTAAAACTAAGACTAACAAAAAGACCCTTAGTATTCTTAATGACCTAAAGGTCCCCGGCAACGGCGCCAAAAACTTGATGTGTGCGTGTTATGTAACTAATGCTTAGACCGCAAGGGCACAGGTCGTATCAAGTAATAAAGTGAACTATAAAAGTCAGATATGGAACCCACAAGGACCTAGACCACTAATTGTATCTAATTATCTGCTACCTAATCTATCCAAAGGTTGATGGTTTACTAATCTAATTACTAAAAACGAAATTGTCTTAAGAACACTTGGTGAGAATAGCTATGGCAATCAATCAGAGAAGGGAGATACTCGGGCATTGAATCCTCTCCGGATATTTATAGATTGGGGCAAGTATGGATTTCATATTGATGAATATGAGGTATGGACCAAGAATTCCTACAATGCTTTCACACCCTCTTTCGAGGTGAGTTACTAATCTACGCTCGTGAGTAGTTCTAGGGAACACATAATCTTGGAAGAGTTATGGGAATAATCCATTTTACAAAGTCTCTTTCCTAAACACCCGATCTCTCGGCATGTTTATAACTCCCACCTATTGAAGTAGATCTATGGTATATAAAGAGAGCATTATTGTCTACACCTTCTATAGATCCAGATTGACACTTAGAGCTGTCATAACATAAAGCATCAATACCATACACAACATTCAATAGGTTCTCAAACATTGAAATATTTATTCAAATATAGAAATCCATACAAGCAAGATTAAGCATAAATCCGAAGGTTCATCATGCCCAATTATCTAACAAGTTAGTTTCCCATAAAAGGGGAACACAAATCCAATTAAATCAAAGAGGAAAAGATGAGTATCATGATAAGAAACACTCTTCCCTCCACTGTTGGCGATGACCATTGGTGATGACTATTGGTGGTGTCCCTTTAATACTTGCCTTCCTCCCGTTGCTCCAAAGTCTTCAATGATGTCCTAATCTCCAAGATAGAGAGAAGGTTGGGAGCCTCCAAGAGGATGATGATGTCCAAGATCCAAAAGCCCCTTCCCTAAACCCTAAATCGGCTATTTATAGGGCTTAGGTTAATACACATGGTTAGCAACCCAATCCCTCAGATTCTGACTCAAATCAGCATAAAATTGGGTTAACTCGCATCTGGGTGCTAGGCATACGGGGGCTCTTAAGGCCTTATGCTTTCCCGTATGCAGTTCCTCAGTTTACACGGGTTGTGATGTGGCCGTGTGCTTGCCCGTGTAGCTCTCTATATGTTGGGGAGATGTGTGCTTAGAACCTTAATACATGTGCCTACGACAGTAAGCTTGCCCGTATCTTTATAATATTGGCACTTACAGCCGTAAGTTGGCCTGTATGGCTTCTGTAAAGCTGATAATAGCTTTGATTTGATCTGTGTTTCTTCTGTTTTGCTCTCGAAGCTCTCAAGTGCCCTGAAAATAAGAATTAACACAAATTGAGTACCAATGGGCAAGAATTACTCAAAATCATATGAATAATGTATAATGAATTGCTATTAAAACATGATCAATTGAACGTTTATCACAAATATCCCCATACTTAAGCGTTTGCTTGTCCTCAAGCGAACAAAGAAATAAAATTTTAAAAGATAATAAGCGTTCAACCTTAGGAGCATTTACATTCTATTGTATTCTTTGAATTCACCATTGACAGATGTATTTTCCTATTTAAACACCTTAGACATAGATAGATTTTACGAGGTGATTTAAAATCACTCTAGATGAGGGTTTCATTCCACTTACCATGTTCCCGAGTCTTAGAGTGGCAAGCATACTATCAGTGGACTCTAGAGGTTCCTAGAGGCTCTAAGTGCAAAACATCTAGCCCTTTACGAAAATAAACTTTCTTTTTGTTCTTTTCTTTTCAATTTTTCAATTTTCTTTTTTCTTTTCACATCGATCCCGGCAGGGCATACCTAATGAATCTGACTTTCCGGAGGATCCATCATTAACATAGATTGTAGATCTCCCTTTTTTAAAGGATGCACATGCTAGCTAGGCACCAGAACACACAACTACTTAGAAGATTACAGCTCGACATACAAATGCTCGTGCTCATAAAGGATTTTTCAGCTTGAGGGACACTGTGTTTAGGAGTTAGAACCCTGAGCCTACTTCATCACCAAGAGTAGAGGAACACTATCTTGGTCCTTATTGACAAGATCTTTATATACAAAAATTTATTCATTATGCACAATTCTACTTGCAAGGGCTCGAAGTTTGAACTAGTGCCACGAAAACTCTTGGAGCTATTGAAAGTAGTACTTAACAATCTAAATCAAAGAAACATGTTAATGGATTATCTAGTGTCACTAGAGAATATATAAAAGTCATGAAAATTTTTCTCTAACTGTCCAAGGTGTTTCATCGGAAAATTTTCAATTTTTTGCTGAAATAGTGCAGACTAAAAGTAAAACAAAATCGAATACAATTTTTCAACATGCCGTCATTGGTGTACACTAAACATGTATGTATATGTAATGATTTGCAATGAATTCATAGGATACTAACCTCACACTTATAGATTTGTAATGATTACTATATGTACCCATCCCCAAACTTAAAAATTGCATTGTCCCCAATGAAACAATAGAGCATGTAAATGATAGGGATATAATAAAAGAAGAAGATGGGCTAATTGGAATTTCCCCGATTCATTTGGGGTGTATCCAATTGCTTGAGTGCTATAGATAGACTGCATCCAAAATTTTATAAGCAAATCTGCAAGCATCAAAGGGAATCAGAAGACACAATCGCACATTGTCATAGAAAAAGTATTTATTTAATTTTAGGATGGTAATCCCGCACTCCGGAGTACAAAAGCTGGAACGATATAGTGAGAAACCATAGAACACTAACACGAGCAAACCCTAATGGCATAAGGTGAACAAGAGGGTGGGTAATAGTCTGTAGGAGGGGAGACGACATTGTCCGCGCAGGCTGGATTGTTGTTGTTGGTGGAGGACGGGGAGGCGCCAGGAGAAGGCGGTTGAGGGTGAGCACCGGGGGTGAGGTGGCGGAGGCGAAGCACGTGCTTGGAGGATGCTTAGAATGTGGTTCAGATCAGTTCAGATTCATCGTTGTTCGGCTCCCAAATACTCATGGTTTTCGATCGTGCGTTGGAGCGCGAGGCGGAGTGCCACCAGTTTTTGGTCGTTGGGGGCACTTGGATGAACCATGGTGGGATGGAGATTTGGAGGGAGTGAAGGGGAAGAAGATGGAGTACAAGGGGGGGTTTTGGGGTAGAAATAGGGGAAAGGGCGGAATGAGTACTTGCAGCGGTACCCCCGACGCATACGGGATCTCATACGACCGTATGATCACCCGTAAGTGCCTCATAAGTGTACTTTCTATCCTGGCATGTGTGATGTTTTATGGAGGCATACGGGCGTAAGCATATGCGCACATGTGATCTTACGAGCGCATACAGCCGTATGTGTACCCGTATGCTGCGCAGAGAGATCAACTCTTTGGTTTTTCCCTACATTTTCGGAGTACCCCTTTTTCAATCCTCCAAGCTGTGAGTTTGAACATGTTGGCTCGTGATTGAGTGTACGGCATGGTTCTAGAGGGGGTAGGAAAAATTGATCCCTTATTTCAGAGGGATAACTAATTATTCTAGACTAACACTATGAAACCTTAAGAAAAGAAGTTTTTAGAAACTTGGGTTACCTCCCAAGATGCGCTAGTTTTAATGTCACTAGCTCGACATTCTTCTTGTCATGTTCAAGGAGGGTCGAATAGTCGAAGATTCTCACTGCCCTCTTCTTGAGTGCTACTATCGTAGCAGAGCTTTAGTCTCTGCCCATTTACGCTTAACGTCCCTTTCGCGTCGTGGTGGATTTAAACTACTCCATGGGGGTAAACTCTTGTCACTATGCAGGGTCCTGACCATCGTGAACGTAGTTTACCCGAGAAGAGTCAGAGCCGTGAGTTGAACAATAAGACCTAATCTCCATCCTTAAGTTACTTTCCTTGCTTGATTAATTTATCATGATGTAGCTTGGTGCGCTCTTTATATAATTTTGAATTTTCATATGTAGTATAGCGCCATTCATCCAATTCATTTAATTGGAGTTTTTGCTTATCACCTGTAAGAGAAGGATCACAGTTAAGAAATTGGGTTCCCCAAAGTGATTTGTGCTCTTATTCCACCTATAAATAGCATGCCTTTCCATACACTAGTCGATACAGGGTGCTCCCTATGGGCTCCTTGTAGGTTGTTCGGTATCATCTAACTTATCATACCAGTCCTTCCTGTGATATGCCATTGTTTATTCTAAAATACGCTTTAGTTCTTTATTTGAAACCTTGACTTGCCCACTAATTTGGGGGTGGTAAGGGGTTAAAGTGCAGTATATGACTCCGTATCATTTCAGGATTTTAGCAAATTTGGTGTTGCAGAAGTGAGCACCTCGGTCAATGATGATGGCTCTAGGCATGCTGAATCTGGAGAATAACTTCTTCAAGAATTTTACTACACTCCTAGCATAGGCCAAAGGTAATGCTTGTGCTTTGACCCATTTGGAGACATAATCCATCGCGACTAGAATGAACTTGTTCCCATTCGAGTTTGGGAAGGGGCCCATGAAGTCTATACCCCAAATATCAAATACTTCACATACTTGTGCTGAATTTTGTGGCATCTCATCACGACGGGATATATTTCCTGAATGTTGGTAAATGTCGCAATGACTCCCAAGTATCTTGGAATAGCGTGGGCCAAAAAAAAACTCGCATCAAGAACCTTCTTCACTGTGCGGTTTACGCTAAAATGTCCCCCAACCGGTCCTTCATGGCAATGGTTCAGAATTTTCCATCCTTCTTCCCGAGGGACACATCTTTGAAGTATCTAATTGGCGCAAATTCGAAATAGGTATGGGCCATCCCATATGTAATATTTAAGATCAGTGAAGAACTTTTTCTTTTGGGCGTATGAATAATTCTTAGGGAGTTCTTTTGCGACCAAATAATTAGCCTAGTCTGCGAACCAGGATGGCTCAGCTTCTTTCTGCAACCTGCGTATACCATATAACTGCTCTTCAGGGAATGAGTCGTTGATGTCTTCATCTTTTAATGTTTCCCTGTGCGGGTCTTCTAGTCGAGAAAAATAATCGGCTGTAAAATTCTCGGCTCCCTTCTTATCTTTGTTTTCTAGATCAAATTCCTGTAGCAACAGAACCCATCAGATGGTTTCGCATCAATTTTGGTTTGCAGGTAGCGTAGAGCCGAATGATCTGTATAGACTATCACTTTAGATATGACGAGTTATGAGCGAAACTTATCAAATGCGAATATCACGGCAAGGAATTCTTTTTCTATTGTTGTATAATTCTCCTATGCGTCGGTGAGGGTTTTACTCGCATAGTATATGGGTTGAAAGTGCTTATCACGTCTTTGCCCCAGGACTGCTCTCACCGCATAATCACTAGCGTCACACAATAATTCAAATGGTAGATTCCAGTCTGGTGTTGTCATAATGGGTGCCCGAGTGAGTTCTGTCTTCAGTGTGTTGAAAGTGGCTAGGCATTCACCATCAAAGTTAAATGGAGTATCCATTTCAAGAAGTTTGGTTAATGGTCTCGCAAATTTGGAGAAGTCCTTTATAAAGCACCTGTAAAACCCAGCATACCCTAAGAAGCTTTTTATGGCCTTGACAGACGCAGGTGGGGGGAGCTTTTCGATTGTCTCTATCTTAGCTTTATCGACTTCAATACCCTTATGAGAGATTTTATGTCCAAGAACAATTCCTTCTCGTACCATGAAGTAACATTTCTCCCAACTCAATACCAAGTTAGTTTCTTCACACCTGGCTAATACTTTTTCTAGATTGTACAGACATAGATCAAATGAGTCACCGAAGACAGAGAAATCATCAATGAATACTTCCAACATGTTGCCTACAAACTCTTCAAAAATAGCGAGCATACTTCTCTGGAAAGTGGCAGGTGCATTGTATAGGCCGAAAGGTATACGACTGCATGTGAAAGTACCATAGGGGCAAGTGAAAGTAGTTTTCTCTTGATCTTCTAGAGTGATAGGGATTTGAAAGTATCCCAAAAATCCATCCAGAAAGTAGTAGTAAGAATGTCCAGCTAATCGCTCAAGCATTTGGTTAATAAAGGGTAAAGGGAAGTGGTCCTTTCTACTCGCGTTATTAAGTTTCCTATAATCAATGTAGACTCTCCATCCTGTTACTATTCTTGTGGGGACAAGCTCGTTATTTTCATTTGTTACGACAGTTATCCCTCCTTTCTTTGGGACCACTTGTACCGGACTCACCCATGAACTATTTGAAATAGGGTAGATGACCACAGCATCAAGGAGTTTAATTAATTCGCCTTTAACCACCTCTTGCATGTTTGGGTTAAGTCACCTCTGGGACTGAACTGATGGCTTGTGTTCTTCTTCCATTAAGATCTTATGGGTGCATAATAATGGATCTAATCCTTGAATATCTGTTATTTTCCATGCTATCGCCTTTGAGTAATGATTTATAGCATGACTAGACTTCCCGACTAGACTTCATGAAATGATCTCGACCATCCATGTCATCTCGAGATGGTGGTATTGATGATCCCAAGATGACATGAATGGTTGAGATCATTTCATGAAGTCTAGTCGGGAAGTCTAGTCATGCTATATATCATTACTCATCGCCTTTTTATTCTTTTTCAAGACTTGCAATAACTTTTCCTTTTGTTCGGGGTGTAAATCTGCGACAATAATTATGGGTAGCTTCGAGTTGTCCCCCATAAATGCATATTCAAGATACTTTAGTAATTTCTTTAACTCCAGTTTAGGGGGTTCTTCATTTGAAGATTCATCTTCTTCATCTTTCTCTTGGGATGATTTGTTAAAATCTTAATCCTCTTAACCTTGATAGGATCCAGAATCTTCCTCATGAATGATTGGTAGAGCAAGGCCATTGAGAATCTTCATAACGCTTATATCCAATTCTTCCTCGGTTCTTCCATGGATGGATGAGCGTTGGTGTTGTTCTCTATTACCTGCGTTGTATATGGAAGAAAAGTCAATCCGGTAAACTCCTTCCAGTGTGTTTTCCTGTAGATTAATATCAAGATGATCTAAAGGTATTGGTTGTGCGGTAAAGAGTTGACCATCGTTCATATAGTGGAGTTGTTTGGAATACTCTTGCTCTTGATTGAGGAAATCGTTAAACACTTCCTGCCAAGTTGGATCCTTCGGGGGTGGTTGGTATTCCTGACATCCTATGTTGTAGCATTCTTCCCAACAATGCGAGAAACATGTCGTGCAAGCCTCATCACTACGACAGCTCAAGGTAAGGGAATTATGATAAGCTTGTTAAAATTGCTCCCATTGAAGTTGTTCTCTCTCAACCCACACGTTTAATGTTAGCTTTTTCATCATTCCGTTCGAAACGGTGATGTGTGCCCTCCGTCCGGTTCCCTAGGTAGGGAAGATGTTGTCGGATTCTGAAGAAGGTCCCGGAGTTGTCTCTGGAGGTAAGCCTTGTGCTTCTCTAATTCTTCAGTGCAGAGTGCGTTCGATCTCACTATCACTTTCTACCAAACCGGCTGGATTCGCTCAGGTCATGCACCAGATCCTTGCATAAACAAGAAAGAATAGGAATCAGTGTGCAAATGTAGAGAGAGTAAGCACGATGAAATGAATGAAAGAAAATAATAAAAACCTAAAACTAAGACTAACTAAAAGACTCTCAGTATTCTTAGTGACTTAAAGGTCCCCCCGGTAGCGGCGCCAAAAACTTGATGTGTGCGTGTTATGTGACTAATGCTTAGACCACAAGTACACGAGTCGTATCAAGTAATAAAGTGGACTATAAAAGTCGGATGTCGAACCCACAAGGACCTAAACCACTAATTGTATCTAATTATCTGCTACCTAATCTATCCAAAGGTTGATGGTTTACTAATCAAATTACTAAAAAGGAAATTGGCTTAAGAACACTTTGTGAGAATAGTGATGGCAGTCAATAAGAGAAGGGAGACACTCGAGCATTGAATCCCCTCTCGATATTTATAGATTGGGGCAAGTATGGATTTCATATTGATAAATATGAGGTATGGACCAAGAATTCCCACAATACTTTCACACACTCTTCTGAGGCGAGTTACTAAATCTACGCTCATGAGTAGTTGTAGGGAACACATAATATTGGAAGAGTTATGGGAATAATCCATTTTACAGAGTCTCTCTCCTAAACACCCGATCTCTCGGCATGTTCATAACTCTCACCTATTGAAGTAGATCTAGGGTATATAGAGGGAGCATTATCGTCTACACCTTCTATAGATCTAGATTGACACTTAGAGCTGTCACAACGTAAAGCATCAATACCATATGTTGATGCCAAAAACTGGTCCACCTCACTCTTTGGCTACTGTGGCCTCGTGATCTGGTCTCAGCCTTTGACAAACGGTTAATATTTATAGTTGGTGTGGACGCTTACTTCTGCTTGTGAACAGGGAGACGCGGAGGGCACTCAGCAATTCCGTCCGGAATTATCCACTGATAGACCTGTGAAGAGGAGGAAAAGTGATCGGAATTGGGCCTTTCTGCCCGGATTTAACTCCGATGCTTGAGTCAGAAATCAGGGTAAGAAGTCCTAGGCAATGCTTTGTGTAATGTGTAGTGAGTGTTTCTTTTTTCCCGGATCCTTTCCTTTTTGTCCTTCCTCTCCTTTTATAGCAAGTTAGAGGCGGTTTAAACAAATATCTTGCAAGGCGGTGGGGTAAGGCGGTGGGCTAGGTAAATATCTTCTAAGGCGGTAGAAAAATAGCTGCCTAGCGTGTAGGTGCTCTGTAGGTAAGTAGAGTAAATATCTGCCCACTGTAGTAAGTGGATAAGGCCTACTTACTGTAGAGGCGTTAGATATTTACTTCTCTTCTTCCACCTCACGCCTTGTATAAGAGGGTCTATAATTCACCGGACTTGTTCGCAGGATTTATTCCTCACGTTATTGCCGAACGGAATTGTGCAAGGTTATTTGGTGATATTGCCACGTGGCCAAAGATGCTACGTGGCTGAGAAAACACGGTCCTGTGTGTGACAGGTGGTCCCTAGGTCAATGACATCTGTCTTACCAAATATATCCGTAACACTAGTCCCCCCTAAAATGTACTTGTTCGAAGAATCTGAGCGAGAGGTGAGCTAATCGCACGTTTCGCTTGGTTCGAGAACAAGTATTCTTCTTAGTTGGCACGTCTATGTAGGAGTGGGCTTCGTCTATGGCTATGGTATACGTGTTTTTAATAGGTGACCGACGTTTACTGTGTTCTCTTTGCGCTGTTATCGAAGTAGATTTTTCTCCGAAATTTTCGCCTATTTTTCTACTTAAGGGCTTGTATGGGTAACGTTCATAGTCAGAAATCTTTTGTATCATGGCTCAATGCTTGTCTTTTTATAAATTCTTCACTTTTAGCCAATGCTCTCGTCACTTGCGAATTCCCAGCTCCTTTCATGAACATCTGTCGGAATTAAGGACTGGGTTTATCCACCTAGTAAGTCCGAACGGCTGTGTGTGGCCGGGCGTTCTATTGATTAACGGGGACCCAGGTGAGATATGTATCGATGCAGGGTGGGAGGCTTTTCATGTTGATCACGGCATGGAGGCGGGGGACCTTTTAGTTGTCACTTATGCAGGGGGTGTACGTTTCGAATTTGAGATGTTTGGAGACGACTCCTGCCGTAGAGAAGTGGGTCCCTACCTTCGCCCCCGTGCTGATCCAGGTTCTCCTAGTGGGAACGAGGATAGTGACGGTTGCGGGAGTCCGTGCATCTCCTCCGAGTCTCATCCGAGCGTGGCTTCGGACGAATCCGCGGATATTTAACTTTAGTCCGTCGGATAACATGTTTTTGTTATTTTTGCTTTGTTTGCGTTCGTCATGTAACCTGAATAAATGATGTCTGTCGTTTTGTTTGTAAATCCTTTGGCGTTTTTATGGCCTTCACTGGCGATCCTATGTTGGAATGTGTGTTTTGTCTTTTATGGTGTTGGTCCTATGGTATTGTGCTCATTATTTCATTGAGGGACATGTGTCTTTGGCACTGTTTCATATTAAAGGGGGGATATGGCGTGACATGCGCGGTGTGCGTTTTGTCAACAGCATGATGGGCACGATTACCAATATGTGTCAGGCGGCGTTTGGTATGCTGACGTGGACGGATTTCTTGGAGGAGTAATAATGGCTTATTGGAACGGTCAGGATTTGGGGACCTTTGGTTCAACGGTTTTGATCGGAATGTAACACTGAGATCTAACGGCCAGGGATTCGTTGCTTTTCATATATATGCGAAATCGTACAGGCCGAAAAAGGTTTATTTCGAAAGTTGAATCGTGTCTTCTTCCTAAGATGTCTTCTTCTTCTCCGGCGAGCTCTGGTTTTGAGTTTTCTGTGTTTGTGTTATCTTTTTCTTTCCTAAGGTAATGGCTAGCGCTACTTCTTCCTCCTCTAGTTCTTCTCATGAGCCCTCGATTCCTTCTCCGTCCAACCCTACGGTTTCTGTTGCGATCCCGGCGATTCCGGGTGGACATGGAGGCGTCCCGGTTCAAGGTTCACGGGTTCATCCTGCTTCTAGGGCAATGGGTAGGGGGTCGGACACATTCATAAGTCTTCTTGGACAAAAGGAAGTAGATAGCCTGGTAGCGAGGTATGAGATAAATCATCCTCGTTTGAGGTTAGGGTTCCCTGTTCTGGGGAGAGGGCAAGTTCTCCTAGGGAAGGGGAGATAGCCATCTATCAAGATGCGCTATTGGGTGGCCTTAGGCTTCCTTTTTCTGATTTTGCTAAGGCAATACTAGAAGAGTATCATTTGTGTCCTTCACAGTTGGCCCCAAATTCTTGGAGACTATTGAACGGCTTTGTTATTGTTTTCAAGCATTACGGAATAAGTCCGACCGTCCGTTGGTTCCGTATGCTTTTTAGCCTATGCCTAGAGTCTAATGCCGATTGGTATTACTTCTCGGCTCGTTCTGGGAGGAAATTTTTAGGGAAAGTTCCTTCTTCCATTAAGCGATGGAAGAGTAAATTTTTCTTTGTCAAAAGTAATCCGAGTGGGATGTCCGAACAAAGTGGGAGGTTCCCCGAACGGACATCGCTTGTGAGGAAATGACGGGAGAAGAGGAGGTTCTTCTTAAGTCAATGACAGGGCTATCCAAAGTGTACATGGATGAGTTCTTGACAAAGGAAAACCTTGTTAAATGTCGTTTAATAGTGTCCACCGGTAGGCATTTAATCGTGTATCTTGCTAGTCTGATTTTTAACTACTGATGAATCGACTTATTTTGGCCCTTGTTTTGTAGGAAATCCGATGGAGGATGAGGACCTAAGCTATGTTAAGGGTCTTTTGGCCTCTTTCGAGGGCGAAGTTCACCCGTCCTTGCCTCGCGGGCGGAAGAAGAAGGAAGTGGTACTTGGCCAAGGGGCTGATACCTCCAAAGAGGAAAGAAAGAAGAGGAAGAGAAAGGAGACGGATTCTTCCAAGAAGGGTGCAGGGTCCTCACGGGAGAGGAGGACCAAGAGAAAGAATTCCGAGGACGTATCAGGTCCCGGAATTGCAGAAGAACAGGTGGGGGTGCCTCAGGAAGAGGTTCGTGCGGAAGAGGTCCGCCCGGCATTGTCCCCAATTTCCGAGGGTCCTTCTTCTAGCCGGCCGGAGGACATCCTTCTCATAGAGGTGAGAATTTCTATATATATTTTTTCTACGGGTATGTTTCACTTAGAACTTTTAACTTAGGTTCTATTTTATAGGCGGAGGCGGGAGAAGCGGCCCTCTTAGACAAATTAAAAGTGGCGGATTCAGTTTTAAAGGGATCTGCCACTAAGCAAAAGGAGTTATCTTCTGAGGATACTCCTTTTCGCGACGCTGGGTCCGTAAAGGACGTTTTGATGGCCATGAGGCCCGAGCAGCTCTCCACGAAACTCCGGAGGGCTGGGAGGGAAGAGGCCACTTATCAACTATTCCGCTCGGCCATGCTAGTAAGGGTTGTTCTCACATTTCCTTTTACTTCTAAACTTGGTGCGTTTTTTACGAGCGTCTTGTTATTCTGTAGACTGCACACTGGGCGGACCGAGTCGGCAATCTTTGCCAAGAAGATTTGGCAAAGATGGAAATGAATAGGGCAGACATCGCTCAGTTAAGCTCTAGGGTGGCGGCCTTAGAAGAGAAGGAGAAAGAACAGCTTGATGCTATCCGGGCCCTTGAGCGAGATAAATCCGAGCGGCTGCGGCAGCTGGCCGCTATGGAAAAGGAGAAGGCCGATTTAGCGGCCCAATTATCTGTTTCTAAAGGTTCTCTTCTTACTGCTGAGGAGACTATCAAAGGGTTACAAAATGAATCCAGCAGTTTGAAGAAGGAACTTCAATCGACTCAGGATGAGCGAGCGGCCGCTCGATGGGACCTAAAGATGAAGGCTGCTGAGCTTACCGCCGTGCAAGCTGAGTTGGCGGAAATAAAGGGGGAGCGTGACACACTGAAAGAAGATTTGGCTTTCCGCTTGAAGGCTCCTAAATCCGACTCGCAAGAAATTAAGGATTTAATAGAACGAGCGGACAAATTAGAGAAGGAGGTTGCCCGGCTTAGGGCGAAAGTTAAAGATGGAGCCACTCGTATATATTCCGTGGTGCAACAAGTGGGCCATCACGTTCCTCCTACGGAAGTTTTGTCTATGGGGCTGGCTGGAGTTTTGAAGAAGTTCACGGAGCTGAAAGAGCAACAAGCTATCAAGACTCCAGAGGCTCCTGTCCCCGCTACCTTAGAGCCTTCTACCCAAGTTCCTTCAGAAGCAGGCGGCTGCCCTGGGGGCCCTAGTTCTTAGGATGTTTTCTTTTATGAACGTTTTTGTAAATTCTCAATCACTTGGAAATGTAATTTCTATTCATATGAATGAAACGCAAACCTTTATTTTGGTGAAGGTTTATTTCCGAGTGATGGTTGTCTTTGAACCATGTAAGAAATTCGCGAACTTCTTTATTCTTCCTTTGGCTTGTAAGCTTCGTAACGAGTCCTTAGTCCAATCATGGGACTTTGTTGAGTGAGGTACTCGCCTTCATGAATGAGATTGTTGCCTCATACTTCGATCGGGATTTTTGTCTTTTGAGAGTTGTCGTTTATCTGTGTAAGATAATTCCGACTCGTCTTTTAGGAATGGGAATTTCACCACATTTTAGTAGAATGGGAATTTCACCGCATTTTAGTAGAATGGGAATTTCACCGCATTTTAGTAGATGGGAATTTCACCGCATTTTAGTAGAATGGGAATTTCACCGCATTTTAGTAGAGAATGGAAAAGACTTGAACTTTACTCCATGAAATTTAAGAGACAGCTACAGAACTCATTGACAGTAGCGTCGTAAGTGTTCAGCATGGAATGGACGCTTGAGCGTTTTTCCGTCCATATTTACTAGATAATAGGTGTCAGCTCGGACGATTCTTTGCACGACGTAAGGGCCTTCCTAGTTAGGAGTTAGCTTCCCCGTTCGGCCTTTATTTCCTTGGAATTCATTTTCTCTTAGGACCAGATCGCCGATTTGGAAGAAGACTCTTTTTACCCTTGTGTCGTAGAACCTTTTGATTCTTTGGCGATAGACAGCGGCCTTTATTTCTGCCATTTCTCTTCGTTCTTCAAGTAGGTCTAGTTCCGCTCGGAGATTTTTCTCATTTTCTTCTGACGAGAACTTCTGCTGTGTTCGCAAAGTAGGCATTCCTATTTCTGCGGGAATGATGTGCCTTCGCCCCGTAAGTAAGAGAAAATTGACTTTCCCCCCTGGGAGTTCTCGTAGTTGTCCCAGAGGGCCCAAAGGGCGCCGGAATTTCTTCCACCCAATTGGTTCCATTTTTGGATACCCGGGTTTTAGAGTCCGGAGTAAGGTACGGTTTGTCACTTCTACCGGCCGTTGGCTTGGGGATGTGTCACGTAAGTCAATCCGATTCAATTCCGAAGTTCGTAATAGAAACTCCTGAAAGCCTGGTTATCAAACTGTCGCCCATTATCGGAGATGAAGGCGACTGGAATTCCGAATCGGCAGATGACCGTTCGCCATAAGAATCCCTGGCAAGCTTTCTCCGTGATCTTGGCTAAGGGCTCAACTTCCACCCATTTGGTGAAGTAGTCAATAGCGACTATTAGGAACTTCAGTTGCCGGATAGAAGTAGGGAATGGCCCTAAAAGATCAACCCCCCCAAATAGCAAACGGTCGTGGACTGATAATTGGCGTAAGTGGTGCCGGTGGTCGTCTCTGAATTTTAGAATGCCGCTGGCAGGCATCACATTTCCGAGCGAACGCTATTGCATCTTGAGTTAGCGTTGGCCAGTAATAACCTTGCCGCAAGACTTTGTAACTCAAGGCTTTGCCTCCTATGTGACCATCGCCGATGCCCTCATGAATTTCTTGAAGGATATAGCTAGCTTCTGTAGGATGTAAGCATCGCAAGAAAGGTTGTGTGTAGGACCTTTTGTACAGGCTTTCGTTGATGATGGTGTATTGAGCGGATTTGTAAGCGATCCGTCGGGCCTCCACTTTGTTGGGTGGTGCAGGCCCACCTTGTAGGAAACTTTTTATGGGATCCATCCAACTTGGCCCTTCGGCCACACTTTGTACCTCTCCTTCCAGTCTATCGATAGTCTTTGTGGGAAGGTACTGCAAGTTAAAAGAGGATTCTGCATCTCCGTTTGGCGTTGTGGCCTTTTTGGATAAGGCGTCTGCCTCTTCGTTTTGCGCTCGGCAAATTTTCTCAATCTGGAAATAGGCGAAGCATGGTACTATTTTCCTCACTATGGCTTGGTATTTGACCATGTTTTTTTCTTTTGCTTCAAAGCTACCTAGGGTGTGGCTCACGACTAGCTGCGAATCGGAATACACCTGCAGACGCTGAATTCCAAGCCCCCGGGCCAGATGTAATCCGGCAAGGAGTGCTTCATATTCGGCCTCATTGTTAGTCGCTCGGAATTGGAACTTGAGCACTGTCGCCATTTTCCATTTAGAAGGAGAATAAAGGACAAAACCTGCTCCTGACCTTTCTTCAGTTGCCGACCCATCAACGTATAAAGACCACGGGATGCTAAGGCACTCTTCTGGATTCTGTGAAGGGAGCTCGCCCTCATTCGCAAGAAAAGTTAATTCTGCGATGAAATCGGCCAGTACTTGGGCCTTGATTGCCGTTCGGGGTTTGTAGGTGAGATCAAACTCGCCTAATTCTATTACCCACTTTGCTAGGCGTCCGGAATTTTCCGGTTTATGAAGAACTTGCTTTAGTGACTGATCAGTCAATATCGTGATCCTGTGGGCTTGAAAATATGGCTCAATCTTCGCGCAGATGTAATAAGAGCAAAGGCCAATTTTTCAAGTGGCAGATATCTTGATTCCGCATCGTTAAGGATCTTACTTGTGTAGTAGACTGGCTTTTGAACTCCGTTATCTTCTCTCAAAAGAACCGCACTCACTGCCCGTGGGGCAACGGCCAAGTAGATGTAGAGTTCTTCTCCCACTTGCGGCTTAGCTAATAGCTGAGGCGATCGGAGATAATTTTTAAGCCCTTGAAAGGCTTTTTCGCATTCCTCCGTCCAATCCTTTTTTGGCGCTTTTCGCAGGGCTTGAAAGAGCGGGAGATTTTTCTCTCCGGCTTTGGAGATGAATCTGCCAAGTGCCGCAAGGCGTCCATTAAGCCGTTGAATTTCTTGAAGGCTTTTGGGCTATCCCATGTCAAGAATAGCTTTGATCTTTTCTGGATTTGCCTCTATTCCTCTTTGTGTCAAGATAAATTCCAAGAACTTCCCTGATCGAACACCGAAGGAACATTTATTCGGGTTTAACCGCATAGTGTAACTCCGGAGTGACTGAAAAGCCTCTTGTAAGTCTGATAGATGTTCATCGGCTTTTCGGCTCTTCACCAGGATATCATCTACATACGCCTCAACATTTCTACCAATCTGCTCTTTGAAGACTGTATTTATGAGCCTTTGGAAGGTGGC
The DNA here is from genome assembly GCA_026586065.1 of Dioscorea zingiberensis. NCBI lineage: Eukaryota > Viridiplantae > Streptophyta > Magnoliopsida > Dioscoreales > Dioscoreaceae > Dioscorea > Dioscorea zingiberensis. The sequence goes on from CM048823.1 coordinate 31,473,221, forward strand.
TCCAGCATTTTTCAGGCCGAACGGCATCACCGTGTAGCAGTAAGTTCCAGTGCTTGTAATGAAGGATGTTTTTTCTTCGTCGCCTTTGGCCATTCGGATTTGGTTGTAGCCTGAAAAGGCGTCTAAGAAACTCAGCATCTCATGCCCCGTTGTAGAGTCAACCAAACCATCAATTGATGGCAAAGGAAACGAATCTTTTGGACAAGCCTTGTTCAAGTCTGTGAAATCAACGCACATTCTCCATTTTCCGGACGGCTTTTTTACTAGAACAACATTGGCCAACCAATCTGGGTAATACACCTCTCGGATAAACTTAGCCTTTAGGAGGTTTGATACTTCTTCCTCTGCGGCCTTCTGTCTTTCTGGAGCGGAATTTCTTCTTTTCTGTTTCATAGGCCTAAATGACTGATCTACATTAAGGTGGTGTTCTATGATCTCGCGTTTTACGCCTGGCATATCCTCTGATGACCAAGCGAAGAGATCAGAATTTGCCCTTAATACTCTCATGAGGTCTTCTTGCTGTGCGGTTGCCAAGTTTGCCCCAATCCGCACTGCAGATGCGGTACGCTCAGTTGCGTCTAGGGGAACTGTTAGCAATTCTTCAACTGGTGTAGGTCGAAGTCCTTCATCTTCTCGTTCGGCTATTCTGCTGACTAGCATGGCTTCTGAAACCTTTGTTTTCCTTTTATTTAGGACTTTCCCTTTGAGGGTCGACGCGTAACATTGCCGAGCTAAGGGTTGGTCTCCTCTTACCTCTCCACTACCACTCTCAGTTGGGAATTTGAGGAGAAGATGGTAAGTAGAGATGATGGCTTTCAAGGCGTTGAGGGTTGGCCTGCCAAGGATCACGTTATAACTTGAAGCACAGCGTACAACCAAGAATTTCGTTGTCACGGTTGATGATCGTGGTGAGTTTCCTACTGTAACTGGTAGAGAGATCATCCCTTCTGGCTGTATCACCCCTCCGGAGAACCCTACTAAGGATGATTTTACAGGAAGTAAATCATCCGCGTCATACCTCATTCTTTCGAAAGCACTCCAGAAGAGAATGTCAACTGAACTTCCACTGTCTATCAGAACTCTCTTCATTTGGAAACTGGAGACCTTGATGGCAATAACCAGCGCGTCGTCATGGGGGTGACGAACTTTACTAACATCGTTATCATAAAAAATGATGGGAGCCGCGGGTCGAGACCTTCTTCGTGGTGTTTCTGTCTCTTGCGTCGTTCCCACCATTCGGGCATAACTTTTTCGAGAGGCGGAGCTTTCCCCTCCACAACCAGGGCCACCACTAATAAACCCCACCATCTCCCCTTTTTCTTCTTCAGGTTGTGAAGCTTCAGGTTCCTCCTGAATCTCAAGGTTGATATATTGCTCCAACTGTCCTCTTCGAACGACATCCTCTATCGCATTCATCAAGTGGGTACACTTTTCCGTGTTGTGTCCTTTAGATTGATGAAACTGGCAATATCTCTTGCTATTCTTTTGTCGTTCTGTATTTCTCGCAGGCTCTGGCCATGTCAGAAGCTTTTGCTCTTTGATTTGCATAAGGATATGGCTTCTGGTTTGATTTAGTGGGGTATGATGATCATATTTAACAATCTTTCCTTCCTTTGTAGGTTCTTGGGGCTGCAGCATATGTCGTTGAGGGCGTGTTGAGGTTTCCAGATTTCTGTTTGTGCCCTTGTCGTCCCTATATAATCTTCTTTCCTTCCGTATATCCGGGGGCCTTCTGTTGACACTTTGGTAGGTTTTTCCTTTTAGGGTGTCTACAGGCCCCCGTCGAGTCTCTTCTTCCCAACCCGTATAAATTTCATCGGAATTGATGTATTTTTGGGCATGGCTCATAAGGGCGGGAATTGTCTTTGGTGGATCCAAAGTGAGGGAGAAACGAAAGGGGGAGTCTAACAGTCCCTCCATTAAGAAGGTTAAGGCCATTCGCGGAAGAAGGTCCGCAACATTTGCTGTTTCGTCTATATAACGATTTAAATAGGCTTGGAGTGTTTCTCCCTTTCGTTGTTTAACCTGCAAAAGGGTAGACGAAGTTTTCTTTTGCTTTGAGTAATTAGCAAAGTAGGCTAAAAAGCGATCTGCTAAAATCTGAAAAGAAGTAATTGTGCTAGATGGAATATCGACAAACCAGTCTTGCGCTTTTCCCTCTAAGGTGGCGGGAAAAGCTCGGCACATACGAGCGTCGGTAATTCCAGTGAGGAGCATCTTTGATCGAAAAGACTTCAGGTGACGGGACGGATCGGTTCTGCCTTCATATGCGGTCATAATAGGTGGCCTGAAGCTGTCAGGAACTCGTTCTTCCAATATCTCCTTGACAAAGGGCGAACACATACTGAGAATATGCCGTTCGGATTTCTTGTTTTCTTGGGAAAGGTCCTGCCGCTGGGTCCTTCTATCCACAGTTTGTATGGATGGGCTATTTTGTTCCGCTCTTGTCCGTTCGGTTCTTGTAGCAGCTTGCTCTCTACGTCGAACGGAGGGGGGTTCTGAGCTAGCGGAAAAGGCGGTTCTTTCTCTTTTCTCCTTATGGGTGCGGGTTCTTGTCCTCCCTCTACTTTCGGAATTAGCTAACGGGACCGTTGATACGTTTGGTGTTGGGGCTTGTGTGGGAAGAGGTGGAGGATGGGTCAAAGTGTGGACAGCTTGAGCCAATTGTTCCAGTTGTTGCTGCATGTTAAGGTAAAACTCCGGAATGGACCCTTGGGGTTGGACGGACGGATTTTCTGATGGAGGTAAAATGGGTGGATTGTCCGACCGGATTTCTTCATGTCTTTGGACTTCGCCAAGTTCGATAGGTCCTTCAGGGCTAGTAGGTGCTCCTTGTCCTTGGATTCGTTTTGATCTTCTGGTAGTGGTCATTTGGCTTTTCGTAAGGGTCCCCACGGACGGCGCCAAACTGTTGATGCCAAAAACTGGTCCACCTCACTCTTTGGCTACTGTGGCCTCGTGATCTGGTCTCAGCCTTTGACAAACGGTTAATATTTATAGTTGGTGTGGACGCTTACTTCTGCTTGTGAATAGGGAGACGCGGAGGGCACTCAGCAATTCCGTCCGGAATTATCCACTGATAGACCTGTGAAGAGGAGGAAAAGTGATCGGAATTGGGCCTTTCTGCCCGGATTTAACTCCGATGCTTGAGTCAGAAATCAGGGTAAGTCCTAGGCAATGCTTTGTGTAATGTGTAGTGAGTGTTTCTTTTTTCCCGGATCCTTTCCTTTTTATCCTTCCTCTCCTTTTATAGCAAGTTAGAGGCGGTTTAAACAAATATCTTGCAAGGCGGTGGGGTAAGGCGGTGGGCTAGGTAAATATCTTCTAAGGCGGTAGGAAAATATCTGCCTAGCGTGTAGGTGCTCTGTAGGTAAGTAGAGTAAATATCTGCCCACTGTAGTAAGTGGATAAGGCCTACTTACTGTAGAGGCGTTAGATATTTACTTCTCTTCTTCCACCTCACGCCTTGTATAAGAGGGCTGTTATAATTCCGACGGACTTGTTCGCAGGATTTATTCCTCACGTTATTGCCGAACGGAATTGTGCAAGGTTATTTGGTGATATTGCCACGTGGCCAAAGATGCTACGTGGCTGAGAAAACACGGTCCTGTGTGTGACAGGTGGTCCCTAGGTCAATGACATCTGTCTTACCAAATATATCCGTAACACCATACACAATATTCAATAGGTTCTCAAACATTGAAATATTCATTCAAATATAGAAATCCATACAAGCAAGATTAAGCATAAATCCAGAGGTTCATCATGCCCAATTATCTAACAAGTTAGTTCCCCATAAAAGGGGAACACAAATCCAATACAATCAAAGAGGAAAGGTTGAGAATCATAATAATAAGAAACACTTTTCCCTTCACTGTTGGCGATGAAAGTTGGCGGTGTCCCTTCAATGCTTTCTTTCCTCCCCTTGCTCCAAAGTTTTCAATGATGCCCTAATCTCCAAGATGAAGAGAAGGAGGTTGGGAGCCTCCAAGAGGATGATGATGTCCAAGATCCAAAATCTCCTTCTCTAAACCCTTAATTGGCTATTTATAGGGCTCGGGTTAATACACATTGTTAGCAACCCAATCTCTCAGATTCGGACTCAAATCAGCATAAAATTGGGTTAACTCGCATCTGGACGCGAGGGATATGGGCATTCTTATGGCCATATGTTTTCTTGTATGCAGTTCCCCAAGTTACAAGATTGGTGATATGGCCGTGTGCTTTCCCGTGTAGCTCTCTGTATGTTTGGGAGATGTGTACTCAGAACCTTCATACGGTTTGCTTACAACCATAAGCATGCCCATATCTTTATCATACGGGCACTTACAGCCATAAGCTGGCCCATATGGCTTCACTAAAACTGATAATAACTTCAATTTGATCTGTGTTTCTTCTGTTTCTCTCTCGAAGCTTTCTGGTGCCCTGAAAATAATAATTAACACAAATTGAGTATTAATGGGCAAGAATTACTCAAAATTGCATGAATAATGTACAATAAATTAATATAAAACATGATCAATTGAACGCTTATCAGTGGGCGCGGATATACTTCCATTATGCCAAGTGATTTATGCGCAACTGATCGCTACCTAGATAGCACCAGACCCCGTGAGGGCAAATGTTGCAGCAACCTCTGTAGAGGTACCGATGGGGCCCACCTCGAGCCCACCTCTTGCTTCACTACCTTGTCGCCGCCCTCGAGTTGCAGATTCGGATGAGTCCGAGGTCCCTACCTTACAACAGAAGGTCACTGAGCTACGGCGCGTGCTGCAACACCACACTTCAGTGGATCCTCGAGATTTTGGAGGAGGAGAATGATGAGGATCAGCATACCACACCACCACCACCCTCTGAGGCCGATCCGAGCGGCACTCCACCCGACGACGGCACAATTTAGGGGAGTCATGTCCTGATCTTTTCCTGTTTGTTTATCATTCCATTTTGATTATATTATTGTGTTGTGCATGTGAGATGAAGTCATCAAGGGTGATAACTCGACTCGAGTTTGGGGGGAATTTTGGTTTATATGTCGTTTTGTTAGTCCTGCTCCATACTTGTTAATTTTGTTACTCACTCTTGCATTCATGTATGTATTGAAGCGTGCTTTGAAAGTTATTATATAGTATCATTCGATACATCATTTATGAGCATGTGGAACACTTCTTATATGGAACACATAGTAGCAAGACCAATCCCAGGTAATATATATGGTTGTTTCCTTAGTCTTTGTACTTGTGATGTTAGTGATTTAGGAGGAATCTAGTCTACCATACTAGGAAAGTCGTACATAGTTTATACTCTTGTAGTAGATGTGTATAGTTAGATTTGCCACTCACTCCAGGTTGCATGCTTTGTTGAGTACATGTATGTATCTTGAATAGGGGTAGGACATGAATCTCTTGGAAATCGAGTAGAACTGGATACATAGGGGGACTACGATGATTTGGGTTATATGTGAGCTTTTTAAACATCAAGGAAACTCTCTTATGTCAAAAAAATAAAATCGTAATAAAATAAAGTAAAAGAGTATTGGTGTGTGTGAATAAGGTAAAGGGACTATCAAAAAGGTGAGACCAATATCTTGCCCCAAGAGTCGGGTCTCTTACTAGTCGAAGGTATCGAAAGAATAGTCTCTAGAAGTTTATGTTGCTAGTCCTATTCTACATTGCACACATCTATTTACTCAGTATAAAACCTTCCATCACTTGTGGCATCTCATTACAAGACTATAGAAAACTTTAAATCTTGGCAAGTATTAGCATGAGAGTGTTGTTCCTCCACTCTTTTAAACAAGTGCATGCATTCCAAGCACATGGGGAAGCAACCAATCTTTAACAACTCAAGTCTTGCTTGTAAGTGTTTATATTTTCATTGCTTGACGACAAGCAATAGTTTGAGTTTGGGGGTGTGTTAGTATCATATTCTAACCATATTTAGGAAATCTTAAGCTTAATATTTAGGGTTAAATCTGAGTACTTATTGTATTAACTATCTACATTTAACCCTACATTCTACAAAGTGATCAACTTGTGCTAGAGTGCTTGAATTTATAGTAGATTATACATCTCTAATGAGGATTGACATTACTTCGAGTGAATTGTATTAATTGCATGAGAGGCCGAGCTGTGGCCTTCAATAACGAGCTACACAAGTAGGACGAAACCAGGAGGCGAAATCAAAAGAGCTATGACATATCGGGCACTCAACCAAAGCTGCAAAGCTAAAGTCGACGTGTCGGCTTCATCTAGTCGACGCGTCAGGATTGTGCCACAGAAAAGCAGAGAAGAAACTGACGCGTTGGTTGCTCAAAATTGATGTGTCGGTTATGGGCAAACTTCGCAGTGTAGAGGGTGAGTCGACGCTTCGACTCTTGGAGCAAACTTGTCAGTTGTCGCAGCTATAAAATAGGGACTTAAGGTTTCTCCAATTTTTATCTCAGAATTTACCACTTTTTGAGGCGGCCAAGGCTTGACGACCTTAGGGCGTCCAGGAGGAGTTCATCAATGGTTATACCAATGATCCGGAGGGGAGGAGAACTTCATGATAGGGAAGATCCAAGGACAAAGATCCGGAGGGGAGGCTTGACGCATCGTATCTAATTATTTTATTGAATGAACTTATTGTTTATTTTGCTTTGGAATGCATGTTTTTAGGCTGGAATCTTTTGTTCTAGGGTTGTATGGGATGAAGACTTGAACATCTATTTTATCTAATGCTTAATGGTTTACTAGTTGTTATGTGGCAAGCTTGTGATGCAATCTCCTTGAACCGTTAGTGATATAGTAATGGCAAATTAGCATGTGTTAGTCCTAGACTAGCGTTGAAGGTTGTTAATTGCGCAAGGTGGAAGTCGGGGTGACAATCCGAAGCTTCATTAGCATAGAACTATGCGTTTGATTTCAACGGGTAAGGTTAGTACCTAGGTCCAACAACACTTCATCCTCATAACAGGAGGAGTTATGGTGTATTGCTACTGACAGGGAATATGTAGGATGCATCCGAAGCGCACTTAAGTACGTTAGGTTGTCCTTGTGTGTGCCCTTACCCATACAACTAAGCAACTCCATGAAATATTAGAGAACATCTTAATCAAGTCGGATTCCCCATACAACCTTAGATCCTCATAATCGAGTATCTTCCTGATCTTTTTATCCCTCTGTTACTGATTTGACTCGAGATCCTTCTCCATCATAATTATCATCTTTTCCATTGATTTAGTGTATATTTTCTTATCTAGTTTTAGTTAGCTAGCATCCCATTCCTTATGTTCAACCTAGGCTTACCGGTATAAATTGTAAATTGCGTGAGTGTGTATATGTGCTCAACAACAAGAACATCCAAGATTGCCTTGAACTTTTACTCATCCATTTAAACTTCATCTTTGGACACCCTATAACCCAAGAACATGATGTTTGGTTTGAGCAAATTCACACTTCTCCAACTTCACATATAGTTGGTAGGCCCTAAACATGGCACTCAAGAGACTTATTGTATACAACAACATCATCCAAGTACACTACGACAAAAAGGACATTTTGATAGGAAAAGACATTGTTTATCATGTTACAGAAGGTAGCAAAGCCATTGACAGGCTTAATACCATCACCAAGAACTTATACAAAAAGTATCATGTTACATAGGTGGTCTTCACCTCATCCCTTTTAGCAATCCACACTTGCCAATAACCTGCGTGCAAGTCTATCTTGGTAAAGTATGGTACCTTGCTAAAGAGATGAAGATGTCCTAAACCAAAGGAACATAATACTTGTTTTTCATTATTACCTTATTCAGGGTTCTATAGTTGATGCATTGTTGCAACTCTCCCTGTCACTTCTTCTAGAACTGCACTAGGCACGGTATAAGGCTTTTGAGGGTGTATGAATCCTGCATCCAAGAGTTTAGTTAATTGCTTCCTCAATTCTTGCAACTCAAGTGGGGGCAATCAATAAGGAGCCCTCGCATTAGTTTTCACACTTGATTAGAGTTCAATACTGTAATCCATAACCCTCTGAGGTAGAAGTGCCTTAGGGAGTGCATTGGGCATCACATTTCTGTACTCCTCCAAGATCATCGCAACTTCATTTTGGACTTCAATCTTCTAGTCAGCCTTGATCTCCAATAAGGTCGCAAGATAAGCCGACTCTACCCACTTTAGCTTATACTCTACTTGCATATTAGATAGCAACACTATCTTTTTCTTCATTACCTTATCTTGCTTCACCTCAGCAATGAATCATGGCTTCACTTCATCCATGTTGAAGATTCCACCTAGATGAGGCTTTACAACACACTTCACAATTTCGAGAAAATCTTTACTTGGGATGATGTCAAAATAATGCAATAGCACCATTGGAAGGTTTGTAAGCCCACTCCACTCTTCTATCTTCATCGTTACTAAGTGTGGCATTCCCATAACAAGTTGTGTCTTAGAGTTCACTACCTTAATAAGGCTTAGGTCCTTCCCAATAGTCAATCCCAATACGAAAATCAGCTTTTCGGATACAAAGTTGTGAGTAGCACCTATGTCCACCATGATCTCAACAATCTTATTGTTCATTTCCACCTGAATAAATATAAGTCAGAAAGGGATAACATCTTTTATAGACTTGAGAGCAATGTTTTTAAACCCGGACCGGAAAGCGAACCAGTCTCACAACTGGGTCATGGGCCAGTTGGTCGGACCGGATGTCCCATTCCGGTCAGACCGGATAACGTCATATATATATATATATATATATATATATATATATATATATATATATATATATATATATATATATATATATCAAAAGAATTCCCGTATTACTTAGGATTTATTTTTTATTTTTAAATCCTAATCAATGCCCATTTGTTAGTTAAAACTTATAAAAATATAAATATAGAAAATTTACAGATTAGAAATATGATATTTTAGATTTTTTCATATAAATATATTTTAACAAACCTTATTCATGCATCTTAATAGGTGAAAGTTCTCCTAAACATACCTTCGGTGAGGACCATCAAAGATTTTATTGATAAAAAAATTTCAACAAACAGGTGTCGATCTTTCCAGTTGCTAGTGGGCAGTGGTTGTGCCTTGCACTCGTGTTCCCAATATATTGATGAAAAATTCTCAACAAATAGATATCTCACAAGGAAATGGAAAAACGCGTACGAGAAGGAAGGTAGCTCCCAACTGTCACGTGCGAAGAAATCAGGTTGGCGGGCTGAAAATTGACTAAGTATTGGACCGGAGATTGGCGGGAATTGGCTAAGTGTTAACTGACGAACTGTATTGTTGCATGAGACTAACTTAATTTATTTGATGACAAGTACGTTCGAATATAGCCTCCTCGTTGTCCATTCGTCCCAACTTGTGGGGACACTTAGTCGCTCCCCCTGCATCTGGGCGAGCTTGGTACTTTGTCTTTGCCCACCTGAGCAGTCAGGCCCTTTCCTTGACTGGCTGGAGGGGTACTTAGCCTCCAGCGCCATCACATGGGATAGGCGCACCCGGTTTGCTTCCGCCCGGGCTCTAACCACGTGACAAGATGGTATCAGAGCAGGTTCTCGACATATTTGCTAGTCGGAGATGTGTGGGCGTCTTCGGCTACTTAGCATTGTTCGAGTCCTTGTTGAAAAGGGAAAGAGGGTAAAGACAAATCTGTAAAGCATGGGGTGTAGCCGCTAGGTGGCGTGGGTTACAAAGCACGAGGAGGTGTGGGGTACCGGCGCGAGGTTGCGGTTAAGGCACCAATGCAAAATTTGCAGGATCATGATGGAGGAGTTGGGTTGATGGGAGTAGCCCTTGGGTGTGCGTCAGTATGTGATGCTACACACGAAAATAGGCAGTGAAAGATATGAATTACATACCAAGCTTAACGCAAGGCAATCTACAAGGCTGAGGTGCTCACTAGTGGACGACACCAGCAGGATGCAAGGTCAGGTGGACTAGTGCGTTAGTGAAAGTGTTTGGCTCCAAGTTGCGGAGTACTAGGCTAAGTACAATGTTAGGGCGTTGATGGTAGTGTAATAATTGAAGGTTTGAAAACCTACCGAAGGGTCGACCTGATATAATTTGTGACACTTCAACTACAGACCGACTGCATTGAGGCTCCATGATGAGGACGTTCATGGAATGGGTGTAAGAGTTGTCAGGTGCGAAGAAATCAGGTTGGCGGGCTGAAGATTGACTAAGTATTGGACACGAGATTGGCGGGAATTGGCTAAGTGTTAACTGACGAATTGTATTGCTGCATGAGACTAACTTAGTTTATTTGATGACAGGTACGTTCGAACATAGCCTCCTCGTTGTCCATTCGTCCCCACTTGTGGGGACACTTAGTCACTCCCCCTCCATCTGGGCGTTCTTGGTACTTTGTCTTTCCCCACCTGAGTAGTCAGGCCCTTTCCTTGGCTGGCTGGAGGGGTACTTAGCCTCCAGCGCCATCACGTGGGAGAGGCGCACCCGGTTTGCTTCCACCCGGGCTCTAACCACGTGACACGACGGACTCAAACCAGAGTTCAGCCTCATGGAATTCAGCAGCGAACGCAGCAGAAATCAAAGAACCGCGCGACATCGAACTTGAAGTTAAGATCGACCTCCATACAGAGGAAGTCGACCTCGAGGGCTCCGCCATTGGAGTTCCTCATCTCAAAGTCCATCTCCGATCCCAGCACCATCAAATGGTGACAACCTCTCCGCTCTGGCGACAGTGAACGAGACATTACGAGAAGTTAAAAAAAAAAAGAAGAAAAAACAAAACCGGGTTCTACCCGGTTCCGGTAAGACCGGCGGACTCGGCCTGTCTGGCTGAATTTGACCGGTTTATCAACCGATCAATTTTTGGTATAAACCCTGACCGGCCTGCTTGCCGGTTCCCGGTTCTGCTGGTCTGACCGACCGGTCTGGTCCGGGTTTAAAAACATTGCTTGAGAGTATTCAAAAACTGAAGTAGGTTGATCCGAGTTGGTAGCTCCGGATCAGTGTCCGACTCTACGACCCTTGACCCTTGTAGAAAGTTTCTCCTTTTTCATACATTCTAGGGCTCGATGGGGTTCATTGCAAATGAAACGCTCATAATCTTCAACCCTTGACAAGTTGTCTTTTATTGGAATTAACCCGATCCCTCTGTTCTCCTTATGGCTTATTTGCAAAGTCCCGCTTTGTGGCCTTACACTTCTCCTTCAGTTTTGGCATTTGCCTTACTACCTATAGAGGTATTAGTAAATAGAAAGTCCACTAAAACTTCAACAACAATGATAGCCGATGTTAAGTCCTTCGCACCTTTCCTCCACAATTCCAACCAAGCCAACCTTGCAACCTAGAGAGGAAGTTAAAGAGCTCGTTCTCTTTGAACATGTTTTTTTATGTATAACGTAAAGGATGCAAACTCCTACAAATATTCCCTCACCGTGCAAGAATATTGGCTCATACATGGCTCTTATGAGTATCATTCTCTTGGAGAGACTTCCACTAAAGCTTCTTTTCTTTGGTGAGGTACATGCTTACAAACAAGAGTCACTTTGACTCCAGAACCTTCTTCTCCCGAAAGCATTAATCTATGTCCCAAATGAAGTTCTCTAAGTTCATTGCATTTCTCACACCTGCAAAGGAATTTAGCTCTAAGACTTTCACCTTCGATGTCACTATTGGTATAGTTCTACCCATCGATAGGAATTGGTGTTAAGCTTTGTCTCAAACTGATCCTACGTTCCTTAAGGATCTCCTCGAAGGAAACTACCTTACAGTCTATCTCATTCAGTTGATCCTTTGTGGAAAGTACAAAGGGATGGAGTATCTCCTTGAGTTCCACCACCTCCCTGAGAAGTTTAAGGTACCTTGCTATGAAGGTACCACAAGCTCACCTTCAAGGAAGATATCCATCACTTCCTCTAATAGATCCTTTGATTTCTCTCTTGTCTTAGTCATAGTTTTGATACCAAACTATCACAAGGCACAACACCAAGACTTAGTCACAAACAAATCTAAGTTCACACCACCAAGTTGAAAGCGCTACAATGAACCAAGGGAGGTGAAAAGAGGAAGAAGAAGCCAACACTCCCACAAAAGGCACAAGAGGTTTTCAAAGGTTGTACACATCTATTTCCCTTTATAAGTGTATACAAGAGTATGCAGCACCTTTGGTTGCCTTTACAGTTGCCAAACCCCGAGCTCTTATGTCATAATACACCAAAGGGGGATAATCATAAATATCTAAAGTTGTTGGGACTAAAAAAGAAAATGATTAGATACTATTGTAATTAACAGTTAGGTCAAGGACCAAATTGCAAAGTTACCAACAACACTTTATAGCATCTCACTCTCTCTCAGTCATTCTCACGACTCATATCTCTCCTTCTCCGAACCCTAATACCTCCTCTGCTCATCTCGCTCTCTCTTCTATTGGCTAAGTTCTTGCTTGAAGGTAAGCTTCTATTCATTTGATCACTTTTCTTTTTTGCCTTTTTTCTGTCGACTTTCTTAGCCACAAATTCCTTTTGTTCTTGATTTATTGAGAGATTTAATCTGTTGTGCTCCTTGGAGTTATTTAAAAGTATTCAGTGGAAGTTTAGCCTCCATGTTTGTTCATATCTAAGAAATGAGATCACTTTGCATGTGGTTTTTGTGCTTATTAAAGCTAAAAAATACATTTGTAATTATCAAGTGTACAAAAAAAAATCATTTTTATGGGAATGGCTGTCTATCTGCTTTCGAGAGTTTTTGTAATCTAGATTAAATATTTTTATTCCTTAGTAGTGCCATTTACAAGTGAGAATTTAGAAGTTTCCATGAAATGATAGCTATCCTTGTCAAAAAAAAGTTCCCTAATTTATATATCGGTTTATCCCTAATCAGTTTTATAGCTTAGAAAGCATAAAATTCTGCTACATCTTCTTATCTATAACATTTCATCCCATTGATGCTTATCATGTTGGAATCAGTACCCATCTATAGTCATCTGAGTGCTCTAATAAAAAATTTGCATTATCCAAGGTGTTTGTGTCTAAAAAATGTATATATATAAATATATATATGCATTGAAAATACTAGGTGCCAATATTTTAAAGGGTCAATGATGGAATATTTTCAAATAAAATATATCTTGAAATATCTTGAAATTAAAATATTTTGATGTGGCCTGATCCCAAGTCGAGCCAAGGACACAGATCCCAAGTCGGGATAAGGTCACAAGGACCAAGATAGCCCGAGAACACAGATCCCGAGGCAACCTCAAATTTTAAGATAGCACAAGAATAAATATCGTAAGGCGATCTCTAGACCCAAAATATCCCGATAATACAGATCTCGAGGAGATCTCAAATTAGCCAGAGAACGTAGATCTCGTGGCAATCTCAAATTCCAAGATATATCGAGAACATAGATCTCTAAGCAATCTCAAATTCCAACATAGCGCTAGAACATAGATCCCGAGGCAATCTCAAATTCTAAGATAGTCCGAGAATATAAATCTCTAGGCAATCTCAAAAATAAAAATCCCAAGATAAGCAGAGAACATAAATAATTAAGTAAAATTAAATCTAAATTTAAATTCAAATTCAAATTTTTGATCGGTGACGAAATTATCTAGATTATCCCATGATGATTAAAATTCAAATTCAAATTTTTACGAGATTATATCTATCTAGATTATCTCATGATGATTAAAATTCAAATTATACTTAATCTCATGATTATAAAAATTCAAATTCAATTTTTTGATCTTATCTAGATTCAAATTCAAATTTTGAATCTTATCATCACGGTTACCTAATATTACGAGGTTATACCTAAATCTAGATTATGATCATTAAAATTCAAATCTTTGATTTTATCTAGATTACGATCTCATGATGATTAAAATAAAAATAAAAATTTCAATCTTATCATCTTGGTTGTGAGGATCTATAAATAGAGGAGGGGAGACCTCTTTTTTTTTGACAGAATGAGCGGGTGGTCAAGTGGCCACCTGCTAAGACTAATCAAAGGACGGGGCAACGTGGGTTCGAGTCGCAGCTGCAAGGTGCGGGAGATAAACGCTCACCAAGCACAGTGCGGATTGCTCAGACACGCCACACAAGGCCCCCTGAGTCACTCGAACCTGAGACGGGCTTAAGGCACGGAACCTAGTTACCATCGGACCAAGCGGTCCTTGGTGGAGGGGAGACCTCTTGATGGGATACTTTTGAGGAGAGAGAGGAAAAATAAGAGAAACTTTTGGAGGAAAAATTAGAGAGAAACTTTTCAAAAAAAAATCCAAGAGATTGAAAGAAATAAAAAGGACAAAAAAAGTAAGCTAATCCACCAAAGGTATCCTCCCCCTGCCTTATGATATCTCGGTCAAACAAGTGGACACGGGCCTGTCTTTGATGGCTTTGCCGAATGATACATGCTCGGGTCCGTCCATAGACCATAATACCGCAGAAGAAGCCGCCGCTAACGACAGAGCCACCCTTGTGGTTTTGCTCCCATCGCAGCCGCTAATGATGGAGCCACCCTTGTTGTCTTGCTCCCTCAACCACCACCAACGACGGAGCCACCCTTGTTGTCTTGCTCCCGTCGCCACCGTTAATGACAGAGCCACCATTGTGGTCTTGATCTGGTCGCAGTCTCTAATGATGGAGCCACCCTTGTGGTCTTGCTCCCACCACCGCCTCTAATGACGGAGTTACCCTTGTGGTCTTGCTCCCGTCACCGCCGTCGATCACCGTAGCCGATCAAGAGTCATAAATAGGAGAAGACGGGGTAAAAAAAGGCAAAAAAATAAAAAGAAAAAAAAAGACAAAGAAGAAAAGCAATAAAAAAGAAATGAAATTAAAAAAATACACAAACAGATGAAACAAAAAGGGAGAATGGAGAACAAAAAATATGAAACAAAGGAAAGAAAAAAAAGGGATTAAAAAAAAAGCTTTGAAAAAAAACTGCTGACAAAAGAGAAAAACAAGAAGAAAAAGAAAATTAATTAAAACAGAAAGAAAGAGAAAACCGGCGGAAAAGAAAAGAAATTAAAAAAAAAAGAGAGAGAGATGAAATAAAATAAAATAAAATAAGAGGGATGGAATAAAGGCGAAATTAAAAAAAAAACGAAGAAATAAAACAGGGTTGGGAAGAGGATCTCTCTCTCTCTCTCTCTCTCTCTCTCTCTCTCTCTATATATATATATATATATATATATAGAGGGATGATACTGTGCGGCCGGCCGGATTACTGTTCATTTCCGGTCGGCCGCCCATTTGGCCCCTTGGAGTATTTTTTTTTTCATGGATGGGAAGATCTGCTAAAAATAAGCTACCCTGTCAATTTTCATACAATTTGGTAACCGTTTGGTCCTCCCACTTAACGGTTGAAATTCTGGATCGTTCAGATTCCTACAAGTTTTGATCCGTTAAGATGAAGACCCTACAAGTTTCCAAATTGTATGAAAATTGACAGGCTAACTTATTTTTCGATGATCTTTCCATCCGTACGGTTGAAAATTGTTCAAACATGCTCCAGGGGCCAGAATCAGCCGGCGACCGGAAATTTATAATTTCACGTACGGAACAATCAAAAGTCGTATATATATATATATATATATATATATATATATGGTGAGGGTAAAACTGAGGAACCAACCATCTGACACGCGGATCGATCTCGTCCTTCCATACAAAACAGTGGCCTCCTCGAGTTCATGCCCAGAATCATCCCCTTCGGGAAATAGAAAAAGAGCAACTGCCTCGGTTCTGTCTGAGCAGACCTCCTCGGGTATTGAAGGCTCACCTCTTCGGATTCCATAGGCTTTACACCCTTGGCACGAAGAAGGTACGACTAACCCCGAACTCACAAGCTGCGATGGAAGCCGAAGCACTTAAGCCCTTCTAAAAGGAATTACCGTTGAGACCGTTGAGATCTAACTGAATGCCAACCTAGCAGTCTAGAACCATCTAGAAGAAAGAGCCGTTGAGATCTAACCGAAGGCCAACCTGGCAATCTAGAAACATCTAGAAGGAAGATAAGTTGTCAACCTAACTAACTCTAGCTGGCACACGCGTAGCCTATTAGGAGTTAGCTCACTAGCCTCCACATGGTCTATTGAGTGTGGCTTCCTCCCCAAGCAGCTCCCCCTCCCTGGAACCTATAAATAAAGGAGCTCACCAAGTCATCTTCAATCTCTGATGATCGGCGAAGCACAGCCTCTCCAGAAACTCAAATTCCACCCATAATCTTGTAATCTTATTGATTTGGTTGTGATTTCATCTCCGATCATGGAGATCCACCGTGGTTTTCACCCCGATTTGGGGTTTCCACGTAAATCTTGGCTCCCTCTTTTTCTCTTTTGAGTTCTCCTCTTTCGATCTCTCTCAATCTCATCCAAATCCACTCCCCAATCAATCTACAAATTCAATTGTTGAGCTAAATCGAGGGTTATCCCTGATTTTTGCATCAACAATTTGGCGCCGTCTGTTGGGACGGCTTGGATAAGAAGCCATGACGATGACGAGATGATCGAGGCAGAGGCAAGCTCAAGAACAGAGAATCCCCACGCTGGAGATCATCCCACCTATGGAGAATCACGCTCCATCCAGCTCACCCCCACCTTTTGCTGATCCGACTCCCAGGATGATGGAGGTATCGGTGGAGATGTTTAAATTGATGGAGCGTCAAATCACAGATCTCACACAAACGCTCCTCGTGGTGAAAAAGAGTGTTTCCCAGGCTACGGTTCCTGATGCCGTCCATCGACCATCGGAGAGCCGCAAGCGATCAGCAGTACACTAATCGCACCAACGGGAACTCTCTCCAAGAAGAGGTAGGAGCCAAAACTCCTCTTCTAAAATTTCTGATTCACCTCGCCCGAGACGTCGACGACGTCCTTGAGCTGAGAATTCACAAAGAAGGAGGCAGGTCTCCTCTCCAAGTGGATCCAGGTCACCCGAACTACGCGGGAGGCACTATACATCCCGACAACTCTCGCCGAGGCGCTACTCCCCGAGGCGCTCGCCACACCATTACCGTTCGGGAGGACTATTTCCCAAGGTATGATTCATCTGATGGTCCTCCGACGAGGCACCGCTCACCCAGGTGTCATCGATCCCTTGGAGTGCCTCGCCGAGCCTATGATGAAGGGAGGGAGAGGACCCTCTCCCATACATCGAAGTTGTATTCACCTTTTATCAGGGAGATTTGGGAGGCCCCAATTCCGAAGGACTTCCGAGCCCCCAATATTAGATGTTACAACAGGACCACTGATCCCCATGAGCACATGGAGCGGTACTGTACTGAGATTATGGACAACCGCATCGACGAAGCGGTTCTGTGCCGTTCAATCCCAAAGACCTTGACTGATATAGCCCATGACTAGTTCTGAAACCTACCATTGGGATCAATATCAAGCTTCGACCAGCTAACTGACCTCTTCTTATGCCGATTTGCAAACTGCCGAAGGCAGAAGAGGAACCCCGTCATGTTTCTCAAGTGTAAGCAAATGGAAGGAGAAAGTCTTCGGGATTACCTGGATCGTTTCAACAAAGAAGCAGCGGGGATGAGCGATCAGGATTCCATAATGGTGGTGGGCGCAGTCATGGATGGCCTTCGAGAATGTCCTTTCCTAGATTCTGTTTCAGGGAACGTCCCTAGAAATCTGTCCGAAGTGATGAGTAGGGGCCAGCTGTTCATTGCTACTGAGGAGTTCAAGACTGGGCGGAGGGAGGAGGCTCTACAACGAGTTCGGGAATTCGAAAAGGAAGAGCCATGACGGGAAGAATACAAAAGCTCCCGCCGAGGCAATCCGAGATCCTAAAGAGATGACAGACCCCCTCGCTCAAATGATCGGAGGCCTCAAGACCCCCTGACGCAACCAAAGAGGGCGAGGTATGAGAACTACACCTCCCTTGTCACCTTAAGAGAGAATGTTTTGATACAGATCCAGAACAAGAAAATCCTGAAGCAACCCGAGCCCATCAAGGAGTCTGGATCGATGAAGAAAAGCAAGAAGTATTATGCTTACCACCAGGTCAAGGGGCACAACACAAAAGATTGCGTCCAGCTCAAGAACGCGATCGAAGATCTGGTCAAGGCAGGAAAGCTTGATCAATTCTTGCAAAAGAAGGCCACTATAAAAGAGAACCCACCACAACGGCAAGAAGCTCCTCTGAACCCAAAAAATCCTGATATCAAGCTTTACTTCATTGCTGGAGGTTCTGGCTGAGAAGGGGAGAGTTCTTCCTCAAGGAAGCAGTATGCAAGAATGGTTGCTTCAATCCAGGAGACAGCTCCATTGAAGAGGAGTTGTCCATCTACTCCCATCAGCTTCTCGGATGAAGACCTACGTGGGATCTATCAACCTCATAATGATGCCCTTGTGGTGGCTCTCAAGGTCGGAGTCTTCACCATATATAGAGTGTTGGTTGACACTGGGAGCTCGGCTGATATCATCACCTGGGATTGCTTTGAGAGAATGAAAATTGGGAGAGAGAATCTCAAACATGTTCGATCACATCTGGTAGGCTTCGACGGGAATTCCCGTCATCCAGAAGGCATGATCTCTCTCCCAATGACACTCGGCACACCTCCTCGGGCGGTTACTGTGATGATAGACTTCTTGATTCTGCGGTGTCCCTCCAGTTAATGGGTAGGCCTTCACTATGCAACCTGGCTGCAGTACCGTCTCCCTATCACCAGAAGTTGAAGTTCCAAACTGAAGAGGGTAATGGGGAGATACAAGGTGACCAGGCATCTTCTCACCAATGCTATTCTACTCTTCTAAGACATCAGATGGGAGAGTCGAGCTGAGCTGCAGAAACATTGACTTTGGAGGAGCTCCAGCATGAAGATGAAGGAAGAGAAGCCCGCCGCCCTATTCCAGTAGAGGGTATGAAGGAATACCCACTTGATGAAAGCCTTCCCGAGCGAACTGTGCGCCTCGAGGAAGAACTTGAGCTGAAAAGACAAAGGGAGCTCCTCGCAATTCTGAAGGATAATGCTGATGTTTTTGCCTAGTCTGCCGAGGAGATGCCTGGAGTCTCTCGAGAAGGGATCGAGCGTCAACTCAATGCCCATCCAACTGTCGAACCAGTCATTCAAAAAAAGAGAAACTATGCTCCACACCGCCTTGCAGCAGCAAAAGAGGAAGTAGATAAACTACTTAAAGCAGAGTTCATTCAGGATGTCCAATACCCCGAATGGCTCTCCAATGTAATCATGGTGAAGAAATCCTCCGGAAAATAGAGAATGCGTGTAGACTTCACAAATCTCAATAAAGCTTGCCCTAAAAACTACTACCCCTTGCCTCTCATTGATAATCTAGTAGACTCTACGTCTGGATATGAAATGCTTAGCTTCCTGGATGCGTTCTCGGGATATAACCAAGTCTTAATGGCGAAATCCGATAAGGAGAAAACATCCTTTATTACCTTCCGAGGCACTTATTGCTATAAAGTTGTGCCCTTCGGATTGAAGAACGCGGGAGCTACATTTCAGAAGTTGGTGAATAAAGTCTTTAAAAGACAAATTGGGAGGAACGTTGAAGCTTATGTTGATGATATACTTGTGAAAAGTGTGACGGCTGAAAACCATGCCTCGGATTTGAAGGAAACGTTCGTAGCATTGCAGGCTCATAGAATGAGCCTTAACCCTAGCAAATGCGCGTTCGGTGTTCAATCGGGAAAGTTCCTCGGGTTTATAATTACACATCAAGGCATAGAGGTGAATCCCGAAAAAAATCCGAGCCATCATAGAAACCAGATCCCCGAGGACTATAAAGGAGATACAAAGCCTCAACGGAAGATTGGCAGCCCTCGGGAGATTCATTTCAAGATCTGGAGAGAAAAACCTTCCTTTTTTCCGAGCCTTGAGAAAAGCACCTAAGGTGGAGTGGATCGAAGAATGTGAGTTGGCACTAAACCGACTGAAGAATTACCTACAATCGCCTGCCCTCCTAGTGAAACCGAAGCCTGGAGAGGAGTTACTTCTGTATTTGGCAGTTAATGATTCGGTTGTCAGCTCGGTCCTCACCAAGGATGAAGGGGGAATTCAAAAGTCGGTCTATTATATAAGTAAGGTTCTTACTTATACTGAGTCGAGGTACCTCCCCCTTGAGAAACTGGCTCTTGCCCTTGTCACATCTGCCCGAAAGCTTCGGCCATATTGCTAGTCTCATAAGATAAAAGTCCTCACTGATCAACCCCCTAAAGTAAGTACTTCACTGTCCAGAGTCTTCCGGGCGACTAACCAAGTGGGTAATCGAGCCCCGGACAGCGATAAAGGCCCAGGTACTTGCAGATTTTATTGCAGAATTTACAATAACCGACAGGGGACATTTCCACCCGGCAGGAGGGACCAAATGGCATGACCATTCTGCTTCTCAGTGGGTTCTTTATACTGATTGGTCAGCAAATTCTATGAGCTCGGGAGCTAGGGTGGTGTTGCGATCTCTGTCAGGCTAGAGCACCTCGACGGTATTGAAGTTCAACTTCAAAGCTACCAATAATGAAGCTGAATATGAAGCCATGATAGCAGGGATCCAGCTCACCCGAGGCCTAGGAGTTCAAAACCTACGAGCCAACACCGATTCACAGTTGATAGTTGGCCATGTTACTGAAGAGTTTGAGGCTAGGGAGGATAACATGCAAAGATACAGGGAGATGCTTCGGAAGCTCATTGATAGTTTCCCGAAGGTCCATATCAACAAAGTCCCCAGAGAGAAGAATTAAGAAGCTGACCTCCTATCAAAGATGGCAACATCTGAGGCAGAAATAAAGCAGCCCATCAATATTCATTATCTCACAGCGAGGACAATCGAATTTAGACCGGTTGAGGAGCTTCTTAAGATCGCCGATGAGGAGTGTTGGATGGATCCTACATTAAATTACCTCCAAAATGATGTACTTCCTCCCGATCCGAAGGAGGCTCGATGGATCGTTGTCCGAGCAGCTCTCTACATCATAATCGAAGGACAACTTTACAAAAGGTCCTTTACCTTGCCATATCTAAAATGCTTACGTCCTTCCGAGGTGGAGTATGTCTTGCAGGAGATTCATGGAGGCGAAGCAGGCAACCACCTTGGAGGGAGTGCCCTGGGTCACAAGGTGCTTCGGCAAGGTTATTACTGGTCAACATTGGCCAAAGATGTTGTCAAATTTGTTCGAAAGTGTGACGCATGCCAACGTCACTCAAATGTCCAGCGGCGCCCTTCAGCTCGCTTGACTTCAATTGCAAGTGCGAGGCCGTTCGCTTTATGGGGAGTTGATATCCTGGGCCCCTTCTCCGTCGGAGTACGGCAAATGAAGTTTATTATTGTGGCCATTAAGTACTTCACGAAATGGGTCGAAGCCGAACCACTGTCGTCTATCATGGAAAAAGCTTGTGAGGCATTTTTGTGGAGGTCGATTCTTTGTCAGTTCGGGATCCCAGTGGCCTTTATAACTGACAATGGTCCCCAGTTCGCAAATCAGCCTTCACATCGTTCTGCGATAAATTCAACATTGAGCACAAGCTGACCTAGGTTACACATCGACAAGCAAATGGCCAGGTGGAAGTAACCAATAGAACTCTTCTCCACAGTTTGAAGACAAGAGTTCTCAGTCATGGATTTTCCTGGGTTGAGGAGATTCCAAGGACCCATGGGTGTATCGGACCACTACCCGAACTCCTACTGGAGAAACCCCATTTGCTCTTGTATTTGGGACTGAAGCTATGATTCTCCCCGAAACGAGGATACCAACGCCCCGCACTCAAGTTTTTGATCCTGAGGTGAACGAGGAACGGCTAAGGGCGGAACTCGATCTCCTAGAGGAGAGGAGGGATGAAGCCAATCATAAGGCGGCAACCTATCGCAAGAGAGTGAAGCGCTTCTATGATAAGGAGATGAAGCAAGTAACTTTTCAGATTGGAGATCTGGTCCAAAGGGCAAACAAGTTCGATGGGAACAAAAGTCGAACAGGGAAGCTGATCCCGAACTGGGAAGGACCATATATTGTTCAAGAAATTGTAAGACCGGGAATATACTGACTCACTAGGATGAATAGGAAGAGATGAAAGTACCCATATCACTCCGAACATTTTCGAAGGTACTATCAATAAAATCAGTCGTTCAATTGCAATTTCTTGAAAATAGCATCCTTGTTACTTCAGTGAATACCTTCTTGTAATAATAACCCTCCTCGGGAAGAGGCTTTAAGCGCTCTGATCGCTTGGCCTTAACCCTCCTCGGAAAATAATTTGAAGCGCTTCGATCGCTTGGCTATAACCCTCTCCGGTAAGTGGCTTGAAGCGCTCTGATCGCTTGGCTCTAACCCTCTTCAGGAAGAGCCTTGAAGAGCTCTGATCGCTTGGCCTTAACCCTTCTCGGGAAATAGCTTGAAGTGCTTGGATCGCTTGACTATAACCCTCCTCGGGAAAAGCTTTAAGTGCTTCGATCGCTTGGCTATAACCCTCCTCGGGAAGAGGCTTGAAGCGCTCTGATCGCTTGGCCTTAACCCTCCTCGGGAAATAGCTTGAAGCACTTTGATCGCTTTGCTATAACCCTCCTCAGGAAAAAGCTTTAAGCGCTTCGATCGCTTGGTTGTAACCCTCTCGGGAAGAGGCTTTAAGCACTCTGATCGCTTGGCCTTAACCCTCCTCGAGAAATAGCTTTAAGCGCTTCGATCGCTTGGCTGTAACCCTCCTTAGGAAGAGGCTTTAAGTGCTCTGATCGCTTGGCCTTAACCCTCCTCGGGAAATAGCTTTAAGCCCTTCGATCACTTGGTTGTAACCCTCTTCGGGAAGAAGCTTTAAGCGCTCTGATCGCTTGGCCTTACCCCTCCTCAGGAAATAGCTTGAAGCGCTTCGATCGCTTGGCTATAACCCTCTTTGGGAAGAAGCTTGAAGGGCTTTGATCTCTTGGCCTAGATATTCTTCAAGAAAATTGCTTTAAGCGCTTCGATCGCTTGGCTATAATCCCCTTCGGGAAAATTGAAGCGCTTAGATCGCTTGACTATGGTACTCTTCTGGAAAAGGCTTTAAGCTCTCTAATCGCTTGGCTATAACCCCTTTCAAGAAAATTCAAGTACTTCAACTTCTTAACTACCATTCAACTTGGGAGGAGATTTGGATGCTTTGATTATTCAATTACCACCCCTCTCGGGAAAACTTAAAATGTTGTTATTACTTGACTATAACCTTCCTTGGGGAACATGAAGTGCCTTGGTCACTTACCTATAACACACTCCGGCAGCACTAAAGTGTTATGGTGGGTTGATTAAAGCATGAATGAAAAAGCAGAAACGAACTCGTTGACTTGAAGACAAAAGGAATCAACTCAAAAAAATTCTCATTCATGTGTGATTCAAATTACAATTGAAGTGATGGAAGGGAAGCAGATTGCGACAACAATTGAATTATATCTGAGCTCAAGATTTGGGAGTGTCTCTTTTTTTCAGCAGTAATAGCAGAAGGATCCACAGGAGGAGCAGCAACCTCAGTATTGTATCCAGCTCTATCTTGAGCTACTTCAGTGGGGGCACCCTCTGCACCGGTTTCTCCCACCTCATCCAAAGAAGGATCCTCTAGCCATTCATCCTCTGACTCAGTATTAGGATCTTCTCCAGCAAGAAACTTGAGCCCCTTCTTATAAGTCAGAGTAGAGAAGTCCACGGGTCTTCAATGTTTCCTCTGGAACGACCTACAGTACCAGCTCTCGAAGGACTCGGAAAGCATCAGTCCTACCTGCAAGGAAACTGATGTCATACCCTCCTGACTTCTCATTGGAACAGATGGCTTCAGCTTCTTTGATCTGGTCAGTACAGAGAGTCACGGTCTCTTGATGAGAAGCTACTTCCGAGGAAAGTTTTTCTTTCTCTTCTTTCAGTGAAATGATCAGACGGTTCACCTTATTAAGAAGGACAGATTTGGCGTTTAAATCTTCCTGGAGCTTCTTATCCTCTTCTGACAGAGCCTTCATCTGCTCCTTGGTCTGGGCCAGCTCCGATGTCATCTTATTTGAATTTTCCCTTAACTGCACTCACTTCCCTTCGACCAACTTGCACCTGTCTTCTAGGGCTTTTTGATTCTTGATCATAATGTCAGTAGCAGCCCTATAAGAGTTTATTTCATTGGTCAGAGGCTTGATCTTCTCCTCCAACCACCTCTTCTTATCGAGAAGACTCTGACACTGGACAATAGTGGAGTCAAGAGAGGCTTTGAATTTATCTCTCTCAGCCTTCAAGACAGAGAGCTCTTCCTTCAGGTTCTGGAAGTCTCCTTCCCGAAGAGCAAGCTCGAGGCGGAGCTCCTTCCTCTCCTCCAATAAACGAGCGGCTCTATCAGAAAGAATACTATTCTGCAAAGAGTGAAACATCAACTATTAATCAACGCGAAGAAGGAAGCTAAGTGAAATACGAAGTGAAGAAATGCTTACAGAGACTGCAGTTATGCGAAGATGAGCGGCTATCTCATCCTCTTCCAGCTTGTCGAGCCTTGATTCCGAATCTTCGGAACGAAGCAGTTCCAAGCTGAAAGCTGCAAATTCCGGGTTGAAGAAAAGTCCATTGAGGGGATTTACGTTCATCCCCGCAGAACTATTGGTAACAAAGCCTTTACCCTTCTCTTCAGTAACGGAGCTTTTCCGCGCAAGGAGAGCAGATGTGGTGACTCCTGTTGGCTCTTCAATCCTCAATTGTCCCTTGCTTGAACGTCTTAGGGGAACAGGTGGGTCAGGAATAGTTCTTACCTCCTCGAGTGCGAGAGGAGCAAAAGGTAATCCCTCAACTACATTTCCCGAGGCTCTTTCCCGAACTGTGGGTTCGGGAACAGCAACATAGGAAGGAACATTTGAGGTTAGACAGGCGTGGGACTGCCTCGCCGAAAGTGGCACGACGTCGTCGCTATCCACTTCCTAAAGAGGAGTGACCGTGGCAATTTCTTCGGCAACTCTAGGGGCAGGAGCAACAGGAACCTTCTTCACGAAACACCTCCTTGCAAGTCCCCTTGCCTTGATCGCAGGAACTCCCGACCCAACCCGAGGAGCTTCGCTGCGCGCCTCGGGGATAGTGTTTGAATTTTTCACCCCGACAGCGCCCTTCTTCTTTTGCAAGGGTTCTTCAGTTGGCTCGACTCGGGAGCTCTCTTTCCTCTTCCTCTTATCCTGTTTCGACGCTCTCAGCTGAGCCTCTTTGGCTCTGATGGTAGTCAATAGATTTCCCGTAGCGGCTCGGGCGTTACCTGGCCTTTGCTCTACATAACCAAAACAGAAAATCGAATCAGTAACGAGCTCGATCCAGTGATCAAAAAAAAAAGAGAAAGGAATTTCAAGACAAGCCCTACCCAGGACAGTGTAGAGGCCACTAGCTTGGAGGATCTCTGAAGTGAGGTACGAATCAACCCGAAGGTCGGAACATTCTAAAAGTTTATTATATTTGTCCTCCTCGTCAGGAGTAAGATCCCTCTTTTCCATTAGATGAGATTTGGGAGTTCCCCACTTGGTTCGGAACGGGAAATTCTCCGAACTAGAGACGATGAAAAATTTGGATTTCCAGCCTTTAAGGGGAGACTGCACAGGGCCAAGGAAACGACGGTTCGGGTGAGCCCCAAAGAAGCACCAGTCGGTAGACTTCTCGCGACTCAAACCAAAGAAAAATTTGAACCTATCTACTGAAGGCTCTATACCGCTATGAAGGCAGACGATAACAAAACCATAGAGACATCTCCAAGAATTGGGAGCGAGTTGAGAAGGACAAATCTCGAATTCATTAAATATATCCACAAACAGTTGGGGAAAAGGAAGCCTAAGGCCGCCGATCAAAGCTTCATAATAAATAGCGATCTCCTTTTCGTTTGGTGGAGAGCTAGCACTCTCGGAAGCACTAGGAATCCTATAACTTAAAAAAGAAGGGATTCCAAAAATACTATACTCTACAACTATTTCATTAATACGGTTAGCAGAAAGAAGACATGGTACTCGTTCGAACTGGCATTCGGACTCGGTTTCTTAAAAACAGTTTGAACTACCTCAGCTTCGTGTTCGGGAGAGGAAACCGCAGAATCAACAGGTGAAGAAGGAGACGTACCTGGAGCCATCTGTGAATACTCTAGAAAGAAAGATGAAGTATAGCGCAGACCGCTCCAAGAAACAGGTGAAAGAGGGAAGACGAAGGAGAAATAAAATCTTTGACAGTTTGGGGGGAGATCTCTTTAAATAGAACTCAATCGGCGTTACGACATCTGAACCGTCATGATCAAACTCGACGGACCAAATTCCTTCTCAAAGAAACGGATGATCCGAGACGCCCATTCAAATTCAAAAATCGTGAGGTCAAGATCAAAACCCAGACTCGAATGCCGTCAGATGAACACCACGTGTCACCAATGATGGGACCAGCCACCATACTGAGAGATCATCATTGCTTTGAACGGCGCATGCTTTTGGAAAGACGCAACGATGTACTAAAAAGCGTGTCGTATTAAATGCACCTTACCTCCAAAAGCAATTAATGGATGCCACATCGGTTAGAGAAATCAGCCCCAGACAAAGCACTACCTTGTGGCACAAGACAACCAAGGACGGGACAGCCAAACAGCAATCCCCCGTATGCTTAGCTAACGCAAGCATACTTGGGTGGGGGGGGGGGGGACTGAATGATGAGGGTAAAAACTGAGAAGCCAACCATCTGACACGTGTATCGATCTCGTCCTTCCATACAAAACAATGACCTCCTCGGGTTCATGCCCAGAATCATCCCCTTTGGGAAATAGAAAAAGAGCAGTTGCCTCGGTTCCGTCTGAGCAGACCTCCTCGGGTATTGAAGGCTCACCTCTTCGGATTCCAAAGGCTTTACACCCTTGGCCCGAAGAAGATACGACTAACCCCGAACTCACAGGTTGCGATGGAAGCCGAAGGACTTAAGCCCTTCTAAAAGGAATTACCGTTGAGACCGTTGAGATCTAACTGAATGCCAACCTGGCAGTCTAGAAGCATCTAGAAGAAAGGGCCGTTGAGATCTAACAGAATGCCAACCTGGCAATCTAGAAACATCTAGAAGGATGATGAGCTGTCAACCTAACTAACTCCAGCTAGCATACACGTGGCCTATTAGGAGCTAGCTCACTAGCCTTCACATGGTCTATTGAGTGTGGCTTCCTCCCCAAGCAGCTCCCCCTCCCTGGAACCTATAAATAGAGGAGCTCACCAAGTCATTTTCAATCTCTGGATGATCGGCGAAGCACTGCCTCTCTAGAAACTCAAATTCCACCCATAATCTTGTAATCTCATTGATTTGGTAGTGATTTCATCTCCGATCATGGAGATCTACCATGGTTTTCACCCCGATTTGGGGTTTCCACGTAAATCTTGGCTCCCTCTTTTTCTCTTTTGTATTCTCCTCTTTCGATCTCTCTCAATCTCATCCAAATCCACTCCCCAATCAATCTATAAATTCAATTGTTGAGCTAAATCGAGGGTTATCCTTGATTTTTGCATCAACAATATATATTGGAAATGTTAGTATAAGGCCGGCCGGAACACTGTTCATTTATGGTCGCCTCCCATTTAGCCACTTGCACAGTATTTTAAGGATTTCCAACCATATAGATAGAAAGAACATCGAAAAATAAGCTTGCATGGAAATTTTCATACAATTTGGGAAGGTGTAGAGTCTTTATTTTAACGGGTGAAAATTTATAGAAATCTTACTGGTTGGAAATTTCACCCTTTAAGATGAAGACACTAGACCTTCCCAAATTGTATGAAAATTGACATACTAGCTTATTTTTCGATGTTCTTTCCATCCATACGGTTGGATTTCCTTAAAACAATGTGCAAGTGGGCTAAAATGTGGCGACCGCACTTGCACAATGTTACGGCCAGACGCAAAGTAACACGACTAATATATATATATATATATATATATATTACTTCTCATGGTTTAGGTAATTGACATGTATTGTTATGTTGTCATGAATAACATCAAAAGATTGCCTTTAAATTATAATAGGTATTCGCATGAATATTAACGGATTTTTCCAAATACATTTATCATGTCCCATTCTACAAAGGGAAAAGTATCCCCTCTGATTATCATAGTCGGGGACCCTTTTCCATTGACAAGATAAATCCGGTTTTGATGGATCGTACGCTTCTCGATGTGATGATGGAACACACATCTTGAGGCAGATGATAAAATATAAGTCCTAAAATGACATGTGCCTCGATGCAATGATGGAACACGCATCTTAAGGCGGATGATGAAATAGAAATCCTAAAATGACATGTGCCTCGATGCGATAATGCAACACACATCTTGAGGCGGATAATGAAATATAAATCCTAAAATGAGATGCATCTCGATGCCATAATGGAACACGCATCTTGAAGCGGATAATGATATACAAATCATAAAGTGCACGCATCTCGATATGATGATAGAATACGCATCTTAAAGTAGAGAATGATATACAAATCCTAAAATGACATGTGCCTTGATGCGATGATAGAACATTCATCGCGGGACTATCGATAAAATACAAATTTCAGAGTGGCACGCATCTTGATGCGGATAAAGAAACACGCATCTTGAGGCAAATAATGAGATACAAATCTAAAGTGGCGCGCATCTCGATGTAGATAAAGAAACACATATCTTGAGGTGGCTAAAAAATAGAAATTTTAAATCGACACATATCTCGAGATAGCGATAAAACACTCATCTCGAGACAATCAATATAAACATAAATCCTAAAGCAGTGCAAATCTCAGGATGGCAACAAAATACGCATCCTAAGACAACCAAGGAAACCCAAAGTGGCAAAACATCACCTAATAGTATATTGATGCAAGTGAAGTTTGATGGACTCTCAAATTTGAAGATTTATTGAAGAGGAAGAACCGGTTTCATTTCAAAGGGGCAAAAGGCTAAAAGAGAATGTTCATGGGGGTGGTGACATATGACTCCTTGAGATTAATTAAGGTATCATTGCTATGCAGAAGAAAATGAAAGATAACGGAGGTCAGAATTCATGATCTTGAAGCAATACGCATCTCGATGAAATGATGGAATATGCATCTTGAGGCGGATAATGAAATACAAGTCCCAAAGTAATACGTATCTCGAGGTGACTATAGAATACACATCTCGAGGGGCCTGATAAAACCCAAAATTCTGAAATTATGGAAATCTCGAGGTGACAATGGCATGTATCTCGAGATGTTCAGATTAAAAATTAAAAAAAATGACATGCATCTCGAGGCAACGATGGAATGTGCATCTTGAAGCGGTCGATAAAATCTAAATCTTGAAATGATACGAATTCTGAGGTGATAATAAAGCATTCATCACAAAGCATTCGATGATATACAAATCCTAAAGTGGCACGAATCTTAAAGCAACGATGGGCATGCATCTTGAGGTGACCAATAAAATACAAATTTCAAAATGACACATGTCTCGGGGAGGCGATGAAATGCTCATCTCGAGACAATCAATGTAAACCTAAAGCCTAAAGAGGTACAAATCTCAAGGCGGCAACGAAACATGCATTTGAGGCGGCCGATGAAACGCAGATTCCGAAGTGGCGGAGCATACGTCCAGAGGCGGAGGGCGACGTTAGTTAAATAAATAAATAAATAAATAATATGTATATACATCCACGTAATGATATTTATATGTAATGAAAATTATGTTATGCAAATAAATGAATTATTTTTAATTGCCTTACTTGTACTTATGCCCTTAATCGGAGGTTCCCAAGACTATGTCTGGGGTAATTAATAATAGAGGCTTGTCTTTATTAGGAATGAAAGAACCTATAATAATAAAAAATAACTAAAATACTCATTTGTGATTCGATATGTCGTCTGGTGTCTTTTCATAGACACGATACCAAGTGGGTATTTTCGATCCCACATAAGAATTTTCTTTAATTAGTGGATAAAGTATCAATAGAGAAGCAACCATAGATTTTGGGTCTTGAAAGTATTTGGAAAGTAGAGATGTCTTGTCTTTCTAGTTGTGCACTAATCTAAACCATTTTTCTTGCTTGAAATAATCCCCTTCGGTATTTCTAGTCTTTTACACTCTCCATGAGTTAGTTAACAAATTTATTGATCAGGTAGTTGCCTACATATTGTTTAGAATAAAACCTGTCATGGTTTTATTTTTACTTTGTATTTTATTTTGTATTTTTGTTGATTGATTTTGATGTAGTTAAAGCAAATAATTAAGTTAAATAAGATTCATTGTGGTGGAGTTTATTTATGGAAATCCCATGTTGCGGTTCATGTGGAGGGCTTGTTAATGAGTATAGTAGTGTGTATCGCTTATATATAAATATGTATATCTTTTAGTAACTAAGACTTTATTTTCTGTACTAGATCCTGTTACTGAAACGGGGTTTGAGTCAAGGTTAGATTGAGCTTGCAGTTTGGAGATAAGTATTCCACATATAA
Source organism: Dioscorea zingiberensis (assembly GCA_026586065.1). NCBI lineage: Eukaryota > Viridiplantae > Streptophyta > Magnoliopsida > Dioscoreales > Dioscoreaceae > Dioscorea > Dioscorea zingiberensis. The sequence goes on from CM048823.1 coordinate 31,503,604, forward strand.
ATTAAGTAAAATATTTTCTACAAATTCATGGAAATTATTTTCACTAGAAATGACTTGACTATTGATTTTATTTGATATTTCAAGGAAACTGTAAGTAATCTATTTTCTGTACAAAACTAAACTATGTTTGTATATTAGGTTTGGAACTATTGTCAACTGCTTGCTTGAAACGCTTTTAGTTATAGCTATTCTGCTTGGTATGTTATATTATTTTGTGGGATTTATTTTGATTTATGTATATGTCTCCAAATGTGTCTGTACTCTAACCTTTGTCAATGGTGGTTAAACATTGACCATGTTGACATGCTTCTTATATGAACTAGTTCAACCCATGTTGTCAGTGATAATAACAACCTTCTGATTTTACCGTGATATCTGTGATAATAAAAGCCTTTTGTTCCTGATTTGGGCCACCGAGGTAAAATAAATGAAATTCTGACCCGTACCACCAAGTTTAATAGTAGTCATAGCATGTTTGGGAGACTTTATTATTTTGAGTACAGTAGAAACCCTCTGATTTTATTATTCTACGATGTCTTTTGAAAATATTGTTCCTGTAAATATATTGACTTGATTTCGAACAATTTTTTCAATAAAATATGTCATGATTCTTTTATTGTTTTTACCTTATATTGTGTTCAACTTTATTTATGATATAAATAACTCTGCATGGTTCAATGCTTTAAGTGGATGCTTACTGAGCTCCCAAGCTCATTAATTTGTTGTTTTCTATTTTTCCCAGATCACAAGGAGTAAATAGTTTGAGATTAGATGGGGTATCCAGATCCTGACCTAGCCATTAGCTCTTATGACCCGCTTTCCCATATGTTATGTGGTTTTTTTTTTGGATGTTGAACTTAGAGTTTGGTTATTATTAGCATTATAATTATGTTATTCAGAAACCAACCTTCACAAGGAAAGTTGGTGACTCATTACTCTCATATAGAGAGGATGACGAGTTCAAATCACCCCATAGGCATGGTTCTAGTGGTTTGTTAATATTTACCCCCAAAAAAGTGCTATTTAGGTGCTTGTAGTAATTGTAAATAGGTTTTGAGGCCTTGCATACACAGTGGGGCTGTAACACCCATCTCTTTATTGAGACATATATCACACCATCCAGACCAGAAGGGTATCCTGTGCCTAAGGCTGTAAACTTAACAATCTAATCATAATGAAGTACTAAAATAGAACCAATATGACATAAGCAAATCCGGTTACACACCGGTAGTCATATCACATCAGAGTCATTAAAAGTACAACTCGTCAAGTCTTGGGCAACTACAGCCCCAAATACACGAAGCAAGTTAATACATAAAGTCTGGTACAACACAACAAGACTAAAGATAAAGGTAAGGTACGCCAGAGCTAGCTAGACTTCGATTCTCGCTCGTGACACCAGATCCCTGTCTAGATCGTGCAATAGAAAAACAAGAACCGAAGGGACTGCGCTATACAAGCTCAGTGAGTAAAGACAACTCCGCCAGGTATTATACATACCTGTCTCTGGATAGAACCTATACTAAAATACTAGTACATGAACATATGCAAATATAAATCATAGGGGTCAGCATAATTACCTTAAATCCTAATAAGCATGCTAACACAATCAGAAATCTGATGAAAGCACACATGCAATTTCACATCATATCAAGCATATAGTAAACATTTATATGCAATGTCCTCGTATCATACAAGCACGCACCCCTAGTTCGAATATCTTTGAAAGAACTCTAACTCCCATCAAGGAACAACGGTATACATCTACATGATCCTGATGACCGATAACAGCGGTATACATCTACATGAGCCCGGTACTTAACGACCAGCGGTATACATCTACATGTGTATGTCAAGTATAAATCATGTATCCGATACGGGCTCTCACAAGAGACAGAAAGGGGGTTTTATAAGAAGAACGACTTTCGCAAACATTTTGGTTTTAAGAAAAATGATTGAAAACAAAGTCCCTTTCTTAACCAGATATCATCTACTTAATATCTGGGCTCTATCCTGAGCCCTGCTGGATCCCTCATACATAACTAAGTAAGGTGCAGCCTATGATACATGAAATAATCATTATCTACCCCTTCAGGTTTCACTTTACCATTTCTCATGCTCTTTAAAATTTAATCAATTAAACAAGCATGAAATCACTATGCAACTATAGTGATAAAATCCATCGGCATCCACAAACCGTTATAAAACTCATAAGAATATGAGAAAAACCAAATCACGAAGAATACATGAATAAAGACTATATTTACAGAGATGTCCCCTCACCTTAAGGTCCTTCACAAATTTCCTAGGTCTGGCTCGGTCCTGCTAAAGCTCCCGCGGGACCTTTACCCTTTCCTAGAATTAATAATACTAACTAAATAAATATGAAATATGTATTTTCCGTAACTTAATTCTTTGTCTTTAAATAGAATACGGTAATCCATATCATGCTCTTGATCTCTTACTCTTACAAATCCTTAACACATGTTTTAATATGATATTCACACATATTATCTAGCATGCTTCTTAGTAGCATATCATACTACTTAAATCCCTAACATGAAAGTATGAAAGCTAGATACTATCATTAAGACATTAACCCATATAATTTCCCTGAAAATTGGGCAGCACCTCCTTTGTTTATAGGGCTCCGAAAATTATACAATCAATCACCATAACTACACAATTACACTTAATCATGATTTTCATAACATCATACAAGCATATAACTCCTTTAATCCCCCCTTAATGCCTTTCTATATTACAGCCCTAACATTATTTACTTTCATAATCTCATTTATCATTCATAGTTAGGGTTCTCACAATGTTTGCTCGATGGGTAGATTCAAGCCTGAGAACTTGAGAGTTCCTCTCTGGAAATAGAAGAAAGACAAGCAGCTCATCGACGAGGGCTATCCACCATCAGATCTCACAAGAGATAGGGGACTGTCAGCTCAACAACAGGGCTATAACAGTCCATTAGTGGCCGGGCAAGGAGCAGGCCTCAGCTACGGCGCGCTGGAGGCGGCGCGGGGTGGCTGACGGCCACAGTTGGGCTACTGGGTGGCACCGGCGAAGACTAGAGCAAGCGCTCGCGCGAGAGAGACAGTGGGGTGGCGGGGAAAGGCGGACGGGCGGTGGCTATTGCGCGGCAAAGGCTGTGGCTGCTGCGCGGAGGGGCAGCGACGAGAGCTGCCGGCGGGGTGCAGGCGGCTGACGAGCACATGTAGGGGGAGAAGGCTTGGGTCGCGATCGAGGGTGGAGGAGAAGGCACGATGAAAAGAAAAACCCAAATGAAATTTGATTTTCCTCACACTTAGGTTTGCCCATCTTATAAATATATGTATATATTATAATATACAATTTTAAATATTCAATTCAATCCTATCAATTTAATTTAACTTCAAACTTTTTATTAATTTAACTTATCATTTCCCTGTTGTCACATGGGTTTAATTATTCTAACTTATCTTTAGCTTTATGTCACATTATCCTTTAATTAATATTATCTTTTAATAATTCATCGACCTAGATCCGGAAATCCCGAGTCAATGATTCTAGCGGCACGGGCGCACTGTAACGCCACGCGGTCTGTCTCTCGTCAGACTAGATCCGCGAATATCGGCTTTTGACTCACCCGATCTACTTTATCGGAACTCTAACATTTGTCTGGTATCTCCTACATAATTATTCTTGATTAATTAACACTTAATAAATCTCCCAATTAATTAACCGAGGTTATCTTTACCATCTACCTCCAACTATTCCAAGTGTAAGTGGCCTGGCCCAATAAGGCCTTCCCTATGCCCATTAGTTGCGAGGCTGGATTTAAATTTATTAATCCTTGATTTTCCTTTAATTGAGCTTTAAAATAATTAATTTATTTTTCCGTACTAATTAATCTTATTAATTTTTGGGAATTTTCTTATTTATTTACTTAGAAAATTTAGGATGTTACAAGGGCCCACTCCACATATATGCGGCCAGTCTGCCAACGTCCCAGCTGGGTTTGGGGCGTGACACCTTATATAAAGTTCTCACCAAACAAGGTACATATAGTAATGGATGCATATGCAACCACCTTGTACCCACTCCTATGCTTGTGGGTGCACCCATGCTTTTACCCTTGCATGTGCACGCCATGATGCTTGGTCTCACGTGGTTATTATAGTCAGCTTGATCATTTGACCTTTTAGTACCCTAACTATGCAAATAAAAGGGTTGGAATCCTCAACCCTTTTTCTCTTGTCTAAGTTGTGCTCCTGCCACGACTTCTTTGGCTAAGGCGATGAAAATCGGCATCTTCATCAAGCTCTGCCCAGAAGGTACCCCTACAACTCCAAGAATCATATTCTAAGATCTTCTATTAGCTCTCGAAAGAGAGCTAATTTAGGGATAGAAATATATTGCCTTAGAACCAAAATGATGATTGAATGTACATATATTATGTGTTTTGATTCTATTTTCTAGAAGTAAGTATATTGGAGTAGCTCCACTTGTTTTAGTAAATAATTAGCATCTGTTATGTTTATTTAGGCACTAATTCATGTTGCAATATATTGTATAGGAGAGTTAGACTCTGAAGCAAAGAGAAGGATCATGAATACTCTCTATAGGAGCTAGCATCGCGATGGAGGAATTTGGCGTCATGATGACTTGAAACCCTGAATTACAGGATCAACAGAGACTCAGCATCGCACAGAGACTTTTCCTTCATTGCGATGCTGAGCGCAGAAGTGCATACAAAGAGTTAGCGTTGCGACGATATTTGGGAATAGAGTGGTTTGGGATTCATCATCACAACGTTACTTTATTGGCGTCGTGACGCTCAACTCGAAGTCTGTATAAGATGCTGATTTATTAGGGTTTCGAGAGTTGGTCGGTAAAGCAAAAGCTGAATCAAGACCATGGATTCTCCAATTTGGGGGCTAACGATCATCACCAAGGATCAACCCGGAGTAACTAAGGTGGATAGGAGCGTCGAGTACCTAGAGGAAGGTCATAGCTACCAAGAGAAAGGGAGAATTTCATTTAGTCCTGCATTTATTATTCCTTTCTACTTGTGTTTATACTAAATCATGGATGCTTGGGATTTATCGCTCTATCTTGTGTTTAGCATCATGCATTTGAGCTAAACGCCCCTTCTCTAGGGTTTGTATGAACTCCTTAGTATAAATATCAATTGATACCTTGATTCTATGAGGTGTTGTTAGTGTGAATGTGTTTGTGAACTTGTATCAGTTTAACCACCTGACTGAAAGGAGGTAGAAAATCTTACCTCTTTCCGCATCACAATAGGGGTTAGGCCAATCCGAGTTCACAATGTGGAACTCTACTGCTGTGTACACGAGTCAATTTCAACCACTTGATGGAAAGGAGGTGGCAAATCATACCTTTCCCGTATGAAAATAGGGGAGAGGCCGACTCAAGTGCATAAGGTAACAAGCGGAGAGGTCTACTGTCAATGTAGGAATTAGGGTCCTTTAGTCCTTTGTGTCGTCGATAGATATATGGTGATATTAGGGATATTCATATGACAACATGAATTATAATTAATGTCTAGCATTAAGACCTGAGACATACTCTTGGTTAGCCTGCATTCATAACAACAATAGCTTAGATCTTACTCCTCTTTCTTACTGCTTTCTTAGATTCGATTTAGTGTATAAACAACCCCTTTATTTTTCGATTGGATGAACCAAGACTTAAGAGTAGTTGGTACTTAGTTAAGTCGTCACTACTCTATGTAGATTTGACACTCATCTTATCATACTATTACTTTCAATGGCATGTACTCTTGCGTGAGAACGTTGTCTACGCACCCAACACTCTCTCATAGGAATCCCTATATTTTAAGACCCATTCTAAGTAGGGTCACTATAGTAAGTGTAAGGACCCTTAGCAAAGGGGACCCTTAAATACTTGGGGTTTTGAGAGGGCAAATCCTCTTGTGGAGGCATGAGGAGGCTTCCAATACTTCACCGGAGTGAAGGGTTGCGGGTTCCAGCCGAAGGATGCCCGAGCGAGGCTCGTGTATGCTTGAGCGAAGAGACGCACACGTGGATGGAGGTGCGCACATAGGCGCAGAGGAACTCGTGCGTAGGGAGGCGTGCAAGTTTGTGCGAAGCGGCGCTACGTGTAAGGAGGCACACACGCAGGCACAAAGGGACGCGTGTAGGAGGTACGCGCATCTGTGCAGAGGGATACACGGCAAGGAGGCGCGCACGTCTGCACGAAGTGGCCCTATGCGTAAGGAAGCGTGTACGCTGGAAGAGGGGGGGCGCACCGGCTAAATGCTGTGATGTGAACAGGCGCACGCACAGGCCAAGAGGCACACATACAACAGAGGGATGCATTGCTTCCCCAACAAGTATTGGGATGGCTTTATATAGGCCCATGCTTTCATTGTAAAAGCATCCCCTGTGGTATCAAGGAGATCCAAAGTGGTACAAAGACTCTTGTACACACTATTGTTGAATATAATTGTTTAAGCTAAGAGATTCTGTATTTGTGTGCTTTGAGTGTGATACCTCTTTTCCCTTTCTTCTCATTCACTTATGCGAAGGTGAACCTCTCAGTGAGGTGAAGGAAAGGTTGAGACTAAGTTCGGTGAATTGGTGTCTTCACGGGAGTTTTCACAGGAGAAAATGAAAATTTTAAGAGTAGATTCCCGACCCCTTGATGGTAAGGGTCTTACAGTTGGCTTGATTTTGTGATTGAACCTTATGCTGTCAAGCACTTGCCTCTCTTCCATTTTCCCTGAATGTGTGCATTCGATCAAGATAGCCCAAAACTCCCATCATCATGCTTTATACATGCACACATCATGTCCTCAAAACATTGGTAGGCTTTTCTCCGATGCACACAAATTGACTATCCAATTATCATAGCCGTCAAAGTGAGCACATCTTTTTGCTCCATATGATCGAACACCTTGCTCACAAGCTTTAACTTCTGATCATTCAAATATATGACAACAAGTGCAGTTCCTATCCTCCATCAGCTCTGAATCCATTCCCCAATGCATATTCATGAATACAAACACCACTCTCTAAAGCCCCATTCCTCGAGTAGACATATAATGTTGACATCACAGTGAACCCATTTGCCTTAACCCCATCCTCCAACATTTTATCAAACATCCACAGTGCCCGCTGATTATCCCCGTTCTGGGACAACCCCGCAACCATCATTATCCAAGAGATCGCATTCATCTCAGACATTCCCTTAGACAATTTCACTTCCGCATTAAGATCCCCCCATTTTCAGAAACCCATGAACCAAACTATTCTAAGGAGCAACACTTTGCACCGAGGATACCGATTAAGTAGTCCAGTGGCATTTGACAAAGTTATGTTTTTCATTAAAACTCTTAAAAATATTTAAATATTATTTTTCATCCTAATCAACCTCCGATCAGCCTTATGTATGTAAATTAGGTAACTAGTGCCATTTTGACAAATAAAATGGCCCTCAAGCTTAAAATAAATAAATAAATAAATAAATAATATATTGAAAAATGAACCTTTTTCTATTTTTTAAATAAACTCTTAAAATTAATTATACTTTATTAATTAAATCAAAGTTGGATCAGGCTGGATAAAATTTGTTCACACAAACCCTAACCAATTTTCAGTTTGATTTCAAACACTCAGCTAAACCTCAGGCTCAGAATAGACTACAACGTTTAAATACGTTTCTTCGTTCCTCTCCGTCTACCCTCGGAAAACGAAGCTACTGTGAGTATGAATCAATCCGCAGTGCCGGACTCGCAGCGCGAAGGGAAGCGAGCGGGCGATCACGTCTCTGAAAACCCCAAGCTTTCGAAGCTCTCCAGATCTCTTTCTGAAGTGGAAGAGAAGGAGACGCCAGATCTTCCAAGCCGCGGTGAGGGAGAACAAGAGGAAGAGGAGAAGCTTGTGATCGTTAATCCAAATCCAAGGATGCAAAGGTACTTGGTAGCCGTGGAGTACATTGGTACGCGGTTCTCCGGCTCTCAGAAGCAACCCAACTGCCGCACCGTCATCGGCGTCCTCGAGGTTTGCTCTCAATCTCGGGTTTTCATATTTTCTCTCTGTGTGTGTGTGTGTGTGTATGAATCTATGGCTTCTGAATCTCAGGCAAATAATAAAATGCGTGAATAACAAAAAAACATTGCGCATGCGTTCTAATTTTATTTTTGTTGGTGTATGTTTTTGCACATTGGCTCGTGAATTATTATTTTGTTAGGAACATGACAGTGGCAACTGGGCGAATGAAAAAATCCTGTAACGGTATTATGTACTTACAAAGTTTATATGGATATATGGATTTAGTTCAGCTATTTTACATGAGTATCTATTTATTTATAAATCAATAGAATTATGATTTTTTTTTTTTAGTCAAATCAAATGTTCATGTTATGAAAGTTGAGAGGAAAAACATTATTTGGGAAACGGAAGAAGTGAATTGGTGTGGATAGGTAAATGTAGGGCTTATGGTTTTGGATTTTATTGCAGCAATTTTTAATTTATGTTGTAATGGTCTAACTTACCGAGTAGAGAAATATCATGTAATGAAAATGTGTGGCAATGTACTAGCTCATGAAATATAGGTAATTAAATGCTCAAGTAATGAAAGAAGAAAAATACTATAAAAAATATGGAAAGGGTGTGAAATCGTATGGCAGGCAGGACCTATTTGTTACAATGCTGGCTTCTGTTATGAATTGTATGTAATTGCTGATCACAAGAAAAAGTAAAAATGTTGTGTTGAGCCTTAATTGACACATAAACATCGTGAGTGTTGCATATTTCAACAGCTTGGATCACTTCAAGGGCTGTGCCTTGATACAAGTAACGTAGGAAAGAGTATGAAGGTGTTGATTTTTATGGATGATGCCTTAGATCTGATATAGATTGGAAAGAAAGAAGTTGCTGAAGACAAAGCCTTTAGCAAGCAACACATTTGTCTTGGTGCTTTTTCAGGGAAAACCTCCTGTAATTTTCATTAAAGTCTTTAGCAATGAGTGATTTCTACAAGAAGATATTTTTACTGGGTGTTGAAGTTGTAAATAATTTTATCTTCACCTTTATCATTATGGATCTTTGTGAGGTCCTTCTCACAGTTTATGGCGTAAGCAGCATGCTGAACCTTGCAGATCTGCCTTATTTCTTATGTGCCTTTTGTCACGGTCTACCATGACACTTATCATCAAGAGAAGGCTAAATTGAGAAATTTGGAGGAATCTAGAATAATCCATAGAAGGATACTGGAAGGCAACCTCCAAGAAGGCTCAAGACTTTCTAGAACCTATTTGTATCTTCTTGTACATAGTGTAGAATATTGTAGAACATCTCGACTTTTTTTTTGGAAAAATCAAGATGCTCAACCATAGACATTAGAATAGATTGATCTCCACTGTCCATTGTGGGGGTGAAAGCCTATATAAAAGGTGAGACCCTCTCTAGCTAATTGAACTCTAAGAACTCAACACGTGTAAAACTCTCAATACAAAGTTCTTATTTTCCAAGTACCTCGCTAGCTCTCTCCCTTACCATCTTATGTGATTCTAAGGCTTGTTTAGCTTTTTATTTTAGGGGAACAAGTTTAAGCGTTGCACAGGTAGCAGGTGAGCCTTTTGGCCCGTTTGGCCCATGACCCATTGAAACATATTTCATTACTTTTCATGTGCACTATTGCATATCAATGGGCACATGCATAAAACTATTTTCTTGATTTTATTGTGAAGTTTGAAACTTTATAGGGTGATAAAACTCTTGAGGAGTTGTTAGCCTACCCTCTTCTATGGTTGAGCTTATGCAGATAAGTTCACTGGGATTAATCATTTGCAAATAAGTGTGACAGATGGATCTGATATGTTGAGCCATGTTGCAAATGTGAATAATGGATTATAGGAATGAGGGTTATCCTGTTTGATGTTAGATTTGTTGATTTCGTTGTGAATTTTCAGCATTATGTGGCAATGGAGTAACATTATTGTGGACAGTGGACATATGACTTAATGACGCGTTTTCGATTTAGTTGAGTTTTTGTTTACTAGTTCCCAGTGAATTTTAGCTGCATAATGACTTTAGACATGGATCCGACCCCCCCCCCCCCCCAAAAAAAAGAAAAAAGAAAAAAAAAGGAAAAAAAGAAAAAGAAAAAGAGAAAAAATGAAGGATCCATAAATTTCATTTAAAGGAAACCTTTAGAAAGCTGACTGAACTACGTTCATGATGATTATAAAGTTATAACAAAATAGTCAGTATTGTTTGTCTCCATGTCACTGCTAAAATTTTTGTGACCCTGTTAAGTATTTCTGTATGTATGGCCAGTTCTGCACTTAGTCATTTTCCATTCTCATTTCCTAAGACCTTCCTTTTATTGTATCAAATTTTATGTATATCTATGTCACTCAGTGCCTTGCAGAGATGTCTTGGGCAATGCTAACTTTGATTTCTCCATATATAGGAGGCATTTCGTAAATTTGTTGGACAACCAGTTTCAATCTATTGTTCTAGTCGAACTGTAAGTTTTTGATATATTAATTCAAGCAATTTTACATTTACCATATTCAAGTCTGTTAATGCATGGTTTTTACCTGCATTTCTAGTCAATGTCTTTTGTTTTTATATTTTAACTCCCTTACATCTGAAGGAAAGGTAGTAGAAAATATCTATTGTTCTTGCATCAACAGACTTTTTCTGGTTATAAACAATTAAATACAATGTTGATACTCTTTTTTTGTTTTCCATGACTACATATTCAATATTATCAGTTGAATTCAAACGAGCTGCTATTTCACACTCTAAACAGTTGAAACCTCTTCAGAGTTTCTAGAAGTCTATACTTACACAATTCTTTTCTTTTATGTAGGACGCAGGAGTGCATGCTTTGTCAAATGTATGCCATGTTGATTTGGAGCGAATAAGTAAAAGGAAGCCTGGAGAAGTGGTATGCAGTTAAAAAATAAAATTCTATGTGCCTGGCTAGTCCCTTATTTATATATGTGGAAGAAAAATCCTTTACCACAAGCAGTAATCCTGCAAGATCTAATTCAGCAGTTTCTGTGGTGTTTTTTATTCTTCTCCTTTCATTAGATTGGTAAAAGTTACATTGGTTGATGGTACATTGGGATTTAAGTAGAATGTCTTGTTCCTTGTTTGGATTAGACCTTTATGGTCTACTTAGTGTACTTAAATTGTTCATATATCCCCATAAGATTCCTGTGAGATGGCCTATTTTCACGGAAGAGTTTTAATGGGGAAAAAGTGGTTGTTATGATTGTTGTCTGCATACACAGAAGTCCAAATAATTGGATTCATTGTAAATGTATATAGGAACTCATTTGATGTTTCTGATGAAACGTCATTAGTTCTGGTCTTCATTTCAAAATTTTAAACCATCAAACCACTATAGATTTTTATGGTCATCATCAACCTGACCTTGTCACAACATATGGGCAGCTCCTGGATTTTGCATTTGAAGACCCCAAAGAGTTTTTATTTATCACTTACTGGTCTGGTGTTTGACCTTAACAAATGTACAAGAATATCGAATTATAAGAAACACTTGATTATCTCATTCATAGATGACATTGCCCTTGGGCCTCAACTTTGTATTTGGAGTCTCCAATAAAAGATTTCATATACCTTGCTTTTGGTTTGGTGTTGAAGGGGCTTGCCACACACTCAAATTGTTATGGTGCTAGGTTCATAGACTTAACTTCAGATTCTCTTGTTAGAGCAAAGAGTAGTCCACTAAGACTGTGAACCGTCTTTGTAGCGATTGAAAGTTAAGATTTAGTTTTTCTCATCTCATGTTTCTAGTGATCTGCAATTTGATATATATCCAAAATTATAACTAGGTTAAATGCTAAAACCATAAATCTTCTTGTGTTATATGTTGCTTGATTGTTTGGAACTCATTTGTGCAGGGATCATCATTTCAAGTTTATGCTTTTGGCAATGTTTTTTCTACCATTTTTGTTGATAATGACATTTATTGACTATTCTGCCTTTATTTCCTTACAGTAAATTCTGCAATTACAATGTCATTACTTTGTTGCAGTTGGCCCCACATGAACCTGGAGTTGTTAGACGGGCAGTCAATCATTTCTTACAGGTGCATTTCTATTCTTTTAGTTAGCTCTATATTCTATATTATGAACTCAATTCCTGTAGTATCTACCACGAAGGATACCATCTGAATTTTGGACACAGTCTTGGATGGGATTTGATGTATCTTCATATCTTGAATAATTATGCAAATTTGTCTAATTATTGTGCATTTTGATAGTTATTTTTGCACATATGAAACGATGTATACTATGTATCACGAAGTGGCATAGCATCAACTGATTTTAACAAGTTTCTGCACATGTTTGTGTTTTTTCCTGTCAGAAGAATGAAGGTGATATAATGGTAATAGATGTTCGATGTGTTCCTTCAGATTTTCATGCTAGATTCAAGGCTGTTGAACGCACGTACGTACCATATAAACATTATTCTATTTGAATGTGCCATTGCTTATCGATGATAGGTTTCCAATTTTCTTGAAGTTTGCTATATGTTTAGTTATAAATTTCGTTAGATTTTGATCATTGTTAAGCTACCTTTTGTCTATGGTCTTCTAGGAGGAATTTTTGGTTGGGGAAATTGTATTGGGGTTCATCATCAAGATCAACTGATTTCTATTTTCTAAAACAATAATGAAATATAAAATTGTTGTATTATACATCAATTATAATAAAACTTTTGAATTAACCAATTAAAATTGGCTAGCCCATTTCTTTTCACAAAGAGAGGTCGAGGGTTCGAACCATGCTAGTGACATACTTCTAGTAACTTACCCACATTTATTAAAAAAAAAGGAACTTTTAAATTTGATCCCTTTTTTTGTTACTTTTTTTTGGCCTCCTCCTAAAGATACTTCTAGTTTGCATTATTCTTTTGAATGATGCCCCCCTATTTGTTTTTCTTGGGCATTCTGCCATCTTTGGAGTTCCATAAAACCTGTTGAAACATTATTTTTGATGTCAAAATGAGGGATTTGATGAGCATAACTCATAGATACATCTAGGAGATTAAGAGTTGTTTGACCATATCTAGGGGTTGTATTATTTCAAGAAGCATTTTTAGGGTCTTGATATTACAAGCAATTTACATCAAATGTCAAAGTCAGGGATTTGTGAGTTAGTCATGACCTATCTTGTAATGTGGTGGTAAGAAGGAACAAGAGGTCAATCTTAAGTTTATTCAGCAAAGCCCTCAATCTCTCATAGCCAATTAATTGTAAATGTATTTATAAGAAAAAAAATGTATATCATATGTTCTGCACATCAGCAGTTGAGGGCGATTCTCATGTCTTGTGTAGATACTTTTATCGATTGTTTTCTGGACCAGAGCCTTTGTCAACCTTTGAGAAAGAACGTGCTTGGCATGTGCCTGAGAACGTGGATTTTCTTGCCATGAAGGTTCATCATTTCACTTGCGTTTATTCAGCAACTCTTCTTTTTACAAATTTTTAGTATTAAATTTGAAGTTTGTTTTAATGCAGGATGCATGCAGAATTCTTGTTGGACATCATGATTTTAGTTCCTTCAGAGCTGCTGGTTGCCAGGTTTTCTGTTCTAACTTTAATCTGATTTACTGTTATTCTCTTGTGGCAGAATACTCTTTTGAATAGTATTTTCTGCTTATGTTCACTTTTTCCTTATGTATTCTGTTATCATGATAAAGAGAATCCAATGTATTGCTTATTTTGTTTTGAGCTAGATTTAAGGATGCTTAATTATTTTTTACTGAATTCATCTTGGTTAAGAAAGCTTTGATTGGTTGAATCTATAGGTGTTTAACATCCTTGGATCAGAGATCAGACTTTTTCAGTCCAACCCATACTAAGAGAGCCTGTTTATGCTATTTGTTTTCAATTTTGCCTGGAAATTGTCAGTAAAATCTAAATTCATTATCTTTTCACTTCTGTCTCTATATTCTGATAGGCAGTTATGTTGATTAAATTGTTATCTTTTGTCAATTTGAATGGATAGGGTTGAGGGGATAACGTTTATCTGATTAGTTTGTTATCGTGTTAGGGGTTTTAAGAATCACATTTGTGGAGGGGGTATCTATGTGATTATTGTACTATTAAGAGCTTTGCTCGTTGCGAGAGATTTTCAGACCTCTCGAAAGCCTGATCTGTTTTATTACTAGTTGGTGCATATCAAATTGGTATCAGAACCGCTCGAACCTGAGCATAGTTTTCAGACCCGGCCAGGTCATTGACCCGGTCGAGGCTCCGGGTCACGGGTCAACCGGTTCAACCGTCGGGTCAGTCGGGTCAATGCTGGGTTAATAAAAATATTTTTAAATATTATTTTTAAAATTATAAATTATTTTTTAATGTGTAATAATAATAATTATCAAATAAATAACTTGAAAAAAAAATACAAACCTAACATAACTTAAAAGTTAAAACCAATAGATAACAAAAACTTCAAAATTTCAATCTCCACATCAAACTAATAACAATAAAATTTTAAATTTAACTTCAAACCTAACTCAATCTAATATATAACAAAATTTCAAAGTTCAAAGTTCAAAAGTTCAAAACTTGATCAAACCAATCCACAATAAAAGTTTAAAATTAACATCAAGCCAAACTCAATATAATACATAAGAAAACTTCAAGCACACATCAAACCAATCCACATTAAAAGTTTAAACTTTAAACTTAACATCAAACCAACCTTTATCCAATACATAACAAAACTTCAAATTACACATCAAACTATCAAAGTTTCAAAACACACTTAACATAACATTTAATCAACACATAACACAAGTTTAAAATTAACATCAAGTCAAATTTAGTCCAATACATAAGAAAACTTCAAATTAAATTTAGGTTTGGGATGGTTTATGTTTTTTTTTTAATAATAAAATTACATATTTGCCCCTTAATAAATAAAAAAATTGAAAAAACTTTAGGATGAAAATGTCATGTCAAAAAACAACATTGACCTGCCCGGGTCATAGAAACCCGGCCGGGTCACCGGGTCTGAAAACTATGTGAATAGTAAAATAATCACATAGATACCCCCTTCACAAATGTGATTGCTTTTAAGGGAGATGCATTGTTATGGTATCAGTGGGAGAACAAGAAGAGGTTGATGATCCTTTGGCAAGAAATGAAGCTTTGTCTGTTGCAACAATTCCTATCCACACAGGCCGGATCTCTTCACGAACAATGGCTTGCATTATCTTAGGAGGGTAATGTGCGTGAATATCGCCGGAAATTCATAAAGATGGCGACACCACTTCAAGATGTTCCAGATTCAGTGGGCTTAGGCAATTTTATCAATGGACTTAAACCTGAAATTTGGGCTGAGTTACGCATATTGGAGCCTCACAATCTGGGTCGGGCTATGGATCTGGCCCAAATAATGGAAGGCAAGATCAATTTGACTAAAGCCAATGAGGGAGTTTTTAGCTCATCCCCAAACAGCGTAGAGTGGGCTTTCCGAGCTACCATGCCATTGTTGGATTCATCTCAGCCACTAGCCAACATCAACACTGCCGCGACGAGGCCGTTTGGGGAGGTTCGAAGGTTGTCCGATTCTGAAGCGCTGAAGAAGAGGAAGAAAGGTCTTTGCTATTGATGTGATGACAAGAGGGCTTCGGGACACCAATGCAAACGGAAAGAACTGAGCGTGCTTTTGACGTACGACGAAGACGAGGAAGAGTCGGGGGATACCACATCGCCGGAGGTAATGGAAAGACCTTCCGGATTTAGAGACGACTTGGGAAGATTGTCAACTGATTCAAAACAAGTTCCCGATTTTCATCTTGAGGACAAGGTGAAAGTTTGGGCGGGGGTAATGATAGGCAGTTATGTTGATTAGTTTGTTATCTTTTGTCAATTTGAATGGATAGGGTTGAGGGGATAAGGTTTATCTGATTAGTTTGTTATCGTGTTAGGGGTTTTAACAGTCACGTTTGTGGAGGGGGTATCTATCTGATTATTTGACTATTCAGAGCTTTGCTCATTGGGAGAGATTTTCAGGCCTCTCGAAAGCCTGATATGTTTTATTACCAGTTGGTGCATATCATATTCTAATGTGGCCTAGATGTTTGTGGAGAACTATGCCATTTTGTTTTTAATTTGGCCTGAAAATTGTCAATTCAATCTAAATTCATTATTGTGCCACTTCTGTCTCTATACTCCAACATAGTCCAGATTTCTGCGGAGAAAGCAGAGTGTATAATGTCAACATTTCATACTGCTTCTTCATCGATAAGATGAGCTTGTTTTGTAGGTTGTTGTAGCCTTAAATATGTAATATTTTCTCTCATAATTATCTATAACTTTTTATCACAGGATGTATGATAGCTTTCTGTTTTTCCTTGCCTAATTTATATGTGCTATTCAAGTTGTTTTTTTCCCTCATTATACCAGTTCTTGTGATTATTTACAAAATTGTTTACACTTAATGGGAGCATCAATTTCATGGATTTTCTTCTCTTTATGTTTGCACAGGCAAACTCACCTATTAGAACTTTAGATGAACTCCATGTTACTGAAGTTGCTCCATCTCTAAATTTCCCATCAAGTTCTGAGAGAAGAGATATTATGTCCAATGAGCCGGCTTTATGCTCAAATATGTTAGAAATTGAATCATCAACACAGTCTTTGAATGTTTCTTCCATTAACATTGGAAAACACAGTATCGAAAGTGATAAAGGATTTGGCATGAGAACTGGACATTGTTGCTATGTGATAACGGCAAGAGCACGCGCCTTTCTTTATCACCAGGTTTGCAATGCACCTTTTCTAGTCACCAATTGGTTTGTGTAGATTACTTTCCCTTTGCCCTGGAATACATTCTATTCTATGGCAGTCTTTCTGCTCTGCATGTTTACATGAAGTTTGAAATGATGGCAAAATTTTCTGTAATCATTTAATTCAGACTTTTATGTTATTCTTTGGAAGATATTTCAATGAAAATTAGGTTCAGCATAGCTAATCTAGATGCCAATAAACATGGTTGAAAATGGGTTGATGTCACCTTGATGTTTTAATATTTTATGATCCATGTAAGAAATGAAATATGTGGAAACTATAAACTCTCCCTTTTGTATTTGCTGGAGGATTATGTGCACTGTGAGAAATTTTCTTGTGTATTTTCTGTTTTAGTCTCAAATACTGGCAATTTTGGCTTGCATGTTAATGTGATTATATCATCCTTTATCTTTCAGCTTTTGTTTATTTGTATTTTGGTGCCTCTGGTACAAAGGGTTTATATTATACATTTATGTATTACCATTTGCACAAGTAACATATAGAATGTCTGGTTTTATTGCTGCAAAGGCTCCCTTTCTTGTTCAATCACTTTGCCCAAGGTACCAAAGTTCCATTATGTATAATGATAGACTATGTAGTAGTTTAATTTGTTGGAGTTTACTGCAATCTTAGATTCCAAGTTGATCAATTTCTTGATGACTGGTATAAGGAGAAAGCATTATGCTATCCAGTAGACTGAGTCAGTTTAAGCAATGTTCTCATTTTCAAAATTATTTCAGGTCAGGTTGCTTGTGGGTGTACTAAAATGCGTTGGAACTGGGGAGTTAACTCTTGGTGAAGGTGTGTATCTTTTTTCTATAACTTCTTTGCTTCATGACTCCCAGTTCCTCATAAAACTTCATTTAACACTTTCGCCACCACAATGATGCAGTTGAGAGGATTCTGAATGCAAAGACGGTGACTGCTGCTAGTCCTATGGCTCCAGCATGTGGTCTCTATCTTGGGCATGTGAAGTATGAACTTCCTTGAAATTTCAAGTGATGAAAAACTTTACTTTATGATCTTCCGGTTGCTATAGCTCTCTCACTGAACCAGTGCCAGGTATTCTTCTAATATTATTGTTCAAATTTAGCCTTTGTGGTCTTGAAAAAAAAATAGTGAAAATAAAACATGATAATGGTGTATTGTGTTGAAAGATCTATCCTGGCTTGATAACATGCATTTTGTTTTGGTTTTTTGTTTTGTTTTGTTATGGTTTGTTTTTTAGTATATATGCACTCTTGGTTTTTAGTATAGCACTCTTGGTTCGCAAACTATGCCCATATATTCATTTTGGTCTAAGGTTAAAAAAATAAATTGAATAGGGACCAAAAGTGTGCACTTTCTTTCATAGTTTAGGGATTCCTCCCATATTTCTTTGCTCAAATAACAAATTTAATTTTTATGGGTTCAAGGACCAAAATGAACGCAGGGGTATAGTTCAGTGCCAAAAATACACGCCACTTTTTTTTTTTTTTTTTCTTTTTTCTTTGTATGTGTGTATGTGAAAAGGAGAATAGATGCAAAGAAATACTTCTTGAGATCGAGCAATTTTGGAGGCTTTAATAGGACATGATTTACTTTAAGAGACATTGAGGAACTTATTCAGGATTTTATATGAAATGTGCTCTTTAATTTGCTAAATTGTTATAGTAAATTACCTTATAAATTTTCTTATGAATAATTTCTGGTAACTACCCTTCTTGGTGAAATACAACTGACAAATATGTGTATCTTCTCATGGCTAATCAACACTGGTATGACATCACTCACATTCCTTTCGAGTTTTAAGACTTTTAGTACTCATTGTCAGTATAAACTAGTTGCACCTCCCATGTCAACATCATCACCCACAAGATTCTTGGTTTGGTGCCAGTGACCTTTTCACTGTGGGGCACTTGTGATCTATTTGTTGCTAGTGTACATCCAAGATTTTCATCATATCAGTGGAATATCATTCCATTCATCTCTCTTAAATCAAAGCATAATAATAAAGTTAATCCATGCCCACACTTCAACTGTATCTGATATCCCCTTCCATTTTTTGGATATGTTAGCAGCTTGGAAAAGATACATTTGGCGTTGAGTATAGATTAGGGGCTGTTTGGTTCAGCCGTTTTCCAGCGTTTTCCGCGTTTTTGTCGTTTTCCATTTTCTGGAAAACGCGGAAAACGCAGAAAACGCTGCTTGGCTCAAATTTTTTTACGGAAAAGGCGGAAAACGATTTGGGGTTGGAAAATGGAAAACAGAAAACGTTTAAAAGTCGTTTTCCAAAGCTGGAAAACGCGGTGGCATGGATGTAAATAAACCAAACTCCAAAAATAATTATAAAAATATATAAAATATCATATTTTTCATTTTTTAAATTTTTTAAATACATTTTCTTGAACTTTAATTAATATAAAATATATAAAATACCATGTTTGTTATTTTTTTTAAATATTTTAACTTTATAAAAATATCATGTTTGTCATTTTTTTATTTCTTAAAATATATTATCTTGAATTTGTTATTATAAATATATCATGTTTGTTATTTTTTATATTTTAAACTTTATAAAAATATCATGTTTGTCATTTTTTATTTCTTAAAATATATTTTTGTAAACTTTATTTATTATATATAAAATATATAAAAATATTATGTTATGCTATTTTTATATTTTGAACTTTATAAAAATATCATATTTGTCATTATTTTATATTTTGAACTTTATAAAAATATCATGTTTGTCATTTGTTATTTTTTATATTTTGAATTTTTGTTATTACAATTATTATGTTGGTTTATAATTTTATTTTACATTTATTATATTGTTTTACAATAATTAAAAAAAACTGTTTATACATATTTGATAAAATCACCAGAAAACATACTACACAGTTTTCTATTAAACCAAACATATTTTCCATTTTCTGTTTCTGAAAACAGTTTCCAACCATACAGCTTTTCCATTTTCCAGTTTCTATGTTTTCCATTTTCCACGTTTTCCATTTTCTGCGTTTTCCACCTTTTCAGAAAATGGAAAATGGAAAACGAACCAAACGCTCCCTAAGCTTATTTCTTCTTTCTTATCTAGTCACTATCTGCAGCCAGGTGAATTGTTGACCACAACCTCATTGCTTTGATGCACTATTTGCAGCTCTTCCATAATAATGGAAGAAACTCTAATATTCTTTTATTATTATTATTATTATTATTATTAATATATATTTTTTATTTTCTGGAGACTATGCTACATGAATTAACAATATAACTACTGAGAATGTACAATTTCTGCCCCCCCCCCCCAATTCAAGCATCTCAACTTAATAAAAAAAAAAAAAAAAGATATATATTCGCATCTCTGGTGAGTTAAACTTGGGTATGGTATTTTTTGCAGGTGTGGACATTCTCCGATCATACTGCAGAGATGCTTGTCTTCATTGTCTGGAATGAAAGGAAGCAAGCTTTGAAGGAACGCATGGAATCTTTTAAATGGAGATGATCATTGACACAGCTGCCAAATCAGCATGTTCCAGCTTACAACCTCCTCAAAACTTGAACTTGATGATTTGTGAAGCACTTTCAAGTGCTACGTTACAAAAGTTGGTTTTACATTTTAGTTTTTATCATGATTAGCTACTTCTAATCTGAGTCATGCAATTGTATCTGTATCAAGGCATCTTAAATTTAATCTGCATTTTGAAGCTTGAAAACTATATGACAACTAACCAAATACAATTTCAGTAAACACAATCATAGGAATGCTTAAAATAATAGGAATCATAGGAATCATGAGACAACATTCATCAACGTTTTTTTACAATTAATTGGGTATTCCTAGAGTCACAAAATAGGAACATTCATGTCAAGATTAAATTTGGAAATCACAAAATAGGAACAAGAGAAAGGTGAGAAGAATATGGAATAATAGGTGGAGTGGACTCTTAACAGCTATTAGTATGTAGCTTTTAATGGGTGATGGGTTATGTTGATGCCAAAAACTGGTCCGCCTCACGCTTTGGTTGTTGTTGCCTCGTGATCTGGTCTCAGCCTTTAACAAACGGTTAAAATTTATAGTTGGTGTGGACGCTTACTTCAGGTTTGAGTGGAGGCGATCGGGATTGTCACCTTTTGGTTTCTGGATACTTGAACAAATCTGTAAAACGAGAAGGAAGTAATCGGAGTTGGGCCTTTCTGCCCGGATTTAACTCCGATGATTAAGTCAGAAATCTTGTGAGAGGGAAGTCTTAGACACTTGTGATTTTTCGGGTCCTGTTTTTATTGTCATTGTTATTCTTTTATAGAAAATGTGAAGGCGGTTTAAGAAAAATATCTGGAAAGGCGGTTGAGGAAATATCTCTTGAGGCGGTGAGAAAATATCTCTTGAGGCGGTGAGAAAATATCTGCCTATTGTGTAGGTAAGTAGAAAATATCTGCCCACTGTAGAGGCAAGTGGATAAGATCTACTTACTGTAGAGGCGTTAGATATTTTCTTCGTATGGTATGATGTTGTATGAAAGGGCCTTAGGCCGTGAGCACCTCATGAGACGGGTTTCGGATAAGAAGGTTGCTATAATTCCGATTGGATTTGTTGGTAGGGTTGAAACCTCGCTTCCAATTACCGATCGGAATCGTGCTAGAAACAGTAATAGAATGTTTAATACTAGGTGGTACTGCCACGTGGCCAGAGGGGTGTGGCCCCGCGTGTTATACGTGGCCATTTGGGTAGGTGACACGTGTTTTACCAAATATTTCCGTAACACTAGTCCCCCCCAAAGTGTACTTGTTCGAAACATCTGAGTGAAGAGTGAGCTAATCGCACTTTTCGCTTGGTTCGAGAACAAGTATCTTCCTTAGTTGGCACGCCTATGTGGGTGTAGATATTTGTCTCTAGGATGATAAGGCACATGTGCTTTTAATAGGCGACTGACACTTGTTGTGTTGTCTTTTCGTTGTTTTGAATCGAGGTAGATCTTTCTCCGGATTTTTCGCCTATAGTGTCAATAGGTTTTTCTATTTAAGGAGCTTGTATGGATAGTGTTCTTTATCTATTCTGTTCTTATCGTTGTACAATGGCTCTTCCTCAGCGTTTATCTTTTTTCAAGTTTTTCACTTTCACTCTTTCTTCTCGTCATTTGCGAATTCCAGTTTCTTTTTATGAACATCTAAAGGGCTTGAGGACTGGAGTCGTTCATTTGGTAAGTCCGAACGGCTGCGTATGGCAGTCTCTTCTGGCTGTTGACGAGGATACAGGTGAGATCTGTTTTGAGGAAGGGTGGGAAATCATTCACGTTGATCACGATGTTGAGGCGGGGGATCTTCTAATTATTACTTATGCATGGAGCATGCGCTTCGAAGTTGAAATATTCGGAAGCGATTCCTGCCGTAAAGAAGTGGACACCAATCTTCGCCCACGTGCTTTGCCGGGGTTTCCTAGCGATGATGAGGACAGCGACGGTTGTGGAAATCCGTGCATCTCTTCAGAATCTTATCCGAGCGAGTCATCGGATGGATCTATCGACTAGGAGAATTCCGACTGGTACTAGCGTTTGTTATGGTTCGGGTCTAATGTAACTGTTTTTGTCATAAATATTATGAATAAATAAAGCATCGTTTTGTTCATAAAGTCTCTGATTTCTTCAAGAAATAATCGCTAGTGATCCTATGTTGGGATGTGTGTTTTGTCTTTCATGGTATTGGCTCTATTTTTATATTGTACAGTGCCTATTATTCCCTAGGGAGACACGTGTTTCTCACACTGTTTCGCATTAAAGGGAGAAGGTGGCGCGACGTGCGCGGCGTGCGCTTTGTCAACATCATGATGGGCGCGGCTTCCCATGTGTGTCAGGCGGCGTTTGGTATGCTGACGTTTAGGGTGGGATTTTGAATCGTTTAAGGAGAAATAATGATGGTTATCTGAACGGTCCGGATTTGGAGACTTTTGATTCAACGGTCCGATCGGGATATAGTGTTGGAATCTAACGGCCCGGGGTTTATCTTTCTTTCATATAACCATGCGGAGAAGGTTTATTTCGAGATAGCGTTTTCTTTTAAGTCTTCGTCTTCTCCAGCGAGCTCTGTTCCTAAAGTTTCTGCATTCTTTCACCCCTTTTTCTTCTAAGGTAATGGCTAGTGATTCTAGTGCATCTTCTTCCGCTAGTTCTTCTCATGAAATTTCTCATGAAACTGCTACTTCCCAACCACTTTTGATTCCTTCTCCGTCCGAACCCATAGTCTCTGTCTCGATTCCAAGCGAGTCTAGGGATGTTCCGGTCCAGGGTTTGCGGATTCATCCTGCTTCTAGAGCGATGGGTAGGGGGTCTGATACCTTCATAAGCCTCCTTGAGCAGAAGGATGTTGATAGCTTGGTAGGGAAGTATGAAATAGATCTTTCTTTGTTTGAAGTTAGGGCTCCATGTTCTGGGGAGAGGGCAAGTTCTCCTAGGGAGGGGGAGATAGCCATCTACCAAGATGCGCTGTTAAGTAGTCTTAGGATTCCTTTTTCTAACTTTGCCAAGGCTATTCTGGAAGAATATTGTTTGTGTCCTTCACAATTAACTCCGAATTCTTGGAGATTGCTCAACGGCTTTGTTATTGTGTTTAATAACTATGGGGTAAATCCGACTATCCGTTGGTTCCGTATGTTATTCAGTCTATGTTTAGAGTCTAATGCTGATTGGTATTATTTCTCGGCTCGTCCCGGGAGGAAGTTTCTAGGTAAAGTCCCTACTTCCATTAAATGATGGAAGAGTAAGTTCTTCTTCGTCAGAAGTAAATCCGTGTGGGGTGTCCGAACCAAGTGGGAGGTTCCCCGAACGGATATTGCCTGTGAGGAGATGACAAAAGAAGAAGAAGTTCTTTTGAAATCAATGACGGGAATTTCTAGGGTTTACATGGATACTTTCTTGACCCAGGAAAATCTCCTCAAATGTCGTTTAATAGTAGCTACTGGTAGGGTTTTTTTATGTACCCAACTTAGTTTAGTCTTGAGTCGCGATGTCTAACAGGCTTCGAAATTTATCCTTGCAGGAAATCCGATGGAGGATGAGGATTGGATCTTGCTAGGGGCATCTTGGCCTCTTTCGAAGGTGAAGTTCATCCGCCCTTGCCTCGTGGGCGAAAGAAGAAAGAAGTAACCTCCAGCAAAGGTGCTGATACTTCTAAGGAAGAAAGAAAGAAAAGGAAGAGAAAAGATGTCGATTCATCCAAGAAGAGGGTTAAAGGCGACCCCGCTGCAAGGTCCTCCCAGGAGAGGAGGACGAAGAGGAAGAATTCCGAGGACGGGTCGGGTCCAAGAATTACAGGAGAACAGGCGAATTCGCCTCAGCAAGAGGTTCACCCGGCTTTAGCACCAATTCTAGAGGGCCCTTTCTCTAGTCGACCAGAGGATATTCTCCTTAGGGAGGTGAGAGTATACTTCTTCTTAAAGTTATCTATTGTTCCACTAAGAATTTTTGTCTTAGGTTTATTTTATAGGTGGAGGCAGGAGAAGCGGTTTTCCTGGACAAGCTAAGGGAGGTAGACTTAGTTCTGAAAGGACCGGCACCTCAAAGAAAGCAAGTGCCTTCAGAGGATATCCCTTTTCGGGACGCTGCGTCTGTGAAGAACGTTTTGATGGCCATGAGGCCCGAACCATTCTCTACCAAACTTGGGTTAAAATTACTGTAGGTCACTAAACTTTGTACTTTTATCAATTCAATCATCCTATTTGTTGTGTTACATCTTTTGATTTACTCGGTACGGATTATAAGATCATAATCCTTAAACTTTGTATGTTGGAGGTGTAACAAAATGAATAGCATGGAATGTTAACATCGCAAGACGGAATCCATTCCTTCTTCATAAGAAGTAGACAGATAATTCCCTTGAGTGATGATTCAGGGCTTGAATGGTATGAGTACTCAGATTCTTGATTTACTCTTGAATCTTATCATTCATTAGAGAATCATTGGTACTTGAGGATAAAGATGTAATTAGAGAGGTTAACGGATCTTTACCTAGCTCTAATTATGAATTATTTATGGAGGATCAATATATAGGAGATGACTATATCATATGGATGACTCGAATCCCGAGTAATTTTATATCTATAATTTCGGGAGTGCAATTCCAAGTTTTTAGTGGAGTAACTTTGGAATTAATAAAACATATTGATTAATTAAAGAGTTTAATTGATTAATATAAAGTTTTATTGGAGCCCGGGATTATAGGTCCATAAGTCCCCCTCCGGACAAGGAACTCCGATTGGACAAGTTTAGTTGATTTTGTGTTGATCACTTTATTACAAATTAATTGAGAATTAATTTGTAGTATTTATGAATAATAAAATTATTTATAAATAAAATAAATAAATACATAATTTGATTATATATATTTATTTATGGACTTATTGGATAATGTGAGCCAAGACACATGTGTTTAAATTTGAGTTAAAATTAAGATAAACTCAAATTAATTTGAATTTAGATAAGCTTGTGAAGCATATGTCTAGATTCAATGTATGTAGTAAGTTGGTTGCTAAGTTTGATTTTGATTTTGAATTTAAAATCAAATAACTAAACACATGGAAAAAGATAAATATAAAGATATTTTATCTTTTAAATTTGGCCTAAAATCTCTCCAAAGTTTTGTATGACAAAAATTTGATTTTGAATTCAAAAAAGGGTATTTGAATTCAAATCGAAATCTTATCTCAGTTTAAAAATGAGAGTTATTTTCTCTATAAAAGGAGTAGCCTTTCTCCTCTCATTATAAGAGTTTATGATGAGTTTCAAAGAGTTTGATATAAGTTTGAGAGAGTGTGAGATAAGAACCAATTGAGGAATCCTAAGAGAGAAAAGAGAGAGAAAAGTTCTTTCTCAAAAGTCCTAGTCTCAATTGCTCTTTAGATGAGTTTTAGACAGAGACAATAATCAATTTAGTGATCTGATTAATCTTGAGTTGTGCCCACACACAAGTCCATCTCGGATCTTTGTTACCGGAAGGAAGACCGTGGTTTCGGGAAAAGAAGATCTGCCGATCTCGGAGGATTTAAACTTCTACAACTTCAAGGTATGTTAAGAAATCTGGAAAATAGCTAGGGAAAATTTCCCTCGCGAAACGATGAATTTCCGTCACTAAAATAAATCAGCGACGGAATAGCGAGGGAAAAAGTTTCCGTCGCGATTTTTATTCCTTATCTAATTTTATTAATTCATAAGTTAAATTAATTATTATAATTTACAAAGTATTCATAAAAGGTGTTTTTGATGAATACCGATCCAAGATCTTGTTTTATACGTGCTTATTCACGCTTCCGCATATTTTGAAAATTGTTTTCCCAAGATCTAAAACCAACACCGCCAACCTACCCCCATAGGGTAAGGCAAACCCACATAAGGGAAAAGGTGGCAGGAGCGGGAACCATGCTCTCTTGATGGCTGATTAGACAGGGGCCCGAATCCTGAGGAGTAAAGCTCCATACATCGAGAAGAAGGATCAGGAAGGAAGGTTAACAACAATACAAACCCTAAAAACTTCTCGACTCCTCCTCCTTCTCCGATCAATTGACTGACTTGACTATCGAAGCGGGCAAGGGCGATAGAGCCCTACCCCTTAACACTGGCTTATACTTTTTCTTTGTCCCCATTTCAGATGAACTCTGGAAGAGAACACCCACCTTTAAGGCTTCCATCCAAAAAGTCATCATCACTTAGCTCAAGATCCAGGCGGTCCATGTGGCATACCAGATCACCGTTTGTGGGGACTTGAAACAGAAAGCTACATGCCATGAAGAGGATATCCGGCGGTCTGGTCCAGGGATAAAAGATATTGATTAGATATGTAGGTAAAAACCATACATTAACAGACTTGAATATGGTAAATGTAAAATTTCTTGAATTAATATATCAAAAACCTATAGTTTGACTAGAACAATAGATTGAAACTGGTTGTCCAACAAATTTACGAAATGCCTCCTATATATACAGAGAAATCAAAGTTACCAGTGTTGGAAGGTCTTTTCCAGTTCTTTGCATCATCTGGTAATTACTTTTGAAGCCATTCCAATGCAGTAGTATTACAAGAGTTGAGACATTCCAATCAGTTTAATTAATGAAGTTCGATTTCTTCTGATATTAGTCAGGCACAAATAGTAGAGTTGGTGAGACACTCTCTCTCCAAGTGGAAAGTTAGGAGTTCAAGGTGTATTGGTGCCAAAAAAAAAAAAAAAAAGTGGCTTGTCCATGTTTCTCGAGAAAAGAAGAAGGAAAAAAATATGATATTAATAGAGAATTCATATTGGATCTAAGAAAAATATGACTAACATTTTAGTTTGGCCAAAGACCTCTTGGCCGAGCCACAAGGTCCCTTGCGCAAGAGGTTTGACACCCAAAAGACCCGGGATTGAATCCTCGCAGTGACAAGATGAGGGCGTTGGGTGTGAGTCACCCAGTGGGGTACCCACGCACGCACGTGAGTTTTCTCCGTATAGGTTTGTGTAGCCTAGGCAGTAAAATAAGCACACGCTATGTAAAACCTTCGGACGGTAAAATAAGTTGTGCTGTGTGAAACCCCAAGTGATAGAACTATTATGCACGTCCTATCTGACTGATCCTTGAAGGACGTTTGTCACCCTAGTTCCAAAAAGAAAAAAAAAACATTTTAGTTTGGTGCAATGTCTCTCCTGCATAAGCCTACGATTTGATAATGTTTATCAACTATTATGTTCAACGAAAGTATATGTTATTGTTGATGCCAAAAACTGGTCCACCTCACTCTTTGGCTACTGTGGCCTCGTGATCTGGTCTCAGCCTTTGACAAACGGTTAATATTTATAGTTGGTGTGGACGCTTACTTCTGCTTGCGAACAAGGAGACGCGGAGGGCACTCATCAATTCCGTCCGGAATTATCCAGCGATAGACACATGAAGAGGAGGAGAAATAATCGGAATTGGGCCTTTCTGCCCGGATTTAACTCCGATGCTTAAGTCAGAAATCAGGGTAAGAAGTTCTAGGAAATGCTTTGTGTAATGTGTAGTGAGTATTTTTTCGGTCCCTTTCCTTATTGTCCTTCCTCTCCTTTTATAGCAAGTGAGAGGCGGTTTAAGCAAATATCTTGCAAGGCGGTGGGGTAAGGCGGTGGGCTAGGTGAATATCTTCTAAGGCGGTAGGAAAATATCTGCCTTGCGTGTAGGTGCTCTGTAGGCAAGTAGGGTAAATATCTGCCCACTGTAGTAAGTGGTTACTGTAGAGGCGTTAGATATTTTACTTCTCTCCTTCCACCCCACGCCTTGTATAATTATAATTCCGACGGACTTATTCGCAGGATTTATTCCTCACGTTATTGCCGAACGGAATTGTGCAAGGTTATTTGGTGATATTGCCACGTGGCCAAAGATGCTACGTGGCTGAGAACACACGGTCCTGTGTGTGACAGGTGGTCCCTAGGTCACTGACATCTGTCTTACCAAATATATCCGTAACACTAGTCCCCCCTAAAATGTACTTTGTTCGAAGAATCTGAGCGAGAGGTGAGCTAATCGCACGTTTCGCTTGGTTCGAGAACAAGTATTCTTCTTAGTTGGCACGTCTATGTAGGGGTGGGCTTCGTCCATGGCAGTAGGTGACCAACGGTTACTGTGTTCTCTTTGCGTTGTTATCGAAGTAGATTTTTCTCCGAAATTCTCGCCTATTTTTCTACTTAAGGGCTTGTATGGGTAACGTTCATAGTCAGAAATCTTTTGTATCATGGCTCAACATTTGTCTTTTTATAAATTCTTCACTTTTAGCCAATGTTCTCGCCACTTGCGAATTCCTAGCTCCTTTCACGAACATCTGTCGGAATTAAGGACTGGGTTTATCCACCTAGTAAGTTCGAACGGCTGTGTGTGGCCATGCGTTCTATTGGTTAACGGGGACCCAGGTGAGATATGTATCGATGCAGGGTGGGAGGCTATTCATGTTGATCATGGCATGGAGGCGGGAGACCTTTTAGTTGTCACTTATGCAGGGGGTGTACGTTTCGAATTTGAGATGTTTGGAGGCGACTCACATGCGTAGAAGTGGGTCCCTACCTTACGCCCCGTCTTTGATCCGAGGTTCTCCTAGTGGGAGCGAGGATAGTGGCGGTTCTTGAGTCCGTGCATCTCCTCCGAGTCTCATTCGAGCGTGGCTTCGGACGAATCCGCGGATTTTTAACTTTAGTCCGTCGGATAACATGTTTTTGTTATTTCTGCTTTGTTTGTATGTAACCTGAATAAATGATGTTTGTCGTTTTGTTTGTAAATCCTTTGGCATTTTTATGGCCTTCACTGGCGATCCTATGTTGGAATATGGCCTTCACTAGCGATCCTATGTTGGAATGTGTGTTTTGTTTTTTATGGTGTTGGTTCTATGGTATTGTGCTCATTATTTCATTGAGGGACACGTGTCTTTGGCACTGTTTCATATTAAAAGGGGTGATATGGCGTGACATGCGCGGTGTGCGTTTTGTCAACAGCATGATGGGCGCGATTACCAATATGTGTCAGGCGGCGTTTGGTATGCTGACGTGGACGGATTTCTTGGAGGAGTAATAATGGCCTATTTGAACGGTCAGGATTTGGGGGCCTTGGTTCAACGGTTTTGATTGGAATGTAACACTGAGATCGAACGGCCAGGGATTCGTTGCTTTTCATATATGTAGCGAAGTATGAGATAAATTTGTCCCTGTTTGAGGTTAGGGTTCCCTGTTCTGGGGAGAGGGCAAGTTCTCCTAGGGAAGGGGAGATAGCCATCTATCAAGATGCGCTATTGGGTGGCCTTAGGCTTCCTTTTTCTGATTTCGCTAAGGCAATACTAGAAGAGTATCATTTGTGTCCCTCACAGTTGGCCCCAAATTCTTGGAGACTTTTGAACGGCTTTGTTATTGTTTTCAAGCATTACGGAATAAGTCCGACCGTCCGTTGGTTCCCTATGCTTTTTAGCCTATGCCTAGAGTCTAACGCCGATTGGTATTACTTTTCGGCTCGTTCTGGGAGGAAATTTTTAGGGAAAGTTCCTTCTTCCATTAAGCGATGGAAGAGTAAATTCTTCTTTGTCAAAAGTAAGTCCGAGTGGGATGTCCGAACAAAGTGGGAGGTTCCCCGAACGGACATCGCTTGTGAGGAAATGACGGGAGAAGAGGAGGTTCTTCTTAAGTCAATGACAGGGCTATCCAAAGTGTACATGGATGAGTTCTTGACAAAGGAAAACCTTGTTAAATGTCATTTAATAGTGTCCGCCGGTAGGCATTATTCGTGTATCTTGCTGGTCTGATTTTTAACTACGGTAATTGACTTATTTTGGCCCTTGTTTTGTAGGAAATCCGATGGAGGATGAGGACCTAAGCTATGTTAAGGGTCTTTTGGCCTCTTTCGAGGGCGAAGTTCACCCGCCCTTGCCTCGCGGGCGGAAGAAGAAGGAAGTGGTACTTGGCCAAGGGGCTGATACCTCCAAGGAGGAAAGAAAGAAGAGGAAGAGAAAGGAGACGGATTCTTCCAAGAAGGATGCAAGGTCCTCACGGGAGAGGAGGACCAAGAGAAAGAATTCGAGGGCGACAGTCCCGGAATTGCGTAAGAGCAGTGGGGGTGCCTGGGAAGAGGTTCATGGAAGAGGTCCGCCTGCATTGTCCCCAATTTCCGAGGGTCCTTCTTCTAGCCGGCCGGAGGACATCCTTCTCATAGAGGTGAGAATTTCTATATATATTTTTTCTAAGGGTAGAATTTTTAACTTAGGTTCTATTTTATAGGCGGAGGCGGGAGAAGCGGCCCTTTTAGACAAATTAAAAGTGGCGGATTCAGTTTTAAAGGGATCTGCCACTAAGCAAAAGGAGTTATCTTCTGAGGATACTCCTTTTCGCGACACTGGGTCCGTAAAGGACGTTTTGATGGCCATGAGGCCCGAGCAGCTCTCCACGAAACTCCGGAGGGCTGGGAGGGAAGAGGCCACTTATCAACTATTCCGCTCGGCTATGCTAGTAAGGGTTGTTCTCACATTTCCTTTTACTTCTAAACTTGGCGCGTTTTTTACGAGTGTCTTGTTATTCTATAGACTGCACACTGGGCGGACCGAGTCGGCAATCTTTGCCAAGAAGATTTGGCAAAGATGGAAATGAATAGGGCAGACATTGCCCAGTTAAGCTCTAGGGTGGCGGCCTTGGAAGAGAAGGAGAAAGAACAGTTTGATACTATCCCGGCCCTTGAGCGAGATAAGTCCGAGCGGTTGCGGCAGCTGGCCGCTATGGAAAAGGAGAAGGCCGATTTAGCGGCCCAATTATCTGCTTCTAACGGTTCTCTTCTTACTGCTGAGGAGGCTATCAAAGGGTTACAAAATGAATCCAGCAGTTTGAAGAAGGAACTTCAATCGACTCAGGATGAGCGAGCGGCCACTCGATGGGACCTAAAGATGAAGGCTGCTGAGCTTACCGCCGTGCAAGCTGAGTTGGCGGAAATAAAGGGGGAGCGTGACATACTGAAAGAAGATTTGGCTTCCCGCTTGAAGGCTCCTAAATCCGACTCGCAAGAAATTAAGGATTTAATAGAGCGAGCGGATAAATTAGAGAAGGAGGTTGCCCGGCTTAGGGCGAAAGTTAGAGATGGAGCCACTCATATATATTCCGTGGTGCAACAAGTGGGCCATTACATTCCTCCCTCTGGAAGTTTTGTCTATGGGGTCTGGAGTTTTGAAGAAGTTCACTTGGTGAAAGAGCAACAAGTTATCAAGACTCCAGAGGCTCCTGTCCCCGCTACCTTGGAGCCTTCTACCCAAGTCCCTTCAGAAGTAGGTGGCTGCCCTGGGGGCCCTAGCTCTTAGGATTTTTTCTTTTATGAACGTTTTTGTAAATTCTCAATCACTTGGAAATGTAATTTCTATTCATATGAATGAAATGCAAACCTTTATTTTGGTGAAGATTTATTTCCGAGTGATGGTTGTCTTTGAACCATGTAAGAAATTCGCGAACTTCTTTATTCTTCCTTTGGCTTGTAAACTTCGTAACGAGTCCTTAGTCCCATCATGGGACTTTGTTGAGTGAGGTACTCGCCTTCATGAGTGAGATTGTTGCCTCATACTTCGATCGGGATTTTTGTCTTTTGAGAGTTGTCGTTTATCTGTGTAAGATAATTCCGACTCGTCTTTTAGGAATGGGAATTTCACCACATTTTAGTAGAATGGGAATTTCACCGCATTTTAGTAGAATGAGAATTTCACCGCATTTTAGTAGAATGGGAATTTCACCGCATTTTAGTAGAAAATGGAAAAGACCTGAACTTTACTCCATGAAATTTAAGAGACAGCTACAGAACTTATTGATAGTAGCGTCGTAAGTGCTCAGCATGGAATGGACGCTTGAGCGTTTTTCCGTCCATATTCACTAGATAATAGGTGTCAGCTCGGACGATTCTTTGCACGACGTAAGGGCCTTCCCAGTTAGGAGTTAGCTTCCCCGTTCGGCTTTTATTTCCTTGGAATTCATTTTCTCTTAGGACTAGATCGCCGATTTGGAAGAAGACTCTTTTTACCCTTGTGTCGTAGAACCTTTTGATTCTTTGGCGATAGACAGCGGCCTTTACTTCTGCCATTTCCCTTCGTTCTTCAAGTAGATCTAGTTCCGCTCGGAGATTTTTCTCATTTTCTTCTGACGAGAACTTCTGTTGTGTTCGCAAAGTAGGCATTCCTATTTCTGCGGGAATGACGGCTTCGGCCCCGTAAGTAAGAGAAAATGGACTCTCCCCTGTGGGAGTTCTGGTAGTTGTCCTGTAGGCCCAAAGTTCGCTCGGAATTTCTTCCACCCAATTGGTTCCATTTTTGGATACCCGGGTTTTCAGAGTCTGGAGTAAGGTACGGTTTGTCACTTCTACCTGGCCGTTGGCTTGGGGATGTGTCACAGAAGTCAATCTGGATTCAATTCGAAGTTCGTAATGCGAAACTCCGGAAAGCACAGTTATCAAAGCGTAAGCCCATTATCGAAGATAAAGGCGACTGGAATTCCGAATCGGCAGATGACCGTTCGTCATAAGAATCCCTGGCAAGCTTTCTCTGTGATTTTGGCTAAGGGCTCAACTTCCACCCATTTGGTGAAGTAGTTGATAGCGACTATTAGGAATTTCAGTTTTCGGATCGAAGTAGGGAATGGCCCTAAAAGATCAACCCCCCAGATAGCAAACGGTCGCGGACTGATAATTGGCGTAAGTGGTACCGGTGGTCGTCTCTGAATTTTAGAATGCCGCTGGCAGGCATCACATTTCCGAGCGAACGCTATTGCATCTTGAGTTAGCGTTGGCCAGTAATAACCTTGCCGCAAGACTTTGTAACTCAAGGCTTTGCCTCCTATGTGACCACCGCCGATGCCCTCATGAATTTCTTGAAGGATATAGGCCGCTTCGTAGGATGTAAGCATCGCAAGAAAGGTTGTGTGTAGGACCTTTTATGCAGGCTTTTCGTTGATGATGGTGTACTGAGCGGATTTGTAAGCGATCCGTCGGGCCTCCACTTTGTTGGGTGGCGCAGGCCCACCTTGTAGGAAACTTTTTATGGGATCCATCCAACTTGGCTCTTCGGCCACACTTTGTACCTCTCCTTCCAGTCTATCGATAGTCTTTGTGGGAAGGTACTGTAGGTTAAAAGAGGATTCTGCATCTCCGTTTGGGGTTGTGGCCTTTTTGGATAATGCGTCCGCTTCTTCGTTTTGCGCTCGGCAAATTTTCTCAATCTGGAAATAGGCGAAGTATGGTACTATTTTTCTCACTATGGCCTGGTATTTGATCATGTTCTTTTCTTTTGCTTCAAAGCTGCCTAGGGTGTGGCTCACGACTAGCTGCGAATCGGAATACACATGCAGACGCTGAACTCCGAGCCCCCGGGCCAGGTGTAATCCGGCAAGGAGTGCTTCATATTCGGCCTCATTGTTAGTCGCTCGGAATTGGAACTTGAGCACTGTCGCCATTTTCCATTTAGAAGGAGAATAAAGGACAAAACCTGCTCCTGACCTTTCTTCAGTTGCCGACCCATCAACGTATAAAGACCACGGGATGCTAAGACACTCTTCTGGATTCTGCGAAGGGAGTTCGCCCTCATTCGCAGGAAAAGTTAATTTTGCGATGAAATCGGCCAGTACTTGGGCCTTGATTGCCGTTCGGGGTTTGTAGGTGAGATCAAACTCGCCTAATTCTATTACCCACTTGGCTAGGCGTCCGCAATTTTCCGGTTTATGAAGAACTTGCTTTAGTAGCTGATCAGTCAATACTGTGATCCTGTGGGCTTGAAAATATGGTCTCAATCTTCGCGCAGATGTAATAAGAGCAAAGGCCAATTTTTCAAGTGGCAGATATCTTGATTCCGCATCGTTAAGGATCTTACTTGTGTAGTAGACTGGCTTTTGAACTCCGTTATCTTCTCTCAAAAGAACCGCGCTCACCGCTCGTGGGGCAACGGCCAAATAGATGTAGAGTTCTTCTCCCACTTGCGGCTTAGCCAATAGCTGAGGCGATCGGAGATAATTTTTAAGCCCTTGAAAGGCTTTTTCGCATTCCTCCGTCCAATCCATTTTTGGCGCTTTTCGCAGGGCTTGAAAGAGCGGGAGATTTTTCTCTCCGGCTTTGGAGATGAATCTGCCAAGTGCCGCAAGGCGTCCATTAAGCCGTTGAATTTCTTGAAGACTTTTGGGTGATCCCATGTCAAGAATAGCTTTGATCTTTTCTGGATTTGCCTCTATTCCTCTTTGTGTTAAGATAAATCCCAAGAACTTCCCTGATCGAACACCGAAGGAACATTTATTCGGGTTTAACCGCATCGTGTAACTCCGGAGTGACTGGAAAGCCTCTTGTAAGTCTGATAGATGTTCATCGGCTTTTCGGCTCTTCACCAGGATATCATCTACATACGCCTCAACATTTCTACCAATCTGCTCTTTGAAGACTGTATTTATGAGCCTTTGGAAGGTGGCTCCAGCATTTTTTAGGCCGAACGGCATCACTGTGTAGCAGTAAGTTCACGTTCTTGTAATGAAGGATGTTTTTTCTTCGTCGCCTTTGGCCATTCGGATTTGGTTGTAGCCTGAAAAGGCGTCTAAGAAACTCAGCATCTCATGCCCCGTTGTAGAGTCAACCAAACCATCAATTGATGGCAAAGGAAACGAATCTTTTGGACAAGCCTTGTTCAAGTCTGTAAAATCAACACACATTCTCCATTTTCCGGACGGCTTTTTTACTAGAACAACATTGGCCAACCAATCTGGGTAATACACCTCTCGGATAAACTTAGCCTTTAGGAGGTTTAATACTTCTTCCTCTGCGGCTTTCTGCCTTTCTGGGGCGGAATTTCTTCTTTTCTGTTTCATAGGCCTAAATGACTGATCTACATTAAGGTGGTGTTCTATGATCTCGCGTTTTACGCCTGGCATATACTCTGATGACCAAGCGAAGAGATCAGAATTTGCCCTTAATACTCTCATGAGGTCTTCTTCTTTGTCGCGGTACAAGTTTGCCCCAATCCGCACTGCAGATGATTCCGCCTTCCGGTTGCGTCTAGGGAACTGTTAGCAATTCTTCAACCTGTAGGCGAAGTCCTTTATCTTCCCGTTAGGCTATTCTCACTGACTAGCATGGCTTCAAACCTTTGTTTTCCTTTTTATTTAGGACTTTCCCTTTGAGGGTCGAGGCGTAACATTGCCGAAGCTAAGGGTTGGTCTCCTCTTACCTCTCCACTACCACTCTCGGTTGGGAATTTGAGGAGAAGATGGTAAGTAGAGATGATGGCTTTCAAAGGCGTTGAGGGTTGGCCCGCCAAGGATCACGTTATAACTTGAGGCACAACGCATAACCAAGAATTTCGCTGTCATGGTTGGACGATCGTGGTGAGTTTCCCTATCAGAATCGTAGAGATATCATCCCTTCTGGCTGTATCACCCCTCCGGAGAATCCTACTAAGGATGATTTTACAGGAATCATCCGCGTCGTACCTCATTCTTTCGAAAGCACTCCAGAAGAGGATGTCAACTGAACTTCCACTGTCTATCAAGACTCTCTTGATTTGGAAACTGGAGACCTTGATGGCAATAACCAGCGCGTCATCATGAGGGTGACGAACTTTACTAACATCGTTATCATAAAAAATGATGGGAGCCGCGGGTCGAGACCTTCTTCGTGGTGTTTCTGTCTCTTGCGTCGTTCCCACCATTCGGGCATAACTTTTTCGAGAGGCGGAACTTTCCCCTCCACAGCCAGGGCCACCACTAATAAACCCCACCATCTCCCCTTTTTCTTCTTTCAGTCGTGAAGCTTCCGTGTTCCTCCCGAATCTCAAGGTTGATATATTGCTCCAATCAGTCCTCTTGAGCGACATCTTCTATCGCATTCATCAAGTGGGTATACTTTTCCGTGTCGTGTCCTTTAGGTGATGAAACCGCAATATCTCTTGCTATTCTTTTGCCGTTCGGTATTTCTCGCAGGCTCTGGCCATGTCAGAAGCTTTTGCTCTTTGATTTGCATAAGGATATGGCTTCTGGTTTGATTTAGTGGGTATGATGATCATATTTAACAATCTTTCCTTCCTTTGTAGGTTCTCGGGGCTGCAGCATATGTCGTTGAGGGCGTGTCGAGGTTTCCAGATTTCTTTTTGTGCCCTTGTCGTCCTTGTATGATCTTCTTTCCTTCCGTATATCCGGGGGCCTTCTGTTGATACTTTGGTAGGTTTTTCCTTTTAGGGTGTCTACAGGCCCACGTCGAGTCTCTTCTTCCCAACCCGTATAAATTTCATCGGAATTGATGTATTTCTGGGCGTGGCTCATAAGGACGGGAATTGTCTTTGGTGGATCCAAAGTGAGGGAGAAACGAAAGGGGAGTCTAACAGTCCCTCCATTAAGAAGGTTACGGCCATTCGCGGAAGAAGGTCCGCAACATTTGCTGTTTCGTCTATATAACGATTTAAATAGGCTTGGAGTGTTTCTCCCTTTCGTTGTTTAACGTGCAAAAGGGTAGACGGGGTTTTCTTTTGCTTTGAGTAATTAGCAAAGTAGGCTAAAAAGCGATCTGCTAAAATCTGAAAAGAAGTAATTGTGCTAGATGGAATATCGACAAACCAGTCTTGCGCTTTTCCCTCTAAGGTGGCGGGAAAAGCTCGGCACATATGAGCGTCGGTAATTCCAGTGAGGAGCATCTTTGATCGAAAAGACTTCAGGTGACGGGACGGATCGGTTCTGCCTTCATATGCGGTCATAATAGGTGGCCTGAAGCTGTCAGGAACTCGTTCTTCCAATATCTCCTTGACAAAGGGCGAACACATATTGAGAATATGCCGTTCGGATTTCTTGTTTTCTTGGGAAAAGTCCTGCCGCTGGGTCCCTCTATTCACAGTTTGTATGGATGGGCTATTTTGTTCCGCTCTTGTCCGTTCGGTTCTTGTAGCAGCTTGCTCTCTACGTCGAACGGAGGGGGGTTCTGAGCTAGCGAAAAAGGCGGTTCTTTCTCTTTTCTCCTTATGGGTGCGGGTTCTTGTCCTCCCTCTACTTTCGGAATTAGCTAACGGGACCGTTGATACGTTCGGTGTTGGGGCTTGTGCGGGAAGAGGTGGAGGATGGGTCAAAGTGTGGACAGCTTGAGCCAATTGTTCCAGTTGTTGCTGCATGTTAAGGTAAAACTCCGGAATGGACCCTTGGGGTTGGACGGACGGATTTTCTGATGGGGGTAAAATGGGTGGATTGTCCGATCGGATTTCTTCATATCTTTGGGCTTCGCCAAGTTTGACAGGTTCTTCAGGGCTAGTAGGTGCTCCTTGTCCTTGGATCCGTTTTGATCTTCTGGTAGTGGTCATTTGGCTTTTCGTAAGGGTCCCCACGGACGGCGCCAAACTGTTGATGCCAAAAACTGGTCCACCTCACTCTTTGGCTACTGTGGCCTCGTGATCTGGTCTCAGCCTTTGACAAACGGTTAATATTTATAGTTGGTGTGGACGCTTACTTCTGCTTGCGAACAAGGAGACGCGGAGGGCACTCAGCAATTTCGTCCGGAATTATCCACTGATAGACCTGTGAAGAGGAGGAGAAATAATCGGAATTGGGCCTTTACGCGGATTTAACTCCGATGCTTAAGTCGTAAATCGGGATAAGAAGTTCTAGGAAATGCTTTGTGTAATGTGTAGTGAGTATTTTTTCGGTCCCTTTCCTTATTGTCCTTCCTCTCCTTTTATAGCGAGTGAGAGGCGGTTTAAGCAAATATCTTGCAAGGCGGTGGGGTAAGGCGGTGGGCTAGGTGAATATCTTCTAAGGCGGTAGGAAAATATCTGCCTAGCGTGTAGGTGCTCTGTAGGCAAGTAGGGTAAATATCTGCCCACTGTAGTAAGTGGTTACTGTAGAGGCGTTAGATATTTTACTTCTCTCCTTCCACCCCACGCCTTGTATAAGAGGGCTGTCATAATTATAATTCCGACGGACTTATTCGCAGGATTTATTCCTCACGTTATTGCCGAACGGAATTGTGCAAGGTTATTTGGTGATATTGCCACGTGGCCAAAGATGCTACGTGGCTGAGAACACACGGTCCTGTGTGTGACAGGTGGTCCCTAGGTCATTGACATCTGTCTTACCAAATATATCCGTAACAGTTATCTACTCAACTCTCAACTAGGTCTATTTGCATCAAATGCTTGGGGTTCCAATGCACCCTATGGAGCTGGGTTTCTCAAACCCTTGAAAATAAAAACTATCTAAGATAATCCAGAAACAAACACATTTTTATGAGCAAAAACTTTACTCATGACATATATTATTAAAAGCAATTACATGCCGTCCTAAATTTCCTTGAAAATGTGTGAGCAATAGGGAATATGATAAAGAACACAAAAGGGTAGAGATGTCATTGTGTTATATTTTTCAAAATTGAAAATGCATTGGCTACATTGATGTGTTAAAACATGCTCAACGCCATGAAATGAAATGACATACCATTCTCACAAAAATTTTAAGAATAACTTGTAACATTCCGAATTTTTTAAATAAATAAATAAATAAATTTTTTTTTTAAAGTTAATGAGATTAATTAGCATGAAAAATAAATTAATTATTTTAAAGCTCAATTAAAGAAAAATCAAGAGTTAATGAATTTAAATCCAGCTTCGCAACTATTGGGCCCAAAAAAGATCTTATTGGGCCAGGTCATTTACACTTGGAATAGTTGGAGGTGAATGGATAGAATAACCTTGGTTAATTAATTGGTATATTTACTAAGTGTTAATTAATCAAAATAAATTAAATGGGAGATACCGGACAAAAGTTAGAGTCCCAGTAAAATAGATCTGACCGGGTCAAAAGCCGGTAAGTTCGGATCTGGTCTGGTGTGAGATAGACCCTGTGATGCCATAGTAAACCCATGACACTATGGTCATTTGACTTGGGATTTCTGGATCTAGGTTGGGACATGAGGACAAGTGGATTATTGATCTGGGGCGTGTGAAGCTACAGTAACCCATGTGAGGCTACATGGAATTTGATTTTTAAATTACTTTAATTAAAGGTTAGTTGAATGATTGAACGGGGATAAGTTTAATTAAAGGGGCATGTGATTTAAAGTACATGATATAGTAATTTAATGGATTATGTTGATGCAAGAATCGGAAAGGACCCTTGATTCCGATCAACAATTGAATTTGTGAGTTGATTGGGGACCAATCTGGATGAGATTGAGAAGGATCGAGAGAAAGAGATTCAAGAAAGAGAAAAACCAAAACGGGATTTACGTGGAAACCCCGAAATCGGGGAGAAAACCACGGGTCATCTCCAAGATTGGAGATGAAATCACTATGAAATCACAAATTTACAAGTGGAATTTGAGTTCCTGGAGAAGCAGGGCTTCGCCAGAGATTCAGAGGTTGAAGATGACTTAATGAGCTTCTCTATTTATAGGCTCCCAGAGAGGGGTGTTGCTTGGGGAGCAAGCCATCCATAATAGACCACGTGTTAGTTAGTGACCTAGCTCCTAATAGGCCACGTGGGTGTCAGCTGGAGTTAGTTAGCTTGACAGCTCATCTTTCTTCTAGACGTTTCTAGATTGCCAGGCTGTCATTCAGTTAGATCTTAACGGCCTTTTCTTCTAGATGCTTCCAGATTACCAAGTCCTTCAGTTCGTGACATTTCCCGTGGGCTCGGGATCCATAGTGCCTTTTGCGAGTCAGGGAGGGCCGCCTCTGAAGACCGAAGAGGTAAACCAATCTCTCGAGGAGATTCGCCTTGAGTGAACCGAAGCTGTTGCCTTCTCTCTGTTTCCCGAGGGGGTGACTTCGAAAAGGGGGGACCCAAAGGGGATACTGTGACAGATGAATGGACAGGATCGATCCACGTGTCAAGTGTCAGGTTCCTCGGTTTCTACTCTCATCAGATTAAATAATAATAAATAAATATCTTTTATTATTATAATGGAAGAGAGGAGAGAGAGAGAAATAAAATTTCTCTCATTCCTCTCTCTCGATCCCCTTCCTCTCGAGCTTGCCCGTGCCCTTACTTGCTCCCGTCGCAGATCTACGCCCTGTCACCAGCTACCCTTTGTCTGGCCTCCACCGCGACCTCGCCCGACGCCAGCGCCGCCCCCTACCCGGGTGTGACCCCTACCCGGCCACGCTGCCAGCCGCGTAGAGTCCCCCCTGTTCCTTTTACGTCGACGAGCAGCTGCGCACGCCCTGTTTCCCCCTCCGCCCGACCGCCGTTAGCCCGCATCGGTCCCACCACCGTACGTCCTTGCAGCAGCCTGCCTCCAGCCCCCTTGATGCCGCTCTGAAGCCACACACCACTTGAGCGCTGGCCAGCCTTCTTCTTCCCTCCATCTCACTCCGGTGACGCCAATAGCTCTGGCGAGCAGCCACACCCTTGTGAGTATCTCTGGGTTTATTACAAATGAATTGTTTGGATGTAGAGTTGTGAGCTAATTTGGGGATAGGCTATTAAAGGAATCATATGATGAAATTAAGGGGGATAATAGGGCTGCGAAAGGGTTTACTTATGAGAATTATGAATTGTATGAATGTTTTAGTAAATATGGTGAATGATTGTATAATTTTTGGGGCCCTATAAATAAAGGAGGTGCTT
The DNA here is from genome assembly GCA_026586065.1 of Dioscorea zingiberensis. NCBI lineage: Eukaryota > Viridiplantae > Streptophyta > Magnoliopsida > Dioscoreales > Dioscoreaceae > Dioscorea > Dioscorea zingiberensis. Next base: position 31,544,480 of record CM048823.1, read on the forward strand.
CCCAAATTTCCTTGAAATTATATGTGTTAAATCCTATATCCTTCATGCTTCCATGCCTCTATGTTTGCATGCAATAGGAAGGGATTATGCTAGAGAATGTGTTTAAGATTAGTATTAAGCATATATAGGAGTTAATGCTATATTAATTCCTAATTATCATGTTTACATGCTTTCATGCTTTAGAAGAGTGAATTTTGTTAAATACTTTTAGTTAAGAACCGACATGTTAACAAGCGAGCATGTTGTTAAGTTACCGTATTTTAAAGCAATAAAACTAGGTGATGAAAATACGAATCTAGTATTTATCTAGTTTTGATTATGAATTCTAGGAAAAGGAAAATGTCCCACGGGAGATGCGGACAGACCAAGTCAATCCTAGAATTTAGTGAGGACTTCATGTGAGTGGATATCTCTGTAAATAATGTTTTATGCATGTATTCATCGTGATTCGGTTTCACCATATTTCGTATGAGTTTTTTATCGTTTTGTGGATGCCGATGGATTTCATTGCTATGTTAATATAGTGATTTCATGGTTGTTATTACTATGTTTTTGAAATAGCATAAGTGATTGTAAAGGTGAAATCTTAACTGGTAAAAATTGATTATTATTTGTATATAGGCCGCACCTTAGTTGGATATGTATGAAGGATCCAGTGGGGCGCTGGATAGAGCCCAGATATGAAGTGTTCGATATCGGGTTAGCGAATGGACTTGTTTTAAATCGTTTTTCTTAAAATAAAATATTTGCGACCTTTGGTTTTTTCAAATAAAACCCCTTCCCGACTAGTATTAGTGCCCGTTGTAACACCCATCTCCTTTTCAGGGGACACGTGTCAACGAGCCAGGTCAAGGGAATGAACCCTAAACATAAGGTTGTAAAACTGGTAATCAACAATAATTAGGTAATTGTGGAAGCTATTAAGATAAACAAATCATATCATAAACTCCAAACTCAAATTATGTTTAATACAATATTAAAAAAAGTTACTGTCTTAGACATAAGTGTCTCAAATACACTCATAAAAGAACATAAACAGGAACTAAGACACAGGGAGTCAGAGCCAGCCACAAGAAATCTCCATATGATCTCGCGATTAGACAAAACCCTCTAACTGGTCTCTTGTCTATCGCCTGCATAAAAATATAAAAAAAGGGCTGGGCTACTAGAGCTCAGTGAATTGGGAATAGTACTATCGGGTATAAAACTGTACCCGTATAATAAAATAAAACTATAAAAGCGGAGCATAAAACTATGCATATATAAGTAACTGAAAATAAATACTGAAATTTGAAAGTATTGCTGAGCAACTAAAGATGCTGGTCAATGCATTATCTTCAATCTATTTAAATCATGTCAAATGCATAGAAATCTCATGTATGCATATCTCATAATCTGTTTCTCGGTATTGTGAATGATTTTCGAAATTACCCTTGGTAATCTGTACCAATCGCCTCTACGGTAGATCTCTAATCGCTACTGAGAGGTGGGTAATACGGAATCACCTGATCATCACAATACTAACATCACTAACTACACATCTACTTCAATACTATAGGACCAACGACCAATAGGTAGATCTATCCACGCTACATGGGGTCAACTTATATACATACACCAGGCACTCCGAGAGTATGGAAAGGGGGTTTTAATTTCATAAAAATGGAATGTTTTAAAACAGATAGTTCAGTAAGGAAATTCAGAATTTTAAATCACCCATTTCCTAATCTAACGCCGTACTCTCTGGCTCTCTACGAGCCACCACTGGTACAAACAAGTATTTCAATAAAGTGTAGTCTATTAGTTTCTATATTTGTTTATCTATTCTGTTTCTGATTACTGTGCATGAATGTTTTTCCAAACTCTGAAAAGTTTTATGAAAGTTCCAATTCATGCTTTTCATACTGAAATCAGAACTGTAGTAAAATAAAAATACGATAAAACTCGTACTGCACAGCTAGTTCCCTAACTTGAGTCTAGTAAGAACTTAGGACTGGCTCGGTCCTTCGGCAGCGGCTGACTTGCCCTTATCTTTTCCTTTTCCCTTTCCTGATTATCGAAATACGAAAATTATGAATATAGAGACCGTATTCCTAACTCATACTCTAATTTAAGCTCGATAGAATACGATAAATGATTAAGCTCTCTAAGCATGATTCTTACTTAAAATCTACTACATGCTTCTAAAATTCATAAATACTATGTTTACATTTTATAGCTTTAGTTCTATCGCTAAGAATATGATAAATGTACAACATGCCCACATTATCTTAACTCATGCTTATTATCTTCTAATATGCCCCTTAAATGATCAATTAGCCCATTTCAATTAATCTAAAGCATGAAGCAAGTAGGCATGCTAACATGAAAACTAATAGGGTATTATACCTTCATCTTCTTCTCCAACGGTGTAGAGGGGAAGCTATTGAATAGCCTTTGCCCCTTTCTCTGGTGATGATGGGCAGCAAGGAGGCTATTGTATAGCCTATGCTTCTTCTTCTCCGGTGACAATAGGCAACAGGGAGGCTCGGCGACATGGCGGAGGGGCGATGGCAGCGAACGTCGGCGGCTTTGCGGCATCAATGAAGAAGGAAAGCCAAGAGGGCTGAACAGATGGCGGACCTGGTAACAGAGTCACCGCCCACCAAGATGGTATCCATCTCAGTAGCGACGACGATTAACGGTGGCGGCGACAAAGGGGGCGATCGGGCTGACGGACCTACCGACAGAGCCACCGCACACCCGGATGGTATTCATCCTGGTAGTGGCGACCAGAGCGAGCTCACCATCAGAGGAGGTTGCCTCAAAGGGTGGGGATGAAAAACGGCGCCAACGATCGGCTTCTTAATGAAAGGGCGTAGGAAAGAGAAGCCCTTTTTTCTCTTTTTTTTTAATCCTCTTATATAATAAGGTAAAGGAGGAGAAGAATACCTTGATTTCTTTTTAACTCTCTATCTTTCTTTCTCTGATTTCTCCTTTTCTTTCTCTAATTTCTCTTTTCTGATCTTTCAATCTCTCTGTCCCCCCATCTTTCTGATTTCTTTCCTCTTTTTATAAAACAAATCTACCCCCTTAGTTTCTCCCACGAGAGAATCCCTCAAGATATAACCTACAAGCCGTTTTTGAGGATAGGACCAAACCTTAGTTTGATTTGATTTAAGTTTGACTTTTTCTTTCTTCTTTTTTTTAAATTATTATTATTCAATTAATTGATTTATTTTCTTTTGCCTCGGGATCCGCATTCTTTGAATTGCCTTGGGATTGGTATTCCAATGATGCCTTGGGATTTGCATTCTTCTAGATCGCCTCGGAATATGTGTTTAGGCTACCTTGAAATTTGTATTTCTGGAAGATCGCCTCGAGATATGTATTCTCGGGCCAATATATATATATATATATATATATATATATATATATATATATATATATATATATATATATATATATATATTTATATATATATTGTTGATGCCAAAAACTTTTCCACCTCACTCTTTGGCTACTGTGGCCTCGTGATCTGGTCTCAGCCTTTGACAAACGGTTAATATTTATAGTTGGTGTGGACGCTTACTTCTGCTTGCGAACAGGGAGACGCGGAGGGCACTCAGAAATTCCGTCCGGAATTATCCACTGATAAACCTGTGAAGAGGAGGAGAAGTAATCGGAATTGGGCCTTTCTGCCCGGATTTAACTCCGATGCTTAAGTCAGAAATCAGGGTAAGAAGTCCTAGGCAATGCTTTGTGTAATGTGTAGTGAGTGTTTCTTTTTTTCGGTCCCTTTCCTTTTTGTCCTTCCTCTCCTTTTATAGCAAGTGAGAGGCGGTTTAAGCAAATATCTTGCAAGGCGGTGGGGTAAGGCGGTGAACTAGGTGAATATCTTCTAAAGGCGCGGAAAATATCACTAAGCGTGTAGGTGCTCTGTAGGCAAGTAGAGTAAATATCTGCCCACTATAGTAAGTGGATAAGGCCTACTTACTGTAGAGGCGTTAGATATTTACTTATCTTCTTCCACCTCACGCCTTGTATAAGAGGGCTGTTATAATTCCGACGGACTTATTCGCAGGATTTATTCCTCACTTTATTGCCGAACGGAATTGTGCAAGGTTATTTGGTGATATTGCCACGTGGCCAAAGATGTTACGTGGCTGAGAAAACACGGTCCTGTGTGTGACAGGTGGTCCCTAGGTCAATGACATCTATCTTACCAAATATATCCGTAACACTAGTCCCCCCTAAAATGTACTTGTTCGAAGAATCTGAGCGAGAGGTGAGCTAATCGCACGTTTCGCTTGGTTCGAGAACAAGTATTCTTCTTAGTTGGCACGTCTATGTAGGAGTGGGCTTCGTCTATGGCTATGGTATACGTGTTTTTAATAGGTGACCGACGTTTACTGTGTTCTCTTTGCGCTGTTATCGAAGTAGATTTTTCTCCGAAATTTTCGCCTATTTTTCTACTTAAGGGCTTGTATGGGTAACGTTCATAGTCAGAAATCTTTTGTATCATGGCTCAACATTTGTCTTTTTATAAATTCTTCACTTTTAGCCAATGCTCTCGCCACTTGCGAATTCCTAGCTCCTTTCACGAACATCTGTCAGAATTAAGGACTGGGTTTATCCACCTAGTAAGTCCGAACGGCTTTGTGTGGCCGGGCGTTCTATTGGTTAACGGGGACCCAGGTGAGATATGTATCGATGCAGGGTGGGAGGCTTTTCATGTTGATCACGGCATGGAGGTGGGGGACCTTTTAGTTGTCACTTATGCAGGGGGTGTACGTTTGAATTTGAGATGTTTGGAGGCGACTCACATAGAGAAGTGGGTCCCTACCTTCGCCCGTCTTGATCCGTGTTCTCCTAGTGGGAGCGAGGATAGTGACTGCTATGGAGTCCGTGCATCTCCTCCGAGTCTCATTCGGCTGGCTTTAATTTAATCCACGGATATTTAACTTTAGTCCGTCGGATAACATGTTTTTGTTATTTTTGCTTTGTTTGCGTTCGTCATGTAACCTGAATAAATGATGTTTGTCGTTTTGTTTGTAAATCCTTTGGCATTTTTATGGCCTTCACTGGCGATCCTATGTTGGAATGTGTGTTTTGTCTTTCATGGTGTTGGTCCTATGGTATTGTGCTCATTATTTCTTTGAGGGACACGTGTCTTTGGCACTGTTCCATATTAAAGGGGGGATATGGCGTGACATGTGCGGTGTACGTTTTGTCAACAGCATGATGGGCACGATTACCAATATGTGTCAGGCGGCGTTTGGTATGCTGACGTGGATGGATTTCTTGGAGGAGTAATAATGGCTTATTTGAACGGTCAGGATTTGGGGACCTTTGGTTCAACGGTTTTGATCGGAGTGTAACACTGAGATCTAACGGCCAGGGATTCGTTGCTTTTCATATATATGCGAAATCGTACGGGCCGAAAAAGGTTTATTTCGAAAGTTGAATCGTGTCTTCTTCCTAAGATTTCTTCTTCTTCTCCGGCGAGCTCTGGTTTCGAGTTTTCTGTGTTTGTGTTATCTTTTTCTTTCCTAAGGTAATGGTTAGCGCTACTTCTTCCTCCTCTAGTTCTTCTCATGAGCCCTCGATTCCTTCTCCGGCCCAACCCTACGGTTTTACATTTGTGATCCCGTGATTAGGGTGGACTTGGAGACGTCCCGTTCGGGGTTCAAGGGTTCATCCTTCTTCTAGGGCAATGGGTAGGGGTCCGACACATTCATAAGTCTTCTTGGACAAAAGGAAGTAGATAGCCCGTAGCTAAGTATGAGATAAATCATCCCTATTTGAGGTTAGGGTTCCATTGCAGGGGAGAGGGCAAGTTCTCCTAGGGAAGGAGAGATAGCCATCTATCAAGATGCGCTATTGGGTGGCCTTAGGCTTCCTTTCTGATTTTGCTAAGGCAATACTAGAGCGATATCATTTGTGTCCCTCATAGCTTGGCCCCAAATTCTTGGAGACTTTTGAACGGCTTTGTTATTGTTTTCAAGCATTACGGAATAAGTCCACCGTCCGTTGGTTCCCGTATGCTTTTTAGCCTATGCCTAGAGTCTAACGCCGATTGGTATTACTTTTCGCCTCGTTACGGGAGAAAATTTTTAGGGAAAGTTCCTTCTTCCATTAAGCGATGGAAGAGTAAATTCTTCTTTGTCAAAAGTAAGTCCGAGTGGGATGTCCGAACAAAGTGGGAGGTTCCCCGAACGGACATCGCTTGTGAGGAAATGACGGGAGAAGAGGAGGTTCTTTTTAAGTCAATGACTGGGCTATCCAAAGTGTACATGGATGAGTTCTTGACAAAGGAAAACCTTGTTAAATGTCGTTTAATAGTGTCCGCCGGTAGGCATTATTCGTGTATCTTGCTAGTCTGATTTTTAACTACGGTAACTGACTCATTTTGGCCCTTGTTTTGTAGGAAATCCGATGGAGGATGAGGACCTAAGCTATGTTAAGGGTCTTTTGGCCTCTTTCGAGGGCGAAGTTCACCCGTCCTTGCCTCGCGGGCGGAAGAAGAAGGAAGTGGTACTTGGCCAAGGGGCTGATACCTCCAAGGAGGAAAGAAAGAAGAGGAAGAGAAAGGAGACGGATTCTTCCAAGAAGGGTGCAGGGTCCTCACGGGAGAGGAGGACCAAGAGAAAGAATTCTGAGGGGACGTGTCGGGTCCCTAATTGCGAGGAAGAGCAGGTGGGGGTGCCTCAGGAAGAGGTTCGTGCGGAAGAGGTCCGCCCGGCATTGTCCCTAATTTCCGAGGTCCTTCTTCTAGCCGGCCGGAGGACATCCTTCTCATAGAGGTGAGAATTTCTATATATATTTTTTCTACGGGTATGTTTCACTTAGAATTTTTAACTTAGGTTCTATTTTCTAGGCGGAGGCGGGAGAAGCGGCCCTTTTAGACAAATTAAAAGTGGCGGATTCAGTTTTAAAGGGATCTGCCACTAAGCAAAAGGAGTTATCTTCTGAGGATACTCCTTTTAGCGACACTGGGTCCTTAAAGGACGTTTTGATGGGCATGAGGCCAGAGCAGCTCTCCACGAAACTCCGGAGGGCTGGGAGGGAAGAGGCCACTTATCAACTATTCCGCTCGGCCATGCTAGTAAGGGTTGTTCTCACATTTCCTTTTACTTCTAAACTTGGCGCGTTTTTTACGAGCGTCTTGTTATTCTGTAGACTGCACACTAGGCGGACCGAGTCGGCAATCTTTGCCAAGAAGATTTGGCAAAGATGGAAATGAATAGGGCAGACATCGCCCAGTTAAGCTCTAGGGTGGCGGCCTTGGAAGAGAAGGAGAAAGAACAGCTTGATGCTATCCGGGCCCTTGAGCGAGATAAATCCGAGCGGTTGCGACAGCTGGCCGCTATGGAAAAGGAGAAGGCCGATTTAGCGGCCCAATTATCTGTTTCTAAAGGTTCTTTTCTTACTGCTGAGGAGGCTATCAAAGGGTTACAAAATGAATCCAGCAGTTTGAAGAAGGAACTTCAATCGACTCAGGATGAGCGAGCGGCCGCTCGATGGGACCTAAAGATGAAGGTCAGCTGAAGCTTACCGTGTAAGCCGAGTTGGCGAAAATAAAGGGGGAGCGTGACATACTGAAAGAAGATTTGGCTTCCCGCTTGAAGGCTCCTAAATCCGACTCACAAGAAATTAAGGATTTAATAGAGCGAGCGGACAAATTAGAGAAGGAGGTTGCCCGGCTTAGGGCGAAAGTTAAAGATGGAGCCACTCGTATATATTCCGTGGTGCAACAAGTGGGCCATCACGTTCCTCCTACAGAAGTTTTGTCTATGGGGCTGGCTGGAGTTTTGAAGAAGTTCACGGAGCTGAAAGAGCAACAAGTTATCAAGACTCCAGAGGCTCCTGTCCCCGCTACCTTGGAGCCTTCTACCCAAGTTCCTCCTTCAGAAGCAGGTGGCTGCCCTGGGGGCCCTAGCTCTTAGGATGTTTTCTTTTATGAACGTTTTTGTAAATTCTCAATCACTTGGAAATGTAATTTCTATTCATATGAATGAAATGCAAACCTTTATTTTGGTGAAGGTTTATTTCCGAGTGATGGTTGTCTTTGAACCATGTAAGAAATTCGCGAACTTCTTTATTCTTCCTTTGGCTTGTAAGCTTCGTAACGAGTCCTTAGTCCAATCATGGGACTTTGTTGAGTGAGGTACTCGCCTTCATGAATGAGATTGTTGCCTCATACTTCGATCGGGATTTTTGTCTTTTGAGAGTTGTCGTTTATCTGTGTAAGATAATTCCGACTCGTCTTTTAGGAATGGGAATTTCACCACATTTTAGTAGAATGGGAATTTCACCGCATTTTAGTAGAATGGGAATTTCACCGCATTTTAGTAGAGAATGGAAAAGACTTGAACTTTACTCCATGAAATTTAAGAGACAGCTACAGAACTCATTGATAGTAGCGTCGTAAGTGTTCAGCATGGAATGGACGCTTGAGCGTTTTTCCGTCCATATTTACTAGATAATAGGTGTCAGCTCGGACGATTCTTTGCACGACGTAAGGGCCTTCAGTTAGGAGTTAGCTTTCCCGTTCGGCCTTTATTTCCTTGGAATTCATTTTCTCTTAGGACGGATCGCCGATTTGGAAGAAGACTCTTTTACCCTTGTGTCGTATAACCTTTTGATTCTTTGGCGATAGGCAGTGGCCTTTATTTACGCCATTTCTCTTACGTTCTTCAAGTAGGTCTAGTTCCGCTTCGGAGATTTTTCTCATTTTCTTCGACGAGAACTTCACGTGTTCGCAAAGTAGGCATTCCTATTTCTGCGGGAATGACGGCTTCGGCCCCGTAAGTAAGAGAAAATGGACTTTCCCCTGTGGGAGTTCTGGTAGTTGTCCTGTAGTCCCAAAGGGCGCTCAGATTTTCTTCCACCCAATTGGTTCCATTTTTGGATACCCGGGTTTTCAGAGTCTGGAGTAAGGTACGGTTTGTCACTTCTACCTGGCCGTTGGCTTGGGGATGTGTCACAGAAGTCAATCTGGATTCAATTCCGAGTTCAGAACAGAAACTCCTGAAAGCCTGGTTATCAAACTGTCGCCCATTATCGGAGATGAAGGCGACTGGAATTCCGAATCGGCAGATGACCGTTCGCCATAAGAATCCCTGGCAAGCTTTCTCCGTGATCTTGGCTAAGGGCTCAACTTCCACCCATTTGGTGAAGTAGTCGATAGCGACTATTAGGAACTTCAGTTGCCGGATCGAAGTAGGGAATGGCCCTAAAAGATCAACCCCCCAAATAGCAAACGGTCACGGACTGATAATTGGCGTAAGTGGTGCCGGTGGTCATCTCTGAATTTTAGAATGCCGTTGGCAGGCATCACACTTCCGAGCGAACGCTATTGCATCTTGAGTTAGCGTTGGCCAGTAATAACCTTGCCGCAAGACTTTGTAACTCAAGGCTTTGCCTCCTATGTGACCACCGCCGATGCCCTCATGAATTTCTTGAAGGATATAGGTAGCTTCTGTAGGATGTAAGCATCGCAAGAAAGGTTGTGTGTAGGACCTTTTGTACAGGCTTTCGTTGATGATGGTGTATTGAGCGGATTTGTAAGCGATCCGTCGGACCTCCACTTTGTTGGGTGGCGCAGGCCCACCTTGTAGGAAACTTTTTATGGGATCCATCCAACTTGGCTCTTCGGCCACACTTTGTACCTCTCCTTCCAGTCTATCGATAGTCTTTGTGGGAAGGTACTGTAGGTTAAAGAGGATTCTGCATCTTCGTTTGGCGTTGTGGCCTTTTTGGATAAGGCGTCCGCTTCTTCGTTTTGCGCTCGGCAAATTTTCTCGATCTGAAAATAGGCGAAGCATGGTACTATTTTCCTCACTATGGCTTGGTATTTGATCATGTTCTTTTCTTTTGCTTCAAAGCTGCCTAGGGTGTGGCTCACGACTAGCTGCGAATCGGAATACACATGCAGACGCTGAATTCCGAGCCCCCGGGCCAGGTGCAATCTGGCAAGGAGTGCTTCATATTCGGCCTCATTGTTAGTCGCTCGGAATTGGAACTTGAGCACTGTCGCCATTTTCCATTTAGAAGGAGAATAAAGGACAAAACCTGCTCCTGACCTTTCTTCAGTTGCCGACCCATCAACGTATAAAGACCACGGGATGCTAAGGCACTCTTCTGGATTCTGTGAAGGGAGTTCGCCCTCATTCGCAGGAAAAGTTAATTCTGCGATGAAATCGGCCAGTACTTGGGCCTTGATTGCCGTTCGGGGTTTGTAGGTGAGATCAAACTCGCCTAATTCTATTACCCACTTGGCTAGGCGTCCGGAATTTTCCGGTTTATGAAGAACTTGCTTTAGTGGCTGATCAGTCAATATCGTGATCCTGTGGGCTTGAAAATATGGTCTCAATCTTCGCGCAGATGTAATAAGAGCAAAGGCCAATTTTTCAAGTGGCAGATATCTTGATTCCGCATCGTTAAGGATCTTACTTGTGTAGTAGACTGGCTTTTGAACTCCGTTATCTTCTCTCAAAAGAACCGCGCTCACTGCTCGTGGGGCAACGGCCAAGTAGATGTAGAGTTCTTCTCCCGCTTGCGGCTTAGCCAATAGCTGAGGCGATCGGAGATAATTTTTAAGCCCTTGAAAGGCTTTTTCGCATTCCTCCGTCCAATCCATTTTTGGCGCTTTTCGCAGGGCTTGAAAGAGCGGGAGATTTTTCTCTCCAGCTTTGGAGATGAATCTGCCAAGTGCCGCAAGGCGTCCATTAAGCCGTTGAATTTCTTGAAGGCTTTTGGGCGATCCCATGTCAAGAATAGCTTTGATCTTTTCTGGATTTGCCTCTATTCCTCTTTGTGTCAAGATAAATCCCAAGAACTTCCCTGATCGAACACCGAAGGAACATTTATTCGGGTTTAACCGCATAGTGTAACTCCGGAGTGGTAGAAAAGCCTCTTGTAAGTCTGATAGATGTTCATCGGCTTTTCGGCTCTTCACCAGGATATCATCTACATACGCCTCAACATTTCTACCAATCTGCTCTTTGAAGACTGTATTTATGAGCCTTTGGAAGGTGGCTCCAGCATTTTTCAGGCCGAACGGCATCACCGTGTAGCAGTAAGTTCCAGTGCTTGTGATGAAGGATGTTTTTTCTTCGTCGCCTTTGGCCATTCGGATTTGGTTGTAGCCTGAAAATGCATCTAAGAAACTCAGCATCTCATGCCCCGTTGTAGAGTCAACCAAACCATCAATTGATGGCAAAGGAAACAAATCTTTTGGACAAGCCTTGTTCAAGTCTGTGAAATCAACGCACATTCTCCATTTTCCGGACGGCTTTTTTACTAGAACAACATTGGCCAACCAATCTGGGTAATACACCTCTCGGATAAACTTAGCCTTTAGGAGGTTCGATACTTCTTCCTCTGCGGCCTTCTGCCTTTCTGGAGAGGAATTTCTTCTTTTCTGTTTCATAGGCCTAAATGACTGATCTACATTAAGGTGGTGTTCTATGATCTCGCGTTTTACGCCTGGCATATCCTCTGATGACCAAGCGAAGAGATCAGAATTTGCCCTTAATACTCTCATGAGGTCTTCTTGCTGTGCGGTTGCCAAGTTTGCCCCAATCCGTACCGTGCGGTCTGCTCTGGTTGCGTCTAGGGGAACTGTTAGCAATTCTTCAACTGGTGTAGGTCGAAGTCCTTCATCTTCCCGTTCGGCTATTCTGCTGACTAGCATGGCTTCTGAAACCTTTGTTTTCCTTTTATTTAGGACTTTCCCTTTGAGGGTCGAGACGTAACATTGCCGAGCTAAGGGTTGGTCTCCTCTTACCTCTCCACTACCACTCTCAGTTGGGAATTTGAGGAGAAGATGGTAAGTAGAGATGATGGCTTTCAAGGCGTTGAGGGTTGGCCTGCCAAGGATCACGTTATAACTTGAAGCACAGCGTACAACCAAGAATTTCGTTGTCACGGTTGAAGATCGTGGTGAGTTTCCTACTGTAACTGGTAAAGAGATCATCCCTTCTGGCTGTATCACCCCTCCGGAGAACCCTACTAAGGATGATTTTACAGGAAGTAAATCATCCGCGTCATACCTCATTCTTTCCAAAGCACTCCAGAAGAGGATGTCAACTGAACTTCCACTGTCTATCAGAACTCTCTTCATTTGGAAACTGGAGACCTTGATGGCAATAACCAGCGCGTCATCATGGGGGTGACGAACTTTACTAACATCGTTATCATAAAAAATGATGGGAGCCGCGGGTCGAGACCTTCTTCGTGGTGTTTCTGTCTCTTGCGTCGTTCCCACCATTCGGGCATAACTTTTTCGAGAGGCGGAACTTTCCCCTCCACAGCCAGGGCCACCACTAATAAACCCCACCATCTCCCCTTTTTCTTCTTCAGGCTGTGAAGCTTCAGGTTCCTCCTGAATCTCAAGGTTGATATATTGCTCCAACTGTCCTCTTCGAACGACATCTTCTATCGCATTCATCAAGTGGGTACACTTTTCCGTGTCGTGTCCTTTAGATTGATGAAACTGGCAATATCTCTTGCTATTCTTTTGCCGTTCGGTATTTCTCGCAGGCTCTGGCCATGTCAGAAGCTTTTGCTCTTTGATTTGCATAAGGATATGGCTTCTGGTTTGATTTAGTGGGGTATGATGATCATATTTAACAATCTTTCCTTCCTTTGTAGGTTCTCGGGGCTGCAGCATATGTCGTTGAGGGCGTGTTGAGGTTTTCAGATTTCTGTTTGTGCCCTTGTCGTCCCTATATGATCTTCTTTCCTTCCGTATATCCGGGGGCCTTCTGTTGACACTTTGGTAGGTTTTTCCTTTTAGGGTGTCTACAAACCCACATCGAGTCTCTTCTTCCCAACCCGTATAAATTTCATCGGAATTGATGTATTTTTTGGCATGGCTCATAAGGGCGGGAATTTTCTTTGGTGGATCCAAAGTGAGGGAGAAACGAAAGGGGGAGTCTAACAGTCCCTCCATTAAGAAGGTTACGGCCATTCGCGGAAGAAGGTCCGCAACATTTGTTGTTTCGTCTATATAACGATTTAAATAGGCTTGGAGTGTTTCTCCCTTTCGTTGTTTAACGTGCAAAAGGGTAGACGGAGTTTTCTTTTGCTTTGAGTAATTAGCAAAGTAGGCTAAAAAGCGATCTGCTAAAATCTGAAAAGAAGTAATTGTGCTAGATGGAATATCGACAAACCAGTCTTGCGCTTTTCCCTCTAAGGTGGCGGGAAAAGCTCTCGGCACATCTGGCGTCGGTAATTCCGGTGAGGAGCATCTTTGATCGAAAAAGACTTCAGTGTGACGGAAGGATCGGTTACGCCTTCATATGCGGTCATAATAGGTGGCTCAAGCCGTTAGGAACTTCGTTCTTCCAATATCTCCTTGACAAAGGGCGAACACATACCGAGAATATGCCGCTCGGATTTCTTGTTTTTCTTGGGAAAGGTCCCGCCATTTGGGTCCTTCTATCCACAGTTTGTATGGATGGGCTATTTTGTTCCGCTCTTGTCCGTTCGGTTCTTGCAGCAGCTTGCTCTCTACGTCGAACGGAGGGGGGTTCTGAGCTAGCGAAAAAGGCGGTTCTTTCTCTTTTCTACTTATGGGTGCGGGTTCTTGTCCTCCCTCTACTTTCAGAATTAGCTAACGGGACCGTTGATACGTTTGGTGTTGGGGCTTGTGTGGCAAGAGGTGGAGGATGGGTCAAAGTGTGGACAGCTTGAGCCAATTGTTCCAGTTGTTGCTGCATGTTAAGGTAAAACTCCGGAATGGACCCTTGGGGTTGGACGGACGGATTTTCTGATGGGGGTAAAATGGGTGGATTGTCCGACCGGATTTCTTCATGTCTTTGGACTTCGCCAAGTTCGATAGGTTCTTCAGGGCTAGTAGGTGCTCCTTGTCCTTGGATTCGTTTTGATCTTCTGGTAGTGGTCATTTGGCTTTTCGTAAGGGTCCCCACGGACGGCGCCAAACTGTTGATGCCAAAAACTGGTCCACCTCACTCTTGGGCTACTGTGGCCTCGTGATCTGGTCTCAGCCTTTGACAAACGGTTAATATTTATAGTTGGTGTGGACGCTTACTTCTGCTTGCGAACAGGGAGACGCGGAGGGCACTCAGCAATTCCGTCCGGAATTATCCACTGATAGACCTGTGAAGAGGAGGAGAAGTAATCGGAATTGGGCCTTTCTGCCCGAATTTAACTCCGATGCTTAAGTCAGAAATCAGGGTAAGAAGTCCTAGGCAATGCTTTGTGTAATGTGTAGTGAGTGTTTCTTTTTTTCGGTCCCTTTCCTTTTTGTCCTTCCTCTCCTTTTATAGCAAGTGAGAGGCGGTTTAAGCAAATATCTTGCAAGGCGGTGGGGTAAGGTGGTGGGCTAGGTGAATATCTTCTAAGGCGGCAGGAAAATATCTGCCTAGCGTGTAGGTGCTCTGTAGGCAAGTAGAGTAAATATCTGCCCACTGTAGTAAGTGGATAAGGCCTACTTACTGTAGAGGCGTTAGATATTTACTTCTCTTCTTCCACCTCACGCCTTGTATAAGAGGGCTGTTATAATTCCGACGGACTTATTCGCAGGATTTATTCCTCACGTTATTGCCGAACGGAATTGTGCAAGGTTATTTGGTGATATTGCCACGTGGCCAAAGATGTTACGTGGCTGAGAAAACACGGTCCTGTGTGTGACAGGTGGTCCCTAGGTCAATGACATCTGTCTTACCAAATATATCCGTAACACTAGTCCCCCCTAAAATGTACTTGTTCGAAGAATCTGAGCGAGAGGTGAGCTAATCGCACGTTTCGCTTGGTTCGAGAACAAGTATTCTTCTTAGTTGGCACGTCTATGTAGGAGTGGGCTTCGTCTATGGCTATGGTATACGTGTTTTTAATAGGTGACCGACGTTTACTGTGTTCTCTTTGCGCTGTTATCGAAGTAGATTTTTCTCCAAAATTTTCGCCTATTTTTCTACTTAATTGCTTGTATGGGTAACATTCATAATCAGAAATCTTTTGTATCATGGCTCAACGTTTGTCTTTTTATAAATTCTTCACTTTTAGCCAATGCTCTCGCCACTTGCGAATTCCTAGCTCCTTTCACGAACATCTGTCGGAATTAAGGACTGGGTTTATCCACCTAGTAAGTCCGAACGCTGTGTGTGGCCGGGCGTTCTATTGGTTAACGGGGACCCACTTGAGATATGTATCGATACAGGGTGGGAGGCTTTTCATGTTGATCACGGCATGGAGGCGGGGGACCTTTTAGTTGTCACTTATGCAGGGGGTGTACGTTTCGAATTTGAGATGTTTGGAGACGACTCCTGTCGTAGAGAAGTGGGTCCCTACCTTCGCCCCCGTGCTGATCCAGGGTAAGAAGTCCTAGGCAACGCTTTGTGTAATGTGTAGTGAGTGTTTCTTTTTTCCGGGGTCCTTTCCTTTTTGTCCTTCCTCTCCTTTTATAGCAAGTTAGAGGCGGTTTAAACAAATATCTTGCAAGGCGGTGGGGTAAGGCGGTGGGCAAGGTGAATATCTTCTAAGGCGGCAGGAAAATATCTGCCTAGCGTGTAGGTGCTCTGTAGGCAAGTAGAGTAAATATCTGCCCACTGTAGTAAGTGGATAAGGCCTACTTACTGTAGAGGCGTTAGATATTTACTTCTCTTCTTCCACCTCACGCCTTGTATAAGAGGGCTGTTATAATTCCGACGGACTTGTTCGCAGGATTTATTCCTCACGTTATTGCCGAACGGAATTGTGCAAGGTTATTTGGTGATATTGCCACGTGGCCAAAGATGCTACGTGGCTGAGAAAACACGGCCCTGTGTGTGACAGGTGGTCCCTAGGTCAATGACATCTGTCTTACCAAATATATCCGTAACATAATACAAAAGTACATGAAAATGAATGTTTTGCCTCGAGAAGTACGTTTGATTGTACATGACTAGTCTACCCCTATAAGAGACCAGACGTTCCGTCATAGGCAAAGATTTTTACATTACACATATTACTTTTTCAAAAAACAACCAATGAGCGGCATTGGTCTTTCTTTGTTTGCATCAATGAGTTGGTATGCGCCTCCTTCATAGGCGATCTCCACGACGTACGGACCTTCCTAGTTTGCTTTAAACTTGCCCGGACCCGTTTATTGGTGATGATAGGTCTTCTAAGGACAAGAACCATTTCTCCTTTAAACCGAGCCAATTTGTTGTAGGCCTGAGACATCTTAGCCTTGTAGATCTCAAGATTCTGTTGTGCTCCCATCCTTTTCTCGTCAAGAGAATCCAACTCATCTAGAAGAAGCCGGATATTATCTTTATTTGATATTTCATTTTATATTGCCATTCTCAATGAAGGTATTTGGATTTCGAGAGGTAAGACCGCTTCAGTTCCAAACACTAAAGAGTATGGTGTACATTGTGTTGGAGTCCTATAGGTGGTGCGATAAGCCCACAGCATCTCCGGGAGTCTCTCATGCCAATTTTTTTTGTCCTTGGACACTGCTTTCATTAATAGCTTTAAGAGGGTCTTGTTGAATGCTTTTGCCAACCTATTTGCTATAGCATTATAGATGGAGGCATATCTCCAGTCTATTTTATGGTGCTGCGCAAATCTCCTAATTTTGAAGATTCTGAAAGCGAGGCTATTATCTGAAATAATTCTCCTTGGAGTCCCAAATCTGTATAAGATGTTCTCCCTGAAGAATTTGATGATATTTTCAGTGTTCACTTTTCTCAGTGGAACAGCTACTGGCCATTTGGAGAAGTAGTCTGTTGCTGCCAATATGAATCGATGTCCCAAAGATGATGGAGGTTCAATGGGACCGACTACATCTGTTCCCCATAACTCAAAGGGCCATGAAGAGACTGTGGGGTGTAAAGGATTTGGATGTCGATGAATGAAATCACCATGTATTTGACATAGATGGCATCTTCTAGCATAATCAATGCAACTTCTAACCATGGTCGGCCAATAATATCTAGGCGCTTAATTTTAAGTCGCATCTTGGATCCGGATTGGTGTGCACCACATATTTCGGAGTGCACATCATGCATAACTTCTTGAATTTCTTCATATGAAAGGCATCGCAGGAGTAGCTAATCATATAACCTGCAGTACAATATATCATTTATGAGGGTGAATCTTAGGGCTCTTCGTTTTATATGAAGACCTTCCGATTTGTCCTCTAGGAGTTTTATCATGTTTTAAATATTCTATGAATGGTTGCCTCCAATCTTCTTCTGGCATTTCGAGGGGAAGACTTCTACTTTGCCCCCAGCACTTTCCTCTTTGACATTATCAAGGATCGTGCTTATGGGTCTTCTATTTCTTATGGTGATATGGATTTATTCATAGTTTTGATTCGCCAGCTCCTTTGCCACTTTCGCCAAAGAATCAGCTTCTCCATTTTCTGATCTTAAAACCCTCCTTAACTATACTTGGGGATTTTCTTCATCAGATCTTTGACCTTTTTATAATATTTAAGAAGTTTAGGTTTGTATATTTTATGGTTTCCTTCGATTTGGTTGATAATGAGTTGTGAGTATCCAAATATATATATATATGTGTTGGATTCCCATTTTAATTGCCAAATCCAAACCCGATATAAGAGCTTCATATTCTGCCTCATTGTTTGTGCATGGCTCCGTAAGGGAAAGTCCATATCTGAGGATTCCCCCTTCCAGTGTGACGAACACAAGTCCTATCCCAGCTTTTATTTGTGGAATCGTGGACATGAGTGCCGGCTTTATAGATGACGCTCCATCAAAGTATAGTCACCACCTTACTTCTTCCACTATTAATGTCTCTTCATTAGGGAGATCATAACTAAGTGGTGAATCATCAGGGAGAGGATGTGCCGCTAGGAAGTCTGCCAAAGCCTGCCCTTTAATAGCTTTCTATGGAGTGTATGTTGTGTCAAATTCCATCAGAATTAGCGCCCACTTTGTAATAAACCCTGCAAGCCATGACCTTGTCATAAGGTATTTGAGTGGATCAGTTTTTGATATAAGTATAACTTTATGTGCCAGCAAGTAGTGTCTCAACTTCTTAACTGCAAACACTAGAGCTAGACAGTGCTTTTCAATTGGTGTATATTTACTCTCAGCTCCTATCAACATTCTACTGAGGTAATATAATGCATTTTCCTTGCCTTCTTCATTGTTCTGGGCCAGCATAGCTCCCAATGACCCTTCCAATGCAGTAGTATATAAGATCAGTGGCTTTCCATGGATCGTGGCTGCCAGTACTGGTAGATTCAGCAAGTACTATTTGATGTCTTCGAAAGCCTTCTGACATTCATCATCTCATTTGAAAGGCATATTTTTCTTGACCAGCCTGGAGAAAGGCCTGCATCTTCTAAAGAGGTTGGAGATGAATCTTCTGATATACGCCAAACGCCCTTGAAAAGACCGTAGCTGCTTCAGTGTCTGAGGAGGTGGCGTTTTAAAAATTGTTTTTATCTTGGAGGGGTCTATCTTTATTCCCCGGTATCTTACTATGAAGCCCAAAAACTTCTCTGAAAAAACTCCAAAAGCGCACTTCTTGAGGTTCATTTTCAACTTGTATTCTCTATGGCATGTGAAAGCTGTCCTCAGATCATCAAGATGCTTATCTTTAGAATTTGTCTTGACCACAAGATCATCCACATAGTATTCGACGACTTTATGAATTAGATCATCAAATATTCTGGTCATGGCTCTTTGATATGTTGCCCCTGCATTCTTCAAACCAAATGGCATTACTCTATAACAGTATATGTCCATAGGTGTTCGGAAAGCAATATTCTTCTCATCATCTGGATGCATTTGGTTGTATCCAGAGTATCCATCCATAGAGGAGAATATCTCATATCCTAAGGTGTTGTCGATCATGATCTCTATAACGGGTAGGGGAAAATCATCTTTGGGACATGCTTTGTTCATTTCCCTAAATCCACACATATCCGTATCTACCCATCCTTCTTTTTCACAGGCACTATACTAGCTATACAATCCAGGTACTTCTCTTCTCTGATGAAATTTGCTTCATTGTTTCTTCTATCACTCTTTCCTCTAGATCAAACTTCATCTTCCTTGGTGCCTACTTGACAGGAGTAGCAATAGGATCGATAGCTAGTCTATGAACAGCTACCTCACTATCCAACCCTGACATTTCATTATATTTCCAAGCAAAGCAATCGATATGCTCCTTCAAAAGGGCCTTGAATGATGTTTTTCTTCTTCTAACAGCTGTGTGCTTAGGAAGGTTGGCCTCGGGTCTTCATCGCTTCCTAAATTGACTTCAACCAGCTCGTCAATTGTTACTTGCCCTCCATCTTCTAGCTCGAGTGGCGCATTCTTCATTTTAATCTCCTCTCCCTGACGTTATCATATAACACGAGTGCCTGGACGATTCAAAGTAGCCTATCCCTCTCTTATCCACATGTGCAGAGTTCCGCAACCGATAAAAGCTCTGATATGACTTCCTTGACCATTTCATTATGCCCCCATACCTCTCAACTACTGTCTTGAGCTTGTCGGGGTAATAGCTGGGGAAGTTTATGAGTTAGATTTCGTCATCTTCTAATTCATTAATATTTATAATATCATCATTTGAAATTTCATATCATTTGAAATTTCATTGCTTTTGGCTTTATAGAAGAGGATGCCTCTCTCATTTTCATGCCGAATTGGAACATAGAATGTGTTTGATGCCAAAAACTTCGCTTTGGCTAATGTGGCCTCGTGATCTGGTCTCAGCCTTCAACAAACAATTAAAATTTATAGTTGGTGTGGACGCTTACTTCAACTTCTGAACGCGGAACACGGAGAATGCTTTGGAAATCCGCTCGGAATTACCTTAGCTTTCCTTTGGGATGAATTTGTAAGAGGGAGAAACGGGTGATCGGAATTAGGCATTTTCTGCCCGGATTCAGCTCCGATGCTTAAGTCAGAAAACTTGTAAGAAGGCAGTCTTAGACATGAGTTAGCTCTTCGTGTGATGATTTTTTCCGACCCTCCCTTTTTTCTATTATCGCTCTTCTTTATAGCAACTTAAAGGCGGTTTCGGAAAGGCGGTGGAGTAAGGCGGTGAATGAGAAAATATCGTCTAAGGCGGTAAGAAAATATCGTCTAAGGCGGTAAGAAAATATCTGCCTACTATGTAGGTGCTACGTAGGTAAGTAGAAAATATCTACCTACTGTGTAGGTACTACGTGTATAAGTAGAAAATATCTGCCTACTGATAAGATCTACTTACTGTAGAGGCGTTAGATACGCTCTTACCCAGATGGCTATTACCTTCTTGCTTCTTGTATAATTCCGACGGAATTTTTGTAGGGTTGAGCCCTCCTTATTTGCCGGACGGAGTTTATCCTAATGAATTTGGTGGTGACTGACTGTCTTGTGGCCAAAAGAAATGTAGCCCTGTAAAAATATGTGTCTGGTGACTGACAGGTGGCCATTTAGGCAGGCGACACGTGTTTTACCAAATATTTCCTTAACACTAGTTCCCCCCAGAGTGCACTTGTTCGAAAAATCTGAGCGAGGAGTGAGTCAAATTGCACTTTTCGCTTGGTTCGAGAACAAGTATCTTCTTTAGCTGGCGTGTTTATGTGGGTGTAGGTTTCTTTCTAGATACATGTGTTTTAATAGGTAACCGACACTTGTTGTGTTGTCTTTTTGTTGTCTTGAATCGAGGTAGATTTTTCTTCGAAATTTTCGTCTATAGTGTCACCAAGTTTTGCTATTTAAGGAGCTAGCATGGATAGTGTTTTTATCCATTCTGCTGCTATCTTTGCATTTTGGTAAAATGGCTCAGCATTTGTCCTTTTTTAAGTTTTTTACTTTTACCCAGTGTTCTCGTCACATACGAATTCCAAGTTCGTTTCACGAACATTTATCGGAATTGAGGACTGGGGTTATCCAATTGGTAAGTCCGAACGGCTGTGTATGGCCATCAATGCTGGTTGTTGATAGGGGATTGGGTGAGATAAGCATTGAGGAAGGGTGGGAAACCTTCCATGTTGACCATGACGTAGAGGCAGGGGATCTTCTAATTATCACTTTAGCTATTACTTATGCAGGGGATGTGCGCTTTGAAGTTAAAATGTTTGGGAGCGACTCCTGCCGTAGAGAAGTGGGCCGCCATCTTCGCCCACGCGCTTTGGCGGGATTTTCTAACGATAACGAGGACAACGACGGTTGTGGAAGTCCGTGCGTCTCCTCCGAATCTTATCTGAGTGGGTCCTCGGACGGATCTGTGGATTGTTAACTGGGGAATTCCGACGGAGAATATGTTTACCAGGGTTTGCCATGTTGCTTTGTTGTGTGCTTTTTAATACTACTGTCGTTGTAACATGAATAAAGTTTATTAATTTGCTCATAAAGTCTTCGATTTCTTCAAGAAGAAATGATCACCGTGATCCTATGTTGGGATGTGTGCGTTTTGTCTCTTATGATGCGGGCTTTACACAACGCCTGTTATTCCCTGAGACGACACGTGTCTCCCCTACTATTTAGCATTAAAGGGAGATAGTGGCGCGATGTGCGCGGCGTATGCGTTTGTCAACATCATGATAAGCGCGGTTTTCTATGTGTCAGGCGGCGTTTGGTATGCTGAAGTGGACAGAATTTTGATTTGTTTGAGGAAAAGTGATAATGGATATCTGAACGGTCCAGATTTAGGAACCCTTGGTTAAACAGTTCGATTGGGATGTAGCTCTAGGATCTAACGGCCAGGGATTTATCTCCTTTACATATAAGCAGAATCGTACAGGCAAAAAGGGTTTTATTTCAAAAGTCGAATTGCGTCTTTTGAAAACTTCTTCTTCTCCGTCGAGACCTGGTCTTAAGGTTTCTGTATCTTTTTCTTATCCTTTTCTCTTCTAAGGTAATGGCTAGTGCTACATCTTCTTCCTCTAGTTCTTCTCACGGGTCTTTGATCCCTTCTACGTCCAACCCTACGGTCTCCGTCGCGATTCCAGGTGAACCTACGGATATTCTAGTCCAGGGTTCGCGGGTTCATCCTGCTTCTAGGGCAATGGGTAGGGGGTCTGGTACGTTCATAAGTGTTCTTGGGCAGAAGGATGTAGATGGCCTGGCAGAGAAATATGAGATAAATCGTAGTCCATATGGGGGAAGAAGCGAACACCTCACTGTGTGTAGACCATCTCCAATAGAGGGGATTGTAAGTATACAGGGAACCTAGGTACTAAGGAAAGCGAGTCCTTTAGATGTATTATTCCCATAATCCCTCCAAGAATTAGGTTCCCTAGAACATCATCGGTAAGGGTACTAGGATTAGTAATTCGCCTCGAGAGAGGGAGTGAAAGCACCTTAGGAACTCTTGGTCCAATCAATTGCAACTATTGATCTCCACATTCATTATCTATCTTTATGATAACCCAAGGGGGATTCATTGCCCGAATACCCCCTTCCTATTATTGATTTACCCCAAGAGTCATTCCCGTCATTAGTGATATCCAATTTTTAGGTTTTCTTAGTTTAGATTAGTTCAAACCACCACCAATCTTTATTTAGACTAAATAATAGATTACCAGTTAGTACTAGTACTTCTCGGTCCCTGAGGTTCGATACCTGACTTTTCAAGAGTCCACTTTATTACTTGATACGACCCGTACACTAGCGGTTGTATCGCATCAATACTCCTCAGGATTTTGTAGGGAGTGTATATCAACGCATCATACATGCTAAGAAGTGCTAGGACTTTCTTCAAATGTGCCAAAATATTGTAATTTGGCTTCTTCAATGTTCTTTGGTGATATATTCTCTTCTTCAACCATCTTCCCTTTGTTTTTGTCATAGTCAAGATGGCTGCAAGACATCTTAGCCTTGGTGGAGGAAAAACCGGTGCGTGCTCCCAGACGGAAGAATGAAAGCATCACCAAGAAGTTCTCGAATAACACCCCATGGGAAGGGTTTTGGCTAAGTCCCTATTTGGAGGGTTGCCCTTTCTCTTCTATTTTTCGAGATTTGGAGAGACCCCGAGACCCAACTCTAGCACGACTTCGTGGGCAAACTACGTTTGGAGAGACCACCCATCAACCAGTCCTAGCAAACTCCCTTCTGAGGATGGAACATGGACTTGTTCAGGCGGGGGATTGTGGGCTTCATGCGAGGCTAGTGGTGAAGCTGGAGGAAGATGGAAGGAATGAGACTACTTCCCATAGCCTTTTATAGGAAAGAAGGGATGTAGGTGAAGAGCCACCCTGCATGGCGAAGTTAATGCCAACGAGGGTCCCGCCCCATTCTTAGGGAGAGAAACCGGGAGGGATGTTATTCGTCCCGATATCCTAAGAGCGGTTTTCAACTTGGTCAAATGATGCACAATTTCGTTGCTGGATGGTGCGATAAACAAGGAGATCAAAAAGCATTTGGAAAAAGAAAAGGGAAAGGTCAAGTACACACCTTCAATAGAACAGACTAAAAGTGTCCTTTATATTAACATGCCCATATTGGAATAAAAGTAAAAAAAACATGGGCAACGCCTAAGACTATTGACTGGGGGGGCAACCTGGCCCACTCGGTGTCTTGCTCTGGAGATCCACCCTGAAGGAGGCCGGACCCCACATCCTCTCCAGAGCTGTCACCGTCCCACTACCAAGTATACTACCTTAAGTTGCCTTCCGCCTCACTCGATTCCTTTCTGGTGCTTGCTCCATGACTGCAAAGGAGATCCACTGCCTCACTGTAGCTTATCTTCACAAGGTCAACGGTAGGGCAGGTGGAGAAGACCCTGGAGGACATCGAAGCTCCCCCGCGAGCCAGCCAAGGTAGCCTTGTCAAGGAGAAGCATGAACTCAAGCAACGCCTTAAACCTCACTACGGCCTTTATGCGGTAGTTGACGAGTGTCTCGGAAAAGGTGAAGGAGCCCTTGTACCTCTCAACCTCCTACCTCCTGGCCAGTTCCAGGGAGTGTACGTACTCCTCCAATTGCCCGATCTCAATCTCGTGGTCTCAAAGGCGCTCAGACAATGCGTTGACAGCCTTCTGTAACTGCTCGTACTCCGTGGAAAACCCTCTCTGGAAGGTGTCCACCTCGGACAGGAGAACCTCCACGTGGTCGTGGATCTCCCCCGCAAGGGAGGCTTGAGCAAGGAAACCATTGTACATGAGTAAGCTTGACGCTCACCCCCCGCAGGGTCGACAAAGGAAATAACAGTACCCGATGCCCAGAGAACTCCTATAGTATCTTCTTTAGGTTCTCAATCAGCGCTTCCTCTAGAGTGGCTCATCCTGGACTCCCTTCAAGGCGTCACACGTAGGGCCGGAGTGTGGGGTGCCTTACATTAGCCTAAGAATTGATGAAGCGAACGGAGGATGAACTGCATAAATCGGTAGGGCGATCAACATAAAGGAAGAAATGTTGGCAAAAGAAAGCTAGGGTTTGAATGTACCTCCACTCCGACCATCATCGTGCGGTGTACAAAATCTCTCTTACTAAATCAGCCAACCGTAGCTTTGGAGCGATCCGCGTAGATTTTAAGAAAAGGTTATGGCGCCGGAGGGGACATCAGCAAATAGCAAAGGGAGAGGCAGAAGCTCCGGAAATATGCCAGGTTGAGGAGGAGCCTCCCAAGAAGATGTTGCCCCAGGCTCCGCCTCATTGGCGGGCCTCGGGGAACCTGCCTCGGGGCGCCCCACAGCAAAAAAAGGGGGTTCGGTATCTGGAACTCCCTCAGAATGGTATAACACGGCTACAAAAAGAACCTCCGACACCGGAGGAGGGGACGCAGGGACGGAGACGCCTGGGGTATGGAATCAACGCTGAGCTTGGGCCTCTTCTAACCGCGCACGTCACTCGCTTCGAACCCCTTGGACTTCTGCGAAGAACACCCCCGGGGGTCGAGACCATGGGTCCATGTAGACCTTCCATCATCAGCCTTAGGAGGAAGGCCTAACAGGGAACATTGTCTACAAGAATGGAGGAAGTAGGGCAAGACAGGCACGCCTTCCCCGCCCCGCCCACCACCTGGCCTATGAAAACCCTCTAGAGGACCTCGGGTATTAGAAGCCGAAGCCCTGCCTGGAAGGGCTCCAGGTATAAGGTAATCTCCCCCTGGTCAGGATGATCCGCCCTCTCCTTATGGCCTGAAACCCGAAGAGAGAAGAAACCCCAAAGCGCTTCGTGAGCTTGGGAAAGTAAGACTCCTTGATCTCGCTAATGAAGGAGGCGGGATCCGTGTCAGAAACGCCTAGTTCCACTGCCATGGTTGACGTCTTAGAGAATAGGGGTAACCACACTCCAGAGAGGAAAAGCCTAAAAGGAATTAAAACGGCAAAAAGGGGAGGCGTGTCGCTACCATACCCAAGTAGGTGAGAATCCCACGACCTACAGGACAACGCCCTAGATGATGGCCATGTAGACTATTGTTATCGCTCACACTCTACTAAGTAGTTTTTGAAAGGTACGCCCCCAAGGCTCCGTCGTATCCCATTAATAAGGGCCCAGATCCCCGCGATGGATCCGGACCCTATCACACCCCCTATGAATAGCGATGGAACGTTCTGAGCCGGCAAACCTGGGATATTAGGATCGGGGCAAGGGGCCCCCGAGAGATGACCTTGTCGGGAAAGGTCGCACTGTTCTCTGGGTCTAACCCGGAGTCAAACACAGGTTAAAATCACGTCCAAAGTAGCCTGCCGAACGCCTCGATTAGGCCTGTCAACTCAGGGGCTAGCTTATCGACTCGGCCAAGGCAAAGCCCACTAGATCGATAACTTGAGGGGCAAATGTTAAAGGGAAACCCTTCTTTCCATGTGGCGCTAATCGGTAAGACCCCGTGCTGGGACAGCTGGATAAGGGGAGGGGCGGGAGATCCCCTTCCCATCCCTCAAAAGGCGGACGAGTGCTGTCATGTTATCTTGGGCATGTGCCACATATGGTAGGGACTGCACCATGTAGAAAAGGTGCCCTACAAGGCAGTCGATCGGAGGGTGAAACCCGGTATGTGGCAGAGGAAAAGCAGGTACGACAAGCGGTCCAAGAGCGGCAACCCCTATAAAAGAGTGAGCCCTCTCTTCCCCTAAACTCGAACTCTTTCTCTCCTATCTCAACCCAACTAACTTGAGCGTCTGAGGATCTGGGAGGAAGAAGCCTCTGGACTTCTTTGTTTTGCAAGAGAGGCGGCATGCGGGGTTGGCGCCCTCGACGACACCTCGCGGCCATCAGAACACCAGCACCCTGCGGAAGCTCAAGTCCTAAACTACAACTACTACCACAATACCCTATTCATGGTTGAACTCTCTACGGAAGCGGCTCCTCAGGCTGCTACCAATTTGAACATCAATAGTTTGTCATTGTCTGTAAGACACGAACAAACAACCCTAAAGAAGGTTACTGATGGCAAGAGGAACGATGAATCCAACTGAGACCCCCAGGGGCCAAGACGGAGGGGCTCTCTCCTTACTTCTCATAGGTCGTAATTGTACAACACTTGGATAACAGTACCACCCTGCTCCTGAACCTTGTACTCCATGATGTGAGAGTCTCCATTATTAATATATCAAAATTTCTCTAATGCATCTTCAATCCCACTGGCAATCCCTTAAATATGAGGGAACTCACCAGCAGCGGCCTTGGCAAACTTTACAATACTTCACTATCTCTTCGCCATGTCCTAGCGGGAGTATATATAGACGAGGATCATCTGAGATTGCATGTTGCCTACTTGAGCAGCAAAGTAATGAACTGCATTGCTTCTCAGGCTCATCTCTCTTCTTTGACAATGAGAATTTTAGAGCACCCTTCTAGGAAATTGGATTAAACCGAAGGATTTGAGAGAAGGACAGGATGATGCGACGGGGTTGGGGCGAAGGCACAAGCTTGAAGATAGACTCCAGAGGCTTGGAAGTGCAGAGAGGCTCCATATATATATATATATATATATATAGCTTCTGCTTCTTCTCCAGTGACTGCAAACTTGATTTTGCAGTCGACTGACTTATCAGGGCTGATGGGGCATTTAAAAAAAAAGAAAGTAAGAAATCGAGTGTTTTCCCTCCCTCCCTCGCATGCTTCTTTCTCTTCCTTTGAACAACCACACCTAGATCGTAGAACGGAGACCGATGGTCCCTAGGGGACAACCGCCGACAACACTACAAGTTAGCTCTCGCCCTTTCCCCCTCTCCCTTTGCACAATCAAACTTAGATCGGAGAACGGAGAACGAACTCCCTCAGAGATGACCACCGACCGGCACCACATGTAAGCTCTCGCCCTTTACTTCTCTCCCTCACGTGCTTCTCTGTCATCGATTTTGCACGATTCTGCAGGCTGAATCTTGATTTATCATCATCATCCAACTTGCATGATTTTAGGGCTATGCAATTTTAATGTTGTCATCTTCATCCAATATGATGTCTTCTTTTTCTTCTTTTCTTTTGGGCAGTAGCCCGAAACTAGATTTCTCATCATCATCCAAGTTGCACGATATTGAAATTTAGAAATTTCTCCACATTATCCAAGTTGTACGATATTGAAAGAATACATGAACATTTGTAAATGTGCTCAAACGTACGCTAACATTTCTGAATAAACTAAAATTTCTGTTGTTTTTAAATAAAGTATTTGCTATAATATTGTTGTTTTTTGAAGTCTTTTTAATTTTATAGGTGAAACAAAAGATATGGGCAAAGAAACAACTGAATGCTTGCATCTAGCCAAAGATGGTTTTCATGCTGTTCTTGTTGTTCTTCCTTTGAAAAACTGATTTTCAAGGAAGGAAAAAGCTGTCATTCAATGCTTGGAACAATTTTTTGGGAAACGAATATTTTATTACATGATCTTAGTTTTCATTGGTGGTGATCAATTAGAAGATGATGGACTCATATTAGAGGATTATCTTGATGATTCTCTGTGTCAATTGACGATAAAAAAAATCAGTACTTTATGTTCATCATAACATTCTAATTGTTTTCTATTTGTTAGAATGCCAATTTGTTTTTCAACATTGCAGGAATTTCTGTGGTTATGTAATGATAGGGTGGTCTTGTTTAATAACAAGACTAAAGATGAAAACAAGAAGGCTGGTCAAGTGAATGAATTGTTCAAGCTTGTGGATTTTGTCGTTGAGATGAGAGAAGGCATACCGTACACCAGTAGCATGTTACCTGAAGTTGAGGTGATACAATTTTTTTATTGTTTTGCAGATCATTCATAATGACTTGTTGTTTTGAATGGTGCATTTCTTAAAATTTGATTCAATTAAAGTTCAAAACTGTATATAACTGAGTATGAAAAAAAGATGAAGATGATGTATGAGGAACTACTAGAACATGTTTTTGAGAAGGTATTGCACATTGCCTTTAATTAAATGCTTGTTAGAAATTTCTTCTTTTACTCGTGAATTTTTATAATTGGAATCAGGTAGAGAAGAAATTGAATGCTCAAATAGAAACTCTGCATAAACAATTAGAAGATAGGAGCGATGATATTTAGAAATGTTAGCGTACATATGAGCACATTTACTGATGTTCATGTATTCTTTTTGCTCAATTGAGTTGTTGAAAGATTTTATTCCTTGTGCATAAGTGCATGCAAGTGTCTTCTATTTTGATGGTCAGAGTTTTATTTTTAATTCGTCAAACATATTATAGTGATGGGATCATCCGAAGCTAGCTCATTGAATACATATCGAGGAATACAGAAGTTATGTAATTGCAGACTAAGGAAACCATGTGAAATTAAGGTTGCATGTTCTAAACAAGTTAATTTTGAAAAGTATTATTATCCTTCCACTTGTAACGTAAGTAATATTCAT
Organism: Dioscorea zingiberensis; assembly: GCA_026586065.1. Classification (NCBI taxonomy): domain Eukaryota; kingdom Viridiplantae; phylum Streptophyta; class Magnoliopsida; order Dioscoreales; family Dioscoreaceae; genus Dioscorea; species Dioscorea zingiberensis. The sequence goes on from CM048823.1 coordinate 31,573,190, forward strand.
ATTGTTTTTGTTGTAATGAGTTTTGTTATTTTATTTTAACCTAAAATAAGTTTTCTTTAAGTTAAATATTTCATTATTTTATTTTGTCATTTATAGGTGAGGCAATGTAGAGGCTTCGTGCAATGGGTAAGTGATTGGGAAGCAGAACTACATCATTCGGAGATTTGAGTTTTTTAATGTTAGTAGGAGCGAGGTTGATGTAGCTAACATGTCTCCATTGCCTACCGATGATAACGATGATAGTCATCACCTTCTCACACTGATGGACAACCAGTAGAAAATGTTGGAAAATCTCAACATGATGTAGATAATGATGAATAATCAAGTGAAGCTGAAAAATATGTATACTTTGTGTAATAGTTATCATGTAGCTTATGGTCATTTCATTTGGTCTTCAACTTTGTCGATGTCCAATGTGTTGGGAAAGCAAGCTTTATGTTTTTTTTTTGTAGGGAATCTGTATTGTATGATGTTGATGCTGGAAACTAGATCTGCCTTGTGATCTAGTCCAGGTTTCTGTCAACGGTTGAGATTTATTTTTGGTGTTGACACTTACTTTGATTCTGGTCAATTGAGGTAGAACCTGAAAGGAAGAGTAGAAATGATCGGAATTGGGCCTTTTTGCTCGGATTTAACTCCGACAGTCAAGTTAGTGGATAGGAAATGGATATAGTGTAGTGATAGAAAGAGCAAGAAGTCTCTGCCTGTTCTGTTGAATTTCTCCCCTTTTTATAGAGTTCTTCCAAGAATTCTTGAGTTTGGTTTCTTATTATTAAAATTGTGGCGGTTGGAAATATCTGGAAATATCAGCCTGTGTAGGTGGACTGTATCAGGGCAAGTGGATCAGGGCAAGTGGATATTCTTGCCTTAAATACCTGTCCCGTCGTCTTTCACAGTGTTTTATGGCGTTCTGTCGTTTTGGTCGGATTTATTCTACCAGGAGATATTTTCTGTACTTTTGCTGTGACTTTTGGTCCGTTTTGTCAGAAGAAAGATGGACGTTTCGTTCTCTTCTTTGATCAGGGGGGAAGCTTGCTTTGAGGAAGTAGGGTGGAAGGTCGGTGTTATTCTGACAGGTGTTTAGCTTAGCATAATGCCAAGTGGCTTGAGTGGATGGCGCTACGTGTTGCGCGACATTGTTAGCACGTGTTTTACTAGATATTTCTATATCATTAGTCCCCCCCCCCCAAGCATGTTTGTTGATAAGTCTGAATGATAAGCGAACGGGGTTCGGTTTTTCGCTCGGCTTGAGAATGAACATTTCCTTTTGTTAACTAATTTTCAATTGGTACAAATATTATTATCTTGAGAGGATAGAACACGTGCGTTTTAGTAGGTAGTTGACACCTGTTCATCTTATCCGGAATTTTGAAATGTCTTTTCATTAGTCTGGATCAAGGGGAGGGTGCATTGAATCTTCTTTTCATGAGGGTTCAGGATTCTTATCTATTTAAGCCATTGTGGGGGTGAGCTATACCATTCATCTTTCCTGTTTGTTTATAATGGCTCTTCATTATCGCTCGTCTTTTCTCAAGGTTTTTCTTCCAAACATTTCTGCACGATATATAAGGATTCCTTCTTCTTTTTGCGTGCGTCTAGAAACGTTGGGAACGAGGATGATTAACTTAGCTAGTCCTATTGGTTGCGTGTGGCGGGTTCTACTTGATATTAATGAGGATGAGGCCGAGATGCGGTTCGAGCGAGGATGGAGGGACTTTCATATGGAGCATTCTTTGGTTATGGGAGATTATTTAGTTTTTTCCCATCTGGGGGTATAAATTTTGAGGTGGAGATATTTGGGATGGACTATTGTCGCAAAGAGGTAGACCAGGACGTTCGACCCCGTGATCAGGCTGAAACTCCTAGTAGTAGTGAGGATAGCGCTGGTGGGGGAAGTCCGTGTGTTACTTCCGAGTCACTTCCTTGTGATTCATCCGGATCATCTATCGGATCGATTTGGTAGATGGATAGATTTCTTATTTTGGTTGAGGTTTCTGTGTAACCTTTTTTGTAACGATCTTTGTAACTATTTGTATAATTATTGGTAGGTTTGCTTTTCTTATGGTCTTCTTTGTTTAATGTAATATATTCTTCTTTTTTTTTAAAATCTATTTATGTTAATTCGAATCTTGGAAATCGAACCTTTTAGGAAAAAGGGAGATACGTAGGTCCCTAAAAGTCTAACTTATAATAAATGTCGTTACTGTGGGAAGTAGATATGGTCTTTTCCCAGATAGGGGGGTAGACCTGGGGGGAGTGAACCTAGGGTGGACAACCCCGTGAGGTTCCTTTATAAATGGGTGATGGGGTAAGATATCTGTATTTCAAGTTCGTTTTGAGTTATTTTCTAATGGATTCTCCTTTCCATCCTTCTTTCTATAGAGTGTTTGGTTTGAGGGGTTCCATTAGAAGGCTTAACATTCCGTCTGCATTTCATACTACTATGAATCAGGTGAATGGCGAAGGTATTTTTTGGAGGGACCTAGCGGGCATGCATGGAGAGCGACACTAATTCGAGATGAAGCTCAAGGAGAAATCTGGTTTGCAGACGGATGGTTAGATTTCCTGGTAGATCATCGCGTGCAAGTTGGCGACTTGATGATTTTTACTTATATGGGTGGGGCTTTCTTCAGGGTGACAGTTTTTTGGAGGAATAAATGTCTGAAGGATTGGCCCTTCTTTGCTTTTCGTTCTCATGATGATCTGGATTCTACTGAAGATGAAAACGAGAGGACAGAGTGGACTGATTCTGGGGAGTTGTCGGATTAAGCATTTATGTTCTTTGTTATTTTGCACTTCTTTCCTTTTTTTTTATTTTTTGATCTGCTATCTGTCTGCTAATGGCCGCTGGTTTAGTAGTTTGTAATTATTTACGTCGTTATATGAATAAAGCTAGGGTTTGGAACTTGTGTGTTGATACTTTCTCACTTTCTCTTTGCTGAAATAATGATGTGTCTTGAGGAATGTGTAATCGTTTCCAGGCTTTAATATTTATATCTTGTAATCATTATATTTCGTAATCCTTATTGAGATCTGCAAAGTGATGGTAGTATGCTTGACTTAGTGGGCGAGCGGTATTTCCCAAGAGGGGCGAATACTATTCCCCATTTAAGGCGAGGAGCGGCGTGGCACGCATGGGCCAATGTGACAGTAGGCAGCATGGTACCCTACTTCCTAGGCTGTCAGGCGTTTGGTATGCCACCGTTTGAGGGAAAGATCCTGACCGTTCAAAAGAGATTTATGGCCTTTGGTTTTGATAATTCATTACGAGCAATGCGATTCGATGTGACGTTTGGTATGAACGGTCACGATCTAATCGCAGGGCATGTTGTTGTTGTGTTTTTGCTTTCTTTTTTTTTTTTTTTTTTTGAGGGCTCGATTTGGCCTTCCCTTTGTGATCCAATGGTTAAGATTTTCTTTATTGGTTTTATGAGTGAGGATCAAGGGTTTTCTTTTCTTTGCATCATCTTCAGATAACTTTTCTCTGTTTCGTTCGCAGTTCTCTCTTCTTCTTCTTCGGCGATTTTCCGATTGGCATCCCTTGTTTGTCGTTTTTCTTTAAGGTAATGGAGATTACTTCCATGGATTCTAGGATTCCTACACCTTCCGATTCTTCTCATGAATCTTCTGCGACGCAATCATTACAGTCTCCTCCTTCACCGTCTCTTTCTAATTCTACTGTTTCTATTCCTGTTCCGGTGCAAGATGGCAATGGGGGTCCATTAGTCTAGGGTTTGAGGGTCCATCCAGCCTCCTCTAGGGTAGAGGGTGGGGGATCGGAAACGTTTTTAAGTATTTTAAATCAGCAAGAGGTAGATGAATTGGTAGATTGTTTTCAGATCGATCTCTCTCTTTTTTCGGTTAGGGTACCCTGTTCTGGAGAACGGGCTAGTTTGCCTAAGAAGGGTGAAATAGCTATTTATCAAGACTCCTTGTTAGGTGGTCTTAGGCTTCCTTTTTCTGATTTCGTTAAAGAAATTTTAGAGTTCTATCAGTTATGTCCTTCCTAGTTGACTCCGAATTCCTGGAAATTGTTATGCCGGTTTGTTATTGTTCTCAACAATTATGGTGTAAAACCGACAGTTCATTGGTTTCGTCTTTTGTTTAACTTGTACCTTGAAACGGACACTGATTGGTATTACTTTTCGGCTCGTTCTAAGAAGAAATTTCTAGGTAAAGTCCCTTCTTCTATCAAGTGATGGAAAAGTAAGTTCTTTTTTATAAGTAGTAAATCCGAGTGGGACATCCGGACTAAATGGAAAGTTCCTCGGATGGATAATATTTGTGAGGAAGGGATGACAACTAAAGAGAAGTCCCTATTCGAACGTTTTAAAGGGATTTTCGGAGTTTCTGTGGATTCTTATTTGACGAAGGAAATTCTTCTGAGATGTCGTTTCTTTGTAGCTGCTGGTAGGACTTTTTTCTACTTTTATTCCGTAAATTTTGAGCTTCTGATGATAACAGATTTTCACTATGCTCTTGTAGACGAACTGATTGGTGATTTAGACCTTGCAATAGGTATTCTAGCGGACTTTGAGGGTGCGACTGAAGCTCCTTTACTGCGAGGACAGAAGAAGAAAGAAGGTACTTTGGGGAAAGAAAAAGGAGGGGAGAGTACTTCTAGGGAAGAGAGGAAAAAGAGGAAAAAGGAAAGAAAGAAGGATGATGGTCCTTCCGAAGTAAAGAAAGCTAGGAGTGATCCTACCGTGGGCCCTCTTAAGAAGGGTGAAAAGAAGAAAGACGAAGCCGGGGATAAAGCAGGTCAGAAAGTTATGGGAGATCGGGTGAGTTCGCCCGGTCAAGAAATTACTCTTCATCTCCCAGTTTTGGGTCCTTCTATCTCTGGGGATTCTCCTTGTCCTGATCTCCCGGCTTTGGTCCCTTTTGTTCCTAGATCGGTAAAGTCTTGATTTCTAAGTTTATACAATTTATGATGGAGGTGGTTTTAAAATGACTCAGAATTTTTTTTTTATTATTAATGTTAATTCATTATTTTTCTTTGTTAGGGGGACGCGGCAGAAACGGAATCACCACCAAGACATAGCAATTTGTCTCTTCCAAGAGGGCCGTCAACTATTGAAAGGGGGTCGTCTTCAGATGATTTCCCTTTTTGGGATCACATGTCCGTAGGTGATGTTTTGGAGGTCCTGCGGCCGGAAAGGGTCACTAAGCGGCTTCAAGAGGCCGGAAAAGGGGATGTTGCTATTCAACTTCTTCGTTCTGCTATGATGGTAATTATTGTTCCTTTACGTTTTTGCTCGCCATTGTTTCTTGTTCGGTAATTTAATTTTCATTCATTCGCTTTAGACCGCTCATTGGGTGGATCGCGCTAGTCGTCTTTTTCGGGAGGAAATTGCAATTGATAAGTCCCGTTCAAAAATGATGTAAGAAAGCGAGGCGGAAATTTCCCGTCTTAAAGCTAGGGTGGCTGTTTTGGAGGAGGAGAAAGATAAGGCTCTCAAGGTAACCGGTCTGGCTACCGAAGAGAAAAATGATCTTCTTGTAAAATTTATTGCTGCGGAGGCAGAGAAGAGCGAGTTGTCAGAGAAGTTTTCTTGCCTTCAAGATTCCTTCAAACTATTGAAGCGACAGTGAAAAAACTTCAAGATACTGTGATGGGTTTGGAGAGAGTTCTCGAAACTGTTAAGGAAGAAAGAGATGGTTTCAAGAAGGACTTATCTTCTGAGAATGAGGCTCTAGAACTAGTCCGGCAAGAGATAGAGGATTTTGAAGGTCAAGTGGATGAACTGCGGGGTGAAATTGCGCGGTTGAAGGCGAAGCGGAAGGATGCGGCGATGAAAATTTATTCGATCGTTCAAGTTATTGGTCGACATACCTCTCCTAGGACGGTTCTATCTATGGGATTGCCTTCAGTTTTGAAGGCTTATGTAAAGATAAGAGATAAGTTGCCGTGTGAAAAGTCTCAGATTGAAACGACACATCCTCCGAGTGAAAGGGTTCAAACTGAAACTTCAAATCCTCCCCTGAATGATGCAAGAAGGAGCGAAGATTGTCCTCCTAGTGAAGATGACGCGAATGTCAACATAGGGGCGGAAGATGTTGGACAGGGGGCTTCTACTATGCCATAGAGTGTATCTTTATTTTATAGTTGATTTTTAGTTTTAGTTTCATAAGTGTCTTGGTCTCTGTATATGTGTCTTAGTTTTTTCTTTTGTCCTTGTGTTTTGCTATTGTTATGTAATGAGAAAACCGAACCTTTTTCTTGATGTCGATTTATTGTCCGGGTCTTAGATATAAGAACTATTCATCGATCCCTTTTGATGCGTTTTTGCCTTGCGTGGTGGTTGACTGTAGCTTGTCTTGATGAGGGGACTTTCTCTTGAGGTTTTTTGGCTCGGCCCGGTGGAGGGACTTTTAGTCGAGATTTTTGCCTCGACTTTGTGTATGATGAGATTTTTGTCTCATTTTTGTCTTTGAGGTAAGATTTTTGCCTCATCTTTGATTTTAGATGACATTTTGCCTCATCTTTGCTTTTTAGATGAGATTTTTGCCTCATTTTTGATTTTTTAGATGAGATTTTTGCCTCACCTTTTGGAGATGAGATTTCTGAGTGAAGGAACTTTCTTTTAAGAAGTTTAGATACTTCTACAGTGTTTACTGATAGTAGTGACGTTCTACAGTGTTTACTGATAGTAACGACGTAAATGCTCCGCATGATATGGGCGTTTGAGAGTCTTTCCATCCATATTGGTAAGCCAGTAAGTGCCTGTCCGAACGATTTTCTTCACAATATATGGACCTTCCTAGTTGGGGTTAGCTTTCCCGTCCGACTTTTGTTGCCCTGGAATTCATTTTCTCTTAGGACGAGATCTACGATCTGGAAATAAACTTTCTTCACCTTGGAATCATAAAATCTTTTCATCTTTTGGCGATATGATGCTGCTTTGATTTCAGCGGTCTCTCTTCTTTCTTCAAGGAGGTCAAGTTCTGCTCGGAGTCTTTCTTCATTGTCAGTTGGCGAGAAATTCTGTGTTCTTAGGGTAGGCTCTCCTATTTCTGCTGGGATAACTGCTTCAGTACCATAGGTAAGGAAGAAAGGAGTTTCCCCTGTTGGAGTTCTCGTAGTTGTTCGGTAGGCCCAGAGAGCGCTCGAAATTTCCTCCACCCAATTTGTTTTTTCCCTCAACACTCATGTTTTGAGAGTTTATAATAGAGTGCGATTTGTTACTTCTACTTGGCCGTTGGCTTGGGGATGTGTTACTGAAGTGAGTCTTGCTTCAATCCCGACCTCGGAACAGAAAGTTTTGAAGATTTTGTTGTCGAATTGTCGCCCATTGTCTGTGACGAAGGCGACTGGGATTCCAAATCGACAGATTATTGTTCGCCATAGGAATCCTTGGCATGCTTTTTTTGTTATTTTGGCCAAGGGTTCAGCTTCCACCCATTTGGTGAAGTAGTCGATGGCGACGATCAGGAATTTCATTTGCTGGGTTGATGTAGGGAACGGTCCTAAGAGATCAACTCCCGAAAGCCCAAATGGTCTTGGGCTTATGATTGGAGTGAGGGGAGTTGGTGGTCGCCTTTGTATTTTGGAATGTCATGGCAGGCGTCGCATTTCCGAACAAATTCTACTGCTTCTTGAGCCAAAGTTGGCTAGTAATATCCTTGTCTAAGGACTTTATGACTTAGGGCTCTGCCTCCCAAGTGGTCTCCTCCGATGCCTTCATGAATTTATCGAAGGACATAATTTGCTTCTGTTGGTCGTAAACATTTCAAAAGAGGTTGAGTATACGACCGTTTGTACAAACGTTCGTGAATTAATGGGCAGATTTGTTAGAGATGTGACAGGCCTCTTTTTTGTTGGGTTGGGCAGGCCCGCCTTTCAGATAATTCTTGATGGGATCGATCCAACATGGTTCTTCTTCCAAGTTTTGTATCTCTTCTTCTAATTCTTCAATAGTTTTTGTTTGGAGGTACTGAAGGTTGAAGGAATGTTATGGATTGTTGCTGAGCGAAGTTGCTTCTCTGGAGAGTGCATCAGCTTCTTCATTTTGGATTCGGGGGATTTTTTTGATTTGAAAACGGGTGAAGTATGGGATTATTTTTTTCACTACTGCCTGATATTTGATCATATTTTCTTCTTTGGCTTCAAAGCTTCCTGTAGTATGGCTAACAATCAATTGTGAATCAGAATGGGCGCTTAGATCATGTATGCCGAGTCCTCGGGCCAAGCGCAGCCTTGCAATGAGAGCTTTGTACTCGGCTTCATTGTTGGTCGCTTTGAATCGGAATTTAAGAACAGTAGAAGTCTTCCATTTTGAGGGGGAATATAGGACAAAACCTGCCCCTGTTTTTTCTTCAGTCGCCGACCCATCTACGTACAGAGTCCATGGAATGGATTGAGAATCTCCTTCATCTGGTTTTTCAAGTAATAGTGGACTTTCGCTTGCAGGATTGGTTAATTCCACAATAAAATCCGCCAGTACTTGAGCCTTGATTGTCGTCCGCGGTTTATAAGTAAGGTCGAATTCTCCCAGCTCTACTACCCATTTGGCCAGTCTTCCTGAATTCTCTGGTTTGTGAAGGACTTTCTTTAAAGGTTGATAAGTTAAGATCGTGACTTTGTGAGATTGGAAGTAAGGTCTCAATTGTCGTGCTGAGGTGACAAAGGCAAAGGCTAGCTTCTCGAGAGAGAGATATCTTGACTCAACATCACTAAGGATCTTACTTGTATAGTAGATAGGCCTCTGGATCCCTTCTTCTTCTTTCAAAAGAACTGCACTGACTGCTCGGGTGGCGGTAGCTAGGTATATAAAGAGCTCTTCTCCAGTTTTTGGTTTGGCCAATAACAAGGGTGACTTGAGATAGTCTTTGAGTTCTTGAAAGGCTTTTTCACATTCTTTAGTCCAGTCCATTTTTGGCGCTTTTCGCAATGCTTGGAAGAGTGGAAGATTCTTTTCTCCAGCTTTTGAGATGAAGCGTCCGAGCGCTGCCAGACGTCCATTTAATCGTTGGATATCTTTGAGGTTCTTGGGTGATGTCATTTCATGGATAGCTTTGATTTTTCCAGGATTTGCTTCTATGCCGCGCTAAGTTAGTATGAAGCCTAAGAATTTTCTTGAGCGAACGCCAAACGCGCACTTATTGGGATTTAAGCGCATGTCGTAAATCCGAAAGGATTGGAAGGCTTCTAGTAAGTCAGTCAGATGGTCTTCTGTCTTCTGGCTTTTTACCAGAATGTCATCCACGTATGCTTCTACGTTTCTTCCAATCTGTTCCTTGAATACTTTGCTTACAAGTCTTTGAAAGGTAGCTCCGGCATTCTTTAGACCAAACGGCATTACTTTATAGCAGTAGGTTCCTTTGCTGGTGATGAAGGACGTTTTTTCTTCGTCGGTTTTGGCCATTCGGATTTGATTATAGCCTGAAAAGGCGTCTAAAAAACTCAACATTTCATGTCCTGCTGTGGAATCAACTAGATCATCAATTGAAGGTAAAGGAAAGGAATCCTTTGGGTAAGCCTTGTTTAGATTTGTAAAATCGATGCACATCCTCCATTTTCCGGTGGGTTTTTTTACCAAGACTACGTTAGCCAGCCAATCGGGATAATCTACTTCCCGGATGAACTTTGCCTTCATGAGAGTGGCCACTTCTTCTTCTGCTGCCTTTTGCCTTTCTGGTGCAAAATTTCTTCTTTTTTGCTTTACTGGTTTAAAAGATGAATCTATGCTAAGACGGTGTTCGATGATGTCTCGTTTTACGCCTGGCATATCTTCGGAAGACCAGGCAAAGAGGTCGGAATTCTTTTGTAGTATTGCCATGATATTCTTTTGTTGTGCTATTGTCAAGTCTGCACCAATCTTGACCGTTCGATCTGGTTGTGTTTCATCTAATGGGAGTGTGAACAACTCTTCTACTGGTGTTGGTCGAAGCTCTTCATTTTTATCTTGTGCCTTAATCCCATTAACCAGCATTGCTTCTGAGGCTTTTTTGTTGCTTTGATCCTTGCCTTTTAATGTGGAGGCATAACACTGGCGGGCCAAAGGTTGATCCCCCCTTACTTCTCCATTGCCATTTTCGGTCGAAAATTTCAGCAGAAGGTGGTAGGTGGAAATCACTGCTTTCAAGTTATTGAGAGTTGGTCTGCCAAGAATAACATTGTAGCTAGATGCGCAGCGAACGACCAGGAAACTTGTCACTACTGTGGATGATCTGGGTGACTTTCCAACGGTGACTGGAAGAGATATTATTCCTTCAGGTTGGATCACTCCTCCGGAAAATCCGACCAGGGAAGATTTTACCGGGAGTAAATTATCTGCGTCGAACCTCATTCTTTGAAAGGCACTCCAAAAAAGTATGTCTACTGAACTTCCGCTGTCAATAAGAACTCTTTTCATATGAAAATTAGAAACCGTGATGGCGACGACTAGAGCGTCGTCGTGAGGGTGGCAGACTCTGCCAGTGTCATCATCATAAAAAATAATGGGGGGTGTAGGCCGGGATCTCTTCGGGTGTTGTGTTTCTTGAGTGACTCCAACCATCTTAGCATAGGTCTTGTGGGAGGCGGAACTTTCCCCACCGCATCCTGGTCCGCCACTAATAACGCCGACTGTTTCTTTTTCTATTTCGATCGGTTTTGGGGATTGTGGCCTTCTTTCTTTTGGGTTGAGATCAATATACTGTTCAAGTTTCCCCCTCCTGACGGTGTCTTCAATCGCATTCATCAAGTGTGTACATTCTTCTGTATCATAACCTCGAGCTCGATGGAAATTGCAATATCTTTTACTATCTTTTTGGTAGTCGGGATTTCTTGTTGGTTCTGGCCACGTTAGGATCTTATTTTCTTGGATCTGCATCAGAATATGGCTTCGGGTCCGGTTTAAAGGGGTATGGTGATCATATCTGACTATCTTTCCAACTCTTGGGGAATCTTGTGGTTGGAGCATATAATGTCTAGGGCGAGGTGGAGGTTCCCTGCCTCGATTGACTTCCCTGCGTGTTCCTTCTTGTCGTGTTTCTCTAAGCCTCCTCTCGGGGTTTCGAGGCGCCTTTCCTTTCAACTCTTCTTTGGATTTTTTCGAGCCTCTTCTTCTCAGCCCGCATGAATTTCGTCGGAATTGATGTATTTTTGGGCATGGTTCACGAGGTCAGACATTGTCTTTGGCGGATCTAGGGTGAGGGAGAAACGAAAGGGGGATTCTCGTAGGCCTTCCATTAAAATGGTAACAACCATCCGGGGAATTAGGTCTGCGATGTTTGACGCTTCTTCGGTGAAACGATCAAGGTATGAACTAAGACTTTCTCCTTCTTGTTGTTTGATACGCATAAGGGTTGATGGATTTTTCTTCTGCTAATTGGCAAAATAAATAAGGAATAGGTCTGCTAATACCTGGAATGAAGGAACGGTCCCAGATGGGAGATCCATAAACCAGTCTTGTGCTTTTCCCTCTAAAGTAGCCAGGAAGGCTCGACACATTAGGGCATCGGTTGTCCCAGAAAGAAACATCTTCGATCGGAAAGATTTTAGGTGGCAGGATGGATCGGTTTTTCCCTCATAAGTAGCCATGGTGGGGGATCGGAAATTGTCGGGTACCCACTCTTCAAGTATTTCTTTTATGAAGGGAGAAATTACATGAGGGGCGTACCTTTTTGATTCTTGATTCCTACGGGACGGAAATTGTTTTTGTGTTCTTCCGTCAGAAGTTGGTCTGTATCCTTGAGTTTTTGATGGAGTTTGATTCCGACGTCGAATTGAGGGAGGTTCTGAGCTGGCGGAGAATAGGGTCCTCTCTCTTTGTTCTTTTCCTGGTCGAGCATCTTTACGGGTGAGAGTGGTTGAACGTCCCTTGCTTTCGGAATTTGCTGGATGAATGGTTGGGTTGACTAGAGGGGCTTGAGCTGGAGGAAGTGGAGCTGGAGGTGGGGGATGGTTCATGTTTTGAACAACTTGAGTTAGATGTTCCAACTGTCATCCCATACTGCGGTATTGTTCTTGAATGATCTAGCCCTGGGGTGAAACTGGCAGGTTTCCTCCATTCGCCTGGACTTCCTCTGGTGCTCCGGTCTCATTACTGAGTACCCATTGTTCCTGAATACGCTTCGATTTCCTTGTAGTGGCCATGTGGCTTTTTGTAAGGTCCCCACAGAAGGCGCCAAACTGTTGATGCTGGAAACTAGATTTGCCTTGTGATCTGGTCCAAGTTTCTGTCAACGGCTGAGATTTATTTTTGGTGTGGACGCTTACTTTGATTCTGGTCAATTGAGATAGAACCTGAAAGGAAGAGTAGAAATGATCGGAATTGGGCCTTTTTGCCCGGATTTAACTCCGACGGTCAAGTTAGTGGATAGGAAATGGATATAGTGTAGTGATAGAAAGAGCAAGAAGTCTCTACCTGTTCTGTTGAATTTCTCCCCTTTTTATAGAGTTCTCCCAAGAATTCTTGAGTTTGGTTTCTTATTATTAAAATTGAGGCGGTTGGAAATATCTGGAAATATCTGCCAGTGTAGGTGGACTGTGTCAGGGCAAGTGGATCAGGGCAAGTGGATATTCTTGCCTTAAATGCCCGTCCCGTCGGGGCAAGTGGATATTCTTGCCTTAAATACCTGTCCCGTCGTCTTTCACAGTGTTTTATGGCGTTCTGTCGTTTTGGTCGGATTTATTCTTCCAGGAGATATTTTCGGTACTTTTGCTGTGACTTTTGGTCGGTTTTGTCAGAAGAAAGATGGACGTTTCGTTCTCTTCTTTGATCAGGGGGGAAGCTTGCTTTGAGGAAACAGGGTGGAAGGTCGGAATTATTTTGACAGGTGTTTAGCTTAGCATAATGCCAAGTGGCTTGAGGGGATGGCGCCACGTGTTGCGCGGGATTGTTAGCACGTGTTTTACTAGATATTTCTATATCATATGACAATGGAGCTTTTCCATTCTGTTGGTGCGAAAATTGGATCAAACCCCAATTTCGACTGACACTTTGAATTTGTATTTAAGAGGAAAGAACAAGAATCAGAAGAACAAAGAAAGAACCCAGGATAGAGGAAGAGCACACAAGAATATACGTGGAAAACCCCAAATGTGGGGAAAAAACCACGATCCTCTTTTCGGAGGATGAATCCACTAAATCTCTTCTGAAATACAACTCAGAACTCCATGATCGAGCTCTGAAATGAGAGAAAAGCAGATGGAGAAGGAGAAAGAACTCCGATCGCCAGAGCGGCAGGGCTTCGCCGTGTTTTCCAATCCTCCCCCTTAAACTGGAGAGAGGGGGTATTTATAGGGTCTGAAGCTGGGGTGTTGCTTGGGGGGCAAGTTTTCTAATTTGAGCACGTGGGTGCCAACTCAGCATGCCAGCTTAGCAAATCCAGCTCAGCACGCTTCTAGAAGTTTCTAGACTCCAGGCTGGCATCTCAACCGCTTAACTGTTTCCCAACCGCTTCTAGCTGCTTTACGAATCGCTTGAGCTTCTAGAAGATTTCGAGAAATCCTGTGTCGTGAACTGCTAGAAGAGTCGAAGGTGGTTGACCTCTACGTGAGTCGCCGAGGTCCTCCAAGAGGACCTCGGAACTTATAACGTTTTCCGAGGTGGAGGAGCTCGGTCACAGAGAGGAAGTAAACCACGTGCTACAAGGACACTGCCACGTGATCTGCACGTGCCTGGCTATCTGTGTGCCACGTGTCCTCATTTATAACCACCCTATCATCAGTCCCCCCTCAAGTATGCTTGCGATGAGCTCGGAAGATGAACGAATACCTTCGTGAATCTTCTGGCGAAGTCAGCTAAGCATACTGAGTCATTGGAGGATTCATTCCTTTTGCTGATGTTTTCCGAGATACTTCGGGTTATGTAGTAGCAAGTGTCACTTTCGATGAACAGCAGTTGCATTCAATGCTAGCCGCCTGCACGGCTTCCAATAACCTTTTTTCTCTAGTGACGGTATGGTGTGCAACAATGTATAATGATGGGCATGTCTTTCACGGTCCACGTGGCATTCATCCGTGGCGGCTTCGCAAGCGGCGATCACTGTTTGTTAGATGAAATGGACAGGTGTCTCTTGGAGATTACTCGGTTTTCAAATGGATTTCCCTGAACCGTTGGATTTTTGCGTGCCTTTTAAGTATCTCCAAATATTGCGTTGGATTTCTCAAAACAACTGTTTATCTTCTTCTTCTTCTTCAAGCCTTGACGGCGGAAACTGCAATCTTTTCCTTCTCGCGATTCTTCTATTTTTTCTAAAAAAGCTTCAAGGTATGGCTTCTTCTTCTCACGCTGTTCCTTCTACTAGCAACGTAGGTGCAAAACGTAGCAAAATGCAGTTTCCTTGTTCCGATTCATACCCTAGCATTCTTCATCAGGAGGAAGTTGATGCTGTAACCAAATACTATAAGATTAGATATAAGAACTTCCGACCCGAAATCAGGTTGCCTGATCCTTCTGATAAAGCGAGTTCTGGTAGGGAAGGTGAACTTGTTATCTATGTAGATGCATTATTAGGAGGACTCCGACTCCCCTTCCCTCCACTTTTCCTTGAAATTTTTCAATCCTTCAATGTCTGTCCATCTCAATTAACCCCAAATTCTTGGAGATGTCTTTGTGGGTTTGTAACTGTATGCCTTGATCGCCGAGTTACTCCTACATTGCCTTTGTTTGAGGCACTATTTTGCCTCAATAGGGAGTCCAATACGGATTGGTACTTCTTTGGTGCGAGGCCTGATAGACGTTTCTTAGGTCCTGTGCCGACCTCCATTAAGAGATGGAAGGAGAGGTTCTTCTTCGTTTCCATAGAAGGGGGTTTCGGAGTCCGGACTGAGTGGGGAGCACCTCGGACTCAAGTGTTAAGTAGGGAGAAGCTTTCCAAAAGAGAGACACGTCGTCTCAAGAGATTGCGAAAGTGCTCCCAGATTCCTCCTGACCTCTTCTTGACTAACAAAATTTTACGGAGGAGTGGACTGTTTTTAGTGAAGGGTAGGAACTGTTATACTTTTGTTGTTCTTTTCTGAATTGCTCCTTTCTGTTGCTAACCAAACTTCTTTTTTGTACCAGGTGAAGGTATGGAAGCTTCTAAGTGTGCCAAGTCTTTGTTGGACAAAGCCCGAGCTCGTGCCGAGAAGCTCAATACTATACGTCTGGAGAAACAGAAGAAAGCTGAGCTCCGGAAGAAGGCGGCAAGTGAGGAGCCCGGAACGGAAAGCTTCAATGAATCCGTGGCTGTTGAAGAATCACCCGCATCTCATGGAGATGATGAGCTTCATCCCTCTCGAGCAGCGGAGGTTGATCCACCTCCACATTCTGAAACAGTTTCAAGGAAGAGAGCTCGGGACTCTGAAGAGGTTGTTGAAGATGAACCAGCTCGGAAGATAGCGAGTCGGAAGAAAAAGGTTGTCTCCAAAGGGAAGAAGAGACAGCCCGAATCGGTTCCGCAGCCTACTAATGAGAGGCTCTTAGCCATCTCCCCTTTGTCTGCCCGCATCCCTACTGAAAAAGAGACTTCTGCAAGCGACACCAACATTGAATCTCGCCGCAGTGGAGGAGAAGATTCTCAGGGACGGAAGAATTCAGCTGAACCCTTCCCTTCGATGCCGGTAGATGAAGATATTTTTGGGCGCATGCCTGATTTCCCTGAGTTTCTTAGGGATTTGATAGATGATGAAGTTGAAGTAATTGGCATTTCCGAGCCAAATGTTGATCCCACTATCAACTACGAGCCAGTTCGGGTTCGTGTTACTCGACCAACTCGTCCTTCCTCGAGTTTCCGAGCTGGTGGTCCCAGCTTTTCTGAAGGTTCTAAGGGGTCGCTTCATGTGGATCCAAAGGAGGGCATCTTGATTAATGATCCTAAAGTTGCTGCCTCCATGATCAAGTCTGTTCTGCCAAGTGAAGTTGAATCTAGAGTTGATCATTTCACACGGCAGGATCTCGCCGAGCTCCTCCGTCTCCAAGGGCTTTCGGTAAGTGTTTCTTTCTTTGGATTTTGTTTTTGACTTGAGCCAATTATGAACTTGTTGCGGTTTGTTTGCAGAACCTGTTCCTTAGTCATCGAACCGCAAGCATCTTGGAGGAAGAGGAGGAGAACCGGGTATCGTTGTTAACCGAATATATCCGAAAGAGCAGAGACTTGGAAGCGGAAGTCACCCATTTGAGCACGGAATTGAAGAAGACTTCTGAAGAAAAAGATTTAGCCCTGGCTGAGAACAGTAAGCTAGATGCTGTCTTAAAACAGTCCAACGAGAAGGCCCAGAGGCATCTGGAAAATGAGCTAAAGACGAAGGGGAAAGTCTCTACTTTGGAAAAGGAGATCGCTGGACTGAAAGCAACCAACTCTGAACTTCTTAAAGATAAGGGGGTTGCTGAGACTAACTGTTCTTTTGCTGAGATAAAATTCTCCAAGGCTGAGAAAGAAGCTGAGGTCCTTTCTTTAAAATTGTCTTCTGTGCGTGCTATTGCTGAGATCCTTGAGAAAGAGAACGGCGAGCTCCTTGCGCAATTAAAGGAGAATAACTCTTCCTTGATAGCTATCATCTCGGAAAGGGATGCTTTGAGGAAAGATCATAAAAGCCTTTTTAATGAGATTGAAGCTTGTCGGAAGTCGTTGTCTAAGAGTGAAAGGAAAGTGGAAGAGTTGGAGATGGCTTGCGCTGAAGCTCGTCAAATGACTGAATCAGCTCTTGAGGAGGCACGCGACGAAGGGAGGGAAGAAAGTTTTCCTGTTTTGAAAGAGTTTGTTCTGAAATTTCCCAATGCAGATTTTGCCAATCTAACTTATATTGAAGCCTTGGAAACTCTTGCTGGCGGGGAAAATGATGCTAACGTTGAAGAGGAGCTCGGCAAAAGTGGAGATGTCCCCACAGCTCCTTCGAAGGATAACGAGTAGCTCGGTTTTTGACTTGTCTTGTTCGTCTTGTACTTCCCTCTTGTTGATAATGTGTAGTTTTACTTATTTTTCCTGTCACAAATGTTAGCATTATTTTGATAAATGAAATTCACTTTTACCTATGCATGGGAAGGATTTTGAGTTCTTTGTCATGCTTCTATTCCGCGCTTCTTATTCTTCCGTTCCTTATTTGCCAACGATTGAGTCCTTTGTTGGGTGTTCTTACTCAAGATGATTCGAGCCTAGACCCGCTGTCATCTTGTTTGGAGAATTGTGTTTATTATTTGGGTTTCTTGGTGCGCGTTCTCACTTAAGATGATTCCAGCCTTGACCCGCTATCACCTTATTTGGAGAATCGCATGGGGATTCTTTGAATTCACTTTCCGAGGTCCTTCGAGAGGAGTTCGGATTTGTTGAGCTGGTTGTCGAGGGACTCCTCGACGGATTGTTTCTTTAATGGAACTATCCTCATAGGCTGGCTGATATCATGTCACAGCTCGAGCCTAGACCCGCTGCTGTGTGTAGCAATCGAGCTCTTTGTGAGGATTTTCCGGGTTGCTTGTTATTCTGGTCACAGCTCGAGCCTTGACCCGCTGATGTGTCCATTGACGAGTCTCTTTTTTGAGAGTGTTAGTTGGAGCTTTGAGCTGTCTAGATTTAAGCTGAATTGGAGAGCTTTGTGCTGCCTGCTTCTACTTTATGAATGTTTGTCGAGGAATTCTTAGGCATATTGTAGAACAGGAAGCTTTATTGATAGTACCTCCTAAGATGTTCGGAATTGTAGGGGCGTTTGAGCCTTTTTCGGTCCATCTTGGAGAGCCAATAAGTGCCAAGTTTTACAATCTTGGTAATAACATAAGGGCCTTCCCAATTAGGATTAAGCTTCCCTGTTCTACTTTGTTGACTTCAAAAATGTTTTCCCTCAAGACTAGATCTCCCACTTGAAATGTCACCTCTTTCGCCTTGATGTCGTAGTGACGTTTGACCTTTTGGCGATATGCAGCAGCTCGGAGGGCAGCCTCCTCCCTTTTTTCCTCCAGCAAATCGAGCTCAGCCCGAAGCACCTCTTCATTACTTGTCGGATCAAAGGCCTGGATCCGTGGAGTTGGGACCTCAATTTCAGCAGGGAGAACTGCTTCTCTCCCAAAGGCGAGGGCAAATGGCGTCTCTCCGGTAGGAGTTCGGCAAGTGGTTCTGTAGGCCCAGAGTGCTCCTGGAACTTAGTCTACCCAATTGGATTGATTCCGGAGTACTCTAGTCTTGAGGCTATGAAGCAAGGTTCTATTCGTCACCTCCACCTGTCCATTTGCTTGGGGGTGAGTGACTGAGGTAAGCCGGTGTTCAATTCCGAGCTCCTCACAAAAATTCTTGAATGTAGCATTCGCAAACTGTCTCCCATTGTCTGTGATGAATGCCACTAGGAGCCCGAATCTACAGATCACTGACTTCCATAAGAATTTCTGGCACACCTTTTCAGTGATGGAGGAGAGGGGTTCAGCTTCCACCCATTTGGTGAAATAATCAATGGCAACGATCAAAAACTTCATCTGCCGAGCTGCTTTCGGAAATGGGCCAAGGAGGTCTACTCCCCATAGTGCAAATGGCCTGGTACTTACTATAGGGGTGAGCTGGGAAGCTGGGCGCCGCTGGATATTCGAGTAACGCTGACATGCATCACATTTCCGGACAAATGCTTTTGCATCCTTCAGCAAAGTGGGCCAATAATAACCTTGTCTTAGAATCTTATGGCACAGTGCTTTCCCCCCTGTGTGATCTCCTGCAATACCTTCATGAATCTCTTGAAGGACATAATTCGCTTCACTTGGACGCAAACACCTCAAGAGTGCGAGAGTAAATGACCTCTTGTATAGGCGTCCATTCATAATAGTGAAGCGGTTGGCCCTGACCTTGATCTGGCGTGCCAGCTTGGGGTCTAAAGGTAGAGATCCATCTTGGAGGTAATTTAAGATTGGATCAATCCAGCATGGTTCATTCGTCACTTCAAATAATTCCTCTTCAGGTCGGCAATCAATTGTCTTCGCCGGCAAGTATTGAATATTGACGGGGTATGTTACTTCAGCTTTGGAAGAAGCAAGTTTTGAGAGGAGGTCGGCCTCTTGATTCTCTGCCCTCGGTATCTTGGTGACGGAAAGTCTCTGGAAGCTAGCAGCTAATTTTTGTACCAAAGCTTTGTATTTTACCATGTTTTCTTCTTTTGCTCCAAATTCCTCGCTCATGTGACCAACAACTAGTTGTGAATCTGTGTTTGCTAACAGATTCTGGACTCCAAGGCCCCTGGCTAGCTGCAAGCCTGCAATCATGGCTTCATACTCAGCTTCGTTGTTGGTCGCCTTAAATCCAAACTTCAAGATTGCCGAGGTACTCCAACCTGAAGGGGATTGCAGCACTATGCCAGCTCCAAAATTTTCGGCATTCGCTGAACCATCAGTATGCAAAACCCATTGCGCCGTAGAGGAAGAACTCGGCTCAGATGAATCCATGAGAATAGCTTCTCCAGAATCAGTGGTTGTGAGCTCAACGATGAAGTCAGCCAGGACCTGACCTTTAATGGCTGTGCGAGGCTCGTAAGTGATGTCATACTAACCAAGTTCAATAACCCACTTCGTTAATCGTCCAGAGGCGTCTGGGCGATGGAGGACTTGCTTTAAGGGCTGATTTGTTAGCACCTTAATTTTATGTGATTGGAAGTAAGGACGAAGTTTCCGAGCTGCTGTGACTAGAGCATAAGCCAACTTCTCGGAGGATGCTACTTGGATTCGGCATCATTGAGAACTTTGCTAGTATAGTAGATTGGTTTCTGAATTCCGTCCTCCTCCTTAGTAAGAAATGAGCTCACCACCATGTCTGAAATTGCTAAGTAAATGCTGAGCTCCTCTCCTGTCTTCGGCTTGGAAAGGAGGGTAGGTGACTGCAAGTATTCCTTCAACTGTGTGAGGGGCCCTTTCACATTCTTCTGTCCACTCTACCTTTGGAGCTTTCCGAAGTGCTCTGAAAAATGGAAGATTCTTTTCCCCCGACCTTGAAATAAATCTCCCAATCGTTGCTAACTTCCCATTGAGACTTTGTATCTCTTTAATGGTCCTGGGAGACCTCATTTCCAGAATAGCTCGGATTTGTTCTGGGTTGGCCTCTATCCCTTTCTCTGTGAGCATAAAACCCAAGAACTTTCCTGAGCGAAAACCAAATGCACATTTGGTTGGGTTGAGACTCATTCCATGAGCTTTGAGTGTTTCAAACGTCTCTTTGAGGTCGGCAGCACTTGTTCACTAGCCTTTGTGCTCTTTGTGCTCTTGACAAGGATGTCATCAACATATGCTTCAACATTTCTCCCCATTTGCTTCCTAAAGACTTTGTTCACTAGCCTTTGGAAGGTGGCCCTTGCATTCTTCAAGCCAAACGGCATTACTTTGTAGCAATATGTCCCACGAGAAGTAATGAAGGCTATTTTTTCCTCATCCTTTCTT
This sequence comes from Dioscorea zingiberensis, assembly GCA_026586065.1. NCBI lineage: Eukaryota > Viridiplantae > Streptophyta > Magnoliopsida > Dioscoreales > Dioscoreaceae > Dioscorea > Dioscorea zingiberensis. The sequence continues at coordinate 31,593,499 of CM048823.1, forward strand.
GCCATTTTGATTTGGTTATAACCAGAGTATGCATCTAGGAAACTGAGCATCTCACATCCTGAGGTGGAATCTACTAGATTATCTATCATAGGCAGGGGGTAGCAATCCTTGGGTGTAAGCTTTATTGAGGTCAGTGAAATCAACACACATACGCCATTTCCCGTTGGCTTTCTTTACAAGGACAACATTGGAGAGCCATTCGGGGTATTGAACCTCCCGAATGAACTCTGCCTTAAGCAACTTGCCGACCTCTTTTTCAGTATCTTCAAGCCTGTCAGCGGCGAAATTCCTTCTCTTCTGAATCACTGGCTTCACAGCTGGATCAACATTCAAATGATGCTCCATCACCTCTCTTGGTACTCCCGGCATGTCTTCCGCTGTCCATGCGAAAACATCCGAGTTGGTCTTGATCAACTCGAGCAGTTGTTTCTGCTGATCCGCGCCTAGCCCGATTCCGAGTTGCACAGTTCGCTCCGGCAAGGCTTCGTCAAGAGGTAAGGCGACGAGCTCCTCGACAGGGGTAGGCTTGCGGGCTTCTCTCTTTTCTTCCTCCTGCTGAAAGTCTTCTATAGCAAGTGATTCGGAGGTTTTGCTAGAATCCCCAATTGCCTCTTCAAAGTGGCGAGGTAACACTGCCTAGAAGAGGGCTGATCTCCCTTCAGTTCTCCACAGCCGTGATCAGTCTGAAATTTCGGCTTCAGATGATAGGTCGAAGGGACAGCTCCGAGCTTGTTGAGAGAAGGTCTCCCCATAATTGCATTGTAACTTGAGGGATGGCGAACCACGAGAAAGTTGATTGGAGATGTAACAGTTCGCGGAGGAGTACCAAGAGTGACAGGAAGAGTAATGATACCTTCTGGATAAATAGGATCTCCAGTGAATCCTGCCAAAGGAGTCTTGCATGGTTTAAGATTCTCAGCTCCAATCTTCATTCTGTCAAATACGTCCCAGAAAATTATATCAGCCGAGCTCCCAGTGTCAACTAACACCCTGTGCATCCTGAAGATCCCAATATCAAGGACCACCACAAGAGCGTCGTCTTGTGGTTGACAGATTCCCTTCAAATCTTCTTCAGAAAATTCAATTGGGAGAGTAGTTCGGCTCTTCTTCTGTGGGGCAAGCTCCTGCATCGTAACCACCATACGGGCGTAACTTCTCATGGAGGATGAAGTTTCTCCTCCGCATCCTGGCTCGCCAGCTATGACGGTGAGGTCTATCTTCTTCCGAGGAGGTTCTAACTGTGTGTGCTGTTCCTCCTTCGTACTGGTTTCTTGTTTGAGAAACTCGCTCAGCTTTCCCTCTCTGACGAGATCCTCTATTGCATCTTTGAGGTGGATGCAATTTTCTGTAGTATGACCTCGGACTTTGTGGTAGATGCAGAATTTGCCGCTCTTCTTTGCCGAGGAGGTCTCCTTAATTGGCTCCGCCGGCTTGAGGATCTTCTTATCCTGGATCTGCATCATTATGTGTTCTCTGGAAGTGTTCAAGGGGGTGTAATTGTCATACCTGGGGCGAATACAGGGTCAGCTTTGGTCCCGAGCGCCTCTGTCATTAGGACGAGGAGGTCGGTAACGGGTTTGCTCCATATCTCTCTGTGGTGCCCGTTCGCTTCTTCAACTCTCCTCTCTACGGAATTCCTCCGCTCGCTGGAGGGCCTATTCTTTCCTTCCTGCATTGAACTCATCTGAGGCTATGTACCTCTGAGCCCTGCTCATCACTTCAGACAGGTCCCTCGGAACATCTCGTGTCAATGAATCAAGGAATGGGCATTCCCGCAGCCCATCTAGTAATGCTCCAACTACCATGATAGAATCCAGATCAGACATTCCATGAGTTTCTTCATTGAACCTGTCAAGATAATTCCTGAGAGATTCTCCCTCTCTCTGCTTGCATCTCAGCAACATAACTGGATTACTCTTATGCCGTCTGCAATTGGCAAAACGGCGAAGAAAACGATCAACGAGCTGGTCGAAGTAGGCTATACTGCCTTCAGGTAAGCTTCGAAACCAGTCATATGCGGTTCCGGACAAAGTCTTCGAGAAACCACAACATAAGACCACCTCGGAAGTGCCATTCACCATCATCTCGGAGCAGTACCGCTCTACATGCTCATATGGATCTGAAGTACCATCATAATACCTGATGTTTGGTGGAATATACTTCTCTGGGAAGGGATCTTCCCATATGGCCCTGATGAATGGAGAGCGAAAACGTGGTACGTTTCTCAAGACGCGCTCTCGGTCAGAGAGGTATCCCCGACGTCCTCTCTCATACTCCTGGTGATGTGCAGGGGAATAATGTCTCGACCCTTGTCTCTGGGGAGATATGTCGCGAGGAGAACGGCTCCTGGAACGGGGACGTGGAGGAGTGTAGCGCCTCGGGGGAGAGTACCTCGGAGAATAAGGTCGCGCTTCATAGTGAACCGGCGACCGAGGTCTCTGCGAGTGAGGACGAGGTGGTGATCTCGAAGAAGATCGACGTCTCCTTTCCTGTCTTCCAGTTGAGTGGCGACGGTGATTCATTCTTCTCTGATTGTGGGGATCAGAACTCTCTGACGATGATGCAGGGCTTCTCCGTCGCCTCGGAGAACGCCGAGGTGAGCGTCCTTGGCGAGCTGGTGAACGCGCAGGTGCGCGCTCTGGGCTTGCTGGGGGTGGTGGAGGTGGCACAGTGGTCTGTGAGACATGGCGCTCAACAGCCATGATCGTTGTTGTGAGGGCTACCAATTGCCTCTCCATGGCATGGAATCGCTCTTCTGGAAAACCACAAGATTTGACTGACCTGGTGGGGCTTCAGAAGTAGGTTGAGGGACTCCATCGAGTGCTGGAACATTCACTCCTTCCGCCATGGATGTTGCTACAGCTGAAATCCTCTCTTTTGGGGTTTGATTCTGCCTTGATCTCCTGGTCGCAGGCATGGCTTCTTGCTCCTCCCCACAGACGGCGCCAAAAATGTTGGTGCGAAAATTGGATCAAACCTCAATTTCGACCGACACTTTGAATTTGTATTTAAGAGGAAAGAACAAGAATCAGAAGATCAAAGAAAGAACCCAGGATAGAGGAAGAGCACACAAGAATATACGTGGAAAACCCCAAATATGGGGAAAAAACCACGATCCTCTTTTCAGAGGATGAATCCACTAAATCTCTTCTGAAATACAACTCAGAACTCCATGATCGAGCTCTGAAATGAGAGAAAAGGAGATGGAGAAGGAGAAAGAACTCCGATCGCCAGAGCGGCAGGGCTTCGCCGTGTTTTCCAATCCTCCCCCTTGAACTGGAGAGAGGGGGTATTTATAGGGTCTGAAGCTGGGGTGTTGCTTGGGGGGCAAGTTTTCTAATTTGAGCACGTGGGTGCCAACTCAGCATGCCAGCTCAGCAAATCCAGCTCAGCACGCTTCTAGAAGTTTCTAGACTCCAGGCTGGCATCTCAACCGCTTAACTGTTTCCCAACTGTCTAACTGTTTCTGTAACTGACTGAGCTTCTAGAAGATTTCGAGAAATCCTGTGTCGTGAACTGCTAGAAGAGTCGAAGGTGGTTGACCTCTACGTGAGTCGCCGAGGTCCTCCAAGAGGACCTCGGAACTTATAACGTTTTCCGAGGTGGAGGAGCTCGGTCACAGAGAGGAAGTAAACCACGTGCTACAAGGACACTGCTACGTGATCTGCACGTGCCTGGCTATCTGTGTGCCACGTATCCTCATTTATAACCACCCTATCACATTCTATATGTCTAACTTTGTGTTATGTAGAAGCTTGCATGAAAACTTTTTGTCAAATTTGCTATGTTATGGTTGCTATACAGAAGCTTTACATTATATTTTTTTTGTTGCTCTGCAGGACAAATCCAAATTCCGTCTTTATTTGTGGAACATTCAAATATTGTTTTTTTTTTTTTGGTCAGATTTTTTGTGTTACGTTTTGCATGTTGCTAAAATTTAAAAATTGTATTTTCATCCAAATATTTAAAATGTTTAGTACTTGAAACTCCTACTCAAACTTATTGTTACTATTTTTTATGTAAAGTTTCAATGGTACTTATTTTCCCTATGAATTACACCTGTAGTTAATTCCATGAAATTAGAAATATTACACAACCTGCAAACATGATAAAATGAGATATATTACAAATTACAACCCCTTTCAATACAACCAACGAACAGATAGCCAGCCAATTAAAATGTGATGAAACAAAAAAAGATATCTCGTCAGTTATAGAATCCAAAACACAACTACTTCCAATACATATTCATAGCCTTTTCCCATTCCATCCCTTCCACAAACGTTATAGGATACATATACATTAGCAAATGCACAACTGAACTATCAAGAAAACCTTTTTCCCACTCCATCCCTTCCACAACTTCTAGTTAATCATCTACTATTCTCCCATCCTGTAAAAGTCATTATATAAATACATTAATAAATTTCAAAACCCATATAAATATTTTAGCCCTGCACACATTATTACAATGCTGTATTTACACAATTTCAATATTTTTTCAGAAAATGCTATGTAAAGTTTTTATTTTTGTTGAAATTGAAATAAAATGACAGGAAAAACTAAGTGGTGGGCATTTACAGCTGAAATTTCCAACAAAAAAAACTAAGGAAAAAAGGAGTGAATAGTGAGAGACTCTTTCAAAGGGAATCCAAACTGGCTAAAATGACAAGAGAAAGAAGAAATTAGATAGAAAAGACTTCATTTGAACATCTGATTTTTTGCCTCAATTTATTAACACCTCTCATTCCTAAATGCGGGAAAACAGAATGTTAAATAAATAAGGTTAACTTGGGGAAAAATGCTTGCTATTTCAAGAGTTTGATCATCTCAAAAAAAGAAAAATCATTCTAGTCCTCAAAAAAAAAAAAATGTAGAAAAGAGAGAAAATTTTTCAAATCTAAGTAGAGATGACGGCAAACTCATCACCAGGAACTTGTTATTCTCCACACTCTGTTTACAACTTTGGCATTTAAAATCCTTTAAAAGACTGAAGAAAAGAAGGATAAAGAGAAGCCATCACTATTACTTGAAACATAGAAATCCATGTTAGGAGAAACCCAAGTAAATAATACAGGAAAACAAGAAAAGAAAAACTTTTCAAAGATTCACTGGCTTCTGTTTTCATCTCCATGAAGGCATTAAAAAAAGTAGAGTTTTTTCAAATAAACATGAAGAAGAAGCAGATGAGAACTAGGAATAACTGACACTTCTCTGGTTCCAAGTGGGTGTTCTAGTTTCACCGGCCCGTTTTGACTAGTGTTGCTATTCCTCCATTAGGAGGTCAAATCTCTGACTTTTCAGTTATAATTTTAATTTTCTGGTCTTATGCTTATACCATTAGGATTTGCTTGTTCAATTCAGCATGATATATACAACAACTCTGACGAATAAATTTGGCTACCATCTTTCTCAAAAACTTGAGAGATTACCGTTCAATCCATGCTATAAAAATGATAAAGTGGAGGCTGCGTGTGCAAATAATCAAAATGACGTCTTCTTTTTCTCTATTATTTTTGCAAATAATCAAGATGAGAACCCTAAAACCGTAGAGCCCTAAAATCGTGCAACTTGGAAGATGATGAGAAATCTAGTTTCGGACTACTGCCCAAAAGAAAAGGAGAAAAAGAAGACGTCATCTTGAATGAAGATGAGAACCCTAAAATCATGCAAGTTGGATAATGATGATAAATCAAGATTTAGCTTGTAGAATCGTGCAAAATCGATGACAGAGAAGCACGCGAGGTAGAGAGGGAAAGGGCGAGACCTTACATGTAGTGCCATCAATGGTCGTCTCCCAAGGAGTTTGTTCTATGTTCTCCGATCTAGGTTTGATTGTGTGAAGGAAGAGAAAGAAGCACTCGAGGAAGAGAGGGAAAGGGTGAGATCGGACCTGTGGTACCGTCGGCGATCGTCTCCGAGGGAGCATCGGTCTCCGTTCTCCGATCTAGGTTTGGTTGCGCAAAGGGAGAGAAAGAAGCACGCGAGGGAGAGAGGGAAAGCACTCAATTTCTTTTTTTTTTAATTCTCCGTCAGCCCGACACGTCAGTCGACAGCAAAATCATGATAGACTTATAGTTCTCAGCTTCCTTCTCTTGTGGCGATGAGGTGGCAGGACAATGGGGATTCCATGCTTCTTCATTTTGAGAATATAAGATAAATGCATATATAAATAATATGGGTCTCCACCGGAGTGCTTGTCAGGGGCTCGACAATGGCGAGATTTGGTCGGACAGCAGCAACGAGCAGATGGTGGTCGCTTGTCGGTGAAAGGCGCAGAACTTCCATCCTTCAGCTCCTTGAGAATATAACATATATAATACAATATATATTGGCTTCCTCTGACGATGATCGCTGAAACTTGACAGCCTTCATCTACTTCTTCTTCTTTTCGAATGTTTGTGTCGAAAAAATACATATGCATAAATATATATGCATTACCAGGTGTCAATATTTGAAGGATGCCAATGAAATATATACCTTTATGTATCTTGAAATTAAGATGTTTTAAATTTAAAATAAAAATATATCCGGTCGTATCCCCAGGCAAGCTAAAGACGTAAACCCCGAGGCAGACCAAAAATATAAATCTCGAGGCAAACCCCGAGGCAGACCAAAAATATAAATCTCGAGGCAATCCCAGAAATACAGATCCCAAGATAGTCCAAGAACACAAATCTCGAGACCAAAAAAATGAATTAAATTTAAACTCAAGTTTTGATCTTATCTAGATTATGATGTTTAAAATTCAAATTCAAGGTTATACCTAAATCTAGATTATGATCATTAAAATTCAAAATTTTGATCTTATCTAGTTATGATATAATGATAATTAAAACTTAAATTCAAATTTCTAGGTTGAGAGTATCTATAAATAGAGGAGGGGAGACCTCTTGTAGAAGAGACTTTGGGGGGGAGAGATCTCCTCCATGCTCTCCTCTTTGTGAAGCAAGAAGCCGTGTGGTCGGTTAGACACAGGACTGTCTCTAATGGCTTTGCTGAAGGTTACAGCGCGGGTCCGTCAATCGACTATAATTTAGCATAAGGAGATCAAGGGCCCCCTTCTCTCCCATATTTTCATCATCGCCGTCAACCTTCAACAAGCTCCCGGCTCCCTTGTGGAGGCTGTCACCGTTAACTTTCGACAAACTTTTGGCTCCCTTGTGGAGCCATCGCCGTCAACCCTCAACAATCTTTCGGCTCCCTTGTGGAGGCCGTCGCCATCAACCTATAACAAACTTTCGGCTCCCTTGTGGAGGCCATCGTCGCCAGCCCTCGCTAAGCCGCTCGGCCTCTCCCTTGTGGATGTCGTCACCAGAGAAAGATCACTACCCTGGAGAGTGGTGGTGTTGATCTTGTCGCCGCCACCAAGGTGAAACCCTCTTCTCATGTTTTCTTGCTTCGTGAAGCTAGGAGCCATAAGCAAAAAAAGAAAAGAAAAAAAAGGATATGAAATAAAATAAAATAAAAAGAAGAATAAGCACAGCGAGAGGAATAAAAAAAAACAATCATAAGACCGACGGTAAAACAAGTAAATAAAAAAAGGAAAAAGGAAAAAAAATATAAAAAAAGAGAGAGAGAGAAAAAAAGGAGAAAGGAAAGGATATAAAAATAAATAAAAAATAAAAAAATAAAAAGATGAAAATGGAGAGAGGGGCGGCGAAAGAGGTGTAAAAAAAAATAAAAAAAAGGAAGAAAATAAATAAAAAGGGATATGAATTAAAAGAAGAAAAGTCGTGAAAGCTGCAGATGTAAAAAAAATAAAAATAATACAAAAATAAAAGTTGTCAAAGGTTTGTCAATGAAGAAAAGGTCTCATATATATATATATATATATATATATATATATATATATAACAAAATAAAATAAAAATAATGCACATATCTCAAAGTGCCGCAAATCTCAAAGCGGCCCACATCTTGATGTGATGATGGAATACACATCTTGAGGCGGCCAATAAAATATATCATGAAGTGACATATTTCGAGGTAGTGGTGGAACACTTATCTCGAGGCGGCTGATAAAACTCAAATCTCAAAGTGGCACACATCCCGATGTGATAAAGTAACACGCATCTCAGAGTCGCCGATATAAAATACAAATCTCTAAGTGACACGCATCTCAATGCGACGATGGAACATGCATCTTAAGGTGGATAATATCTCAAAGTGACACGCATCTTGATGTGACGATGGAACACGCATCTTGAAGCGGATGATGTAATACAAATCTTAAAATGGTATTCATCTCGAAGCATTCGATGAAATACAAATCCTGAAATGACATGACTCTCAAGGTGGCGATGGAATACTCACCTCGAGATGGTCAATATAAACTTAAATCCTGAAACGGTACGAATCTCAAGGCTGCGACGGAGCATGCATTTGAGGCGGCTGATAAAACGAAAAGTGGCAAAGCATACGTTCCAAGGCGGAAGGTTGTATCATTTAAATAAATAAATAAGTAATATGTATAAATATCCTATGATGATATTCATATGTAATAAAAAGTCATGATTTTCAAATAAATAGAATTATTTTTATTCGTTGCCTTGTACTTTTGCACTTAATCGAAGGTTCCTAAGACTCTGTCTGGGGCAATTAATAATAGAGGTTTGCCTCTATTAGAAATGGAAGAACCCGTAATATTAAAATAAAATAAATAAAATAACTCATTTGTGATTCGATATATCGCTTGGTGTCTTTTTATAGACACGATGCCGGGCGGGTATTTTCGATCCCATTTCGAAATATAAATATGTATTTATTATATTATCCTCCGGCGAGCAGACTCTCTTCTCCAATGGCTCGTCGGTGATCGGCTGGGAGATTGAAGACAATGATGAAGGTTTCATCGATTTGCCTTATGTGTGGGAGTGGCGAAGGAAGCCACTGTTGATAGCCCGGTGGAACCACTCCGGGAGTGATTAGTGACGGCTACGTCGGCGAACATTTTAGCTTGATCTTGGGCTTGGGTGGAGAGAGATCCCATCTCCGGCTCCGTCGTCATTTCTCTCGATATGGGCGGGTCTTGAAGAAACCCTAGCTTGATGCACGGCGAACGGCGAAGGTAGGTGCAGTGGACGCCGTCTCCATATATATTATATATATATATATAGTATTTTACTCCACCGGTATCAGCGTTAGGCTTCGGCGACTCGGTGGTAGAAGGGTATAGTGGGACTTATAGTTGCTCGGCGGCAAAGAAGTACAGAGAGGGGGGTGACCTTCTTTTTCCTTGTATGATATATATAATCTATATAATATATAATAATATATAATATAATATATATTATAGTTGAGAATACCTCTCCTTTCTCTATCTGAATTTTTCCTCTCTCCTTTTCTTCTTCTCTCCGGAGTTCTCTCTCACTTCTTTCCTTTTTTTTTCCTTTCTTTCTCTTTTTCTCCTCCTTCTCTCTTTTTTAAAAAATCCCTTCCTTTTGACAGCCTCCTGTCTTTTTATTCTCACTAGAGAGAATCTCTTCCATGTGAGATAAGAGTTTCCTCCCGGTTAGATCGCTAACCTCACAACTGTGTAGAGATAAGATCAAAATTTCAAATTTTGATTTGATTTTGAATTTTAAATTTTATTAATTTTTTTTTGCCACAAGATGTGTATTCATCAACAATCTCGAGATTTGCACCCTTTCGATTGCACAGAGCTATGTATTCTTAGGTTGTCTCGGCATTTGTATTCTTTAAATTGCCTTAAGATTTGTATTCTTGGGCTATCTTGAGACTTGAGATCAGCTCAGGATTTATATTCTTGGGCTTTCTTGGGATTTTTGTCTTTGTCATGCCTCGGGATTCGTATCCTTGGACTGCCTCGGGATATAACTAGATAATAAGACATTTTAAATTTAAATATATCTGAATCTTTAATAATTAAAATTTCAAGATAAGGATATATTTTTTATTTTTAATACTTTATATATATATATAAACAAATGCTCCCTTCATACTTCTTTCACGAAGTCTTTTCTAGTGTGATTGAGTGAAAGAAGTAGGAATTCCCAAATCCCCTCATTTTGTCATTGACAACATCTCTCAGCCTTTTGGCGCGTGGCTCAAAATTGCGATGAGTCCCCTCAAAGTCAAGTCTTCATTCGCCACAACTCTACTTTTGGTCCGATGGTCTATGATTAGATATGAGGGAGAGGAGTGTAGGGTTTTGTAGAAAATCGAAAGCATGTATCATATACATGGCACAGCGGAAAAATTAAAATTTTCTAAACTCTAGCCCAAACGGATCTCCCTACGTTTATCAAAACACAAGCAAGCAAAGTTGAAGGACATGTACCTTTTGATATTAGTGCCGAATTCCTTTTCCTAAATTGGAGAGGACGTTGCATCAACCACAGCAGTCCACAGACAAAGTACCTCTAATGGTGATCCACGCGAACATCCGTAGAAGCAACCTCAAAGGCGACGGGGTCATCTTCCACACAAGGTGCTAGCTATGATGGAAGTTCTTGAGTGGATTTGGGAGAGAAGAGAAAAAACTATTGATCTCTATCAATTGTTAAAAAGTTGTATATCTTTATGGCCTAGAATATCATATATTTATAGGCCTCCCTAATCAGATTAGGGTGTGTTTCGAATTGGGTCTTTAATTGAAGCCCAAATCAAATTTGGCTTACAATCTAATCAAAATTTGACTTATAATCAAATTCTACTTCCAAGCAAATTTGACTTGTAATCCAATTCGACATACTATCAAATTTGTCTTTTAATCCAATTCGACATACTACCAAATTTGTCTTATAATCAAATTCGACTTACAATCAAATTTGACTTATAATTAAATTTGACTTACAATCTTTCTCTTCTTTTTAATTCTCTCATTTGAGGATCTATTCCTAAAAACCCGTTTTATACCTCATTGATATCTTCTATGCGTGTGACCCATTAGGTTCCCGATTATGTTGGTCATTCATAATCAACTATTGATTACAAATAGATCATGAGTGGCATCTAATAATACATCATGACCCCCAATTGACCGAAAAGTCAGGTTGTCTGACTTGGAACCTTTCAGCAGCCAATGTTATTATGCAACTTGTCCTTTACCATCTTATACCAACTTGGTTTGGAGTATGGCCTATGTGCCAACTCCCACTAGATTGACCATGTCACACCTAGCCCAAGTATTAGTTACTCGTTCAATAAGATCCATTACTCAAAACTTATGTCATCAAAGACCATCTTCATGACAAGTTACTCTGGCCAGAGATTCTTGAGTAATGGCCCGACAAGTGGCCATGGGTATACTCTCCTGCTATCAGGAGTGGTAAATCCTTTGTTGACTACCCAAATACCTTGAAATACTTCAAAGCTATACTTAATCACCACCCTATAAGTAACCCCTGAAGGGAAACGTCGGAATGGCGTCAAAGCACAGGATCCATATCCAAGATAACTTGTGTACCTCAAGTCTAAGGATATTTGTATCATTGCTGCAATAAGATCTTCACTAATATTTTAATAGGATAACCATGTGAAGACTCATGGTACGTCATCCAATGAACTCACTACCCTTAGCAAGCATCCACATGTTCACTTAAAACATATTCATTTTTATAACTGTGAGAAAAACCGCTTGATCGGATCAAGGAGCATAACATATGCTAAGTCTTAATGTTCAATGATGTCTAGTCTAATTGATCCTTCGACTGGGGATATTTAGATATATACATAATTTTACATTATAGGAATCCCACATTTTGATCTCTATCATAATTTCCTTCATGCTATGTGTTGTATCATGAACTTCATTAATTAGATATAAAATCTCATGTCATATTCATAGTAGTGAACATCTACATAATGAAGAAACCTTTTATTAAATAAATAAATTTATACATAAAGTGCCAAAGGTGATTGTCTTTAGAGCACTTCTCCAACAATCTCCCACTTGAACAAAAGGCAATCGCTTTTGTATCTAATACCATATGAGTTTGCATGAGACAGGCGTTTGCATGAGACTCAAACCTAGCCTGTGGAAGTGTCTTAGTCAATGGATCAACTAGATTCTGATCGGTGGGCACTCTCTCTATCTTTACATCATTCCTACCAATGATCTCCCTAATCAAATGGTATCGCCTGAGTGCATCCTGCAATGTCCTCTGCTTCAGTTGTTGAATCGTCAGTCGTCTCTTATTTAGAACTTTTTCAACTTACTGCTCCTCCATTCAAAATGAAAATATAACCTGATTGGGATTTGTAATCATCCTTTTCGGCCTGGAAGTTGGCATCAGTATACCCACTTACCAAGAGATCATTTTCCCCATATACCAAGAATAAATCCTTAGTTCATCTCAAGTACTTAAGGATATTCTTGACAACCACCCAATGACCCTCACCGGGATCAAACTAGTATTTGCTCGTAACAATCAGAGTATATGATACGTCAGGCTTAGTACATAACATAGCATACATGATAAATCCTATGGCTGAGGCATATGGAATCTTATTCATTAGAGTCCTCTCATCTTTTGTCTTTGTACACATAGACTTCGAGAGTGTAATCCCATGTTTTATGGAGATGTACTCTCTCTTAGATTCATCATGCTAAACCTTTTCAGCATCTTGTCTATGTATGTAGACTGCGAAAGACATAGCAACCTTTTAGATCTATCTCTATAAATCTTTATCCCCAAGATGAAGGTTGCCTCTCCAAGGTCCTTCATGGAGAAATTCTTGGATAATCAAATTTTGACTGATTGAAGGAAAGATATGTTGTTTCCTATAAGTAGTATGTCGTCCACATACAACAAAAGGAACACGACTGCACTCCCATTAACCTTCTTGTATATACAGGGTTCATCAAGATTTTGTAAGAAACCAAACTCTTTGATTGTCTCATCAAATCGGATGTTTCAACTCCTGAATGCTTGCTTCAATCCATAAATGGATCTTTGAAGCTTGCATACTTTATTGCCATCATTAGATGTGAATCCCTCGGGTTGCATCATATACACATCCTCGGTTAGATTTCCATTAAGGAAAGCTGTTTTCACAACCATTTGCCAAATCTTATAGTCATAATAAGTAGCAATGGCTAGGAGTATTCTTATGGATTTATACATGGCTACAGGTCAAAAGGTTGCATCATAGTCAACACCTTGTCTTTGATGATATCCTTTCGCCACTAGCCTAGATTTATAGGTAGTTACCTTACCTTCCATGTCAGTTTTCTTCTTGAAAACCCACTTGCACCCAATAAGCTTGATTCCTTCAGGTGGATCAACCAAAGGCTATACTTGGTTTTCATACATAGAATCCATTTTTGATTTCATGGTGCCTAGCCATTTATTTGAGTCTGAACAATTCAGTACTTCTTCATAATTAGTATGTTCCTCATCCTCTATGAGTAATACATCATTAGTTTCACTCATGAGAAATCTATATCTCTCGGGAACCATACGTATCCTACTAGATCTACGAAGCTCTTGTGTATCAGAAGGTACAACCGTTACTTCATCAGTATGAGTAACTGGTTGTAGATCTGGGTTAGGCAGTTGCTCTGTGTCTATTGGAGCAACTCAAACAACAAGCTCAATTTTGCTCCCACTATCTTCCATTAAGAGAAACTCTTTCTCCAGGAAGACAACATGCTTTGAAATAAATACCTTTTGTTCCAAAGTGTGGTAAAACTGATATACCATGGGTTTCTTTGGATATCCCACAAATAGACACTTGTCAGACTTAGCCTCAAGTTTATTTGACATTGTCCACTTCACGTAAGCCCGACAGCCCCATACCTTCAAGTGAGATAGTGAGGGTTTTTTGTTAGTCCATATCTTATATGGAGTAACTTGAACTACCTTAGATGAGACTCTGTTTAAAAGATAAACACAGTTGTAAGTGCATAACCCCAAAATGATTTAGGAAGCTCTGCATGGCTCTTCATTGACCTCACCATATCTAATAGGGTACGGTTTCTCCTTTCCGCCACACCATTGTGTTGTGGCGTGTAAGGTAGAGTCCACTGGGATAATATCCCATTATCCCTGAGATAATCTTGAAACTCATGGCTCAAGTATTCACCACCTCGATCAGATCTAAGTGTTTTAGTACTTCTACCAAGTTTTTTTTTTCTCTACTTCATTTCTGAATTCTTTGAACTTTTCAGAGGCTTCAGATTTGTATCTCATTAGATACACATACCCATATCATGAATGATCATCAATAAAGGTAATGAAGAAAGCATAACCACCTCTAACATGCGTAGACACATATATCTATATGTATTAGGGCTAATAAGTCTGTTACACGTTCACTCTTTCCCATAAAAGGTGACTTAATCATCTTACCCTTTAAGCACGATATATATCTGTCATATGATTCATAATCAAATGATCCCAAGTCCCCTCTCATGAGCAACTTATTCATGCGTTTCTCGCTTATATAACCAAGACGATAATGCCATAAATAGGAGGTTAATTGATTATCTTGTTTTACTGGTTTGTTATTATTTTCAATATTGAGTAAAGAATTAGACACATCTAATATGTATATACCATTGCACAACATTTCGGTACCATAAAAAACTCCATCCAACATTATGTAACAATAATTGTTACTAAAAGTCAAATGAAAACCTTTTTTTATTCAAACTAGAAATATAAATATGTTCTTCATCAAACAAGGAACATAAAGGCAATTGTCTAATTCTAAAACTAGTCCACTTGGACGTGGCAATACATAAGTTCCTAAAGCTAATGCAGCAACTTTAGCTCTATTTCCAAACTGCAGGTATGCCTCTCCCTTGACCAGCTGTCTACTATTTTTTAGACCTTGCATATCAGTACATATGTGTGAGCTACATCCGGTATCCAATACCCATGTTTTATAAGAAACAATATTTATCTAAATAAAGAAGATACCTGAAGTTAATGGGTCATCAGATGCCTTATTCTTCTTCAGAGACTCCAGGTAGCCATTGCAGTTTCTTCACCAATGGCGTTCTTTGCCCCAATAATGGCAGGCTCCTTTTGGGGCAGCTTGTTCATTTCTTGGCCTTCCCTTTGACGTTTAAGGACTTCTTAGAGCCCTTGGTTTTAGAAGAGTCCACCAGTATCATAGCCTTTTGTTCTTTCTTAACAGTAGACTTTGCCGATTTGAACAGGTTGATCAACTCCGGTATTATCGATGCAATCTGGTTCATCTGATAGTTTAGCACAAACTGTGCATAACTATCAGTTAAACTTTGTAGAATTAAGTCTATACATAATTCGTGATCCATCACAAAACCTAGTGATCCTAACCTCTCAATATAGCCATACATCTTTAAAGCGTGTTGTACTGCAGATGTCCCTTCCTGCATCTTGGAGCGGAAGAGCAACTTGGAGAGCTTGAACGGTTCGATTCTCTCTTACTCATCAAATAACTCTCTCAGATTGTAGACCATGGTATACACGTCCATAGCCTCATGCTGCTTTTGTAACTCAGCCAACATAGAGGCTGACATGATACAACCAACTAACTCACTGTCAACCAAGTGCTTATAAGCCAACAATTAGTCTTCAGAAGCACCCCCAGCGAGAGGAGAAGGAAGTTCCTTATCAAGGACATAGGCTATTCGCTCGGATTTTAGAACAATTCTCACATTCCTTAGCCAGTCCAAGAAATTGGGCCTAGTCAACTTGTTTGACTCAAGGATCGATCTCAAATTCACAAAGGATAATATGATTCTAATAACCTGGATGTAAAATGAGCATGTTAGAGAAAAGTACGTGAATGCATGATATAAGGACTTTTATATTACGCATTATTACTCCCACTATTTTACTATGAATCCATAAGCCCTCACTTTGAATCTGAGAGAACCCTTTGGAAGTTCTCCTAGTGGGTTCGATATCCAAAATTCCCCAGAATGACCTTGGGCTTACCCAAGAAGTCACCTTAGTTCAAATGGTAGGTATTACATACCAATTACACATATCATATGTGTGTAACTATCGAACTAGTGCTATTAACTGATTCATGTGTGCACTAATCATTAGGTTGTCAACTTATTAGCTCGTGTACATCATACGTACACTACCCAACATCGTCTCCGTCTACATTAGTCTCGGGTTTACCCAACAAACCAATGTTTCCAATTAAAGTCGACTCATCAATCATGAGATCATATCTCAATGGCTATAACATATCCAGAGCAAAGTAGGGCTCGAGTTTACCGTATTAATGGAAGACGTTAGCCTTAATATTTAATTGAGGGATTGCTTTAACATGGTCTCATCAGATTTTAATCAAGCATGCAATATATATGATCATATCAAACATATATAGATAATTTAAGACAAATAAGGATTGACTAAGTCAAACCTAGGTAGATGCATGAGATTACAATCAAAAAATAGAAATCCTATTTCTATTGGTCTTGTAATTAAATCCAAAATTTAGTAAAATCCAAATTTTATTAGGATCATATCCCATAAAAATCCAAATTTGATTATGATACTATCCCGATCAAATCCAATTTTGATTAGGATCATATCCCAATCAAATCCAAATTTAGATTTATGAAAAATCAAATTTTAGTTTCTTTTTGAATTTCCTAATTAATCGGATTAATTTTTGGAAACAAATTAGAGAAACTAGAAAAACGATTTTTTGGGTTTTTCGAAAACGAAAACTAATTTCGGGGTTCAATCTTTGAAAACAATTTTCAAACTTATTTAAATGTTATTCTGAAATTAAAAACATGTTCCAAACATGATGTATCAAATTCAAATAATCATATTATTAAAAGTGTTCAAGAATAAAATACAAATTTAGAATACTAATCATGCCACCTATAAATTCTACCGTGTTCTTCTTCTTCATGCATAAGGTTTTGACAAACATAAGGTTGGCTCTGATACCACTGTAGGGTTTTGTAGAAAATCGAAAGCATATATCATATACATGGCACAGCGGAAAAATTAGAATTTTCTAAACCCTGACCCAAATCGATCTCCCTACGTTTATCAAAACACAAGAAAGCAAAGTTGAAGTGCATATACCTTTTGATATCTGTATCGAATTCTTTTCTCTGAATCGGAGAGGACGTTGCGTCAACTATAGCAGTCCGCAGACGGAGTGCCTCTAAGGGTGATCCACGTAATAATCCGCAGAATCAACCTCAAAGGCGACGGGGTGATCTCCTATGCAAGGTACTAGCTATGGTGGAAGTTCTTGAGAGGATTTGGGAGAGAAGAGAAAAGGCTATTGATCAATATCAATTTCTAAGAAGTTGTATATCTTTATGGCCTAGAATATTATATATTTATAGGCCTCCCTAATCAAATTAGGGTTTGTTTCGAATTGGGTCTTTAATTAAGCCCAAATCAAATTTGGCTTACAATCTAATCAAAATTTGTCTTATAATCAAATTCTACTTCCAAGCAAATTTGACTTATAATCAAATTCGACATACAGTCAAATTTGTCTTACAATCAAATTCGACTTACAATCTTTCTCTTCCCTTTAATTCTCTCATTTGAGGATCTATTCCTAAAAACCCGCTTTATACATCATTGATATCTTCTATGGGTATCACCCATAGATTCCTAGTTATGTTGGCCATTCATAATCAACCATTGATTACGAATAGATCATAAGTGTCATCTAGTAATACATCATGACCCCCAATTGACCGGAAAGTCAGGTGGTCTGACTTGGAACCTTTCAGCAGCCAATGTTATTATGCGACTTATCCTTTACCATTCTATACCAACTTGGTTTGGAGTATGACCTATGTGTCAACTCCCACTAGACTGACTGACCTATTGGTTACTCGTCCTATGGGATCCATTACTAAAAACTTATATCATTGAAGACCATCTTCATGACAAGTTACTCTGCCCAAAGATTCCTGAGGAATAACCTGACAAGTGGCCATAGGTATACTCTCCTTCTATCTGGAGTGGTAAATCCTTTGTTGGCTACCCAAATACCTTCGAATACTTCAAAGTTGTACCCAATCACTACTCTATAAGTAACCCCTAAAGGGAAACGTAGGAATGGCATCAAAGCACAAGATCCATATCCAAGATAACTTGTGTAGCTCAAGTCTAAAGATATTTGCACCATTTCTACAATGGGATCTTCACTGACATTTTAATTGGATAACCATGTGAAGAGTCATGGTACGCCATCTAATGAACTTGCTACCCTTAGCAAGCATCCACATGTTCACTCAAAATATCTCCATGCTTACAACTTGTGAGAACAACTGCTTGATCGGATTAAAGAGCATAACATGTTCTAGTCTTGATAGATCAATGGTGTCCCGTCTCATTGATCCTTCGACTAGGGATATTTAGATATGTACATAATTACACATGATGTGAATCCCACATTATGATTTCTATCATAATTTCCTTCATGCTATGTGTTGTATCATGGACTTCATTAATTAGATTTAAGATCTCATTCATATCATATTCATAGTAGTGAATATCTAAAGAATGAAGAAGCCTTTTATTAAATAAATAAATTTATACATAAAGTACCAAAGGTGATTGTCTTTAGAACACTTCTCCAACAAGGAGAATTCGGAGTGGGTGAAGCGCCCTTCGGCAAGTATAGCTGCAGCTAGGTTAACCGTGAATCGTTGATATAAAGATGGCACAATTGAGGTAGTATACCTAAAGCCTAAAGGAAGTGTAAAGGATTTAAATATTTTCTAGTCACTTGGGTACAAAAATTTCAATTACCAGTGATGGAAAGGTAAAAACCCTGTTAGGAGTGAATAAATTAATCTCTCATACTATACTGACTAGGTCGGGTATATAATCAGTAATTATTCAAGAGAGTTATCTCATGTAGAAATGGTTGGTGGAATTATATCTTTAGTTAGGCGTTGTGATATTGATTTGGATTTTTATTAGTCTTTGTTGGAATTGTGGTGCCCGGACACAAATACTGTCCTCTTTTTTTATGGCAAATTAGGGCTTATGGGAGATCAAGCAGCTTGGAGAGCTCCCGATTGTCGGCGACATGTATGACAAACTTATCCCTTGTAATGACATACTTCGCCAGAGAAGTAGCTCAGAGTTTTTGATTTTGAAAAGCCTTTATGACGCCTTTCAATGGCTTGCAAGGCAGTATCCTCCTCCACATAACAACGACATGCTTTTCTGAAGACTGGATAGGATTTTTTAGAAAACAAAGGAGGACGGGATTTCATTCTCAATACAGCTCGAAATCTGATTCTCCTCCAAAACCTTTTCCCAATGATGATCTGGACGCTTTCGTGACTCTCTGGATATGCTGCTTCATCATGCCAAATTGTCGCAAGATGATTAGACCTGGAGTTTTTATGATGGCGTGTGATATTGCACATAGGGAAAAGGTGACTTTTGCTCCTGTATTCTTGGCGCACATACATTTAGGGTTAAATGCTATGGTCAACAACAGGAAAGGGCCCGGATTTTCCACGACGGTCTTCCCCTCTCGCTTTCTATATAGGTGGGTAGGCTGTCACTTTCAAGGCATATATTTTTGAAGGAAGATCGATGATGACACCTCTACTATCCCAAGGCTTTGCATAATATCGGAGATGTTGCACTACATGAACGCCTCCCCCACCCCGTTTACCCCTTTGGACGCTAGGAGGTTCATTAGGTATGAGAGTAATTTCACATTGCGCCCATTCCTATATCCTTGTCATAATGGCGAGACAGTGCGGGATTCCAAACATTCCAACGGACCTGATGTGTTGGATCTTTATACTATGGAATACGTATGATATGCCTCCTTTGTGGCATCCTCCCTCTTCGATGTAATGGAGATTTTTATGCAGAGCCCTATAATCCACACCGATTTGGACATCAGTTTGGCTATGACCAACATTGTCTGGCGTATGTTGATATTCCCAGGAAGGCTTCCTCTCTCAGGGTTCTTGCTGGCTAATAGCTCCACTTCTCCCCAAAGAAGACCTCCAACTCATTCTACATCCATGAACATGACAGGAGCGGGAAACTCATATTACTCTATGCATAGAAATGGTTTAGGATGTCCAGGCCTTCTTCTACTAGGACATCACATTATTAATTTGGGAACACCTTGGTGATAGAAGAGTTATTGTAACACCCCGACCCGGATCCCGGGACCTCGGGCACGTTCACAGACCGGCATACCCAAGTGGAGACGGATCCCACTCGGATACAAGGCCTAATAGATCAAGAGCAGATAACATACTTAACAAAATATTTACAATATAATCGCTGAGTTTCACAGTGGATTACAAATACATGTTTCAAAATACCCTACAAGGGTCTATGCAGGGTCAAATAAAAACCTCACACACACATACAAAAATCTCGAGGTCCCCGAACCTCAGCAAAGTATCCCGTCCCTCACGTATGTTTCTGAACCTGAGTCAGCTAATCCTCAAACCTGAAAGAGGGGAAAAGAAAGGAATGAGCTTTCGAAAGGAAAGCTCAGTAAGTATACCTGCAAGGGAAGCAATGAACTCAACACAGATATCAAGAAATAGTGATCCACTCGAACATGAACAAAACATAAAAAAATGAGGTCAAATCAATCACACAAGGATCACTATCCTACAAGCACACAGCACGGAGTCCAAAGAACTTCTTGTCATCTCCCAAGCAGCCATCTTATCTTATCTTATCTTATCAAGTCAGACCCTAGAGTCTGAAAGCGCTCCAACATGTACGTACACGGCCAGAGTATCATCCCATTGACGGATGGACATCCAGAGTTCCATCCCCCTAGTAGGACTACAAGATGCCTAGAGTGTCCTCCCCCTGGACGCCCGCACACATAGTCTACACAAAAAGGGAGAATCTATAACACGAGAAAGACTGACACGCCAACTCGGACGGAGCACAGGCTCACGTGTTTCCACGGCCACGTGCCGATCAACGGGAAGGCATGATCAGCGTACACACGCATGTCCAACAAAAAGCTTACACACCAATATGCATACACCATCACGGAACTCAATAAAGAAAGATCTTGAGCACGTGTATGCAATCCAAAACAGATCAAGCATAATGATATCAAGGCCAATAAACAATGAGGCAATAGCTCAAAGATAATCAACAATATCGAGATCAACAAATAATCAAGCAAGGAAGCTGAAACAAAAGCATATAGTCAAGAAAACCCAAACTGGGTGGGTACTAGGCGGGTACACTTACCGAAGTCACAAAGTCTGGTGTTCCAAGGAACCAACTCTCCTCGCATCAACGTTGATCCTGATAATAACTCTATATTAACAATGATAATTATGCGTAAACCCTATATGCATGCGATTGGTCCTATTCGAGACTAGTGGACCTCTGTCAGTCCCTTATCAATAATTTGCACCTCTTCTTTACTAAAAGTCAATGTACTCTAGTGGTTAGGGGCCTCCACTATTACCAATAGGTTATGGGTTCCACTCTCCTTGCATACAAAGTTTTGTTTCTTTTATTTTTTATTTTCTTTCACTATTCTGGCCCACCAATAAGCCCATCAAGTGGACTAGACCAAATTGGTTTTATTTTTAGATGAACTTAGATCCATTGTACTTGGCCCTATCAATCAAAATAATCAAGTCAATTAAATCAGACCCAATCTCTTATACTCGGTTCAACCTAAACCAACCCTAACTTGGTTTACCTGAGCCCAAGTAATTGATCCAACCCGATCAACTAATGTGATTGAACCTAAACCGGTTGTCTTTAATTGATTCCATCAAGTTCTAATTGCAAGCCAAGGCTAAAATAGCCCACTTGATTAAATCATTGATCATCTAACTTAATTAAATTAAACCTTTAATTAACCGGTCCAGCCCAAATCAAGTTTAAGAAAAACAAATCCAAACCCGTTACTATTCAAACCCATTAATATAACCAAACTCATTAATGATTTTAAACCCACACCTGAAACCCGTTAGCACTGTGAGACCCGACCCGCTAACCCGTTATCCGCTTCTTCAACCTTGGGACTGGCCGTGGTGGAGGGAAGTAACTCCCGGTGATCACCGGTGACGGATGCCAGACTCCTCTGTCCCGGGTTCCCCATCGACAGTAGGTGTCGTTTGCTTTTGCGTGGTTGAGGTTCGCTGCCTCTCATCTCCTCATCGCCGGGGCACTCCAGTCCGCCGTCAGCTCCTTGCCCGTTGACGTTGAGTCTTTGGAGTAGACAGATAAAAAGGATCCCTAGAGTTCCCAACAAGGTTTACTGTTCTACTATGGATGCATGGCAGTGATCAAAGATAACGATAATGAAGAAAGATACTCATCGGAGATTGGCCTCAGACGAGCTTCCTCTTTTCTTGCTTCCTCTCTCTCGTAATCCCCTCTAGGCACGCTCCCTTCTCTTGCGCTTTTAGACCCTAGACGCTTCTCTTTTCTGTTCCTCCGTCTCTCAGAGAAGATGGAGCTTCGCCGCTGCTCCTTGATGGTTCCAGGCGTTCACTGGGCTCCCCTATTTATATAGTTTTCGTCGGGCTTCTAGATAACCGTATTTGAAATCGGATTATGAGCTTAAATCTGAGTTTATCTTTGGTTTTAATTCCTATCTCATCTTTGTTTTGCAGATCAGATAAACTCCGGCGGCGTACGCGGCGGAGAGGCGAAGTGAGGTCGACCAGAGATGCCTTGCGATCAGGTCTCTCGATTGAGCGACCCAGATCAATCGCAGCAATCCTACAGCCTCTAATTCATTCCCTTTCCTCATATCCAGGTCTCTTTGGATGAATGGTCGAGATCAGGGGGCGATGGGAGGTTGGATTTCAACACCGCGCCTCGAACTCAAGTGAAGGTTGATGATGAGCGGTCCGGATTCGCCCGTACGGTGAGGTCAGGCGCACGCTTACTTTGTTGATCAAATCGAACAGCCGGATTGCCTCCATCGCGTGTCTTCACGAATCCTAACACCCACGTGTCACCTTGTGGTTATTCTAGATGGTTCTCTCGGAGTTTTGCACCTAAGTCCTTCTCTTTTTATCCTATTACGTGAAGGTCCTCCTCACAGAGAGATGCAACATTCTTATTAGGTCCCTGAGTTCTCTAAAATTACGACTAGGTCCTTAGTGACCCCAATTTATCTATATTACGGATTTGATTATTTGAAATCCCTCTTTTAAATTCATAATTCATCTCCTCATCCAACTTTTATAAAACTATTTGTGTTAAGATATGCTCTCTTATCTATTCATGTTAAATTCTCAAATTTTTCTTTTAGTCAAATTCTTATTATCATCTACCAACAAGATATTTATTTAAATATTTAGAATTCTAAGATTTGGAACACTATTCAAATAAAAGAAATAATTAAAAGGTTTTATTCCGAGTAAAATAAAATTCTTGGGAGACTCTCCCTTATTCCCTAACAATTATCAATAATAAACTAGGACCTAATAATGAAAATATAATTTCCTAAAAATTATGGGTTTCACGGGTATTATAAGGAATAAGGAGTAAGGTCAATCTTCAAAGAGCCCTCAATTTATCAATGAAAGCATATTCATTCACCATATTGACTCCACTGCTGACCTACTTGCTCCGGCAAAGTGACAACGAACTCAAGGTATGGCAATTTTCTTTTCCCTGTTTTTTTCCCCTATATTTTTATTATTATTTTTTGGGAGGACTTTTCTGAAAACTTAATCACTCAAACCCGCAATTTTACAACTTCATTCCTTTATATTATATTATATTATTTATGATAGGGAGAAAGATAGTAAGATACGTGGGACATTTCAGAACTGACCACGTGTCAACATCATAGGGCCCCTCATCAAGACTGAGCCAGCTCATGCTGGATTGGCTCGTGACGATTTAAACCAAACTATTGTATAACACTGGA
Organism: Dioscorea zingiberensis; assembly: GCA_026586065.1. Lineage (NCBI taxonomy): Eukaryota > Viridiplantae > Streptophyta > Magnoliopsida > Dioscoreales > Dioscoreaceae > Dioscorea > Dioscorea zingiberensis. Next base: position 31,617,319 of record CM048823.1, read on the forward strand.
TCGGCCACAGTTTATATGGATAAGATTGTTCTGATAAGTTGTTAATACAACACATATCTGAACTAGACTCCAATCTGTCACACCGGAAGCGCTCTTTACCGTTTCCATGCAGAATACGTTCCACCTCATCGACATAGCTCCAGTCCCTGTAAGACCTTCTAGAAGGATGGCGATAAATTGCCATCCAAATTTCAAAGACTTAGCGGAACTCATCTGGAGAGTTGCTTAACGATTTAGCAAGTGGCCTCATTTAATAAGGCACGTGTCGCAATTTCAAGCTTCTTCTCCAAGCTACCGAAGCCTATAAAAGGCAGTAACCCCCGCTCATTCAAGGGGAGGACATTAGAGACAACGAAGCTCTGCTTCACTGAGAACTGATCCACTCTTTTAAATTTCCACTTTGTAAAATGGCCTTCAGGGTCCAGATCAATGAGAATTTCTCTCTTTTCTCCGTGGTTTTTTCCCTATTAAAGGGTTTTCCACGTTAAATCCTCGTCTCAATCTCTTGTGTGATTGATCCCTTTTTCACTTTCTCGTTGTTCAAATCCCTACAAATCAAACAAATTTAACGGTTGACTTGGAATTGGGGTTGATCTCGAGGTAGACTCATTTTCATAGTTAACAGTTTGGCACCGTCCGTTGGGACACGAGCGAGAAGTCCATGGCGACAGTAGTGAGAAAATCGAAGAGATTCCAGCACCAAGAGGGGAAAGGTGAGGCTCCATTAGCCTCTTCTTTAGGAGACGTTCAGGCACCGGAGGATGTTCCAGCAGCCCCTGAAGGGGAGGAGGTACCCCAGAAGGAGAAAGGAGTTACCGAAGATAATGTCCAAATCAAGGCCATGGCACGAGAGATTGAGGAGTTGAAACGTGCCTTGCGTGATGTGCAGCACCACGTTTCGCAAACCACTATACCACATGATGCACGACCCTTGAGGGTAGAGAGGGATGGATCGGCAAATCACCCTCCCCAACATCAGGCGATGTACTCTACAAGGAGAAGTAGGAGTCCTAGGTCCTCAACCGGAAGTTCGGATCCGCATCATTGACATCGGATCCACGGTGTACGAGACCGGGGAAAAGATAGGAAAGAATGGAGATTCTCTGTCTCCCCAGCCCGACACACTGCAAGGAGGAGAGCTTATTCACCGGCAAATCACCCAACCAGGCATTGATTGATTTCAGATCGGCATCCGCTATCACCAGAACGATCACCACGACGATATTCACCAAGATATCATTCCCCTCACCGGTATTCACGGCATCGCCGTCATCATTCACCATGGCGATACCTCACTGAGAAAGAAAGGGTCCTTCAACTTGTGCCACGACCCACTTCACCATTCATCAGAGAGATCTGGGAAGTTCCATTCCCAGACCAATTAAAACAGCCAAATATTCAAAAATTTGACTGTTCATCGAACCCACTAGAGTACCTTGAGCTATATTCTGATGAAATGGCGATCAACAGGACTTCAGAAGCTGTAATGTGTCATGCCTTCCAGCGAACATTAACAGACATTACTCATGATTAGTTCCGAAGCATACCCCCTGGAACCGTATATAGTTTCCAGCAACTCTCCGACCTTTTTCTTTAACGCTTCGCTAGTAATAAGCGGTTGAAGAAGAATCCGATCATCCTCCTGGGTTACAAGCAAAAACCGACGGAAAGTCTTCGTGACTACATCCGTCGCTTTAACCGAGATATCACTGAGATGACTGATCTCAGTTCCATCATGTGGTAGGGACTGCGATCAGAGGGCTAAATGAAGGACCATTCAAGGACTCCCTTACCCGAGATGACCTGAGATGTCCCTCGGGATATATCTGAATTCTTCACAATTGCAGAGAAATATATAGCCGCAAAAGAGATGAAGGCCAGATGGGAAGAAGAATATCATCTCAAAATGGAGGAGTTCCGGAGCAGGGAACCACAGAGAAGGGAATATAAGGATCCTAAGCAGGGACCTTCGAAGGAAGATAGGCCTCGAAGAGAAGGCTCAAGGGATCGGGGCGAACCAATACGACCTGATGATAGGAGGCCACCTCATCGGCAACGGTATGACCCGGAGAGATTGGCGAGATATCACAATTATTCAGTCCTGAATACCTCCAGGGAAGATATCTTGCGACAGGTTCAGGACCAGAAAATCCTGAAACTGCCACAACCGATGAAGGATAACCTAAAAGGAAGAAGAGCAAGAAATTTTGCAAGTACCATCAGGATAAGGGGCATTCAACCGATGAGTGCGTTCATCTGAAGGACGCAATAGAAGATCTTATACGAGAAGGGAAACTTGATCAATTCTTGCAGAAAGAATGTAAACCGTAAGATTCTTCTTCTCGCACTAATGCATTTCCAGTGAGTGACACTCATGTCACGGTGATCGCAGGAGGACCAGGATATGGAGGGGAGAGCTCCACTTACAGGAAGAATTATACCAGGATGGTGGGGGCAGTACAGAATGTCTTACCATTAAAGAGGCGTCGCTCATCTATGGAGATCTGTTTCTCTGATGAAGATTTGGAAGCCGTCCGTCATCCACACTATGACGCTTTGGTGATCACTGCGAAGATCGGGATCTTCACAGTAGAGCGAGTACTGGTGGATACTGGGAGTTCAGTAGATATTATTTTCTCCTACGCCTTTGACCGAATGAAGATATCGGTCGAGAATCTAAAGACGTTGAAGTCCCCTCTCATCGGATTCAATGGTAGCCCCCTCCAGCCAGACTGTATGATTTCTCTTCCTCTATGCCTTGGTACTCCTCCTCGGACAACAACTGTAAACATTAATAATTTTCTTGTTGTTCGTTGTCCGTCGAGCTACAATGTAATAATAGGGAGGCCGTCTATCAATTTGATGGGAGCAGTCCCATCAACATACCATATGATGATGAAATTCCCGACACCGAACGGCTGCGGGGAGGTGAAGGGCAATCAGCTGGCTTCCCAGAAGTGTTACACAACAATGCTCAAAGATCTGGGAAAAGGGAGCATTACAGCGGGAGAAGCCTTGGTGGTTGAAGAAACCATAGGGGAAGATAAAGAGAGGGAGAAGAGAAGACCAATACCTGTTGAAGAATTGATGGCCTTCCCCTTAAAAGAAGAACAACCTGAGCGAATTATACAATTGGGAGCGGAATTGAAGGCAGATCAGAGTGCTGAGATCTTGGATCTACTTAAAAACAATTCCGACGTATTCGCCTGGACGGCTGAGGAAATGCCCGGAATACCACGGGAGGTTATCAAGCACCATCTCAATGTCAACCCGGAACACAAACCAGTCGTGCAGAAGCGAAGGAAATTCGCTCCAGATCGTCTGCAGGCAGCTGAAGAAGAAGTTGACAAACTGATGAAATTTAATTTTATTAGAGAGGTTAATTATCTTGATTGGTTGTCGAACGTGGTACTTGTAAAGAAATCCACTGGAAAGTGGTGTATGTGTGTAGACTTCACTGATCTTAATAAAGCTTGCCCCAAGGATTGCTACCCCTTGCCTCATATTGATAATTTGGTAGATTCTACATCCGGATATCAAATGCTCAGCTTCTTAGACGCCTTCTCTGGGTATAATCAAATTCGCATGGCCGAATCCGATGAGAGAAAACTTCTTTCATCACTGGGCGAGGGACTTATTGTTATAAAGTTATGCCTTTTGGCTTAAAAAACGCAGGCGCCACATTACAAAGACTAGTGAACAAAGTTTTTAAACAACAGATCGGAAGAAATGTGGAAGCGTATGTGGATGATATATTGGTAAAGAGTGATAATGCTGAGCAACATACACTTGATCTCCAAGAAACTTTCAATGCTCTTCGAAAATATGGAATGAGCCTCAATCTCAGCATATGTGCATTTGGTGTCCGATCTGGGAAGTTTCTTGGATTCATGCTTACTCAGCGGGGCATAGAAGCAAACCCTGAGAAGATTAAGGCGATTCTAGAAATGAGGTCTCCAAAGACCATCAAAGAAATACAGAGGCTTAATGGCCAGCTAGCTGCTTTAGGAAGATTCATTTCCAAATCCGGTGAAAAGAACCTCCCTTTCTTCCGAGCCCTGAGAAAGGCACCCAAGGTTGAATGGACTGAAGAGTGTGAAAAGTCCTTTGTATAATTGAAGGAATATCTACAGTCACCGGTGTTGTTAGCCAAACCCCGGCAAGGAGAAGATCTTTATATCTATCTCGCTACTACTGATGCAGTGGTCAGTGCAGTTCTGGTGAAAATAGAGGAAAATGTGTAGAAGCATGTATACTACACCAGCAAAGTCCTCACAGATACCGAATTTAGATATCTCCCTCTAGAGAAGTTTGCCTATGCTTTGATAATCTTCGCCCGACGACTCCGCCCATACTTTCAGTCTCATAAGATCCGAGTGCTGACCGATCAACCATTGATGCAGGTCCTTCAGCGGCCCGACATATCTGGTCGATTGGCCCGATGGGTGATAGAGTTGGGAGAGTATGATATCAGTTATGAGCCTAGGACAACCATAAAAGCTCAAGTACTAGCTGACTTTATTGCTGAGCTCACCATAACGAGTAATGAGAGAGAAGTAAATTAAGAGTTATCTGAAGAAAAAGAAATATCTTCCGATCAGTGGGTTCTACATACCGACGGATCGTCGACCAGTATGGGGCAGGGGCAGGCTTAGTCTTAAAATCACCATCAGGATGGAAGACATCCACCGCTTTATAGTTTAACTTTAAAGCAACAAACAATGAAGCGGAATATGAGGCCATGATTGCAGGGTTACAACTAGCCCGTAGGCTTGGGGTTCAAAACCTGCAAGCTAATACAGATTCTCAATTGGTAGTCGGGTATCAAACCGAAGAATTTGAGGCTAGAGAAGAGAACATGATGAGGTATAAAGCTTTGGTGCAGAAATTGACCTTCAGCTTCCAGAGGTGTTATATTTCAAAGATTCCCAGGGCGGAAAACCAAGATGCCGATCTTTTCTCAAAGCTTGCTTCATCGGATGCAAACATCAAACAACCGATCAATATTCAATATCTGATGGCAAAAACAATTGAATGCAGACCAGTTGAGGAGTTGATGGACATAGATGACACACCATGTTGGATCGACCCAATTCTGAAATACCTTCAGGATGGGACCTTCCCCCAAGATCCAAAAGAAGCACGAAGAGTTGTTACCAAATCGTCTCGATACAGCATAGTAGAGGGACAGCTTTATAAGAGATCATACACTCTTCCACTCTTGAAATGTCTCTGTCCGTCAGAATCAACTTATGTCCTTCAAGAAATCCATGAGGGGATTGCTGGAGATCATTTGTGGGGAAGAGCTCTTAGTCACAAGGTTCTACGGCAGGGATACTATTGGCCAACCCTTGTCAAAGATTCCATAGATTTTGTCAAGAAATGTGATGCATGTCAACGCCACTTAAACATCCAGCGGCGACCAGTAGCCCCGTTGACGTCCATCGTGAGCACGAGGCTGTTTTCTTTGTGGGGAGTGGATATACTTGGTCCTTTTCCAACAGCTGTTCGGCAATTAAAATTTCTGATTGTGGCGATTGATTATTTCACCAAATGGGTAGAAGCTGAACTGCTGGTCTCCATCACAGAAAAAGCTTGCCAAAGTTTCCTGTGAAAATCGGTGATTTGTAGATTTGGTATACCAGTGGCGTTTATCACTGACAATGGTCGTCAATTTGATAACCCAGCATTTAAGAAATTCTGCATAGATCTCGGAATAGAGTCCAGGCTCACTTCCGTCACACATCCTCAATCAAACGGCCAAGTTGAAGTAACTAACAGGACCTTGTTGCATGGTCTGAAGACCCGAGTTCTCCAGAACGGGTCCAGTTGGGTGAATGAAGTACCAGGAGCCTTATGGGCTTATTGAACCACTGTTCGAACTCCTACAGGAGAAACACCTTTTGCACTGGCCTTTGGTATCGAAGCAGTCTTGCCCGCGGAAGTGTCGGTCCCTACCCCGCGCATGCAGTCTTTCGACCAAGCAATTAATGAGGAGCGGCTTAGGGCTGAACTTGATCTCTTGGAAGAAAGGAGGGATTGTGTTAGCATCCGGGCTGAAGCATATCGGCGAAAGGTCAAGAAGTTCTATAATGCTAAAGTGAAGCAGTTAACTTTCCAAGTTGGTAACTTGGTTCTCAGGGAGAACAAGTTCCAAGGAAATAAGAGCCGAATCGGGAAGCTGAACACCAATTGGGAAGGACCATATATCATTAAAGAGATTGTAAGACCGGGGACATATTGGCTTACAAAAATGGATGGGCGGAGCCTTAAACGCCCATACCATGCTGAACATCTACGGAAGTACTATCAATAAAATTGATTACTTCTTTGCAAATTATCATTTTTTCTTGTTACCTTTTTCTTTTAAAGGAAAGAGAACAATGAATATGAAGATCGCTAGAAATGCCTAACACAACGGAGATTCGCATACAAAAAGGAATAACAACTTCGATCTCATAGAAAGCCAGATCGATCATCTACTTTTAATAGGATCATACCGATCCAATGCATCGAGCTTCGATCTCATAAAAAAAATATATCGATGGACCATACCGGTCCTAAAAGCATCGATGGACCATACCGGTCCTAAAAGCATCGATGAACCATACCGGTTCCAAAACGCATCGATGGACCATACAGGTCCCAAAAGCATCAACGGACCATACCGGTCCCAAAAGAATCAACAGACCATACCGGTCACAAAATGTCAACTGGCCATATCAGTCCCCAAACGAAGATGACCACACTGGTCCTATATAGAAAAGGCCATACCGTTCTACTACAATGCAATGGGTCATATCCCTTAGTGATATATTTTCATGACAGTCAAAAGTTACCCAAGCTAAACAAATGTGCATGCCCTCTCGAAGAGACTATGCCAACGTAAAAGAGAAGGGAAGAGAGTAAATGAGGAAGGGTCATTTTTCAAATTAAAGTATCAGAAACATAAAAAAAAGAGACATTTCAGAAGATGAAAAGGCTCAGCTGATAAAAGATACACATTCAAGAGAAACAAATTAGAGGGAATTGGAGAAAAGTAGAAACAAAGAAATACAGTTTTCATTCCCCAAAAGTATAAAAGTACAGACAGAACACCCAAATTAAGAAGAATCAGATGATTCTTCTTCACTGGCGGAACTCAGAACAGCAAAATCCGGTGGCGGGCCAGGAACAACTTGAAGGGTGTGAATTTTCTGACAGCCATCCCATCCAAGGATATGGACTTCGAAGCATCCATTTGAGCAAAGAACGAATACGAGGAGGTCCCCTTTCTCTAATCGATGATCGGATACAAAATCTGGCCACCCTTCAGTAAATTTAGCCTCTCCCATCTCTCTGAGGCCGTCTAATGTTACCCACCAGAAATGGCCACTTGGTCCTCGCAGCATTATGGGCCCATTGACGACAGATGTCATTCGTTCATGAAAGGATCGAGGAATCCACAGATCGCGAGTATGATCGCCCGGAAGGAAGAACTTGTAGAAAGAAGGGGAGCTGTTGTTAACTATATCGTTCAAGCTAGCTGTTTGTGAAGGACCAACGCCCCCATACCTCCCTTTTTATACTATCTTCGAAGGAAAGCCAAGGGAGAGTGGTTGACATCTAGACGAATTTAAGCGCCTAAATTAATGATGACTCCTCGATTGAAAATAAAGTTCATGAAGACGATTTAAATCCCTTGAGTCGTTCTTATGAAAAGACGCGTCGATCTCTTGAAGCGACGTCAAAAAGGGAATATAGTTCCAAGACGTATGGCAAATTCTTATTATTCATAGAAAAGGATGCATTGAAGCATCTCAGAAATAATTGTCAAAACAAGGAGATATCCAAGAAAGATTGACTAAATCGTATCGCATGAAACCCGAAACAGTAGAATATCATGGGAAGGATCTAATTCCTTAAAGGAAGCGAATAAACTTTGACTCATGTGATTAATGAAGCGATGACTAAAAAGTTCGAGCGACAGAAAGACAAATGATAATACCGTACAGTGTATCAGACCTAATATCCGAAAAAAGACATGTTACAAAAACAGTTCAATGATATTGTCAAGGAATAACGTCCCAATTTTCTGGAGGGTTCTCAATCACTGGACCCCCGCAGGCCCTCTCCTCTGGACTCAACTTTTCCCAAAGTTCTCGGATATATGAAGCGTAAGGTTCACTATGAGGTCCCAAAATAGGCATCGATCCAGCTCCAGCTTCATAATTCCTTGGCAACTTCTTAACCCATTTTATCAACTCAGCCTCCAGAGCTTTGATCTCTTCACGAACGGCCTCCGCCTTAGCTCCACCTGGGAGGTTATCGAAGTCGATCAGAGAATATTGGGAAGAAACAAGAAACAAAGAGAACATTTTACCTATATGGGGACGTTTAGCCCTTAAGATCCGAAGGCAGGATTGGAATCCTGCATCTCTAAAGTCAGCAGAAACTAGTTCAGCAATGCCCACGATTTTAGGTAAGTCACTCCTTCACAAAAAAAAGGGGGGGTCGAAAGGAAAGGGCACACTCACATGCTTTGAAGACTCTTTAACAGTATCGCAAGGAATCGCATCGGATACGGGATCAATGGTGGTTTCTCTTTCTAAGGACGAAAGAAAAGAAAATGAATGCTAACCATAGAGCTAGCAAAAAAGTAAAAACAGGAATAGAAAAGAAGATTCTAACCAACACCGGCACTAGCAGTGGCCTCATCTTCCCTCGACTGTTCAAAAGGAATAACAGCGGGCTCATTGCCAATCGATGAAGAACTGATGAATCCTTGCGCCGTTAAAGGATCCTCTTTACAGGTCGCCTCCGATGAACCAACAGGATCAGCGATCGAAACCATTTTATCAACCAAAGAACCCGATCTGTGGACGGTGACGGTCTCCGTGGCTTGCCCGCTTGAAGGATTGGAGGATTCATTGGAAGCGACGATCAGTGCTAATTCTTCAACAACCCTGTCGACAGCGGCTTCATCGATGGTTGGTTCATTTTCGCCAGCGGCAGGATCATCTAGTTAGACAAAATTTAGAACAAGAAAATCTAGAAAACCCTGAGAAGATGGATAAAAATAAAGACACGAAATCGCACACCTTTGAGATTAGCTTCTTCGTTTTCAGAGAATGGAGAAGATGGCTGTCCTCGACATTTTCTGAAATATTCCTCCACCGTATCAGCTTAACTCAAATCTCTAAAAATGATGGAAGGATCAGCAGATTGGAGGTCGCTGAACATTTTGAGAATATCTTCTCCAAGTTTTTGCAGTTCATCTTCAGAAATCTCCCCTGCACCCTCTGTCGACCCTTTAAGAGTCTCGACTTGAGTCTCCAGTTCATTGATTGTCTCTCTACTTTGTCCCAGTTCGCTCTGACAAGACGACAGATCGGCTAGGGCCCTATCCCTTTTCGCCAGAATTTCTGCCTCTTTGCCTTCGTGGTCAAATAGAGCAGTCTGGAGAGAAGCTAATTTTACATTAAAAACGCTTTTCTCGATTTTTATAGCACGGACCTCATCTTCGGCGCCCTTCGTTCTCTCGCTTAAAATGGCATTCTGCTCCTTCAGAGAGGTGTTGGACTGTCTAAGAGAGGCATTTTCTCCCGCAACATTTGATAAATCCGCAGAAAGTATTTCCTTCTCTTTTTTAATCTTCTCAAAATTTCGCAACAGAGCAGAAGCGTTCTCTTCCGATGATCGAATAGATTCTTGAAGAACATTGTGTTCACATTCGAGTGCTTTGGTAGATTCTTCAAATTTCTTACATTTCTCCAAAGCCTGTTCCGATTCATCAACCATCTTAATGATTACTTCATCCTTGCGAAGCAGCTCTTTCACCAATCGAGCATTTTCCGTCTGCATTTTCTCTAAACGAGCAGAAAAATCAAAATTCTCCTTCTTTGCACATTTATCAATTTGGTCAACCCATTTGAGAGACTGCAAAGAACGCGCAAACATGAGTTTTGGGGAGATAGAGAAGAAAACAAGCGGGAACCATCCCATAAGTACTTACTGAAGCCAAGCTAAGGCGAAGGTGCCCCACGGATTGAGGACCACTAAATTGATTCACTTGGACATCAACTCTTTCGCCACCCTAAGCGCGTACGGACTCGCTGATAGAATGATAATCAATAGGCAGAATAGTATCTCGACGATTGATCCGTTTGCGATCTTTAGCTCCGGATGTTCCAGAATCAGTTTTAGAGACCTCTTCGTCAGATGCCCGACCAACAATACCTTCTATTGAAAGGATATTATTCGGAAATCCTTCATAAAAATTCAACGGAAGAAATAAGTAAGAAGGGAGGGAACATAAGCGTGCCTGGAACAGGACGAGTGTTGGCTGCCTCTTTCCTTACCAAAGATAACCCTTCTCCTAATTGGCCAGGAACAAAGACTCGATCCGTTACTGCAGTTGGAGGAGGAAGAAGAGGCCTCGCATCCAAAGAAGTAGGTGGGAGAGCTTCAGGGATCGAGAAGGAACGGTCGGAAGCCCTCGAACAAGCAGGGGCATTCCCAATGTCATCATCATCGATCAATACTAGTTTCCTTCTCTTGGAAGAGGTCGATTCAATAACCGGAATGGGAAGAGTTGCTACAGCAGATATTTCTACAGTTGAATATTCGATTGGCCGATCAGCACACGGAACATCGCGGCTCCTCTCATCGGGTGCAGTTGGCTCATCGCCTAAGGGTTGTCCCCTTTTCCTCGATGGCGATCTTTTCGAAACTTCTTTTCCCTTGGTGGTGCCGACATCGGCTCCAATAGTAGATTTCGGGAGACTTGCCTTAACTGTAGTCTCCTTACCACGGTCAGCGGAGGTTCTCTTTTCTGGGGTGGTCCCACTGACTACTTGACCCCTAGTCTTTGAGAGAGCTTTCTCTTTTTGTTTTTTAGCTCGAGAAATAGCTCTCATCCTATCAGCGATATCGACTCCTTTGTCAGAAGGCATTTCTTTATCTAACAATTGAAGGGGAGAAGGATGTTAATCCTAGGAATAATAAACCAATGAGACGATAAATAATATGAGAAATCCTACTAGTGCCCCTACCCATAGCAGAATATAACCCGTTCTCGTGAAGTAGCCGATCAGTTAAAAATTCATTAAGGGGGCCAAGACGAAGCCCCTGTAACCTCTTCACTATCTTCATTTCTTTGGAATCAGGTTTTTCCCTATTAACTATGTGGGTCCGAGGCACACCCCACATAATGGGAAAGCCCCAATCCTCGCTGCAGAAGATAAACAAGAATTTGTTCTTCCATTCTTTGATGGAATCAGGGATGGAGCCCAAGAATTGCCTACCTTGCCCCGGCATGTAAATAATACCGATCACGTGTTTCTATCCTTGTTCAGGCCGAACAGAAAATTGAAAAGATGAACAGAGGGCACGAGATTGTTTTGAGACAATACTATCACAAAGCCACATAGAATCCTCCAACAATTAGGAGACAGTTGAGAAGGGCACACATTGTAAAAGCAAAAAATATCAATGAAAATTTGAGGAAAAGGAAGCCTAAGTCCAGCAAGCAAAGCATCGTAGTAAACTACCAAGTCTCCTTCATGAGACGGTGAACAGGCCCGTTCCATCTGAGCGGGGATTCTATAACTAAAAGGAGGGATGGATAATCTATAATGACTCACAAGCTCCTCAATCATGTCCCCTGGGAGTATGTTGGCATAAGAATTTGAGCAAGCTCCAATTTTTTTCGATTCAATTTTGTTCTCAGATGACGAAACAACATCAGAAGAAGAAACCTCAGGAACAGTTCGAGATCCCATACCTACGGTAATACACTCTCTTGATAATCAGAACTCTCAGAAAGGAAGAAGAAGGTCTCGTGTGCAAATTTCAAACACAGGATAATGGGAGGAACACCGCCGCAGCAAGGTTTGAAAAACCCTCCAATTGCTTCGATTGTGAATCTTCTACAGAGTGCAAAATCGGTTTCGACGGTCGTGATTTTTGACACGTGGAACGAGGAACGGTTACCCATCATTACCTTTAAAGATCCCATATCGCTAAATACATCTTTTTATCCTTCCTTGGGAGCGGAGCCCAAGGATGAAACGACGGGTAATAAATGATCCAAGGGGAAAAGACCCAATTACCCCTCAGGAACTTACTCCCCAAGATTTCATAAAGTGACTACATCAGAATCTTAGGAATGATCATTATACAAAAAACGTGCCGATAAGTTTGAAAAAAGAACAAGCAGCTTGAGAAGTTATTAGAAAGGAGAAATCACTTGTTAAAACCATTGTATACTTAGCTCATCGCAAGCATACTTGGGGGGGACTTGTAATAGGGAGAAAGATAGTAAGACGCGTGGGACATATCAGAACTGACCACGTGTCAACATCATAGGGCCCCTCATCAAGACTGAGACAGCTCATGCTGGATTGGCTCATGACGTTTTAAACCAAACTATTGTATCACACCGGATCGGCCACAGTTTATATGGATAAGATTGTTCTGATAAGCTGTTAATACAACACATATCGGAACTAGACTCCAATCTGTCATACCGGAAGCGCTCTTTACCGTTTCCATGCAGAATATGTTCCACCTCATCGACATACCTCCAGTCCTTACAAGACCTTCTAAAAGGATTGTAGTTGTCATCCAGCTCAGCACTTAGCGGAACTCATCTAGAGAGTTGCTTAACGATTTAGCACGTGGCCTCATTTAATAAGGCACGTGTCACAATTTCAAGCTTCTTCTCCAAGCTACCAAAGCCTATAAAAGGCAGTGACCCCCGCTCATTCAAGGGGAGGACATTAGAGACAGCGAAGCTCTGCTTCACTGGGAACTGATCCACTCTTTTAAATTTCCACTTTGTAAAATGGCCTTCAAGGTTCAGATCAATGAGAATTTCTCTCTTTTCTCTGTGGTTTTTTCCCTATTAAAGGGTTTTCCACATTAAATCCTTGCCTCAATCTCTTGTGTGATTGATCCCTCTTTTACTTTCTCGTTGTTCAAATCCCAACAAATCAAACAAATTTAACGATTGACTTGGAATTGGGGTTGATCTCGAGGCAGACCCATTTTCATAGTTAACAATTTATTTATTTATTTGATGGCTTTTCGAAAAATTTAGTTTTATTTTTTGACTAAAAGTCTTTGGTCAATAGGCATACGATTTGATAACACTTCATTGGAAAATATCAAGGCTACTCAAAATTCTCCAATTTGTATATATTTATTTATTTATTGAAATTTGAAATTTGGCCCTTAAAATTTAAAATTTAAAATTTCCAAACAACTCCAAGAATCAATAATGCTCCTCCATCAAACTAGGGATGCCTCAGAACTCTCCTATTGGTAAGAAAACATCTCTTTGACCAACTGTTTATACATCTTTAACGAATTTAATGAAAAATTTTAATTTAAGGTCAAGCAAACCCGCAGGATTTTAGTATTGGAGCAGAGGAAGTTTTCCCTGATCCACCATAAGGTATTTTTTTTGTCCTTATTTGTTTTTAATTTCATTTTAGGGGATATACCAGCTACCTTGAAGAATGAAACACACAACTTGCTTGTGGTCCAAGAAGGCTTTTTTTTTGGTTTATAAAAATTGATATTTTTTTTTGAAATCCAACCGCTCGATAGGATGATAGCTCTTCATTATTTATGCAAATTCCTTGTGCAAGCTTTATTACGAACGCCCCTTACTCCTTGGAAAAATTAGAGGGTGACGGTGCCAATGTGGATGTCGAAGTTACATCTTCATTAAGGCAAAATTAAGGTTTTCCTTCTTTTCTTTTACTTTCTTTCTTCTTTGTTTTTTTTTTATAATAATAACTTTGAGGTTGACAAAAACTTTGAAGCCTAGTTGCCCGAGACGATGACAATTCTCCGTCTTTAAGACGAACCTCCTCTGAAGAATTTATTAAGGATGCTCCTGTCCCCATGGAGGAATTGGAAAATGATGATGTCAATGGTGGTGTCGAAATTGTATCTCTAACAAGGCAGAATGAAGGATGCTCGTACCCCCACAGAGGAATTAGAATGTGGTGCCTCCAATATTGATCATTGATAAGTGTTCAATTGAGCATATTTTCCCATCATTCTCTTATATGTTTTAATGTCATTTTGGAGTAATTTTAGCCCATTGGTACTTAATTAGTATTAATTCTTATCTACAAGGCATTGGATAGCCTCAAGAATAAAAGGAATAAATTCTACATCATTTGAGGCGAAAAAGGAAGCAATTAGAGAAAACTGCAACAGTCCTGAAAGAGCAGCAAAGATCATAAATTTATTACAAGATCTACAGGACTCTAAATCAAATCTCCACTATTCAGATTGAATAAAAGCAAGTTAGGAACACTCGGTCAAAATTTCAGGTCAATCTGACAAGAATTGGTCATCCGATCGAGTGCTTGATGAAGACTGCGCGGTGCAAAATTCAGCCATACGGGCTGTTATACAGCCCGTACACAGGCCCGTATGGAGGGACCTGAAAGCAATACGGGCTGACATACGACCTGTATGATCCCGCCAGTAACGTATATGGGCTGTCATACGGCCCGTATACGGGCCCGTATGGACTCATTTTTGGGCCCGACTTGTATCTGATATTTTCACATGATTTGGCCCCACACGAACCCTAAAAGTGAAACCCCTATAAATACAAATGTTTTAGGGTTAAGGAAGCTATCTCTTGGCCTTTGGCCACCTTTTGGGCCGTCTTGGAGATCTTGGAGTTCATTGATGGCTAGGGTTTGAAGGGATCCTCTTGGGAAGAAGCTAGGGCTTGAAGGGAGATCATCATTAACGATCCAATTGCGCATCAACAGCGGAGGGAATATTGGAGGGAGGTTTATTTGTGTTTATTTTGATGTTTTCTCATTTTATTGTGTTGGATTTGTGTTCCCCTTTTTTGGGGAACTAATATTTTAGGTATTTGTGCATGTTGAACCCTTGGGTTATGTATGAACTTTGATTTTGATTGTTAATGATTATTTAGTTGTTTCCCATGATTGAGATCTATTGAATGTTTTAATGTATGTTAATCTCTCTACGTTACGAGAGTCCGGAGAGATTTTCGTAGTCCATATGGTGGAAGAAGCAAACGCCTCCCCGTGTGTAGATCATCTCCAATAGAGGGGATTGTGAGTATACCGGGAACCCGGGTACTAAGGAGAGCGAGTCCTTTAGATGGATTATTCCCATAATCCTTCCAAGAAATAGGTTCGAGAACATAATCAGTAAGGGCACTAGGATTAGTAACTCACCTCGGGATGAGGGAGTGAAAGCACGTTAGGAACCCTTGGTCCAATCCATTGCAACTAGTGATCTTTACATTCACTATCTATCTTTATGAGAACCCAAGGGGGATTTATTGCCTGAATACCCCCTTCCTATTATTGATTTACCCCAAGATTCATTCCCGTCATCAGTAATATCCAATTTTTAGGTTTTCTTAGTTTAGATTAGTTCAAACCACCACCAATCTTTGTTTAGACTAGATAATAGATGACTAGTTAGTACTAGTACTTCTCAGTTCCTGAGGTTCGATACCCGACTTTTCAAGAGTCCACTTTATTACTTGATACGACCCGTACACTTACGGTTGTATCAAGACCAAGGAATGTTAACAACTTTTATTCAAAATCTAGTTGCCCAAAAGGATGACAGCTCTCCGTCTTCGAGATGAATTCCTTTAGAAGAAATTATCAAGGATGCTCCCTCCTCTATGGAAGAATTGGAAGGCGATGGTGTTAATGCCAATGCAAATGTTAACATTAAATCCTCATCAAAGCAGCACAGAGGTCGCATTTTTTTTACATATGCTTATTCATGTGTCCCATTTCAAGTGATGATGTCATCATACGTTTGCCAACGCCACAAGGTACAATGATCTTTTCTCTCTTCTAATTTATTTATTTATTCATTTATTTTACATTATTCTTACTACCATTTGCATATCATTTCCATAGGTCCGAGGAATATACCAAATGTTGTGTTAGTACTGCGGGACAAGATGATCACCAGTGTCAAGTCTCTCAATTATCACAACTATCCAATCATTATTGATAAAGTGAAGAGATCAAATTCACTTCTTGAATCCTTTGGCATCGACTTGACTGGTCTTGAGCCCTTCCTGGAAAGAATATCTCAGTGTGCAACCTATGTTAAAGAAACTTCAAAGGATCCTAGCGTCCAAGCTCATATCCATAATCAGCAAGCTGAAGCATGTGTGCGCGAGAGAGAACCTTAGTATTTGAACACCATAATAAACATAGGATGGACTTGGCTAATGACATAAATATGAAGAAGAAGTATCAGAAACTCGTTGTAGAACATCATAGCTTCAAACCAAATGTAACACCCAAGAATTTTTATAAATAAATGATGAAATTAGTGGAAATAATTATCGAGGCTAATGAGACAATTAAAGGGATTAAACACTTTTAAACTTTGAATAAATAAAATAGGGACAAAATCGGATTTGAATTTGGTCCATGAGCTTCGAATCACAAAAAGGCCTTGATGGGCCAGGCCTAATATCCTTGGAATAGTAGGGAGAAAATGATAATGTAAAAACGATTGAGTATAATTAAATTGTTGCCTAAAATTTAAAATTAATCGGGTTTAATAAAAAGAAGGCAAATGATTAGGGTGTACTATTTAGATCCTGAATTCCGGATCTGGTCGGCATAATTATTCACCCGTGACTCTATAGCTAAAGAATAAAATAATGTTTTATCATTAACCAGATCCGGATTTCACGAATCTGGGTCAGGTAAAAGCCGGGTACAGTGGATCAAGTTTGGAGACGAGGATGAACCAAATTAATAGGTTTGTGAGCCATGTGACTCCATAGTATAATGATAAGATTTGAATAAGTCAATTGGTTTTAGCCGAGTGATAATAGAGGAGATAAGTTTGGTTAAAGGGGAGCTTGTGACATAAAGTTAGATGAAAATATATTATATGGATTAATAAAGTAATGGTGGAAAAGATTATATATATATACTTTAAGTTATCATGATAGGGTTGCGACCTAAGGCTTTGATTGATTAAAATCGATTTAAGCTCTCTTCTTCATCTTGAACCTCCACGATCTCACCCCCCTCCTCCTTCTTCCATCTCCTCTCCATCTTTCTCTTACCCGGCAAGCCACAGCTCGTACTCGGCCAACCTCCGCCCCAACTCTCCTGGCCGCTCGCACCGAGCTGCCACGTACTGCCCTCGACCACTGCTCATGCGGAAAACAGCTCAACCTCTAGCAACCGCGCTCCACCTCGCTCCCCCTTCTGTCTGTGAACGGCGACGAGCATAGCAACCAGCACCCGCTCTCCTTCAGTCCGACAAGACGAGATCTTGCTGTCTTGAGCTCTCCGATAACCCCTTGATGTACGTGCGCATTATCACACACTCAACCCACTCCCTCCTTCCGGTGCCCCCCCTCTATTCCTACTGTCTTGATGGCGAGCAAGTCCACCGCAGCTACGTGAGCATCCAACGGTCGGATCCAACTGATTTCAGGGCAGAGAGCCTTGACTAAACTGTTGGTGAGCCGTAAGTTTTGTAAAGAATATGATTGGGGAAAAGAATGCATGCTAGATCACCTAATGTAGTTAATGAACCTAAATACGGGGATGATTTGAGTGTTGCATGAGATTGATTGAGTTAAATAAGAGTAAATGTTGTAGAAGTTGAATATATGTGTTGTATGATTGTATAATTTCGGGAGACTATAAATAGGGGAGATGCTACCCGATTTCTTTGAAATTACATGCTTAGTTTGCTATAATATATATAGCATATAATTGTTGTAAGAAAGCATGTTTGTAAAATCTAAAGATTTTAGGTTATTATTTTTCTAATTATTTTACTAAAATCTTTTGTTAATAAAAGGATGTCCCCAAAGTTGGAGACTAATTGAATTTTGTTAGGAATAAAAGTTTTCTAGTTTCTTTAATTAAATTGTTAATTAGAGAAGTCCCTTGTATTTGGAAATAATTTAATTCTATGTGAAAATAGGGATTAAATTGGTTAATTCCTTAACTAGGGTTAATTGAGGTTGTTAGGGAGCTATTAGTAATTTAAGGGAAACTGAGGACTTGCCTGGAAAAAAAATCCAAGGATTTTTTTTATAATGTTACGGATATATTTGGTAAGACACGTGTCATTAACTTAAAGGACCACCTGTCACACACAAGACCGTGTCTCTTTGGCCACATGGCGATATTCACACAATTCCGTTCGGACATTATGAGGATTCAATCTTACAAACAAGTCCGTCGGAATTATAGCAACCCTCTTATATAAGGCGTGAGGTGGAAAGAGAGGAATAAATATATAACACCTCTACAGTGGGTAGGCCTTATCCACCCACTACAGTAGGCAGATATTTACTCTATTTTTACCCACGTGGCACCTACACATTAGGCAATAGATATTTTTCTACCGCCTTAGAGGATATTTTAACCCACCGCCTTACTCCACCGCATTTCCTAAACCGCCTCTAGGGTACTATAAAAGGAGAACGGTAGTAGAAGAGAAAGGGAGAGAAAAAAACCTCAAGAGACAAAGAACTGTCTAATTTAAGACCCCTAACTCAAGTTTTCTGACTGAAGCATCGGAGTTAAATCCGGGCAGAAAGGCCCAATTCCGATCACTGCCCTCTCCTTTTTTACAGGTTTGTTAATGGGTAATTCCGATCGGACTTCCAGGGTGTTCCCTTCGTTCCCCGTTCATAAGCAGAAGTAAGCGTCCACACCAACTATAAATTCTAACCGATTGTCGAAAGCTGAGGCCAGATCACGAGGCGACAGTAGCCAAGGTGTGAGGTGAACCAGTTTTTGGCATCAACAGTTTGGCGCCGTCCGTGGGGACTCCTTACAAAAAGCCAAATGATTACTACCAGAAGGTCAAAACGGATTCAAGAACAAGGAGCACCAAATAACCCTGAAGAACCTGGAGAAGTCCGAAGGCATGAGGAAATTCCGTTGAATAATCCGCTGATCTTACCTCCATCGAAAAATCCTCCCGTCCCACCCCAAGAACCCATTCTGGGGTTTTTCCTCAACGTACAGCAGCAGTTGGAACAGTTAACTCGAGCTGTTCACGCTTTAGCTCATCCGCCAGTTCCTCCCACACAAATTCCACCAAGTGTGCCAACAATCCCGCCAGCCAATTCCGAAAGTAGAGGGAGGACAAGGACTCGCACTCAAGGAGACAGAAGAGAGAGAACCGCTTTCTCTGCTAGCTCGGAACCCCCCTCCGTTCGACGTCGAGAGCAAGCTGCTACGAGAACTGAACAGCAAGCGAGAGCGGAGCGGACAAGGACCGAACGGAATAGCCCATCTACTCCAACGATCGACAGAAGAACACAGCGACAGGATCCCTCGCGGGAAAACAAGAAGTCCGAACGACACGTTCTCAGCATGTGTTCACCTTTTATCAAGGAAATATTGGAAGAGCAAGTTCCTGATAATTTCAGACCCCCGGCTATGGTTGCATACGAAGGCAGAACCGATCCGTCTAGTCACTTGAAGTCTTTCCGATCGAAGATGCTCCTTACAGGAATTACCGACGCTCGTATGTGCCGAGCTTTTCCCGCCACCTTAGAGGGAAAAGCGCAAGACTGGTTTGTCGATCTTCCTTCTAGCACAGTTCCTTCTTTTCAAGTTCTAGCAGATTGCTTCCTAGCTTACTTTGCAAATTACTCAAAACAAAAGAAGACCCCATCTACCTTTTGCGCGTTAAGTAGCGAGAGGGGGAAACGCTCCAGGCCTATTTAAATCGTTACATAGACGAGACAACTAACGTTGCGGACCTCCTTCCGCGAATGGTTGTGACCTTTTTAATGGAAGGACTGTTAGAATCCCCTTTTCGGTTTCCCCTCACCCTAGATCCACCAAAAACCATCCTCGCCCTCATGATCCATACCCAAAAGTACATCAATTCCGATGAGATCTACACGGGTTGGGAGGAAGAAGCCCGACGCGAACCGGTGGAAAGTCAAAGAGGAAAAACCAACCAAAATGTCAACAAAAGACCTCTGGATATACGAAAGGAGGGAGAGTCACGCAGGTACAGTAAAGGTGGAAACAGAGGTCCAACACGACCTCAACGGCATGTACCACAGCCCAGAGAACCTTCAAAGGAAAAGAAAATCGTCAGATATGACCACCATACCCCACTAAATCAAACTAGAAGCCATATCCTTATGCAAATCAAAGAGCAAAAACTCCTAACATGGCCAGAGCCTGCAAGAAATCCCAAACGGCAAAAGAACAGTAAGAGATACTGTCAGTTTCATCGGTCTAAAGGACACGATACGGAGAAATGTACCCATTTGATGAACGCCATAGAAGATGTCGTTCGAAGAGGACAACTGGAGCAATACATCAACCTTGAGGTTCAAGGGGAACCTGACTCCCCACAACCTGAAGAAGAAGAAGGAGAAATGGTGGGGTTCATTAGTGGCGGACCCGGTTGTGGTGGTGAAAGTTTCGCCTCTCGGAAAAGTTACGCCCGAATGATAGGAGTGGCGCAAGAAACAGAAACACCCCAAAGGAGGTCTCGACCTATGACTCCCATCATCTTTTATGACAATGATGTCAGCAGGGTTCGCCACCCCCATGATGATGCTCTAGTCATTGCCATCATGGTTTCCAGCTTCCAAATGAAGAGAGTTCTGATAGACAGTGGAAGTTCAGTTGACATTCTCTTTTGGAGTGCTTTCGAGAGAATGAGATATGATGCGGATAACTTGCTCGCCGTAAAATCATCCTTAGTGGGATTTTCCGGAGGAGTTATACAGCCAGAAGGAATGATCTCCTTGCCGGTTATGGTAGGAAAATCGCCAAGATCATCAACGGTAACGACAAACTTTCTGGTTGTGCGGTGTGCTTCGAGCTACAACGTTATTCTTGGTAGGCCAACCCTCAACGCCTTGAAAGCCGTGATTTCTACCTACCATCTTCTCTTAAAATTTCCAACTGAAAGTGGCAGCGGAGAAGTAAGAGGAGACCAACCTCTAGCACGACAGTGCTACATTGCAACCCTTGAAGGAAAAATCGTAAACGGGGGGGCAAAACAAAAGTTTCGGAAGCCATGCTAGTCAATAGAATAGCCGAGCAGGAAGAAGAGGAATTCCGGCCAATACCCGTTGAAGAGTTGCTTACGGTTCCTCTAGATACAACCAAGATGGAACGTACGGTACGAATTGGTGCGAATTTAACAAGAGTACAGCGAGAAAATCTCATGGTGGTACTAAGGACAAATTCCGACCTTTTCGCCTGGTCACCAGAAGATATGCCAGGTGTAAAACGCAACGTCATCGAACACCGCCTCAACATAGACCAATCATTCAAGCCTATCAAACAGAAAAGGAGAAATTCGGCACCAGAAAGACAGAAGGCCGCAGAGGAAGAAGTATCGACCCTCTTGAAGGCTGGATTTATCCGAGAGGTGAACTATCCCGACTGGCTAGCTAATGTGGTTCTTGTAAAAAAGCCGTCCGGAAAATGAAGAATGTGCGTAGATTTTATGGACCTAAATAAAGCTTGTCCAAAGGATTCCTTCCCCCTGCCTTCCATCGATGGTTTAGTGGATTCTACGACGGGGCATGAGATGTTGAGTTTTCTAGACGCCTTCTCAGGCTATAATCAAATCCGAATGGCCGAAAAGGACGAGGAAAAAACATCCTTCATTACAAGCACTGGGACTTATTGCTATAAAGTAATACCGTTCAGATTAAAGAACGCAGGAGCCACCTTCCAGAGACTTATAAATACAGTCTTCAAAGAGCAAATCGGCAGAAACGTTGAAGCTTACGTGGATGATATTTTGGTAAAAAGCCAAAAAGCCGACGAACATCTACCGGATTTACAGGAGGCCTTTCTATCCCTTCCGACTTACAACATGCGCTTGAATCCTAATAAGTGTTCTTTCGGTGTTCGCTCAGGGAAATTTCTAGGGTTTGTATTGACACAAAGAGGAATAGAGGCAAATCCGGAAAAAATCAGAGCCATTCTTGATATGGGGTCACCCAAAACTCTCCAAGAAATATAGCGACTTAACGGAAGCCTGGCGGCTCTGGGAAGGTTCATTTCTAAAGCCGGCGAGAAGAACCTCCCACTTTTTCAAGCCTTACGAAAGGCGCCAAAAATGGAGTGGACAGAAGAATGTGAGAAAGCCTTTCAAGGACTTAAAGATTATCTCCGATCGCCTCGGTACATTAGCTAAGCCGCAAGTAGGGGAAGAGCTCTACATCTACCTGGCCGCCGCTCCTCGAGCGGTCAGCGCCGTTCTTTTGAGGGAAGACAAGGGAGTCCAGAAACCAGTTTATTACACGAGTAAGATCCTTAACGACGCGGAATCAAGGTATCTGCCACTCGAAAAGTTGGGTTTTGCCCTCATCACATCCGCACGAAAATTGAGGCCTTATTTCCAAGCTCACAAAGTCACTGTGCTAACCGATCAACCACTAAGGCAAGTTCTCCATAAACCTGAAAATTCCGGACGTCTAGCCAAGTGGGTAATAGAATTGGGTGAGTTCGATCTCACTTATAAACCCCGAACAGCCATCAAGGCTCAGGTGCTAGCGGACTTTATAGCAGAATTAACCATGCCCACAAGTGGAGATGAGATCCCATCAAGAAATCCGTAAGAAAACCCCAAAGATCCCATGGCTCTTATATGTCGATGGATCAGCGACGGAGGAAAAGTCAGGAGCCGGTTTCGTCCTTTATTCTCCCTCTAAGTGGAAGGTTGCAACGGTACTCAAGTTCCAATTCCGAGCAACGAATAATGAGGCTGAATACGAAGCCCTAATCACAGGATTACACTTGGCCAGGGGGCTCGGAATTCAGAACCTGCATATATATTCCGACTCACAGCTGGTCGTAAACCACACCTTGGGTAGTTTCGAAGTAAAAGAGGAAAATATGGTTAAGTACCAAGCTATGGTAAAGAAGATAGTTTCATACTTTGTTCACTTCCAGATTGAAAAAATCGGTCGAGCACAAAATGAAGAGGCAGACGCCTTATCTAAAAGGGCCACAACATCCAACGGAAATACAGAATCCTCTTTTAACCTACAGTACCTTCCTACAAGGACTATTGAAAGGCTCGAAGAGGAAGTGCAAAATACGGCGGAAGAGACGAGTTGGATCGATCCCATTAGGAACTACCTGCAAGGTGGACCTCCACCATCCAACAAAACGGAAGCCAGACGAATTTCGTATAGATCTGCTCAGTACACCATTATTGGCGAAAACCTATACAAAAGGTCCTATACACAACCCTTCTTACGATATGTACGTCCCAAAGAAGCCAACTATATTCTGCAAGAAATTCACGAGGGCATCGGAGGAGGCCATATAGGAGGCAAAGCCTTGAGTTACAAAGTCCTGTGACAAGACTATTATTGGCCAACCTTAACTCAAGATGCAGTGGCATTTGCCCGTAAGTGTGACGCTTGCCAACGGCATTCCAAGATCCAAAGACGACCGCCTATGCTGCTTACACCAATTATCAGCCCTCGACCATTTGCTATCTGGGGGGTTGACCTTCTAGGGCCATTTCCTACTTCAACTCGACAGATGAAATTTCTAATAGTTGCTATAGACTACTTCACCAAATGGGTGGAGGTCGAGCCCTTGGCCAAGATCACGGAAAAAGCATGTCAAGGATTCTTATGGCGAACGGTTATCTGTCGATTCGGAATTCCAGTCGCCTTCATCTCCGATAATGGGCGACAATTTGATAACAAGGCTTTCAAAAGTTTCTGCTCCGAGCTCGGAATTGAATCCAGGTTGACTTCTGTAACACATCCTCAAGCCAACGGCCAGGTAGAGGTGACCAACCGTACCTTGCTCCAAACTCTGAAAACCCGGGTGTCCAAAAATGGAACCAATTGGGTAGAAGAAATTCCGAGCGCCCTTTGGGCCTACAGGACGACTGCAAGAACTCCCACAGGAGAAAGCCCGTTTTCCCTCACTTATGGGGCCGAAGCCGTCACCCCCGCAGAAATAGGAATGCCTACCTTACGGACGCAACAGACTTTCTCATCAGAGGGAAACGAGGAAAATCTCCGAGCAGAACTTGATTTGCTCGACGAACGAAGGGAAGCTGCGGAAACAAGGGCAGCTATCTATCGCCAAAGAGTAAAAAGGTTCTACGACACAAGGGTGAAAAGAGTCTTCTTCCAAATCGGTGATTTGGTCCTGAGAGAAAATGAATTTCAAGGAAATAAAAGCCGAACGGGGAAGCTAACTCCTAACTGGGAAGGCCCTTACGTCATCCAAAGAATTGTCCGAACAGGCACTTATTACCTAGTGAATATGGACGGAAAAACACTCAAACGTCCATTCCATGCTGAACGCTTACGACGCTACTATCAGTAAATTCCGTAGCTATCTCTTAAACTCTCATGGAATAAAGCTCAAGTCTTATTCTACAAAAATGCGGTGAAATTCCCATTCTACAAAAATGCGGTGAAATTCCCATTCTACAAAAATGCGGTGAAAATCCCATTCCTAAGAGATAAGTCGGAATTATCCTACAAGGATAAGCGACAACTCTCATCCATAAACAAGGGGCAAAAATCCCGATCGAAATATGAGGCAGCAATCTCATTTACGAAGGCGAATAGTCCCATGACTAGGCTAAGAAGAAAAGAACCCGCTACAAAGCTTATCTTACAAACCAAACAAAGAAGGAAAGACTTTACGAAGGACTTCACAAACGCTTCTTTCTACATTGTTAGAACAGCCATTACTCGGGAATAAATCTTCACCAAAATAAAGGTTTGCATTTCATTCATATGAATAGAAGATACATTCCAAATGACTAAAGATTTACAAGAACGGTTCACAAAAATGCTAAAATATCCCTAAGAACTAGGACCCTCGGGGCGACCAGCTAAAGGAACTTGAGTTGAAGGCTCCGAGGGGGCGGGAGCAGAAGCCTCTGGGGTCTTGATAAGTTGTTGCTCTTTTAGTTCCATATAAGTCTTTAGAACCCCAGCAAGCCCCATGGACAGCACTTCCGCCGGAGGGACGTGGTGACCCACCTGCTGCACCACCGAATATATGCGGGTGGCGCCTTCCTTAGCTTTCGCCCTAAGCCGGGCAACCTCCTTCTCTAGTTTATCCGCTCGTTCTATTAAATCCTTAATTTCTTGCGAGTCGGTTTTAGGAGCTTTCAGGCGGGAAGCTAAGTCTTCCTTGAGTGTGTCGCGCTCCCCCTTTACTTCCGCCAACTCAGCTTGAACGGCGGCAAACTCAGCGGCCTTCATCTTTTAAGTCCCATCGAGCTGCGGCCCGCTCATCCTGAGTAGATTTAAGTTCCTTCTTCAAACTGCTAGATTCATTTTGTAACTGTTTGATATTCTACTCAGCAGTAAGAAGAGAACCCTTGGAAATAGATAACTGGGCCACTAGATCATTCTTCTCCTTTTCCATAGTAGCCAGCTGTTGCAGCCGCTCGGCTTTATCTCGCTCAAGGGCCTGGATAGCCTCAAGCTGTTTTTTCTCCTTTTCTTCTAAGGCCACCACCCTAGAGCTTAGCTGGGCGATGTCTGCCCTGCTCGTTTCCATCTTTGCCAAATCTTCTTGGCAAAGATTACCAACTCGATCCGCCCAGTGCGCAGCCTACAAAATAATAGATAAGTCATCGACGTTAACATCAAACCAGAAAGAACTAGAAGGTAAAATAAGAATAGTTCTTACCAACATGACCGAACGGAATAATTGAGAGGTGGCCTCTTCCCTTCCAGCTCCACGTAGTTTAGACGAGAGCTGTTCGGGTCTCATGGCCATCAAAACAGTCTTTGTAGCAGCGACATCCCGAAAGGGGACATCTTCGGAGGGCATCTCCTTCCCTTGGGGTGCCGATCCCCTTAAAACCGAATCCGCTACCCTTAATTTGTCCAGGAGAGCCGCTTCTCCTGCCTCCGCCTGTAAAATAGACCCTAGGTTCAAGATTCTGAACGAAGCATACCCATAGAAAATGTATACATCGAGACTCTCACCTCCATAAGAAGGATATCCTCCGGCCGACTGGAAGAAGGACCTTCGGAAATTGGAGACAAGGCCGGGCGGACTTCTTCCGCACTGGCTTCTCCCGGAGACACCTCCGCTTGTTCCCCTACAATTCTGGGACCCGATGCGTCCTCGGAATTCTTTCTCTTTGTCCTCTTCTCCCGCGAGGACCCTGCATTAAGGTGGCCTTTGGCCCCCTTCTTGGAAGAGCCAACTTCTTTTCTCTTCCTCTTCCTCTTTTCCTCCTTGGAGGTATCAGCGCCTGTGCTAGACACCGCCTCCTTCTTCTTCCGCCCGCGAGGCAAAGGCGGATGAACCTCACCTTCAAAAGAGGCCAAAAGGCCCTTAACGTAGCTCAGGTCCTCGTCCTCCATCGGATTTTTTGCGAGGGGAATTCCGAAGCAAATTAGCCATCATAGTTACAAGTTAAGCTAAATCATAGACACGAGTAAGTCCTACCGGCAGACACTATTAAACAACATTTAACAAGATTTTCTTTTGTCAAGAACTCATCCATATACACTTTGGATAGCCCCGTCATCGACTTAAGAAGAACCTCCTCTTCTTTCGTCATTTCATCACAGGCAATATCCGTGAGGAAACCTCCCACTTGGTTCGGACATCCCACTCGGATTTACTTTTAACATAGAAAAATTTACTCTTCCATCGCTTAATGGAAGAGGGAACTTTCCCTAAAAACTTCCTCCCAGAACGAGCCGAAAAGTAATACCAGTCGGCATTGGACTCTAAGCATAGACTAAATAACATACGGAACCAACGGACAGTCGGATTTACTCCGTAGTTCTTGAAAACAACAACAAAACCGTTCAGTAACCTCCAAGAATTCGGGGTCAACTGCGAAGGACACAGGTGATATTCCTCTAGGGTCGCCTTGGCAAAGTTAGAAAAGGGAAGCCTAAGGCCGCCCGATAGCGCATCCTGATAGATGGCTATCTCCCCTTCCCTGGGAGAACTCGCCCTCTCCCCAGAACAGGGAACCCTAACCTCGAACAGAGAGGAGTCTATCTCATATCTTTCCACCAGGCTATCTACATCCTTTTGCCCAAGGAGACTTATGAACGTACCCGACCCCCTACCTATTGCCCTAGACGCAGGATGAATTCGTGGACCCTGAACTAAAGGATCCCTAGGTTCGCCTGGAGCCGCACCAGAAATAATGGGTTTGGACGGTGAAGGGATCAGAGGCCCATGAGAAGAGCCAGAGGAAGAACTAGAGGAAGAAGATGTCGCACTAGCCATTACCTTAGAAGGAAAAAAGACAAAGAAAAGACACAGAAAGCTTAAACCAAAGTTCGCCGGAGAAGAAGAAGTATTAGGAAGAAGACGACACGCTCCCACTTTCAAGATAAAACCTTTTTCTTTTCTGTACGATTCCGCTTATAAACAAAGAAGATGGATCCTTCACCGTTGGATCACAGAGCCACACCACCATCGAACCGTCAAACCAAAAGCCCTCAAATCGGGACCGTCCAAATAACCATCATTACACCTCCTCAAACAGTTCAAAATTTCGTCCACGTCAGCACACCAAACGCCGCCTGACACACATAGAAAATCACGCTTCACCCATCATGATGTTGACAAACGCGCACGCCGCGCACGTCGCACCACTATCTCCCTTTAAAGGCAAACAGTAGAAGGGACACGTGTCTTCTCAGGGAACAATGAGCGTTACATGGGAAGTGGAGCCTGTGCTGTAGAAGACAAGGCGCACACTCCAACATAGGATCATCAGTGATGGCCTCATAAAAGCACCAAAGAATTTAGAAGCAAAACGACAAATGATCATTTATTCATATTACAGAACGATAAAAAAAAACAAACAAAACAAAACAAAACAAAACAAAACAAAACAAAACAAAACAACAAAACAAACAGCATAGCAAACCCTAAACATGTTTTCCGACGGACCCCCCTAGCTAAACATCCGCGGGCCCATCAGAAGACACGCACGGATAAGACTCAGAAGAGACGCACGGACTTCCGCAACCATCATCATCCTCATTATTATTGGGGGAACATGGTTCGGCGCGGGACGAAGATGGGGGCCCACCTCTCTACGGCAAGAGTCATCTCCAAACATCTCAACTTCGAAACGCATACCCCCTGCATAAGTAAAAATTAAGAGGTCCCCCGCCTCCACGTCGTGATCAACATAGAAAGCTTCCCACCCTGCATCGATGCTCATCTCGCCCACACCCCTGTCAATCAACAGAATAGACGGCCATACACAGCCGTTCGGACTTACCAACTGGATCACTCCAGTCCTTAATTCCGATAGATGCTCGTAAAAAGAACTGAGAATTCGTAAGTGTCGAGAACACTGAGAAAAAGTAAAAAATTTGTAAAAGGACAAGCGTTGAACCATGATGCAAAGACAAAAGTTTCACAAAAGACTTCTGGCCAAACACACTATCCATACAAGCCCTTAAATAGAAGAACCTATCGACACTATAGGCGAGAATTCGGGAAAAATCTACCTCGATAACAGCAAAAGGATAACACAGTAAACGTCGGTCGCCTATTAAGGCACATGTACTTTAGACGTCGTAGACATAGACAGAGCCTACGCCTACATAGACATGATGAAAGATACTTGTTCTCGAACCTAGCGAAACGTGCGATTAGCTCACCCCTCGCTCAGATTTTTCGAGCAAGTACACTTTGGGGGGACTAGTGTTACGGAGATATTTGGTAAGACACGTGTCATTAACTTAAAGGACCACCTGTCACACACAAGACCGTGTCTCTTTGGCCACATGGCGATATTCACACAATTCCGTTCGGACATTATGAGGATTCAATCTTACAAACAAGTCCGTCGGAATTATAGCAACCCTCTTATACAAGGCGTGAGGTGGAAAGAGAGGAATAAATATCTAACACCTCTACAGTGGGTAGGCCTTATCCACCCACTACAGTAGGCAGATATTTACTCTATTTTTACCCACGTGGCACCTACACATTAGGCAGTAGATATTTTTCTACCGCCTTAGAGGATATTTTAACCCACCGCCTTACTCCACCGCCTTTCCTAAACCGCCTCTAGGGTACTATAAAAGGAGAACGGTAGTAGAAGAGAAAGGGAGAGAAAAAAACCTCAAGAGACAAAGAACTGTCTAATTTAAGACCCCTAACTCAAGTTTTCTGACTGAAGCATCGGAGTTAAATCCGGGCAGAAAGGCCCAATTCCGATCACTGCCCTCTCCTTTTTTACAGGTTTGTTAATGGGTAATTCCGATCGGACTTCCAGGGTGTTCCCTTGGTTCCCCGTTCATAAGCAGAAGTAAGCGTCCACACCAACTATAAATTATAACCGATTGTCGAAAGCTGAGGCCAGATCACGAGGCGACAGTAGCCAAGGTGTGAGGTGAACCAGTTTTTGGCATCAACATATAATATTATTTATCCCTGGTTATTTGAATTATTTAATAAATGTTGGACTTATTTGAGAATGAGTATATATATATATATATATATATATATATATATATATATATATATATATATATATATATAGAGAGAGAGAGAGAGAGAGAGAGAGAGAGAGAGAGATCCCAACCTCATCTCCTCTGCGATCTTGCATCTGCCAGCAACGATAAACTCCAGTGATAAGATCACAATCTTATTCACGAGCCCCTATAAGAAGAACCGATTTCCCACAAACCCTAGCAGTCGTCAAGGAAGAGAAACCGTTAGCTCTGGCGACTGAGATCAGAGAGGAAGAGAGAGAGGGCACTGGGAAGGGCGGTCCCCACAGTGGAAGCTCGCCGTCGCATCCCGTCTGAGTGCTGCGAGTCATTTGGAATCTGGTGAGCAGTTCCCAGACTTGCAACTGAGATAATTGTTTAGTTTCTTTTCTTTAAACCATAAACACATGCATGTACGATTAGTCTAGGACTTTCTGAACTCTGAGTGGAACCTGTGATTGCATGATATATGGAGGATAACCTATGAGTCTTGTTGAGGATTCTTAATTTAACTATATTAAATCCTGAAGATTGTTATGGTGTTAATCTCTTCATTGGGTATATAATTTCATGTTTGTATAAATTGATAAGTAGTCCACTGCTGCTGTTGTATAGGATGCTATATTATTATTGCTTATCCTAGTTCCCACAGATGGTGGTTGTTGTAGAGAATCTGAAAATCAATAGCTAATTTTAGGGTTTGATTTGCACTTATATATATATATATATATATATATATATATATATATATATATATATATATATATATATATTGTTACGGATATATTTGGTAAGACAGATGTCAATGACCTAGGGACCACCTGTCACACACAGGACCGTGCGTTCTCAGCCACGTAGCATCGTTGGCCACGTGACAATATCACCAAATAACCTTGCACAATTCCGTTCGGCAATAACGTGAGGAATATATCCTGCGAATAAGTCCGTCGGAATTATAATTATGACAGCCCCCTTACACAAGGCGTGGGGTGGAAGGAGAGAAGTAAAATATCTAACGCCTCTACAGTAAGTAGGTCTTATCCACTTACTACAGTGGGCAGATATTTACCCTACTTGCCTACAGAGCACCTACACGCTAGGCAGATATTTTCCTACCGCCTTAGAAGATATTCACCTAGCCCACCGCCTTGCAAGATATTTGCTTAAGCCGCCTCTCACTTGCTATAAAAGGAGAGGAAGGACAATAAGGAAGGGGACCGAAAAATACTCACTACACATTACACAAAGCATTTCCTAGAACTTCTTACCCTAATTTCTGACTTAAGCATCGGAGTTAAATCCGGGCAGAAAGGCCCAATTCCGATTATTTCTCCTCCTCTTCACAGGTCTATCAGTGGATAAGTCCGGACGGAATTGCTGAGTGCCCTCCGCGTCTCCTTGCTCGCAAACAGAAGTAAGCGTCCACACCAACTATAAATATTAACCGTTTGTCAAAGGCTGAGACCAGATCACGAGGCCACAGTAGCCAAAGAGTGAAGTGGACCAGTTTTTGGCATCAACAGTTTGGCGCCGTCTGTGGGGACCCTTACGAAAAGCCAAATGACCACTACCAGAAGATCAAAGCGAATCCAAGGACAAGGAGCACCTACTAGCCCTGAAGAACCTATTAAACTTGGCGAAGCCCAAAGATATGAAGAAATCCGATCGGACAATCCACCCATTTTACCCCCATCAGAAAATCCGTTCATCCAACCCCAAGGGTCCATTCCAGAGTTCTACCTTAACATGCAGCAACAACTGGAACAATTAGCTCAAGCTGTCCACACTTTGACCCATCCTCCACCTCTTCCCGCACAAGCCCCAACACCGAACGTATCGACGGTCCCGCTAGCTAATTCTGAAAGCAGAGGGAGGACGAGAACCCGCACCCATAAGGAGAAAAGAGAAAGAACCGCCTTTTCCGCTAGCTCAGAACCCCCCTCCGTTCGACGTAGAGAACAAGCTGCTACAAGAACCGAACGGACAAGAGCGGAACAAAATAGCCCATCCATACAAACTGTGAATGGAGGGACCCAGCGGCAGGACTTTTCCCAAGAAAACATGAAATCTGAACGGCATATTCTCAATATGTGTTCGCCCTTTGTCAAGGAAATATTGGAAGAACGAGTTCCCCGACGGCTTGAGCCACCTATTATGACCGCATATGAAGGCGTAACCGATCCGTCCCGTCGCACCAAGTCTTTTCAATCAAAGATGCTCCTCACCGGAATTACCGACGCCAGTATGTGCCGAAGCTTTTCCGCCACCTTAGAGGGAAAAGCGCAAGACCGGTTTGTCGATATTCCATCTAGCACAATTACTTCTTTTGATTTTAGCGGATCGCTTTTTAGCCTACTTTGCTAATTACTCAAAGCAAAAGAAAACCCCGTCTACCCTTTTGCACGTTAAACAACGAAAGGGAGAAACACTCCAAGCCTATTTAAATCGTTATATAGACGAAACAGCAAATGTTGCGGACCTTCTTCCGCGAATGGCTGTAACCTTCTTAATGGAGGGACTGTTAGATTCCCCCTTTCGTTTCTCCCTCACTTTGGATCCGCCAAAGACGATTCCCTCCCTTATGAGCCACGCCCGGAAATACATCAATTCCGATCAAATTTATACATGTTGGGAAGAAGAGACTCGACGTGGGCCTGTAGACACCCTAAAAGGAAAAACCTACCAAAGTGTCAACAGAAGGCCCCCGGATATACGGAAGGAAAGAAGATCATACAGGGACGACAAGGGCACAAACAGAAACCTGGAAACCTCGACACGACCTCAACGACATATCTTTGCAGCCCAGAACCCACAAAGGAAGGAAAGATTGTTAAATATGATCATCATACCCCACTAAATCAAACCAGAAGCCATATCCTTATGCAAATTAAAGAGCAAAAGCTTCTGACATGGCCAGAGCCTGCGAGAAATACCGAACGGCAAAAGAATAGCAAGAGATATTGCCAGTTTCATCAATCTAAAGGACACGACACGGAAAAGTGTACCCACCTGATGAATGCAATAGAAGATGTCGTTCGAAGAGGACAGTTGGAGCAATATATCAACCTTGAGATCCAGGAGGAACCTGAAGCTTCACAGCCTGCAGAAGAAAAAGGGGAGATGGTAGGGTTTATTAGTGGTGGCCCTGGCTGTGGAGGGGAAAGTTCCGCCTCTCGAAAAAGTTATGCTCGAATGGTGGGAACGACGCAAGAGACAGAAACACCACGAAGAAGGTCTCGACCCGCGGCTCCCATCATTTTTTATGATAACGATGTTAGTAACGTTCGTCACCCCATGATGACGCGCTGGTTATTGCCATCAAGGTCTCCAGTTTTCAAATGAAGAGAGTTCTGATAGACAGTGGAAGTTCAGTTGATATCCTCTTCTGGAGTGCTTTCGAAAGAATGAGGTATGACGCGGATGATTTACTTCCTGTAAAATCATCCTTAGTAGGGTTCTCCGGAGGGGTGATACAGCCAGAAGGGATGATCTCTCTACCAGTTACAGTAGGAAACTCACCACGATCATCAACCGTGACAACGAAATTCTTGGTTGTACGATGTGCTTCAAGTTATAACGTGATCCTTGGCAGGCCAACCCTCAACGCCTTGAAAGCCATCATCTCAACTTACCATCTTCTCCTCAAATTCCCGACTGAGAGTGGTAGCGGAGAGGTAAGAGGAGACCAACCCTTAGCTCGGCAATGTTACGTCTCGACCCTCAAAGGGAAAGTCCTAAATAAAAGGAAAACAAAGGTTTCAGAAGCCATGCTAGTCAGCAGAATAGCCGAACGGGAAGATGAAGAACTTCGACCTACACCGGTAGAAGAATTGCTAATAGTTCCCCTAAACGCGACCAGGGCAGACCGTACGGTGCGGATTGGGGCAAACTTGACAACCGCACAGCAAGAAGACCTCATGAGAGCATTAAGGGCAAATGTTGATCTCTTCGCTTGGTCATCAGAGGATATGTCAGGCGTAAAACGCGAGATCATAGAACACCACCTTAATGTGGATCAGTCATTTAGGCCTATGAAACAGAAAAGAAGAAATTCCGCTCGTAAAGATGTAAGGCCGCAGAGGAAGAAGTATCAAACCTCCTAAAGGCTAAGTTTATACGAGAGGTGTATTACCCAGATTGGTTGGCCAATGTTGTTCTAGTAAAAAAGCCGTCCGGGAAATGGAGAATGTGCGTCGATTTCACAGACTTGAACAAGGCTTGTCCAAAAGATTCGTTTCCTTTACCGTCAATTGATGGTTTGGTTGACTCTACAACGGGGCATGAGATGCTAAGTTTCTTAGACGCCTTTTCAGGCTACAACCAAATCCGAATGGCCAAAGACGACGAAGAAAAAACATCCTTCATTACAAGCACTGGAACTTACTGCTACACGGTAATGCCGTTCGGCCTGAAAAACGCTGGAGCCACCTTCCAAAGGCTCATAAATACAGTCTTCAAAGAGCAGATTGGTAGAAATGTTGAGGCGTATGTGGATGATATCCTGGTGAAAAGCCGAAAAGCCGGCGAACATCTATCAGACTTACAAGAGGCTTTTCAGTCACTCCGAAGTTACACTATGCGGTTAAACCCGAATAAATGTTCCTTCGGTGTTCGATCAGGAAAGTTCTTGGGATTTATGTTGACACAAAGAGGAATAGAGGCAAATCCAGAAAAGATCAAAGCTATTCTTGACATGGGATCGCCCAAAAGTCTTCAAGAAATTCAACGGCTTAATGGACGCCTCGCAGCACTTGGCAGGTTCATCTCCAAAGCCGGAGAGAAAAATCTCCCTCTCTTTCAAGCCCTGCGAAAAGCGCCAAAAATGGATTGGACGGAGGAATGCGAAAAAGCCTTTCAAGGGCTTAAAAATTATCTCCGATCACCTCAGCTATTGGCTAAGCCGCAAGTGGGAGAAGAACTCTACATCTATTTGGCCGTTGCCCCACGAGCGGTGAGCGCGGTTCTTTTGAGAGAAGATAAGACCATATTTTCAAGCCCACAGGATCACAATATTGACTGATCAGCCACTAAAGCAAGTTCTTCATAAACCAGAAAATTCCGGACGCCTAGCCAAGTGGGTTATAGAATTAGGCGAGTTTGATCTCACCTACAAACCCCGAACGGCAATCAAGGCCCAAGTATTGGCCGATTTCATCGCGGAATTAACTTTTCCTGCGAACGAGGGCAAACTCCCTTCACAGAATCCAGAAGAGTGTCTTAGCATCCCGTGGTCTTTATACGTTGATGGGTCAAGAATCAAGAAAGGTCGAGCGTGTTTTGTCCTTTATTCTCCTTCTAAATGGAAAGTGGCGACAGTGCTCAAGTTCCAATTCCGAGCGACTAACAATGAAGCCGAATATGAAGCACTCCTTGCCGGATTACACCTGGCCCGGGGGCTCGGAGTTCAGCGTCTACATGTGTATTCCGATTCGCAGCTAGTCGTGAGCCACACCCTAGGCAGCTTTGAAGCAAAAGAAAAGAACATGATCAAATACCAAGCCATAGTGAGAAAAATAGTACCATGCTTCGCCTATTTCCAGATTGAGAAAATTTCTTGCCGAAAGAAACGAAGAAGCGGACGCCTTATCCAAAAAGGCCACAACGCCAAACGGAGATGCAGAATCCTCTTTTAACCTACAGTACCTTCCCACAAAGACTATCGATAGACTGGAAGGAGAGGTACAAAGTGTGGTCGAAGAGCCAAGTTGGATGGATCCCATAAAGAGTTTCCTACAAGGTGGGCCCGCGCCACCCAACAAAGCGAAGGCCCGACGGATCGCTTATAAATCCGCTCAGTACACCATCATCAACGAAAGCCTGTACAAAAGGTCCTACACACAACCTTTCTTGCGATGCTTACATCCTACAGAAGCTAGCTACATCCTTCACGAAATTCATGAAGGCATCGGCGGTGGTCACATAGGAGGCAAAGCCTTGAGTTACAAAGTCTTGCGGCAAGGTTATTACTTGTAGCGCTAACTCAAGATGCAATAGCGTTAAGCTCGGAAATGTGATGCACACCGGTGGCATTCTAAAATTCGAGAGGCGACCCGGCACCACTTACGCCAATTATCGGTCCGCGGCCGTTTGCTATCCTGGGAGTTGATCATTTAGGGCCATTCCCTACTTGATCCGACAACCGAAATTCCTAATAGTCGCTATCGACTACTTCACCAAATGGGTGGAAGTTGAGCCCTTAGCCAAAATCACGGAGAAAGCTTGTCGAGGATTCTTATGGCGAGCGGTCATCTAGCCGATTCGAATTCCGATGCCTTCATCTCCGATAATGGGCGGCGGTTTGATAACCGTGCTTTCGTGAGTTTACATTACGAACTCGGAATTGAATCCAGATTGACTTCTGTGACACATCCCCAAACCAACAGCAACGTAGAAGTTACAAACCGAACCATACTCCAGACTCTGAAAACCCGTGAATCCAAAAATGGAACCAAATGGGTGGAAGAACTACCGAGCGCCCTTTGGGCCTATGGGACAACTACGTAACTCCCATTGTGGGAGAGTCCATTTTCCCTTACTTACGGGGCGAAGCCGCCATTCCCGAGTAAATAGGAATGCCTACTTTGCGAACACAAATGTAAGTTCTCGTCGGAAGAAAATGAGAAAAATCTCCGGCGGAACTAGACCTACTTGAAGAACGAAGGAAATGGCGTAAGTAAAGGCCACCGCCTATCGCCAAAGAATCAAAAGGTTCTACGACACAAGGGTAAAAGAGTCTTCTTCCAAATCGGTGATCTAGTCCTAAGAGAAAATGAATTCCAAGGAAATAAAAGCCGAGCAGGAAGCTAACTCCTAACTGGGAAGGCCCTTACGTCGTGCAAAGAATCGTCCGAGCTGACACCTATTATCTAGTGAATATGGACGGAAAAACGCTCAAGCGTCCATTCCATACTGAACACTTACGACGCTACTATCAATAAGTTCTGTAGCTGTCTCTTAAATTTCATGGAGTAAAGTTCAGGTCTTTCCCATTCTACTAAAATGCGGTGAAATTCTCATTCTACTAAAATGCGGTGAAATTCCCATTCCACTAAAATGTGTTGAAATTCGCATTCTACTAAAATGCGGTGAAATTCCCATTCTACTAAAATGTGGTGAAATTCCCATTCCTAAAAGACGAGTCGGAATTATCTTACACAGATAAACGACAACTCTCAAAAGACAAAAATCCCGATCGAAGTATGAGGCGACAATCTCACTCAAGAAGGCGAGTACCTCACTCAACAAAGTCCCATGATTGGACTAAGGACTCGTTACGAAGTTTGCAAGCCAAAGGAAGAATAAAGAAGTTCGCAAATTTCTTACATGGTTCAAAGACAACCATCATTCGGAAATAAATCTTCACCAAAATAAAGGTTTGCATTTCATTCATATGAATAGAAATTACATTTCCAAGTGATTGAGAATTTACAAAAACGCTCATAAAAGAAAAAATCCTAAGAGCTAGGGCCCCCAGGGCAGCCACCTGCTTCTGAAGGGACTTGGGTAGAAGGCTCCAAGGTAGCGGGGGATGTGAGCCTCTGAGTCTTGATAACTTGTTGCTCTTTCAGCTCCGTGAACTTCTTCAAAACTCCAGCCAGCCCCATAGACAAAACTTCCGTAGGAGGAACGTGATGGCCCACTTGTTGCACCACGGAATATATACGAGTGGCTCCATCTCTAACTTTCGCCCTAAGCCGGGCAACCTCCTTCTCTAATTTATCCGCTCGCTCTATCAAATCCTTAATTTCCTGCGAGTCGGATTTAGGAGCCTTCAAGCGGGAAGCCAAATCTTCTTTCAGTATGTCACGCTCCCCCTTTATTTCCTCCAACTCAGCTTGCACGGTGGTAAGCTCAGCAGCCTTCATCTTTAGGTCCCATCGAGCGGCCGCTCGCTCATCCTGAGTCGATTGAAGTTCCTTCTTCAAACTGCTAGATTCATTTTGTAACCCTTTAATAGCCTCCTAGGCAGTAAGAAGAGAACCGTTAGAAGCAGATAATTGGGCCGCTAAATCGGCCTTCTCCTTTTCCATAGCGGCCAGCTGCCGCAACCGCTCGGACCTATCTCGCTCAAGGGCCCGGATAGCATCAAGCTGTTCTTTCTCCTTCTCTTCCAAGGCCGCCACCCTAGAGCTTAACTGGGCAATGTCTGCCCTATTCATTTCCATCTTTGCCAAATCCTCTTGGCAAAGATTGCCGACTCGGTCCGCCCAGTGTGCCGTCTGCAGAATAACAAGACGCTCGTAAAAAACGCGCCAAGTTTAGAAATAAAAGGAAATGTGAGAACAACCCTTACTAGCATAGCCGAGCGGAATAGTTGATAAGTGGCCTCTTCCCTCCCAGCCCTCCGGAGTTTCGTGGAGAGCTGCTCGGGCCTCATGGCCATCAAAACGTCCTTTACGGACCCAGTGTCGCGAAAAGGAGTATCCTCAGAAGATAACTCCTTTTGCTTAGTGGCAGATCCCTTTAAAACTGAATCCGCCACTTTTAATTTGTCTAAAAGGGCCTCTTCTCCCGCCTCCGCCTATAAAATAGAACCTAAGTTAAAAATTCTACCCTTAGAAAAAATATATATAGAAATTCTCACCTCTATGAGAAGGATGTCCTCCGGCCGGCTAGAAGAAGGACCCTTGGAAATTGGGATAATGCCGGCGGACCTCTTCCATACGAACCTCTTCCCCGAGGCACCCCCACCTGCTCCTCTGCAATTCCGGGACCTGATACGTCCTCGGAATTCTTTCTTTTGGTCCTCCTCTCCCGTGAGGACCCTACACCCTTCTTGGAAGAATCCGTCTCCTTTCTCTTCCTCTTCTTTCTCTCCTCCTTGGAGGTATCAGCCCCTTGGCCAAGTACCACTTCCTTCTTCTTCAGCCCGCGAGTCAAGGGCGGGTGAACTTCGCCCTCGAAAGAGGCCAAAAGACCCTTAACATAGCTTAGGTCCTCATCCTCCATCGGATTTCCTACAAAAAAAAAAGGCCAAAATAAGTCACTTACCGTAGTTAAAAATCAGACCAGCAAGATACACGAATAATGCCTACCGGCGGACACTATTAAATGACATTTAACAAGGTTTTCCTTTGTCAAGAACTCATCCATGTACACTTTGGATAGCCCTGTCATTGACTTAAGAAGAACCTCCTCTTCTCCCGTCATTTCCTCATGGCGATGTCCGTTGGGGAACCTCCCACTTTGTTGGACATTCCCACTCGGACTTACTTTTGACAAAGAAGAATTTACTCTTCCATCGCAATGGAAGAAGGAACTTTCCCTAAAAATTTCCTCCTAACGAGCCGAAAAGTAATACCAATCGGCGTTAGACTCTAGGCATAGGCTAAAAGCATCTGGAACCAGCGGACGGTCGGACTTATTCCGTAATGCTTGAAAACAATAACAAAGCCGTTCAAAAGTCTCCAAGAATTTGGAGCCAACTGTGAGGGACACAAATGATACTCTTCTAGTATTGCCTTAGCGAAATCAGAAAAAGGAAGCCTAAGGCCACCCAATAGCGCATCTTGATAGATGGCTATCTCCCCTTCCCTAGGAAAACTTGCCCTCTCCCCAGAACAGGGAACCCTAACCTCAAACAGGGACAAATTTATCTCATACTTCGCTACCAGGCTATCTACTTCCTTTTGTCCAAGAAGACTTATGAATGTGTCCGACCCCCTACCCGTTGCCCTAGACGCAGGATGAACCCGCGAACCCTGAACCGGGACGCTCCCAAGTTCGCCCGAAATCGCCGGGATCGCAACAGAAATCACAGGGTTGGATGGAGAAGGGACCAAGGGCTCATGAGAAGAACTAGAGGAGGAAGAAGTAGCGCTAGAAGTGGCGCTAGCCATTACCTTAGGAAAGAAAAAGATAACACAAACCACGAGAAAAACCCGAGCTTCATGGGAGAAGAAGAAGAAACCTTAGGAAGAAGACACGATTCAACTTTGAAATAAACCCTTTTTGGCACATGTCGATTTCGCATATATATGAAAAGCAATCGAATCCACGGCCGTTCGATCTCAAGTGTTACATTCCAATCAAAACCGTTGAACCAAAGCCCCCAAATCGACCGTTCAAATAGGCCATTATTACTCCTCCAAGAAATCCGTCCCACGCCAAGATACCAAACGCCGCTGACACATATTGGTAATCGCGCCCATCATCTTTGTTGACAAAGCACACCGCGTATGTCACGCCATATCACCCCTTTTAATATGAAATAAAGCGTGCGAGACACGTGTCCCCAAAGAAATAATGAGCACAATACCATAGAACCAATACCATAAAAACAAAACACGCATTCCAACATAGGATCGCCAAAAGGCCATATTCCAACATAGGATCGCCAAATGAAGGCCATAAAAATACCAAAGGATTTACAAACAAAGCGACAAGCGTCATTTATTCAAGGTTACAAACAAACAAAAATGTAAATAACAAAAACATGTTATCCGGCGGACTAAAATTTAAAATCCAGCGGATTAGGTCCGAAGCCACGCTCGAATGAGACTCAGAGGAGACGCACGGACTCCCGCAACCGTCACTATCCTCGTTCCCACTAGGAGAACCTGGATTAACACGGGGGCGAAGGTAGGGACCCACTTCTCTACGACAGGAGTCGTCTCCAAACATCTCAAATTCGAAACGTACACCCCCTGCATAAGTGACAACTAAAAGATCTCCCGCCTCCATGCCATGATCAACATGAAAAGCCTCCCACCCTGCGTCGATGCATATCTCACCTGGGTCCCCGTTAACCAGTAGAACGCCTGGCCACACACAGCCGTTCGGACTTACTAGGTGGATAAATCCAGACCTTAATTCCGACAGATGTTCGTGGAAGGAGCTAGGAATTCGCAAGTGGCGAGAGCATTGGCTAAAAGTGAAGAATTTATAAAAAGACAAACGTTGAGCCATGATACAAAAGATTTCTGACTATGAACGTTACCCATACAAGCCCTTAAGTAGAAAAATAGGCGAGAATTTCGGAGAAAAATCTACTTTGATAACAACATAAAGAACACATGGCGTCGGTCACCCTCACGCCATGGACGAGCCCACCCCTACATAGACATGCCAACTAAGAAGAATACTTGTTCTCGAACAAAGCGAAACATACGATTAGCTCACCTCTCGCTCAGATTCTTCGAACAAAGAACATTTTAGGGGGGACTAGTGTTACGGATATATTTGGTAAGACAGATGTCAATGACCTAGGGACCACTGTCACACACGGGACCGTCGTTCTCGACCACGTAGCATCGTTGGCCACGTGACAATATCACCAAATAACCTTGCACAATTCCGTTCGGCAATAGCGTGAGGAATATATCCTGCGAATAAGTCCGCCGGAATTATAATTATGACAACCTTACACAAGGCGTGGGGTGGAAGGAGAGAAGTAAAATATCTAACGCCTCTACAGTGGTAGGCCTTATCCACTTACTACAGTGGGCAGATATTTACCCTACTTGCCTACAGAGCACCTACACGCTAGGCAGATATTTTCCTACCGCCTTAGAAGATATTCACCTAGCCCACCGCCTTGCAAGATATTTGCTTAAGCCGCCTCTCACTTGCTATAAAAGGAGAGGAAGGACAATAAGGAAGGGGACCGAAAAATACTCACTACACATTACACAAAGCATTTCCTAGAACTCCTTACCCTAATTTCTGACTTAAGCATCGGAGTTAAATCAGGGCAGAAAGGCCCAATTCTGATTATTTCTCCTCCTCTTCACAGGTCTATCAGTGGATAAGTCCGGACGGAATTGCTGAGCGCCCTCCGCGTCTCCTTGCTCGCAAACAGAAGTAAGCGTCCACACCAACTATAAATATTAACCGTTTGTCAAAGGCTGAGACCAGATCACGAGGCCACAGTAGCCAAAGAGTGAAGTGGACCAGTTTTTGGCATCAACAATATATATATAATGAAAGAGAAAACAAAACACGTTCTGGTTTTGGGCACTGCTCATATGTGTTTTCTTTGTAGCCATGAAATCAGCAAGAATGTGGTATTTACAAAGATGGCTCAAATGCTCAAATTTTTATAGTTAGTTCAATATTTTAATCTTATTTTTATTGTTATTTTACATTTGATTGAATAAGAAGATAAATGACTTATGGATTTGGAATTGTTGCGATATTTGTACTCCAAACATAGTTTACAAGATGTAATGAAGGTTTACTGGGATTCTATTAATACTCTCTCTGCAGAAGCTATGATTGAAAGAGATTTGAATTATCAGAATTAATTATTCATTTTGAAAAAAGTGATGGGAAATGAATGGCTTAATTAAAACTTTCAGATCATGTATTGGTTGAGGGATGTATCAAGCAATAGTTCCAACAGAGAAATCTTTTGGCTTGAGGATATGTTCATAGATACCTTATCTATAAGTGTAAAAGTCTATTCTTGATATTGCGTTAGTTAAGTTAAGATCAATTGGGTTGTTTAATGGTTGGGTCTAACCATGTACAAGTGAGTTGATTTGGGTTAAGTGAGTTAGTGAGTTAGGTTGAATCTATTTTAAAGGCAAATCAGGTTAAAAAAATAATGGGTTGGGTTGAACCGATTTCCTTTTAAATCAAATCGGGTTCAATCAATTTAAGTTAAGCAGTTTATACATTGGGTTTTATCAAGTCAAGTCAATGGGTATTGGACTTGGTCCGGTCCGGTTAGACTCAGTCAGTTATGAACTGGATTAAGTTCAATCAAGTCTAACTCAGTTTGAGTCTAATCGATTTAAAGGATTAGGTCCAACCAACTTAGAAGATTAAGACTAGTCAGTTCAAGGGTTGGGTCCAACCAACATAAGAGATTGGGTTCAGTGGACTTAGATACAACCAGTTAGGCTTAGTCAAGTCTAATGGGCA
This sequence comes from Dioscorea zingiberensis, assembly GCA_026586065.1. Taxonomy (NCBI): domain Eukaryota; kingdom Viridiplantae; phylum Streptophyta; class Magnoliopsida; order Dioscoreales; family Dioscoreaceae; genus Dioscorea; species Dioscorea zingiberensis. Next base: position 31,659,668 of record CM048823.1, read on the forward strand.
ATGTTAGTGGGTTAGTGAAGTATAAAACAAAAAAGGATAAATAGTATAGGTGTGGGGATTTGATCTCAAGTCTCCCCAAACTCAACAAAGGACCTTAACCACTAGGAAATATACCCTTTTTGGTTAAAATGTGGGGTTCAGGCATTTAATAAGAAATTAAAAGAAAATATGAATAAAGGCCCATCTGATTAAGCTAAGGCCGAATAGTGGACCGTTCATTTGCATTCAAGATTTATGAGCGGTTACCATTTCTAACATAGACTCTATTACCAGACGTTGGCGTGGAGCGTGAGGACACGTTAGGAGGAAATCAAATCGACCGAGTAGACCAAGATAAATGTAGGTTACTTCTGCCTAGTACTCACTCTACGGAGTGTTTATTGGATTTGTTGTTGTCATGTTTATTTCGTAAGTACACTTGTCTAGTTCCCGCCCATTTTTGGGGTTTTCTTTGGCTTCGTTCTTACCTTGTTGATATGTTCTTACTTCGTTGTTTTCTTAATTTTGTGCTTGTGCACATTGGTTGGTTAGCTTGGTTAGTTATTGTTTCTCGACAGCATGCTTTCTTATTGCTTTTGATTATTTCTTGTTACATACACATGGTTAACTCTTGCTTTGTTTAGACAGTTCCTATTACATGTGTGTGTTTGTTCCTTGCGAGATAGTATTTACTATTACATGTTTGTCCATTGATCAGCACGTGGCCATGGAAACACGCGAGTCTGTGCTCCATCCAGATAAGAGTGTATTACTATTACTGTCTAATATTGTGTGTGCTCGCTGGACATACTCACCTGTTAACCGACACTTGACCATGGACACATGTGTTCTTGCACGCTGGCCGGGTGTGTGTGTGCCGGTCTTTTGCTTGCTTATTCTTGTGGAGCCTCTTGCTCGTACAAATTTGGTATGAGCGTCCAGGGGGATGACACCCTAGTCGTTCAGTTTTCCTATTAAGGGAAGGATACTCTAGCTGTTCACATGTTAGTGGGATGATGTGTTGGCCATGTACGTACATGTAGGAGCTCTACCAGACTGGAGGATCTATTTTAAATTGAGATTGAAGATTGGCTAGGTCGATGACTGCCGAGGAGAAGACTCAAGAGCTCTTCTTATTTTGATTGAACTCCTAGTTGTATGTTTGTGTTCTTTCGGAAGTGATCCTCCTGCGTTTGGGCTTTGCCTTGTACTTGTTATGTTCTGTGTTTCATTTGGATCGCTGCTTCATGATTGTCGCTATTGACTTCATTGTATTTCTTGCGAGGTACTTACTGAGTTTTCTTTTCGAAAGCTCACACCACTTGCTTCCTTCTTTCTTTCAGGTTTTAAGGGATAGCCGATCGAGATTCAAGAGTTGTGCAAGGGACTGGGATAACTTGCCTAGGTTCGAGGACCTCATATGACTTTTGTGTGTGAGATATTTTATAGTACCCTATAGGGCCTGATTTTGTATAGACTACTATATGGTATTTAAATCGTGAAATCATTTCCACTGTAACTTTGAACTATTTATTTATGTTATTTAAGTTATTATATTACATGCTTTATGATTCACGTAGGCCTTGTATTCTAGTGAGGTGCACCTCTGGTTGGATACGGTCGGTCTGTGCACGTGCTCGAGGCTTGGAGATTGGGTCAGGGCGTGACAATATTAGAGGCCTTCAATTTATGCCTAGGATAAAGATTATTACCTCTTCTAATACGCATGGAAGATATGGTAATTAAGTTGGATAAATTCATTCTAGTATAACATAACTTCATAATTGTTATCTACTTGGAAGATATGAAATGTAAGTTAAGTAAAAATCATGTTTAGGGGAACTTAATATCTTTATCGTACTCTATCAAGTTTATTTAGAGTATAAGTTATGAATACGACTCCGTATTCAATAATGATCCATATTGCAATAGTTAGGAAAAGGTAAAGGCAAGCCAGGAGCTATTGAAGGACAGAGCCAGCCTTAAAAGCTAATTAGACTCAGGTGAGGGAACATAACTGTACATCTCTCATATTTCTACCGAGTTTTCATCGTGGTGATTTATTTGAAATGAAAGGCATGATTTTATTATTTATTATAAAATGCTTGAGTGTTACAAGCATGTCTTTTCTGAAAGGTTTTCTGGATTTGAAATATGTTTTAGAAAATGCATTTCAAAAGCATATAAACATATCTGAAACAGAAAATGAGATGTTGATAGAGATATTGATGTATTGCACCATACTCACATACTTGTCTGCACCAGTGGTGGCTCTATGACAAAGCAAGATAGTACGGTACTAGGTAGGTAAGGGGTTGATTTTATAAACTCTGATTTTATCCCAAACTATATGTTTTTAAAACCTTTTGTTTTCAAGAAATAAAACCCCTTTCCGTACCCGTAGGATGCCTAGTGCACGTATATACATTATAGTTTTACTGTAGTTAATTGGTCCTACCGTGAGGCTATTGGGTTGTTATTTGTCCGCTCGTTTCCACTCGGGTTTCGCAGTATCGAAGTAGAGGTATAGGTGACATTAATATTATTGATTATATGATATGATTTCACATATTTTCTACTTCCTGGTTGTTGATTGGTCCAACCGTGGTAGTTACTAGCTTTGATTTATCAACCAAGATGATTATGGAAATCATTCCCGGTACCTAGGATAAAGTATTAAAGAAACCCATATGTGCATTTTACTTCGGTCTTCTATTATGTTGGAATGATCCAATTTGATTGAAGATATGCATTTACCAGCATTTTTATATGTCGCATGTATCTTAAGATTTTATTTTGTTCAGTATTTATACTTTATTCGAGATTATTGCATGTCGATGTTGCACAGGTACGTTTATACCTGACAGTAGTGTTCATACCTCACTGAGCTCCTGTAGCTCACCCTCTTTTTGTTTGAAATTTTAGTAGGTAGTAATACACCCGTGTAGCTCCTTGCGGAGTATAGCTCACATCCAAAATCTGATTGGGGAACAGGGCAACACCTATGAAGCTCCGGCGAAAAGGGAAGGCCTGCCCATTGGTGCAGGATTCTTCGAAAAAGCGCGGGCTGACTTGGATACCTGGGACCTTGGCTTAGTAACAAATGAAGGGATGCTCTTCGAGCTTTCTCCGCCAGCGGCTTATGTAGTGGTCGGCCTCGCTAAGCTTCGCTTCCCCCCTTATGAAACTTCATGAAGTAGTTGGCATTGTATAAGCGACTTGTCGAGTTTACAAATCTTTGCTTCTTGTAGTCGGCCCTCCATGCCTCCCTTCATTTGCTTGCCTCCTTCCGACCCGGAATGCCCTCGCGGCGTTAAGCTAACCGCCAAGCTCACCCAGTCTAAGCTTTCGGTAGGAGGCCAAGCATTCTGCGGGCGTCCGGCACAGGAGTCCCATTTGCCTTTACAATAGTCTTTCATTTTTCTTAAAAAATATATATATAAGTAGCTAAGTTTCAAAAGCAGACAGGTACTTGATCATATCTAGAGTGGAGGAGAGAGTCTTGCATATCCTTAGTTGGCTCTGACCGTCCAGTTAATTATGTTGTTTTTTGGTTTGGAGTGTTTGATTCAGGGAGAATTATAAAATCAACTCCTATGTAGACTTTAAGAATTATACGATTGTTGTATTTTACATTAAGTTATTTATGACATTAGTGTTTGCTTATGATTAATTTATTAGATTATACAACCATAGGCTCAGGGTTCACCCCCTGACCTGGTTGGTGTGACACTTGTCCCCTATTTGGAGATGGGTGTTATACCAAACTTTGTGAAATTTCAAATATGATGAAAACTTTGGGTGAAGAGATAACAACTTCATCATGCTTCTTAGAAACTTCTGAGTGCACACAAGTAGATCTTCAAGTTGCATTGGATGAGCCTAAAACACAGCTTGTTGAGGATTAAGGTGATTATTCAAACACTCCTCATATTGCTCTCTTCACGAGTTAGCTTGATGAATTGAAAGAAGCAAAGGAGTCATGCTTGCGATTTCTTGGGCATTGAGGAACTTTCTCTCTTCCATTAGTAAAGTGGGGATCACGCCCCATACCATCCAACATCAGAGAGTCTCAAACCTACCCTAAAGAATTTGTCAATAGTAGGGACTCCTATCAAACATGAAAACAGAGAATCCATATAGCCGACCCCATCTAGTATGGGATTAATGCTTAGTTTTTGTTGTTGTTGTAGGGACTCCTATCAACAACTACAATCTCAAGCTCAGAACGAGAGATCCAAAGAAGGCTCTCGAAGTATCCCCAGGTTAGTCATCAGCCTGAGCTGGAATCGACCCTTGGTCGGAAGTCGGTAGCGCCACCTCTCATACGTGTCTATACGATTAGCGAATCGTCCCACTGATAGGCTAGACAACTAGAGTATCCTCCCCCTAACAAGGACTACCATGACACCAGGGTGTCCTCGGCCTTGAACGCCCTACAGGGACCCTGGTTTCACTGCACCGGGCCGAAGAATCCACAAGAATACATAGCTGACGCATGCTTATCCGGCTAGCACATAAGCTCACATGTTTCCACGGCCACATGTAGGTCAACAGATAGACATACTTAGCAAGTACAATCACACAAAAATGGATGCCAACATTCAAACCAACGTGTATACACAATAATGGAAACAACCCAAGATATCAGGAAAGCAAGTAAGTGTATGCAGTCAATAAAGCAATGAACAAGGGCATCAAAGAACATGCTAAAGCACGGTACCAGCAAAACCAAGAAATACCTAATCACTGAGTGAGAACTAGGCAAAAGTACTTACATGTAGAAGCATGGAAATCAATGATCAAAGAGATATCATCCAACTTGGAATGAGAGAAACGAAAGTACTTACCTGTATCAAATTTATCCGGTTAGTCTGTTTCCCTCCCTGACACGGTTCCACGCTTTACGTCCTTAAAATAGTTGGTCGTGGCGCTCTGGTGGTGAGGTTCCGGCGGTGTGATCCCTCAACGTCGTCCTCCTGCTTCAGTTACGATCGTTGGAGATGTGTGGAAGATGGTGGCTCGCTCAGAGGGAGAGGCGGAGTTCTCGGTCGCTAGTGAAGGCTAGGTTTTGGAGAGGCATTTGGCTGCTAGGGTTTGGAAAGGCGTCATCCTTTTAAAGAGCTCGCATAGATGATCTCGCCTCGGATCAAGCAACAACAAAAATGGATGGTAGATCTCATCCCTTATGATGAGAATCGATAAGTGTCTTGGATTCAAGTTCGTGCCTAGAACTTAAACAATTCATCGAGATGGACGGTTGGATTAGTATCTCTGTGATGAGATGATTTGTAGCTTGGATTCAAGTTCTTGTCTTGAACTTAATCCACTTTCTGAGATGGATGGCTTGGATCTATTCTTGCATAATGAGAATAGATGAATGGTCTAGGTGCAAGTTCGTGCATCGAACTTAAACCAATCCCTAGATGGAGGATGGATGGATGGCTGCTCCACGTGTCTCCATCTCATTGCCTCATGATCAACACTCAATTGATTCTTTAATCCTTACCGTTATAGTTTTGTGTATGCATGGCTCATGTGGCCATTTGCACTTACACCCTCAACTCTTTTCAAATTGCATGCAAGTCCTTGCTCTGTGAGAGGGTAGTTTTTTACTTATTCCAAACTCTTCCCAAAATTACCAAAAGGTCTTTCTTAGTGCCAATTAACACTAATCATTCAATTAACCATTTTAACCCCGTATTTTCATCAAAATTCATATTAAACTCAAGTTTGGGGAATTCCATTGACTAACCACATAATTAGGGGACATTTAGGGATTTAATAACTTCATAAAATTTGCGAATTTTACACATATCTAGGACCGAAGGGGTGTCTACATGACAAAGGTCATATTGACCGGTAAAGTGGCAAGGGAATGATGGGATAAGGATCGCGGCCTGAGGCACCAAAGGAGAACAAAAGAGAAGGGATCTCGTAAAAGAAGGGGGTAGCTTCTTTTCAACAAAGATCTCTTCACACTCAACTCGATCTTCTTCTTCGGTAACCTCAAGACTAACTTACACGTTGGCCTTGATTGGAATTGACTCCAAGAAAAACCGGTTTTTGTGCTAACAATATGTATTAAAAAAAAACAATATCTAAATTTTTTTTCGAATATCTAAAACCTTTCCAAGTACATCTTGAAATTAAATAATATTTTTTTAAAATTTTTAATATATTTTTATTATTAATTTTTTGCTTGACGAAACATTGTTTTTTAAAAAAATTAATTTTTCAAAAATAAATATAATTCCTACCTTATCATTTAAATTGTTAACGCAAATTCCAGGAAAATCCTTGAATTCGGTTAACACTTGAATTTATAAAGGATTTTGGGGAAAAAGCTCAAGAAAATCAAGAGAAGATGAATCACGGAAAAGAACACCAAGACTTTAATGTGGAAAACCCAACAAATGGGGGGAAAAACCACGGGTCTCCTATATTGGTAGAAAGAATTTCACTATGGGCGATTTTTTCGAGTACTAAGAGGAAAAGAGAGAGAGAGAGAGAGAGAGTGGGTGTTCAAAGAATCAAGTGTCTTTACAGGTATGGGGTACTCGCTATTTATAGGTCTCTGATGTACCCTCATCGGTTTTTAGCTCGTTTGCTGATTCTTCTAGAAGGACTCAAAGCTCCTCGGTAATCCCCTCAGACCTTTTTGTTGTAGAGTGCCTACAGATATTAGTGAGGCCACGAGCTCTGACGAGAAGTCTTCTTCTCGAAACCATGGGGCAGTTGCTCTTCAGATCCGAGAAGGGAGAGGCTTGTGACTATCCGAGGAGCGTTCATGAGGATGTGTGGATAAGGCAGTTTTAGCGATTCGAGGAGGTGCATAACCAAGGCAATAATGAGCTAGTTTGATGAAAATTGAGGGCCCAGAGTATTCCACATGTCACGCTGAGTTAACTCCACGTGTCTCCCTAAATCTACCCTTATTATCAGTCCCTCCCTAAGTATGCTTGCGTGAGCTATGCATATAAGGAGTGGTTCATGGTCATTTCGAGGTCTCCCAAGGAGGGTCTATGTTAGCAATGCGGTGGGATGCAAGTGCCTTGGTCCTGGACTTGATAGCAGTTCGGTGGAGAGTAATCTTGCGTTACAAGATTCATAGAGTATAGAGTCTGGTTGTACTTTTGAGTGGGCAGGTGAGAGGTCCAATTGGTGGTAGAGGCGGAGGGGCACATTAAATGCATTATGTCCTTTTGCCTCCCTGAGGCATCTTTTCACAAGCGCCGCTAGGGGAAATGATTGCGCCAATCCCATCAATACTCAACGTGGCGCGTATCCAACGTAGTCTCTTATTGCGTTACGATCCGAGCCGTTCCTTGCTTGTCCACGCGTTCGGTTTGGATTACGCGCTGGTTGGGGGAGAGATCTGGGTCGTTGGTAGGTGACAGGGTTTGTTAGATGACTGCCGCACTGTTTTAAACTTTATCTTTTAAAGAAGATTTCCTTCTTAGAGAGTCAAGTTCATCTTCTTCCCCGTTGTCTGGCTTTTGTATGCCTAGAGACCTCCCTGTACTCATCCGGACACCCCTCATGGCTTCAGGTAATGCGTCCTCTTCTTCCTCAACTCTCTCTACCCTTGCTTTGCCTGCTGCTTCTTCCGTTTCTGGTCTTGAACCTTTCCTTGATCCCTGTAACAATAAATGTCTAAGAATTTCCCTTCGAACTCTTTCAGAATTTTCTAATTTGAGTTCCGCGTATGAATGAGATTTCTTTTTTTCTTCTTTATGGAAAAAAACGACTGAAATCGTAGTCTAATTTATGATTTTCTGGATCTAAATAGAAATTAGAATCATTTTTCTTGAAGCCTACACCTCCGATTATCCTAACCTTTATCCCGCCAAGTTGATCAATCAAATAGCTTTGGAGTATAAAATTACTGGTGTCATGTCTTCCTTAGAGTATAGAGTCCCAGCCCCTTCTGAGCGGGCTAGCACTCCTTCGAATGAAGGGGAAATAGCTATCTATTACGATGCATTACTTACTAGTCTTAGACTTCCTTTTCCCCAGCTTTTCTTAGACATTTTTAGGGAATTTGAAATTTTCCCCTCTCAATTGGCTTCGAACTCCTGGAGGTGCCTCTGCGGCTTTGTAATTATCTGCACCCGATGCCAAATCAAGCCAACTGTCGCTCGGTTTAAACTTTTTGTTAGCTTGAGTAAGGAGAGGAATACATATTGGTATTACTTCTGGGCTCGGCCGAATAGGAGGTTCCTTGGTCCCATTCAATCTTCTATAAAAGGATGGAAGACTAAGTTCTTCTTTGTCTTAAGTAAGGAGGGTCGGGGGTTCGGGCTTGGTGGGGTACCAAAAAAATCCTTCCGTTGGACAATAAAGACCTTCTGCCTGAGGAGGAACGAGACCTCAAGAAGCTCAAAGAGTATTTTGATATCCAAGTTGACAAGTACCTGACTCCCGATATCCTGTGAGAGTGTGGCCTCTTCACGACCCTGGGTAGGGCTTCGCTCATTTTTTATATCTTCCCCCTTTTTTTGACTTTTGTTCGGAAGATTTTGGGATGTGACTAGGTTTTTTCTTGTTGTGGCAGGAAAATCGATAAGCCCTATGATCGTGCTAACCGTCTTCTTGGCTGGTGTGTGGGCAAATGAAGCGAAACTAAAGGCAGCAAGGGAGGAGAAAGAAAAGAGGAAGGCTGCAAAACTTGGCATTCACCTTGAGGAGCCCCCTGCAGAAAGGGAAGGGGAAAAAAATGAAGGACGGGAACCCCAGGAGCCGGTTGCGGAGGCTCACAATGAGGTTCCCCGACCTGTATTTGAGTCGGGTCGAGGACAAATGGAACCGTCCGTGGAGAGCGCTTCTTCCTCTTGCAAAGCACCGAAGCGGAGGAAGAAGGCTACATTCAAAAAATTACTCCTCTGGGCATTATTCCTGAAGAAACCAAGGAGGCTACTGTTGCTTCTGTCGCGGCGGAGGAGGGGCAATCTGACAACGACGTCCCCCTCCTTGAAAGGAGAAAGAGGATTAGGACTGGAAGCAATGCTCCCCCCACTGCTGCCTCTTCTCAGGAGCATGACTCGAGTGATTCCCTAGTCCGAGAAGTGGAGAGAGTACTGGATGTCTATGATGAAGAGGACATAGGCACCTCCCCGGTTACCGCCAATCCACTAGGCTGAACCGTTGAGGGCAAGGGGGTGACGGGTTTCATGGTTGATCCTTCTGCCAAAATGAAGATGCCCATATCTGAAACTGAAGGTCCTAGTGAAACTTCGGGGTGCCCTTCACAGGTTGGGTTCAACCCCGCTGATGGTCTCCTTTGCCGTGACCCTGTAGTGGCTGCAGTCTCTCTTGAACTTCTTTGAACAGAAGAAGTTGACGCAAGACTCCAATGCTTTAGGGAGACCGAGCTAGCGGCTCACCTGCGTCCCTCTGCAATATCGGTAAGTATTTTTACAGTTTTAGTCTCGAGGCCCCTCGTGTGTTGTAGCAGCATTAACTTTTTTTCTTGTTGCAGAGTAGTGCCTTGATGGACCAGGCGGCTAGTCTCCTTATAAAGGAGGGCAATCTCCGAGCTGTTGTCTCAACTTTACAAGTCGAGAAGCATAAGGTGGAGACTGAGTTCTCCCTTCTGAAGGGAGAAAAAGAGAAAGTGGAATACTCACTTAAGTCCTCAGGGTCTCAATGGCAAAAATTATTGGCAGAGATGATCAAGCTGCAAGGGTGGGTCCAATCTCTTGAGGAGGAAATCAAGAATCAAAAGACGGGGATGGAGGAGATCAAAATTTCGAAGCTGTCTTTGGAAGATAGGTGTCTTCAATCAGAAAGAGATCTCTCGACCGCCAAGGTTGAAAAAGAAAAACTTTCCTCGGATTTGAAGATGATAGAGGTGCGGGTGAGCCTTCTGGAGAAAGAGAAGGGCAAGGTTTCTGCAGCCTTGGAGAAGAAGGACAACCTCCTTACTCAGATTAATGCTGAGAAACAGGCCACTGAGGAGGAGAAGAAGAAGGCCCTCGGTGAGAGGAACTCTCTGAGTGAAGAACTAGATCCGAAGCCATGATCGAGTTCGGGAACTAGAGAACCTTCCTTTCCTGAGTGCGAATGCAGAGGAGGGGTATGAAGCAGATTTCCATAAGGGTGGCGAGGAGACCTTCAAGATCTTCAGAGAACTGGTCGTGAGGGTTGTCCCCGAGGAGGTGTTGAGGACGCTTCCCGTGGACTTCCACTTCCTAACCTACAAGAAATCCCTTAAGACCCTGGTCGGAGAGGATCCAAACGCTGACACGGGTGATGAACCCCTTGTTGAGGGATCCTCCTCGGACGAAACTAGGGCAGATAGAGATAATCAATTTAATTCTATCCCTCTCCTTTGTTTTTGTTATAGAAACTGCAGCGTAATCTATCCTTCTCAACCTTTGTAGATCCGACTGCCAAAGAGGATCAGGATAATGTTTCGGGCGAAGTTGGTTCAAGGGTTGGAGATGATGAAGAAAATCGCTCCGCCTTTTTGCCTGTTCCCGAAGACGGTCCTTCGGCTCTGTGAACACACGTTTACCTTTCTTTTTCTTTTTGTAACAAAAATCGTTGTCTAAGAGGTTGTTTGTGCACCTTTTGTCTGTAATATCCTTGTAAAGACAATTTGACCTATTTTCAACATTTTTTCTTGATGAATGAATCATTTTTGCGGTATTGGCACTCATTGTTCTTGGTGAAAATCCCGAGGCCATATTTGTGGAAGTAGATGAGTGGTTCCTTAGATGAGTTTTGAAATAGAGAGGCTCACGGCCAAGGTGTGTAGCCTATTTTCGAGGAGGATTTTTTGTGTCTCGCGATCAAAGCGCAGAGACATCATTCCATGGAGGAATTTTGGTGTCTCGCAATCAAAGCGTAGGGACATAATTCCAGGAGAAATTTTGGTGTCTCATGATCATAGTACAGGGACGTAATTCCGAGGAGGAATTTTGGTGTCTCATGATCAAAGCGCAGAGACATAATTCCGAGGAATTTTGGTGTCTCGCGATTAAAGCGCAGAGATGTAATTCCGAGGAGGAACTTTGGTGTCTCGCGATCAAAGCGCAGAGACATAATTCCGAGGAATTTTTGTGTCTCGCGATCAAAGCGTAGAGATGTAATTCTGAGGAGGAATTTTAGTGTCTCGAGATCAAAGAGCATCGAGGTAATTCCGAGGGGGAATTTTTGAGGACCATCGATCGAGGTGCGCAGTCTACTTTCTGATGGGGAGAGTTATAGCTTTGGAACAACATGCAAGGATATATCCTTAGAGAAGTATGTACGATTTGTTGAAACAAATTGAAAGTGAAATTTTATTGATAATACTTCCTAAGTGCTTCAGAATGAAAGGAACACTCCAATTTAGTGAGCCAGTAAGTGCCTTTACAACGTCTTTTATGATATAAGGCACTTCCCAGTTTGGGGTTAGCTTTCCTGTCCTGCTTTTATTTCCCTGGAATTTGTTCTTTCGTAGGACTAGATCGCCAATCAGGAAAGCGACCTCCTTCACCTTTGAATCATAAAACCTCTTCACCTTCTGGCGGTAAGCAGTAGCTTGGAGGTTTGCCACGTCCCTTTTTTTCTCCAAGAGATCCAACTCGGCCCTAAGCTACTCTTCAATAGTTACAGGATCGAACACTTGCTTCCAAGGGGTGGGAACTCCAATCTCAAGCGGAATCACTGCTTCGACCCCGAAGGCCAAGGCCAACAAGGTCTCTCCCGTGGCGTTCGGGTAGTGGTTCGGTATGCCCATAGGGCCCCCGGAATCTCCTCTACCCACGAGGAACCATTACTGAGAACCCTGGTCTTCAACCTATGGAGGAGAGTTCTATTGGTTACTTCTACTTGCCCATTCGCCTGGGGATGAGTGACAGAGGTAAGTCTATGATCGATCTCGAGCCCATTGCAGAAGGCCTTAAATGCAAAGTTGGCGAACTGGCGGCCATTATCCGTTATGAAGGCTAAGGGAATTCCGAACCGGCAGACAACTGATTTCTAGAGAAAGGATTGGCAGGCTTTCTCCATGATTGAGGATAACGGTTCCCCTTCTACCCACTTAGTGAAATAGTCAATTGCGACTATTAAAAACTTCATTTGCCAAGTCGCCACAGGGAATGGGCCAAGAATATCGACCCCTAGAGGGTGAATGGCCTTGTACTTATGATAGGTGTAAGATGGGCGGCGGGCCGCATCTGGATATTTGAATGCCTCAAACATGCGTCACATTTCCGGATGAACTCAATGGCATCTTTAGACAAGGTTGGCCAGTAATAGCCTTGTCAAAAAACCTTGTAACTGAGGGCATTACCACCCTGATGATCCCTGCTACACCTCCATGGATTTCCTGAAGAACATAATCTGCTTCGGAGGGCCGCAAGCACTCAGAAGAGGTAAAGAATAGGATCTCTTATAAAGCTGCCCATCTATTACATTGAAGTGGGTGGAGTGAACAGTGATTCGGTGAGCTAGCTTGGGGTCTGCTGGGAGAGTTCCATCTTTGAGATAGCCCAGGATGGGGTCCAGCAGGGCCCTTCTTCAGTATCAAGAAGCTCCTTGGCGGGACGGCACTCAATGGTCCTCGCCACCAAATACTGGACATTAATGGTTTGCTGGATGTCCCCGTAAGATGTGACTAGTTTGGACAAGAGATCTGTTTCTTGAATCTCAATTCTGGGTACTTTGTTGATATGAATGTTTTGAAAACTCTTCATGAGCTGTTGTACCATAGCTTTGTACTTCGCCATAGTCTCCTTTCGTTCTTCAAACTCTTTGGACATGTGGCCTACTACTAACTGTGAGTCGGTGTTGGCCTGAAGGTTTCGGATGCCGAGGCCCCGGGCAAGCTGCAGCCCTGCTATTATTGCCTCATATTCAACTTCATTGTTTGTAGCCTTAAAGTTAAACCTCAGTACCATGGAGGTACTCCAACCGGATGGCGATCAAAGGACTATTCCTGCTCCAGAATTTTTTGCGTTTGTCGATCCATCGGTATGCAAGATCCACTAGGAAGGGGAAGTGCTATGTATCCCTTCGTGGTCCATGTCCTTAGACTCCTCGGTTTTGGAGACATTGAGTTCGGCAATGAAATCAACCAAGGCTTGTGCCTTAATGGCGGTACCGGGGGCATAGCTGATATCATATTCCCCGAGCTCGATAGCCCATTTTGTTAGGCGTCCCGAAGTATCTGGCCGGTGAAGTACTTGTTTCAATGGTTCGTTAGTGAGCACCTTGATTTTGTGGGCTTGAAAATATGGACGGAGCTTCTGGGCGGAGACAATTAAGGAAAGTGAGAGTTTCTCGAACGGGAGGTATCTCGATTCGGTGTCTGACGCCGGGCGGGGTAGCGATTATCCCGCGGGCTAGCCGGATCCAAGGACCGCAAGGAAGAACAAACGAAGAACCAAAGAACCAAAGAAAATACTCTGAAATTCAGGAAAATATTTTTACTGAAAATTCAATAATGAAAAACTAACCCACAAGCCGGGTTAAATAGCCTCAAAAGATTAACCTAGAAACCTTATCATCTAATCTAAATTTACTAAAATTGACAAATTATTATTTAAAACTAAACTTATCTAAATTTAAAACTCTAAAAAAATAATATAACTCCTAAAAATCTGAGGTCAAATCGGATTCAAATCATATCCTAATTTGGCATATGAAATATTGCCAAAATAGGAAAAAAGACCGAAAACATTAATTGGCGGATTAAATATTTCTAAAAATAAAAAAAACTAAAATTCTCTCTAATATGATGTCCCCATGTCGTGCGCGCGGCAAAGAGCTTTCCGAATTGGGGTCGAACGCCTGATTCTAATATCGGTAGCCAAGTTATGGCCAAAATACCGAACCACACCCAAAACCGACCTAATCTTGGAATTAACTCAATAACTTCCCGTCTTTACGTTGACCCGCCAACCCGGAACCAACATTTGACTCGGGCCTCCTGCATCAGTCACCCCGGGTTGGAAAGAACTCGATCCCGAGTTCGACTGCACCTCTGTTGGTAGGTCTGGATCTCCATGCTTGATCTCAATCAAAACCCTAGAGACAGAAAGTAGGTTAGTAGTGTTGGTTACCAGGCCAGGAGGGATTTTCTCCCATCGAGATACCAACGCAACCCTAGTCCGATCATAGTCATAGATGGGCTCACTAATCTCTTCCTCGGGCTCACCAATTTCCTCCTCGTAGTCGTCATAGATGGGCAAGATCTCCTCCTCTACATCATCGTTGAAGATGAGCGAGATCTCCACCTTCACATCATCGTCATAGATAGGTTGGTAGATGGGTTGGCCAAACCTCTGATCGCTATGATTATGGTTCTGGACTTCCTCAGCCGGAAACTGCCCACGACAACCACGATCAAAATCGATCGCCGCTAAACGCCTTGATAATTTCTTGACTTGCCTCTGCAAATCCTTGATCATCAAACGTTGGGTTAACTCCGTGACTTGCCTTTATAGATCCTTGTTCATCGCCTCCAGGGTGCTCAGGTCGCGGTACTGGACTTCCTTAGTCTGAACATGTCCAACCTGACGACTACGACCACCAGTCATTGTTGTCGATGATGACGCTCCCCAGGAAGATGATGAGCTCTGGTACCAACTGGCGCCGGGCAGAGTAGTGATTAACCTGCGGGCGGTGGTAAACAGGGGGGATTGATACAAGTGCAAGAAAAGGGGAGCAAACAGAGAAGAAAAGTCTCTGAAGATTTAAAAAGAAAATATAACTCAATAATCAATGAATAAAATTCAACCCACAAGTCGGGTTAAATAGCCTCAAAGGATTAACCTAGAAACCTTATCATTTAATCTAAATTTGCTAAAATTGATAAATTATTATTTAAAACTAACCTTATCTAAATTTAAAACTCTAAACAAATAATATAACTCCTAAAAATCTGAGATCAAATCGGATTCAAATCATATCCTAATTTGGCATATGAAATATTACCAAAATAGGAAAAAAACCGAAAACCCTAATTGGCGGATTAAATATTTTAAAAATAAAGAAACTAAAATTCTCTCTAATATGATGTCCCCATGTCGTGCGCTCCGCAAAGAGCTTTCCGAATTGGGGTTGAACGCTTGATTCTAATATCGGTAGCCAAAGTTATGGCCAAAATACCGAACCGCACCCAAGACCGACCCAATCTTGGAATTAACTCAATAACTTCCCGTCTTTACGTTGACCCGCCAACCCGGAATCAATATTTGACTCGAGCCTCCTACATCAGTCTGAAAGCACTTTGCTGATATAATAAACTGGCTTTTATACCCCGCACTCTTCTTTTGTGAGAACCGAACTCACTACTAAGTCTGAAACAGCAAGATAGATAAAAAGCTCCTCCCATGGCTTCGGTTTCGCGAGGAGGGTGGGCAATTGCAGTTGATCCTTTAGCTGAGCGAGGGCCTTATCGCATTCCTCCGTCCACTATAACCTTGGTGCTACCCGAAGAGCCCGGAAGAAGGGGAGGTCCTTCTCCCAAGATCGTGCGATGAATCTCTAGAGTGCGGCCAGCCTCCCATTAAGGCGTTGAATCTCCTTAATGCTCTTTCGGGATCTAGTTTTCATGATGGCTCGGATCTGCTCCGGATTGGCCTCAATCCTCCTTTGTGTGATCATGAAACTGAGAAACTTGTCGGATCGGACTCCAAAAGCGCACTTGCTTGGGTTAAGACTCATGCCTTAGGCCTGCAATGCCTCGAAGGTTTCTTGAAGATCAGAAGCGTGACGTTCGGCTTTGGCACTCTTAACTAGAATGTTGTCCACATAGGCCTCGACGTTCCGTCCTATTTGTTTTTTGAAAACTTTGTTTACTAGTCTTTGAAATGTTGCTCCAGTGTTCTTTAGTCTGAACGGTATTACTTTGTAGCAATACGTTCCCCAAGAGGTAATGAAAGAGGTCTTCTCTTTATCTTCCTCTGCCATCCGACCTGGTTATACCCTGAGAATGCGTCTAAGAAGCTAAGCATTTTGTATCCCGAAATAGAGTCTATGAGATTGTCTATCAGAGACAGGTGGTAATAATCTTTAGGGCATGCTTTATTAAGGTTGGTAAAATCTACACACATCCTCTATTTACTAGAGGGTTTTTTAACCATCACAACTTTAGAAAGCCATTCGGGATATTGAACTTCCCGAATAAACTCAACTTTCAGCAGTTTATTAACGTCCTCTTCGACAACTTCTAGACAGTCCGGAGCGAAGTTTCTTCTTTTCTGGATGACAGGCTTAAAATCAGGGTCCACCTGGAGATGATGCTCGATGACATCGCGTGGCACTCCAGGCATATCCTCGGCTGTCCAAGCAAAGATGTCAGTGTTGCGCCTTAATAGCCCGAGGAGCTCTTCCTGTTGTCCTGGACCAAGTTCGCTACCCAGCTGTACTGCTCGCTAGGGGATCCCTTCGTCAAAAAGGCACACCTTCAGCTCCTCTACTGGTGTTGGCCGACGCGCTTCTCGCTGCTCATCTTCTGGTAGTAGTTCTTGGAGGGTCAGTGTTTCCGATGCCCCACTGGATTCTTCGGTTCTTTAGATAGTTAATATAGCATTGTCGAGAGGCTACTTGGTCACCCTTTATTTCTCCACAGCCATTTTCGGTCTGAAATTTCAACATCATGTGGTATGTTGAAGGGACAACCCCAAACATATTCAAGGATGACCTCCCCATTGTGGCGTTGTAGATGGTGGGACACCGAATAACTAGGAAGTTAACCATGGAAGAAACTAGAAGGGTGATTTTCCAAGAGTAACTAGAAGGGTTATAACTCCTTCCGGCAGAAGGGGGCATCCATTGAATCCCATCAATGGGAACTTAGTTGGCCTCAGATTCTCAACGCCAATCTTCATTCACTCGAAGGCATCCCAGAAGATGATGTCAACCAAACTCCCGGTATCAACGAGCACCCTGTGCATCATGAAGATCCCGACCTTAACAGTTATCACCAAAGCATTATCATGTGGCTGGGTGACCCCTCGGAGGTCTTCGTCTGAAAAAGATATTAGCTACTAGGGGTGGGCCCTCTTCCGAGGAGGGTCTTCACGTACCGTTCCCACCATACGGGCGTAATTCTTCCTAGACGAGGAGCTTTCCCCTCCATAACCTGGGCCTCTAGCAATAAAAAGCAGAGGAACATCCTCCTCGGGTGCGGCCTGCTGTGGTGGAGGGCCCTCTTTGGATGTCCGTTCTTGTGGTAGGAACTGATCAAGCTTCCTGGCCTTGATGAGATCTTCAATTGCATCCGTAAGTTTGATGCAATCTTCAGTTGATTGACCCTTTGCTAGTGGTAGGCACAGAACTTTTTGCTGCGCTTCGTGGGTGCGGACTCCGTAATGGGATTTGGTTGCTTTAAGATTTTCTTTTGCTATATTTACATCAGAATGTTTTCCTTAGATGTGTTAAGGGTGGTGTAGGTGTTGTATTTTCCCGGAAACCTTGGCCTCCTAGGTTCCTGGGGGCTTTGGTCAGTCCGCCATGGAGGTGGATCTCTGCCTTGGTGTGGCTCTCTCTGAGGCCTTTCTAGTCGGGATTCTTCCCTCTGGAATTCTCTAATCCTTTGCAAGGCTTCTTTCATTCGGCCAGCTTTGAACTCCTCGGCGGCAATATAAGAGTGTGCCCTGCTCATTAGCTGGGGCAAATTGGTGCGATGCAATTGCAAGTGTACGAGTTGTATCAAGTAATAAAGTTGACTCTTGAAAAATCAGATATCGAACCTCGGGACCGAGAAGTACTAGTAGTAACTAGTTATCTATTATCTAGTCTAAACAAAGATTGGTGGTGGTTTGAACTAATCTAAACTAAGAAAACATAAAAATTGGATACCACTAACGATGGGAATAAATCTTGGGTAAATCAATAATAGGAAGGGGGTATTCGGGCAATGAATCCCTCTTTGGTTCTCATAAAGATAAATAACGAATGTGAAGATCACTAGTTGTATTTGATTGGACCAAGGGTTCCTAATGTGCTTTCACTCCCTCTCTCGAGGCGAATTACTAATCCTAGTGCCCTTACCGATGATATTCTAGGGAACCTAATTCTTGAAGGGATTATAGGAATAATACATATAAAGGACTCGCTCTCCTTAATAGCCGGGTTCCCGGTATACTCACAATCCCCTCTATTGGAGATGGTCTACACATGGGGAGGCGTTCACTTCTTTCCCCATATGGACTACGAAAATCCCTCCGGGCTCTCGCAACGAAGAGGGATTAACTTACGTTAAAACATCCAATAGACTCAATGAGATTCAACCAAACAATCAAAGATAGAGAGATAACATTAATTAAAACATGTCCAAGGGTTCATCAATCATCCAAGTATCTACAAGATTAGCTCTCCATGAAAGGGGGGCAACAATCCAAAACAAAGATGAAGACAAACAAGGAAATCATAAGGAACAACACTAATGCATATACCGTTGATCGCTTCCTTGATCCTCTTTCAATGATTTCCCCTCTTCTTGCTCCAATAGCTTCAAGATGAGAATCTCCAAGCTTTCCCAAGATTAAGCTTTCTCCCCAAGCTGCTTGCCTCCCCCCTAAATCCTCATTAGTCGGCTTTTATACTTCGGGTTTTAGGGGTGAGAATTACCAATTTGCCCCCTTCTAGGTCTGCAGATTCGCTGAAATCTCGCGATGTTCGGGCCAGTATATGGGCGTATATCAGCCCGTATGGCTTCCAGCCACCTCCATACGGTCTAGTATACGGGCCGTATGCTGGCCAATATTCCGTTCAGGTGCTAGTATACGGTCGTATGTCAGCCCGTATGGATGCCCGTATGGATGCCCGTATGGGCCCTTCTGGGTACTCTGAGGTTCCAGTTTCTCTCAAA
The DNA here is from genome assembly GCA_026586065.1 of Dioscorea zingiberensis. Lineage (NCBI taxonomy): Eukaryota > Viridiplantae > Streptophyta > Magnoliopsida > Dioscoreales > Dioscoreaceae > Dioscorea > Dioscorea zingiberensis. Next base: position 31,678,458 of record CM048823.1, read on the forward strand.
ATGCTTTCTTTCTTCTGGGGTCCTTGTATTTTGTCGTGTTTATCAGAATGAATACATTTTAAGTATCAGTGGGCAAAAAGTCTTCAAAATTACAAGCCAAGCATATGAGAATATGATATAAAATTATGCTCAAATGAACACTTATCAAATATCTCCACACTTAAAGGTTTGGTTGTCCCCAAGCAAAGAAAAGAAATCAACAAAAGAAAATATAAGTGTTCATCCTCTTGGCCATGAAATGTATAGCTCAACTCTTTTCAAGTTCACCACCCATGTGTTTTGTTCTCCCATTTCCATGCCAGGGTCTAAATAGATCTCATGCAAGATATCATTATAGTTCTAGACAAAGCTTATTCACTCCACATGTCATGTTCTAAAAAAAATACTTTGCAAGACAAATACATCCTCAATGAAGTCTAGAGGGTTCTTTAGGCCCTATGATCATTGAGATCCCCTTAGATTAGATAAGTAGTGGACAAATAGGAAGACACAAATATTTATTTATTTATTTATTTATTTTTGATAGGGCATCCCTAATGGATCCGACTTTCCTGTATTAAAGATCAATGTAGAGCGTAGTTCCTCCTCTTCGCAAAGTGCTCATGCTGATTAGGCACCGGGGCACTTAGTTACTAAAATGGTTACAACTCTGCATGGTCATGTTCATGCTAAGTAATGATTTTTTGAATTAAGGGACACTCTTATAGGGAGCCGGAACCCCAAACTACTTCATCAAAATAAGCAGCGGAATACCGTCTTTATTTCTTCGCGACTATTTTGTACAACTATTTGATTCTCTCCCTACATGTCCACTAGGTCATATTATGAGGGGTTAATGAATTGAATTAGTGCCACGAGATCTCTTGGAGCCATTGAAAAATGTGTTTAGCTATTAAAGTAAAAAGAACATGACAATGGGTTATCTATTGTCTCTGAAGATCATGAGTGTCACAGAGATGTTCTTTAAATGCCCATGGAGTTTCATAGAAGAGTTTAACAAAATTATGTGCCAAGATGGTGCCCTAGAAATCGAGTGCACCAACATGTTTCCTTAAGGCCTTTGTCGAGGCATGCTAGTCATGAAAAATTTAAAAATTCGCAATGAATTTCACTAATAGCTACCTATCTCCACACTTATAGTTTTGCTATGGATGTAGAAAGATAAATGATAGGTAGCTACCCATCTCCACACTTAAAATTGTATATTGTCATCAATGTACGTAATAATTCCAAAATTAAATATGCATGGAGAAAGGTGAACTAAAATGTAACGCCCCAATTTTTTCAAAAAATTGAAAGTTTCATTTAATAAAGATGAAAATATAATTTAAGTTATAATGAGGGTTTAAGGAACAAAATTAGTTGATGTCATATTTTTAGCATATCCTTAAGTAGTGTACGGTTAAAATAAGGAAAGGTATCAATTAATTCTAGCTTTCATTATTATTAAGTAAGATTGAGTACAAGTGAAATATAACATTGGTTGGCTGATATTTAATTGAGTTTGGTGAATATTAATCATAAAATCAGGTCTAACACATAATTTGTTTTAAAACAAAAGATTAAATAAGTAGTGGTGGTTACATCACGATCCACTACTAAATTCCAATTGATAGTTTGCATTGAAGAGCTACACCACCTCATGGGTTCTTGGAGCTTCTAATGAACATTTTTATATAAGAAAAAACAAATCTAATTATAATATCATGCATGCCATGAGTCCACGAATTAAACTAAACTTTAAATAAAATTATTTAGTTGTGTCTTAATGAACATAATTGCTTTTGGATTTGAAATTGAGCCTCTCATTTTAAATTTATTTAGTAAATGGATTTTGAGAACTATTTAAAGGTGTGGCACTCAACCATGCCTCCACAACTTTAGTCAAGCAATCTCCTTTGACTGAGCAAAAGAGTAGCTTGTTCTTGAAGCCAACCGACGTTTCTGTAAATTGTTCTCCAATAACTTCTTCGTTTAACGGAACCAAGGAGAAGGGAGGAAGTCTGAACATCAAACTCCATCACACGATCTGTAGTAGCAAGCAAAAGTGAGGACAAACAGCTTTGGTCCAAGGACTGATGCAGCCCTATTTGGAATTCAACCACGGCTAAAAATTTAGCAGTAATCGGCAGAGAATAGTTTGGGTAGTCTTCAGCAAAGGCTGAAGTTGATTGTTCATGTATTAAAAGTCTTCAACAACCGCTAGAGGTGATTGTCTATATTTGGTAGCTCTGCAAGAACACAAGAGCCTAAGGAGGAAATCAGAGCTCAGATATATTTCTGGTGAGCTTCTGTTAATTATAGGTGGATGTTATAAACTGTGTTTTTGTAGGAATTTGTAGATAAGGTACTTGAATGGAATTTAGTTTTAAGTGGTAAGGCTTGATTGTACTTCAAGACATTTCATGACTGATCTATTATATAAAAATTTTAAGTTTAAGGATGCACTACTAGTGTTTGAAGTAATGCTTTAGTGAACCATTTAGGAGCCCAAGCATCCATGTAAACCCTAATCCTTTACGTCTTGTTCGGCAACACAGTTTCCAATGAAAAAAATTTTCCCGCCAAAATCCTTAATTAAGATTTAAAAATATAACCCACCAATATATAGTCAACACATCACTTTCTTATCATTAATACCTTTACTTTAAAATTTCCCTCCAAAAATTTCAAAACTTTTCAAAACTTATTCCTAATCTCAAGTGGGGATAACTCCCAACCAAACACAACCTTAGATTATAAATGTATCATTACTTAGAGTTAAAAAAAAAAGATCAAGTATACCTCTGATGCATTCCCTGCTCTCAACTCAGGGTTACTATCTAATGCACAACAGTGAGCTCTAATTATCAAATGCCTCTGATTAATTAAGGGATAACCATGGGTGAGTGTAAACACAACCCAATACTTGATGGAAAATTTCTAGGATGCATAGTAGCTAGTTATGTAATTCTATATATATGAATACTTTCCCTATTAACTAGGTACTCAGGGCAGTTAAGAAGTTTGGCTTTGGAATATATATATATATATATATATATATATATATATATATATATATATATATATATATATATAGTCGTGGCAAATTAAGCACTCCTTAGCAATATGTAATATACCCAATAAGGGTCATTGGTAGGCCTGAACTATAATCAGTAAGCTTGATGGTGACTATCATATTTGCTCTTAGCTTAGTTAGCGAGGATTAATAGAATGGACACCTGAGCTTTATCGAAGTGGGAAGAGTGGTGTTGAGTATCCTGGAACTAATGTAGAGGATTTGAAAAGACCAGAACATTGACTGTTGTATCCTCTAATATACTGTATGTTTAATACTAAAAAGGAACTACTGATGTGCAATATTAAGGTTAAGGGTATATAGTTATAGATAGTTTCATTCCTAGTTAGTAAATAAAGATTGGAAAGTAGAAGGAATCTCCAAATAAATATAAGTATATTACTAATATTTTTATACTTGTCCAGGACTAGGTAAGCAAGTGGAGGATCCCAGGAAGATCCAATCAAGCTTAGGTAGTGCAGGACCACAGGTGAGGGAACACAACTATAAATTTATCGTATTTCTCTCGTATCTTTATCGTATTGACTTCTTGTGAATTCATGTTATGAATTGATTAGTTTTTATGAAATACTGTAAATTTTCAAGCATGAAAGTAGTGATCATGTTACATAGACATATTAGTGCACTGCACCATACTAACATACATGCTTGCGCCAGAGGTGGCTCTACGATAGAGCCAGAGAGTACGATACTAGGTAGGAGAGGGGTGGTTTTATATAACTTTATTTTTACTAGTCCAACTATCTGTTTTCAAACTCTCCTGATTTCAAGAAACAAAACCCCCTTTCCGTACCCATTGGGTGCTTAGCATACGTATATACACTTATAGCTCACGGTCGTTGAGTTGATCCGACCGGAGAGCTACCGAGTGTTGAGTTGGTCCACTATGGTTCCGCTGTATGAAAGTAGAGGTGTGGATGACACTAATATGATTGATAACGAGGATTTGTTTCCATAGCTTGTTACCTCAACGGTTGTTGAATTGGTTCAGCTGTGAAGGCTACTGGCTTGAGATGGTCAGCCAGGACATATGTGGAAATCATCTCCCGCGTATTTGATATTAATATGACTGAAGACGAGGATTTGATTCCATAGCTTGTCACCTCCACGGTTGTTGAGTTGGTCCAACCGGGAAGGCTACTAGCTTTGAGATGGTCAGCCAGGACATTTGTGGAATTCATCTCCAGCAGACGAGGATTTATTTCCATAGCTTGTCACCTCTACGGTTGTTGAGTTGGTCCTACCGTGAAGGCTACTGGCTTTGAGTTGATCAGCCAGGACATATGTGGAAATCATCTCCCATTCTGATGATAAAAGATTTAAGAAATGCATATGTATATAACATTGATTTAATTGGATATTGCCACGATTCATATTTATGATCAGCATACTGTTTTTCATGTTTTAAATATCGTTCAGTCTTTGTATTTCACATTCCGATATTTTGTTATCTACAATTGAAGGCATACAGGTATGTTAAACCTGACAGTAGTGTTAGAACCTCACTGAGCTCCTGTAGCTCATCCTGTTGTTGTATGATCTTTTGCAGGTAGTAAGCAGGGTAATGTTTCTGCTTAGAATGGAAGATAGGGTCTTAACTACCATAGTTGGCTCTGACCACCAGGCCCATGTCTTGTTTTATATTTAGTATTTATGACTTGAGGAGTAATGTTAACTCCTATCCAGACTTGTGTTGTATCTTAAGACTTTATGGCTTGTAGGTATTTGACTTTATGTTTTCCTAATATTAATGTTGATTATGAGTAAATATTTGTTTTATACAGCCTTAGGCCGGGGTTCATTCCTTGACTTGGCTGGTGTGACACCTTGGTCCTGAAAAGGATAAGGGTGTTACATAAAACTTCCCCGGTTAATTTGGTGTGCCAATCGGTTTTCATGAAGTTGGTGTTTGGCAACTATTGGGGAATGTTGATACAAGTTCCACTTCTTCAAAGTAAAGGAAAGATCATCATAACTCCATTGAGAAGAATAGGAAAGCAGAGGATTCCACAGAAAATAAACAGAAGGATAAGTGTAGCAGGGTGATGCCCTTGCTAGCCATACACGGTGTAGAAAATAAAGTCATAAGTCCAACAAGCAAGAAATATAAAAAGTGTACAAGAAAATAAAGTTTCATCATCACAATGAAAGAGAAATGTCAAAGTCCTCAAGTTGTTGGGTTATCTGTTGGTGCCTCGGGTGCTCCTCTGGTGGGTCCCTGTGTTGGAGGAGATGCAAATGTTGGATGCCAGCGGATAAAGATAGACAGCTCCGAGAACCGGTCGCCCAAGCAGCGCTGCTCCGTGAGAATCATATCCTGGGTGGCACGAATGTCTGAGATCTGCTCCTCCAGCCGGTCAAGTCAGCTTCTACTCGCTGAGGATGGGAGCTCGCCTGCCGGAGATGGGATGTCGAAGTCCTCTAAATCGAACTCCTGGTCATCCTCAGTGTTGTCGGCGCTTTGGCCGACCAATGTTTAACGGCTCTCGGAGTGCTTGACGAGCCCCATCTGGCATAAGGTGCTCATCCCCAGGGCGGTCATGAGCTAGAGTCTCTCCATGCCCTTTGTCTCTATCCTCGATACACCTCAGCCTCAGCGAGAGAACCACTACCTGGATTAAGTAATATTGATATTTTAAATTGAATTTTCTTGTGAATTAAAAGTTATTTTTATTTTTTAATTGGTTTTTTTATAACTACTTGGAAATAAAAGTGGGGAATTAATTGAATTTTTTTTCTCTATCGTGTTGAGATAATTGTAATATAATTTCTTAAATAACAATTTCTATAAAAATAATTGTGCTTCTCTCTTATTTCTTAAATAACAATTTTTGTTAGGGAAATCCTTTGAAAAAAACTTAATATAAAAAAAACTTATTCCTTGAATCAAGCAATCTTACTGGCTTTCAATATATCAAAGAAGAAACAAGATCTTGGTCTTGAATATATATATATATATATATATATATATATATATATATATATATATGACGTCATCTGTTCCGATTGGAATGGGTCATTCGGTCAAACCGACAAACCTGTGAGCTAGTTGTGAGATCGGTTTGCTTCCTGATCCAGTTTTAAAAACATTGCTTTGAACATCTTATCTACATGTCATGAGGTGCCATGGAGGAAAAACAGAGAGATCTTATTTTTTTAAAAAAAAAAACTTATATATCATATCGTAGAATTTTATAAGTTGTTATAGAAAAAATATTTGAAGACACATTGAATAATTATAGGTGTTAAGATAAAGTTCAATTATTAAAATAACCACATGCAAGCTAACAGTTTATAAAAGGATGTATTCATCTCACATAGAAGGCAATTGGAAAATTGATACATGGTATTTTGGACTCCACTAAGACTAAACGTTGGCATCTCTCTCTCTCTCTCTCTCTCTCTCTCTCTCTCTCTCTCTCTCTCTCTCTCTCTCTGAATCCTATCTAAGCTCTCTTTTCCTTTCTCTCCACTCTCTCTCTCTTTTCTCCATTTAGAGTTACTGACTTGAGCGTCGAAGCCTCCCCCGAGCCTGAGTGCCAGATCTCTAGACTCTACGGTTTCTTCTCTTTGCAAGGTCCTATCTCTGGAGGTTAATCTTAGAATAAGGTATTTGATCTAATAGAGCTGAAGGAACAATGTAGAGAAGTCCTCGATCATAGCCGATCTCTCCTTCAAATCACATGAAGCACTCCAACTTTTACCTACTTCTTCCATCTTGTTGATTAAAATCTGCTATAATCCCCATGTGAAGTAGATCTCTGCATCAACACTTGGTGTCGTCTGTGGGAAAATCGATCTTGAACATTCTTGATCAAAAAGTTGTGTAGCTGTCAACTATGGCTAGAGGCAAACAAAGTCAAATTCCTGACCAATGGCGTCCAAGATGTTAAAGGCATTTGCCATGACTAGCCTGCGGTCCGAGGAGGAGATATTTAAGACTCGTGATACCAAGTTCTTAAAGAGAAGATCGAGGCATTAACGCGAGCCTTCCGATTGGTAAAGTAGCAAATATCCCAGCTCCCACTACCGTTAAAAAACACAATAGCGTACTCGTCTGAGGCGGGACAACGCTCAACTACACGAGCCCCTTAACCTAAAGGGAAGACCAACACTAAAGGGAAGAGAAGGTTGCTTTGTCCTCAAGTAGCATAGGATCGCCATAGCCATAGCATTAGCCTTAGCTCGAGAACTCCCTGAGACCTCGACTCAAGGTTATGTCCCAAGAAACCATGGAATGACCAAGGTACGACACCCAAACAATGTCTCATTTCATTCTTGAGATCCTTTAGGCCTCACTCTCGACCGGATTCCAGATGCCCTTCATCAAGACCTATAACGACACCTTGGATTCGGTTGACCACCTGGAGTCCTTTAAGGCCATAATGTTGCTCTACGGAGCTCCGGACCACATCATGTGCCATGTGTTCCCAACTTCGTCAACCACTTCATTAACAACAAGAAATAGAGAATAACTTGGCAATATTGATGAGAATCAAACAACACAATAAAGAAAACCTTTGTAGTTTACATTCGTCATTTAAATATGAAAATGCTTGTGATACATGACCCCAACCAAGCCTTTGTTGTGGGCGCACTAATGGAAGGGTTATGCAGATCTCACTTCAAGTTCTCTCTTTTTCAGAAATAGGCTAAAGATTTTGTTCAGCTTTTCAACAGAGCCGAGAAGTACATACATGCCCAGGAGATCCAGGTAGTAGGCGAGAAGAAATAAGACACGCGAAGCCAAAAAGGGAGCTGAATTAGAATTAAGAATCTCTGAAGCAACCTAAAAAACAAGGGTTCCAACACTAAAAGGCAACAAAATGAGGAATCTGCTCGGTAGCGCAACTACTCCCCTCTAAATGCCAGAAGAGGCGAGATCCTCATGCAGATCCAAGATCACAAGATTGTGAATTGGCCAGCTAAGATGAAGTATACTAGCGGCCAAAAAGATGTAAAGAAGTACAACAAGTTCCAATAAAATCGAGGGCATGATATCGAGGACTGCATTCAACTGAAGAATGAAATTGAGGATCTGATTAGATGAGGTCACCTATCTTAGTACCTTTGAGAGACTTGCAGAAGGAGGGCCCATCTTCCCCTATAAGAGGGTGACCTCATGCAAGGTTTATCTATTAAATTGCTAGAGGTCAAGGCAATAAAGGCAAAAGTAGTACGGCGTGAAAAATTATCCTCGAATGTCTACTCGAGCAAATCATATGTAGACGGAATCGCGAGCCAAACAACCAATCATCTTTTTTTATGATGACCTCAAGGAGAGCTCGTTACCCCTAAGATGATGCACTATTGGTCACTGTCACCAATTCTATGGTCAGATGTGTCCTTATTAGCGAAAGCACAACCAACATCATACTTTAAGGAAGACCCTATACTATTAGAATGATTGTCTGACCCGATACATACAGGCTGACTAACTTGCGGGATAGGTTACTTAAAAGGTCATTTCGGGCAGAGCACATAAGATGATATTATCCATGATTGCTATAGAGTTTATCCTCAAAACCATCCACTATTATTATGCATGTGTAATTAAACAATCATTGAAGTCCTAGCTCAAAAGCCTTCCTACAATCTAGAGCTTTGATTGCTAAAGCCCTTTTAAGGACAGGAATTCAGTTCTCAAGGATCATATCACCTCATTCCCCTCTCAAGGTGCGTAAAGGTTGATTGCTAAAGGTCTAATACCCAATTTAGTTCCTCTATTAAACCGAACCGGCCCTTGTAGTTCCTCCATTATAAATTGAGCCTTTTTAGTCGCTCTACTTTCACGATTGTAAAAATCCAGTGCTGATGCAAGAGGTTGTGGTCAGTTGGTGCCAAGTTGGCGGATCAACATAAAGACTAGAAGTGATTGAGCCAATTCCGTGATTGGAGTAGTTTTGGGGGTGTTTTTGTATTTTGGCCATAACTTTGGCTACAGATGCTGGAATCATGCGTTTGAACCCAATTTGAAAAGATCGTTTCGGCGCACACTACGTGGTTCCCCAGATCGACCCAGTGGGCGCCATCTTCAAATTCAAATTCTGCTATTTTCTCGTTATATTATTGTTTAAATATTTTTGTTATTTTTAGTATTAAATTATTTATCAAATTATGATAGGATTTGAATCTAATTTGATCTCGGATTTTTAGGATTTTTATGATTTGTTTAGAGTTTTAAATTTAGATAAGTTTTAGTTTTGAATAATAATTTTTCAATTTTGACAATTTAGATAAGATGATAGAGTTTCTAGTTTATTCTTATGAAGCTATTTAACCCTGTTGTGGGTTGGTCTTAGATTATTGAGTTTTGAATAAAAGTATTTTCTTTGAAGTTTCAGAGACTTTCTTCTCTGTTTTGTCTTCCCTCTTGCTTGCTTTTCTTAGCAATCCACTGGTTGTCGTCGTCCGTAGGTTAATCACCATCTTGCTCGGCGTCACTTGGTATCAGAGAGTTCGTCTTCTTCCTATAGAATCGGCATCAATGGCTGGAGGTCGTGATGGTCGACGAGGTGGACAAGTTCTGGCTGAGGAAGTCCAGTACCGTGACTTGAGCGCCCTGGAGGCGATAAACGGGGATCTACAAAGGCACATTGCGGAGTTAACCCAACGCTTGATGATTTTGGATTGTAGAGGCAAGTCACGAAGTTATCAAGGCGTCTGGTTACGATCGATTTTGATCATGGTTGTTATGGGTAGGTTCCATCTAAGGAAGTCCAGCACCATGATCATAGCGATTAGAGGTTTAGTCAACCCATCTACGACGATGATGATGAGGAGGAGAGCTCGCCCATCTACGATGATGATGATAAGGAGGAGATTGCACCCATCTTTGATGATAATAAGAAGGAGGAGATCTTGCTCATCTACAATGATTACGATGAAGAGATCTCACCCATCTACGACAATTACGATGAGGAGATCTCTCCCATTTGTGATGACTATGAGGAGGAATTTGGTGAATCCATCTATTACGATCACGAGCAGAACATTGGACCAAGCTTGAAGATTTCGAACGATTCTAAAGTTATTGTTTTGAACTTGAGGAAGAGTTCTTTCCAACCCGGGGTGAATGATGTAGGAGGCTCGAGTTAGTTGGTACCGAGTTGGCGGATCAACGTAAAGACTGGAAGTGATTGAGCCAGTTCTATGATTGGAGTAGTTTTGGGGTGGTTTTGTATTTTGGCCATAACTTTGGCTACATAACCTAATCAGGAAAGCTCATTTTGGCGAGCACCATGTGGTCCCCAAGATCGACAGGTAAATTTTTTGGGAGGTTACTTAACTTTGGACTCATTTCTTTTCGATCATCCAACTTTAATTTGTTTCTTTTCAGTCACTTAACTTTGATTTGTGTTCGCCAGGCAGTCACTTGAGGGATTCCAGTACCCCTTTGCTGAGGTGGCCCCCGGAGAGGCCACGTGGACGATCCACCATTAAATATTTAAAAAAACCCTTTTAATCTAAGTTTAAAAAGACCCGCCACTTAACCGTAAGTTAACAAACTTTTCTTTCCCCTTTCGTGCCCTACCTTAGAGGAGTCTGTCACGCTTGGAGTGGGACCATGGGACCGGCGACCGTTGCAATCGCCGACAAGCAAAAGCGACGGAAAGGGGAAACCTATTGTTGTAATCACTGGTGAGCCAACTTCAGCTGCAATCAGCGGCGAGCAAAAATCGGAGAAAGGGGAAAGCTACTGCAATGGCAGTGAACTAGGCCTGATGGAGGGGAAGCGCCTGATTACTGTAAGTCGACCATTCTGAAACCCTAGCTCGTGTGCGTTGTTTTTTATCATTGTGATGGAGATTAAGGTCAAATTAGTGTTGAACCTTTAATTTCTTGTGGATGAATTTAATTCATTACAATGTTGTCTTAATTAACATCACAACAAGTGGTATCTAATTACGAATAGGTAGATACACATCCAGACTCTACATTAATTTAATTGAGAAGTTTCAGCACAAAACTGAAAACTTTAGTGGTACTGTATACACACAGTGAACAAACTAATATAGGATTTTTTTTTTCTTCTTATTGCCTTCAATAATGGCAGGTAATTAGCTTAAAACAACACTGTTTGCAAAAGATGCCAAACAGTTGTCTTTCATTCCAATTTCTAAGAATATTACAAAGTTGATACTTAGATTAATGAAGGAAAAATATAAGAACTGATGCTGATGTATCACCTCACCACAATCCTCTTGTCTTTGTCTCATAAAACTTGAGATCATACCAAAACTAAGAATTGATTCCATGATTCATTATTCATCAGAGTGAGAAAAAAAATAAACACGACTAAATCCACTGGCCAAATTCATGATTACAAGCTTGAAACAAGCTCATCATATATATCTAAATTAGAAGTCCATAAAGCTTAATCAAAAGGAAAAGGATACACAGTGGTAACAATTATTGGTAAACCACTGAGTAAAATCACACAAGCAAATTAGCAACAACCAGTACTTAAAATACACAAAATCCATGCCAAACAATGAAAAAATAGATCTTGATTCCTTGTATACATAATACTAGGTAACAAAGTATAAAATATTAGTATAAGCAGTTGTAATTGGGTGCCTTTGTCCTTGAAGAAAAAGTTCACCCAATTCTCACAATAATCTAAGCAAAACAAGTAGGGAGAATTAGAACTACTATTACAATAAAACAATGGTAGAGAAGATCCTTATAAAGAAAGAGTTTCACCTACTTCTCTTAATTAGGGCAGGTTAACCTTTAATTTCTTGTAGATGAATTAATTCTTTAAAATATTTTCTTAATTAACATCACAGCAAGCGGTTTCTGATTATGATTAGTTGGATACACATTTAGCTTATGATGGTAAGTGAAAACATGAGAGGAATTTTAATAAAAGAATTATGTAATAAGAATGTGGTGCAGGGTTATGAATAGTTGGATACACATTTAGCTTATGGTGTTTCTTAATGTTTTCTAGCAAGTACATTGAACACAAAGCTCTTACAAATCTGGGCTATTATAGGGTTTTTATTGTTTAGAATTGTCCTCTAGATTATTTGATCATGTTGGCAAAATATTAGAGCCACTATGACCTATAAGCTATTATATGGAAGGTTTGTTTGGGGGCACTGTGCCTTATAAGCTATTATATCTAGTTGTAATGTTCTTATAAGCTATTTTAAGCTATTATAAGCTATTATATCTAGTGATTGTAATGTTCTTATAATCTATTATATCTGGTGACTATAAATGTTACATTAATTACTTTCATTTGAGGTTTGTTTGGAGCCACTGTGACTTCTAAGCTATTATATCCAATGACTGTAATGTTCTTAATCTTGTTGATTGAAAGTGATTCTAATATATTTCTAAAATATTCATATTTTTATTTTCAGTACAAAATTTTGAGTTATTCACAATAAGGTTGCATTATATGTTTGGTGATGTAGAAGGAATGGCAGGATATATTGATTTCTGTTGTGCAGATCAGATGTCTAAGCTTGAACTTCTTAGCATGGCCAGAGAGTTTGAATTACAAGTGGATGATTGTACTATTTGGTGGTTAGATTTGATATGTGAGAATAAAGGGATAAAAGAAATTAAGAATGATTTAAATGCTTTGTCAATGGCATTGTCTGTGGATTCCTCCAAGGAAATTTGTGTGTACATTAAGGTTGCCAGTAGAGGGAGTGATCATGAGGGTGTCATTGTTGGCAGTAGTGCTGGGGGTGCAGATACAAGTGAAAGAAATCCTGATTTAGAGAAAGACAACATGGAATTTGAAGTAGAAGAAACAGAAGAAATGGAGATAGAAAAAATGGAGGGAGATCATGAATCAAATAAGGGAGATGGAGATTTAAAAAAGGGACAGTTACATGGGAACCCAAGTAGGGAGAAAGAAGTGGATGAAGATAGTGATTTAAATGATTCAGATTATAGTTTTCATGAAGATATACAGGAAGAAGGTATGGATAATGCTCATAGGTCTGATGCTGAGGTAAATGTGGAAGGAGAACCTCCTGGAACAGCCAGTGATACTGACTATGCAGAATCTGGAGACATGCTATCTTGTTCTTCAACAGATAAGGAGGAATTATCCTCTATTAAACCCAAGTATGCTGAATTCAATGAAGAGGTTGATATGAAGAATCCTATATTTTCTATTGGAATGAAGTTTAGGAGTTTCAAACAAGTTAAAGAGGCGGTGAAAAATAACTGTAAAACAAGATGCAAAGCAATTTGTAAGAAAGGTTGCCCTTTTCTACTTATGGGCTTCACCAATGGTGAAGGATGGGAGTACAGTTCAGATAAAGTCAGGCATATTGAAGCATGAGTGTGCAAGGGATCACAATAACAAGCATGTGAGTGCAGAGTGGATAGCAAAGACATATCTAGAGCAATTTAGGGCAGATCCCGAGTGGAATTCTGCTGGCATTATTCAAGCTGTGAAAACTAATCAAGAAGTTGATGTTAGTAGGGTTAAAGCATTCAGGGCTAAATGCATTGCAAGAAGGTAATTTGCCCATTATTTTTTATAAGTGTCTACTTATTTTACTAGGTGTTAATGTAATGTTCTGAATTTTTTTTTCTTTTGTGGATCTATTTAAAAACAAGGCTTCTGGATGGTGATGAGGAGATACAGATGTCGAGGCTTTATGACTACATATTAGAGCTATGGAGGACACATCCTGGTTCATTAATTGTATTCAGAACTAGTGAGGAGGTCTTTGAAGCCAAGTATGTGTGTCTTGCTCCACTCAGGGCTGGATTCCTTGCAGGATGCAGAAGAATGATTTCACTGATGGATGCTTCCTAAAGGGGCTATATGGAGGGCAATTGTTATCAGCAGTGGGCATAGATGCAAATGACTGCATCTACCCTATTGCGTGGGCTGTGATTAGCAAAGAGAACATGGAGAACTGGAAATGGTTTCTAGGGCTATTGGTTGATGATTTAAGGATCACTAACAGTCATGGGCATTCATGAGTGACAGACAAAAAGTATGTTCCATGTTTAAGCATTTTTTTGTGTAAATTTACAGTTTTTGAAGATTACAGAGGATTACTGACTTTTTCCAACTGTTTTTTTTTTCTTTTCATTTGCTTTAATTAGGGCTTAATGCCAGCAGTTCATGAGTTATTCCCCCATAGTGAGCATAGATTTTGTGTTAGGTACATCCACACCAACTTTAGGAAGAATTTTAAGGGGAAAGAACTAAAAGACCAAGTGTGGCAATGTGCTAGAGCCACTCACCTCCCTGCATTTGAGAAAGGAATGGAAACACTGAAAGAGATGTCTGAAGGAGCCCATAAGTACATGAAGAACATAGAACCTAAACATTGGAGTAGGTCTCACTTTGAGATACAATTCAAGTGTGATATACTTCTCAACAATTTGTGTGAATGCTTTAATAGCCACATACTTGAAGCTAGGATGAAGGCCATAATCAGCATGAATGAAATGATTAGGACCAATATAATGATTAGGATACAAAAAAGGAGAGATGACATGGAAAAATGCACAAGTATGCAATGCCCTAGAATACTTAAGAAATTGGAAAAGTTGAAGCAACTTAGTTCGTCTTATAATACAACATGGTCTGGGGGTGATAGGTGCCAGTTCTAGGGCTTGAAGGCCAGTTTGTAGTTGATAAAAAAGAGCATATTTGTTCTTGTAGGAGATGACAATTAACTGGGATACCATGTAGTCATGCAATCTCAACCATGTTCTATAACAAAGAGAAGCCTGAAAACTATTTGGATGCATGTAATGAGGTGAGGACTTTCTTAGAAACATATAAGCACACCTTAAACCCCACACATGATAGGAATTTCTGGCCTAAGAGTGACCAAGGGCCCATGATCCCACCTGAACCAGTCAGTAGGAGAAGAGGCAGGAAGACATTGCAAAGGAGGAAAGAGGTGGGTGAAGAGAATATTGGCTTCAAAGCTAAGAAGGTTAGCAAGCATGGAGTTGTGATGAGGTGCACCATATGTGGTAGACCAGGACATAACAAGAGGTACCATGGAGCTCAGGTAAGTGTGTAGTTTTACTTTTTTATTGTTGAGTGCATGCATTAGATGGTCATGTACTCATTAAATTAATTTGTGTCTCAGAAAAGCAATGAGGATATGGGTGGGCAGCCACAATGGCAGCCAACTGAAGGAGATGCAGCTCCAATGGATGCAATTGACACCCAAGTATTGAAAGAGCATTTTGAAATGGTATTATTTTCATATGTTTTTTTAGAAGACTATTCAATTGAAATTGATTCTAATTTCTGCTCATATAACCAGGTTGATTCTTTAATTTCTGCTCAAACTGAGGGAATTAACAGAGATGCAGACAATTTCAGCCAAAATGAAAATTATCCAACCTCACAGGTGAACCATATTAACTTACCATACTGAAGCTAGTATGTGCATCAATGTACTAACTTTTAAATGTGAACACTGTAGGTTATTAATAGAGCTGAAGAAATTGTCTCCAAAGCAACACCTGCAGTTGCATCTAGTTTTGGCAGGCCAAAATTACACACAAAAGGAGGGAAAAAGGCAGGTGATATGAAGAAGAGGAAATTAGCAGTTCCACCAAGCTTCAACAGAAACAAATGAAAATGAAGGATGGTTTTTGTAGGATTTTGATTTTTTTTATCCCAGTCCATGAATATGTTTGTTAGCTGCAATCTGAAACTGTGAGCTTTGCTGAAGAATTTTTTTTGTTGGCAAAGCAAACTTTTCAAGGAATGTTTTGGTCACATTTTGTAAAGTTCACATTTTGTAAAGTTTCAAGTTTAATGAAAAGGTTTTCACTGGTTTATTCAAATAGCATCTCCTACATTTGGACAGATTGAGCTTTGCTGAAGAAAGTTTTTGCTGGCGAAGCAAACTTTTTTTTTTAATGTGATTAGGATTTTTCTTCAAGAAAAAGAGATGAATTTCAGGTTAGTCTAGGAAGTTTTTGCTAGCAAAGCAAACTTTTATTTTCTGAATTGAGCTTTAGTGAAGAACTGCCCATTTTTAGCTCTCATTTCTGAATTGAGCTCTGGTCACATTTCTGAATTGGCAAAGCAAACTTTTCACTCCCATTTCTGAATCGAGTTATGGTCACATTTTTGAATTGAGCTTTGGTGAATTTCAACCCACATGCTCAAAACTTCAAAACAATCTGTGTTTCTTTAATCATCTTAAATGAAATTTAGTAAGAACATTCGATGTTAAATTATGTTTGTAATAAGAAAGCAGAGTGTCAGGCATACAAAAAGAGAAGGGGCACATTAAACAAAACTCATTTATGCCAATTCAATTAGAATAACAAGAGTCATGATTTCTCTTCATTGCAATATACACTTGATCCCTTGGCATGCGCATTACAACAAACACCTAGACTACAAAGATGATTGAAATTATCGTGATGTGTTGCTTTGTAATAACCAACTTCTAATTACATTCTAATGACTCATACTAACATCCAAACACTTAGATGATAACATTGAGATAATTAATTCATAACATTCCCAATATATCTTCTGCTCATTGCGACACATGTTTGTTGGTGTGCTGGGCTCGCTGTTCGCAACATGATGCTTCACTCTAACGATATCTTGCATTGTTTTTGCTCACCAGCGATTGCAGTAGCTTTCCCTTTTCTCAGCTTTTTGCTCGCCGCTGATTGCAGCTGAAGTTGGCTCGCCAGTAATTACAGCAGTAGGTTTCCCCTTTTCGTCGCTTTTGCTCGCCGGTGATTGCAACGGTCGCCGGTCCCACGGTCCCACTCCAAGCGCGACAGACTCCTCTCAGGTAGGGCACGGAAGGGGAAAGAAAAGTTTGTTAACTTACGGTTAAGTCGCGGGTCTTTTTAAGATTAAGAGGGTTTTTTTAAATATTTAATGGTGACTGGATCGTCTACGTGGCCTCTCTGGCGGCCACCTTAGCAAAGGGGCACCGGAATCCCTCGAGTGAATGCCCGGCGAACACAAATCAAATTTAAGTTACTGAAAAGAAACAAATTGAAGTTGGATGATCGAAAAGAAATGAGTCCAAAGTTAAGTTACCTCCCAAAAAATTTACCCCAAGATCGACTCAGTGGGCGCCATCTTCGAATTAAAATTATGTTATTTTCCCGCCATATGACTGTTTAGATATTTTTGCTATTTTTATTAATAAACTTTTTATCAAATTAGTATAGGATTTGAATCCGATTTGATCTCGGATTTTTAGGATTTATTTAAATATAGATAAATTTTAGTTTTGAATAATAATTTGCCAATTTTGGCAATTTAGATAAGATAATAGGGTTTCTAGGTTGTTCATTTGAAGCTATTTGATCCGGCTTGTGGGTTGCTCTTAGATTATTGAGTTTTGAATAAAAGTATTTTCTTTTAAGTTTCAGAGACTTTCTTCTCTGTTTTGTCTTCCCCCTTGCTTGCTTTCTTGGCAATCCACTGGTTGCTGTCACCGGCAGGTTAATCACTATCCTGCTCAGCGTCAAGTCCCTAAAGGTATATGTACAAGGACCAAAAAGGCCTGAAAGGCATATGTACAGGGACTAAAAAAGCCTGTAGAAGGGAGTGACATTTCTTAATCGTGAAAGTATAGGGACTAAAAAGGCTTAATTTATAATGAAAGGACTAGAAGGGCCGGTTCGGTATAATAGAGTGACTAAATTGGGTATTAGACCATTGCTAAAGCCCTTGGAACCTCGACATGGATTCAGCCTTCCTTGATTAGATTTCCCTCATCCCTTTTTTGAGCACACGAAGTGTTAACTCTCAAAAGAGAGCTATTTTTAGGACTTGTATCAACTAATTTATCGCCAAAAAATTATGGTATATGGTTGTATCTTGCATTATTTGGTTCTATTATGTGAACGTAGTCTAATTTAGATTACTCTACTTGTTTTAGTGTATTTTGTCATGAATTATATGCATTTAGAGACTAATTAATGTTATAGTGGATTGTAGCTGGTGAGAAGGACTTTGGAGCAAATCTTTCAAAAGAAAAGCCAAAATCTTAGCTACAAAGCAATCTTGAATTGGGCATTGAGATATACCAAGAAAATCAGGAAATCGCCACTAATCTAGTATCACAACGGTGGAACACAAGTGTCACAACGACCATTATCAAAGCATTATAGTAATTGAGCATCGCAATGACCAAACTTGAGCGTTATGACGCCCGATTAAGTTTATAAATACTGACAAATTTTCTAGATTGGGGGAGTTCGGGAGAGGTGGAGGCGAATCTATAAAGATTCATATACGATTTAAGAGGTGCAAAAGCTCCATACAAGGCCAAATCAAAGATTTCAATCTCTTTCCTCTCTCAATTGGGATATTTCAACCATAAATGTTTTGTGCTTAGATCTATATTTTGTAATAAACTCCATGATGAGGAGTTGATTTCTTAATCTATGTAGATTTATAAATCTATGATTCATATTGAATTCTCTTGATCATGTGAAAGTGCTTGCAAATATGTTCCTTATTTAATCATTAATTCGGAAGATAATGATTGATCTAATAACTAAGTCTCATTCCATGGGATTTGAGGTTGTTTCATGTATTGGAAGATGGAAGTCCGACTTTTTGAGTTGAAGTCTTGTGGTATAGACATGCATCGTAGGAGATCCACGATTGGAGTAGAGAAATTACGGTTGGAGAACTTGACTCTACCCATAGACATATGGTGCCAGTGACACTAGAGGTATTCATGGATAATACATGAATTATAATCAACGCCAAGTGTCGAGTCAGCTAACCCTTCCACCGAATAACCCTTGTTCACAACTTTCTTGCAATCTAGTGGGTCACAGATGATCATCCTTTGATATGTCAAGAAGGCATGCAACCTTAGTTACAATTAATTGATTTTTTTTTTCCCAAAAGTTTCCATTCCCGATTCACTATTTTCTAGATAGATTCTAGGTTAGATCTAAATACTCTTTCATTTGAGCTAGTATTTTGTTAGATCACACATTACTTCTTGTGGGTTCGATAATCCTATCTCATCATACTTAACGGGATGTACGTGCATATATACTATGCATTTAATATAGAGGCCTATTGTCAAAACCCAGAAGACTTCAACAAGAAAGACCCTTTTTAGGGCTCAACTACTCGGTTGGATTTAGTCCTAAGAGATCAAATCATCCCCGTCCCCTTTCAGAGTATGCGGAGCTTAATTGCAAAAACCCTCAGGACTTCGACACCGATTTGGTGGCCAAGGATTATGTCGCCATGGTCCCTTTTCAGAGTATGCAGAGGCTGACTGCTAAAACATTGCCGACCTCTACTCATACGACCTTATTCAAGGCACTATTTTCAGGGCTCGACTATTCAACTATATTCAGAGTGCCCTTTTTAGTGCACGATACTAATCTTTTGCGGTCAGATCTTCTTCACCCTTTCAAGGGTTAGAATCGATGGTCATCATTGGATCTGTTTTTTTATTTTTATTTTTTTGGAACCCGAGGAGAAGGTCAGAAGAAAGTGATCACCCCCTTCCTTTGTAAGATGTAAGTCGTTATGTCCGAACTTTGAGAATTACGTTCTCAATTTACATTAATTCTAATCGGACTCGACAATATGAAGCACAAAGACCTGGAAAGCTACGGTGCTTAGAGTTAGTCATATTAGAGAGACAAAATCACTTGAAATACTCCAAAGTTCACATATATCTTTTATCTTTTGAAATCAACTTATATATCATGCCAAATTTTTTTATAGGTAGATATCTTCATTTGTTTGATACATATCACTCTCGAAAAATCCACTACTAAGGAAAAACAAGAGAAAATACGCTGTGTCAATCCTGTGTCCAAGGGATTTGGTTTATTGATATGACATCTCTGATCACACACACAGTTCATGCCGTCAATTTGTCCATTGGTTGCCGTAAAAAAGTAAAATAATGATGGTCTGCGATGGTTGACATAAATGGGTAGGGGGTGGCGGGAGTTGTGGCCTCTCTCGCGCGCTGCCCTCTCACCTTTTTCCTCTTCTTCTCCCGCCTTTGAGTGTGCCAAAACTTCCTAGTAGAAGCCCAATGGACGCGCGATCGCTGAAGAAACCCAAACTCGAGGAGCCTGACGGCGATGTTCTAGATGATAAAGAAGGGGAGGCTCTGCAGTTGCTGATCAAACATCGTAGCGCGGAGGTGCACGATCTCAAGAAGAAGGTCGCCTTCTACCAGTCCGAGGTGCGAATCTCTCTCTCTATCTTCCTCTCCCCTCTCTCTCCCCCCTCTCCCTCTCAATTTCTTAGCTCTCCAAAATGCTCATTTTTTCTTGATTACATTGTCGATGTTACTGGTTGATGGTGCAGCTGGAGAGTGCGGAGAAGAGGTTAGTCTCCGCAGAGTTGAAGCTTGCTCGCCTTAGATCTTCCTCTGCCAAAGCCTCCAATGAGATGCGAGCCGGTGGCCAAACCCTAGGCAATGATTCCAACTCCTGCAGAGCATCTCGCCCGCAGCTGGTGATCCCTGCACTTGGTCACTCCGCCAATGGTGCCCTATTGTTCCGAGGGCCCTCAAAATCGGGGCCTCACCTTACTGTGGAGTATTCCAGAGGCGAGTCATCCACTGGACTCAAGGTTTCTTCCGACCCACAGGAGATGAAAAAAAAACAAAAGAAAGGTAATCTGACAGATCTGATTAAGGCTGTCCCCACATTCATTCCCCTCTCATTTGAAAGCTTCATGCCTAAAACCAGAAAAAAATAAAAAATAATAAAAGTGGCTAACGTTTACAGGTGGTGGAATTACAGAACAAAAAGAACACAAGGACTTGATCCCTAGCGTTCGCACTTGCTCATCATCATGTATAATTGGTTTTCAATCTGGCAACTACATCTCCAGTCAGCACAAGAGGAAGTTGAGAAGCCTTGTGCTATGTCCAACTAACGATCAAATATTTGCAACAAGGTATCTTAGTGTTGTCTCTTCAATTATTTTTCCAACTCATGGCTACTAGTTACTGAAATGATTCAATTGTATTTACTTTTATTAATGATAATGAGATTTATGAAACCACATTTGGGAATCTATTGCCTCATTTGTTTTGCTCATTGAGGACATGATGTCCCATTAAATAGATCTTCTGACTTTATGTTTCTAATATATAAGGATCATGGGACACACTATTTTGACACACCATTTGATATCTTTGTTCATTCATTGGTTTGCACAGAGTTTTAACAAAATCCTACCGTATGGATGGAAAGAACATCGAAAAATAAGCAAGCATGTCAATTTTCATACAATTTAGGGACTTGTAGGGTCTTCATATTAAATGGTGAATTCACCCGTCAAGATGAAGACCCTACAAGTTCCTAAATTGTATGAAAATTGACATGCTTGCTTATTTTTCGATGTTCTTTCCATCCATACGGTATGATTTGGTTAAAACACTGTGCAAGCCAATGAATGAAAAAGGATGTCAAATAGTGTGTCAAAATAGTGTGTCCCATAATCCTGACCCATATATATATATATATAAATAATCAAAAAGTATGCAAGCCATCCAAGGGCTCATTTATCATGACGGCTCCATGAAGAGTGTTAAGATGAAACTTTTTATTTGATTAGTCTGATTCCTCATGAGGTGATCCAGGATAAGCAGGTGGTTGGTGGGGGTGCCCGCATAAACCATCAGGGTTATTTTGTTTGCTTATGCACTGCCTGCAAAAATTTACATTATGAATGTATTCTTGTACCTGCATAAATTCTTTTTGATAAACAAGCTTCATGTCTTCTCCATAGAGTTCTCCTAAATGTATACTAAATCCTTGTTATAGGCCATTTTTTTGCCACTTGATCTTCTTGTTCTTGTTTGGAGTTTATTTTTAATAGTGTAATAATGGACAGGTCTAATTTAAAATATTCAAACAACCATTTTATGTTGTTTTGGTCAGTGTTCAATCTAACTCATGTTTTCTCTTTAACTTGTGATTTTGTAGTGCACTAGATGCAGTTGTGAACTTATGGCAATTGCAGGACAAAGGGTTAGATTCTTCCTTAATCTACTTTTGTTCATTGAGTTAACTTTTTATATTTTTCTTGTAGAGAGTTGTTTCTTCTTGTTGAAGCTATAAGTCACACGTAGGGTAATGGGTGTTTTTATGTTATTTGGTTTTATTTATTGTAAAATGATTAGAAGACTTGCTTGAATTCTAATTTGTGCTTGGAAATTTTGAAGATGCTGAAAGTAGTGTTTAAAGAATTTGAGTTCATGTTACTAGTACACAATCTTTGGGTGCATAATTAATATCCAGGTCCTCTTTTACACATTATAATTTTGTATTTGTATGATAATTAAGTAGTGATTCTTAAATGATAAATTGGATATCAAAAAACTCAACCTTGTGCTTTACCAAATCCAAAAATAAGTCACAGTCTTCTATTTCAAAGTAGATGTCTTCTCTTTTAGCAAACATCTATAGCATGGACAAAATTCTTACTAGATTTCAATCCTCATAATTGGAAAAAGGAAAAGGAAGAGTTTATGTGGCTCATGATAAAAATCATCACTCTTCAAAACCTCATTTTGACTGAAGATTCTTTTTCTACCAGGATCTTAACCTTGACTAACAGCAAAACCAGGGTCTTCAAAAACCTATGTGGCAATGCACTTATTGAGTTTGGAGGTTTTGTTATGATTCCCTTTCTCTAATGAACCTCAGATGAAACAGAAACTTAGGGGGTGCTCTCTTATATATTTTTGTCTGGGTCCTTTATAATAGGAATGAAGCACCCGCCTATTCAAATAAACATCATTTATTTTATTTATTTATTTTTTAGTCATCTTCTCTTCATATGAGTATTCTCACATGACATTGTAACTGTTTTTATGATAAAATTAACATGTTAACCAATCAACTTTAATTATGAACCATCTCGTTGTTTTGACTGTATCTCCATATCATGAACGATAGATTACATTTTATTACACAAAATCCAGAAATATTGTATAAAAATTCCCAAGCAAAAACTTTAAACTGACTGGTGAAGTCCATGGAATATTAAAGACTAATTGTAGATTTTAAGGATATATTTTTTTCATTTTGTATGGAATTTTGCCTACTTGTTCTATCTAATTAGTTTATCATTAAACAAAACCTAATTGTTCATTTCCTTTCTTTTACTAGGATTATTCCATGTTAGTTTTGCTCTTATCTATCAGGTCATATAATCATAGCATCCGACTCTTTTGTAGAGAGATCCCATGGATTTGGTTCCATGGGATCATTCATGGAACCGGCCCATGGGAACATCCCATCCAAAGAAAAGGCCTCGAGATGTGTCTGGGTCACACATTTCGAGGCCATATTAAAAGGCGTCTCGAGATGTGTGAACTACACACATCCCAAGGCACCTTTTGTGGATGGGATATTCCCATGGGCCGGTTCCATGGATGATCCCATGGAACTGAGTCCATGGGATCATTTCTCTGTTTTGTAGCGTCATTCTTAGAAGGTTAGAACTAATGGTGCAATAGAACTCAATTCTGTGCAATTTATCATATGGTTTGTCTGTAACTGTAAGGAGAAAGAAACTTCATGGTAGTGGTTTGTTTCATGGTTTTTTGTCATCCTTTCGATATGGATTGCATATTCCTTTTTTTATGTCTATTACAACCTCTTAAGTCTCTTCAAGTTCTGTGCGGGCAGGTCTGGTGCCTTACGTCTTGGGACTACAGATTGTGCAACTCCAAGGCAAAGGAGATGGCCAGAAGATCTAACATGGCACCCTGATGGAAATATGCTATTTTGTGTTTATAGTGCTGATGATGGTGATTCCCAAGTTTCAATTTTAGATCTCAACGTTACAGGGAAAGTAAGTGTTGTTTTTAGGGTTTGAAGTCTACACTATTCAATGTCAATTTGGTTTTCTATAAATTTTAGTTTTCACGAAGTCTTTACCCATGATGGCAACTAGAGATTTCTACCCAAATATAAAGTTCCATATAGATTGTAAGGTCATCTTGATATTATAGGGCTTTTCTTTTTCTTTTATAGAAGCAAGGTCCATACAATCTAAAAGGAATTATTGGTTAGCATTGCATGTATTTGTTGTTACTAAAAGTTCATACTTTAACATTTTGTAGGAGTAAAAATACAAAACGCAATTTGTCCTTCTATGGTATATTATATTTGTAATTGTAGTTGGCTATTTTTGTTGAGGGATCTCTATATGGATAAGAGTCCCTGAGATGTAAATAATATGAGTCGCCATTTTGAACTTATATTATTAATAGAGGATTGACTGGGAATTTTATTTTATGCACTAAGTGAAGTTGCCTTTTTATTCTAAGAGAGTAAAAAATATAGCTGGCAGTCACATTATCTTTTGTTGCATTAAAAGAATGGCATTATTATTTAGGATATATTTGCAAAAAAATTATTATCAAGGATATGTGGAGCAATATGAAGGGGAGCCTTGGCGCAACGGTAAAGTTGTGGCCCTGGAGGTCACAGTTTGAGTCTTCGAAACAACCTTTTGCAAAAAAAAAAGCATGGTAAGGCTGCATGCAATAGACCCAAATGGTCCGACCCTTCCTTGGACTTTGCGCATAGCGGGAGTTTTGTAGCACTAGGTTGTCTTTTTTTAAGGATATGTGGAGAAATGTGATATTGGTAGAGCAAACAACTAAGGTTTGGAAATATGTTTGAGCTTAGAGGATTTTTGTTTTCAGTATTGCAATGAATGTGCATCATGTTGCTATCCACTTATGGTAGAAGAAAATATTTAAGGTTGATCCAGTTTGTCATTCTTGGGTAAAAGGTATTTAGTGTGAATTTTGTAGTTTGCAGTCCCTATTTGGTCTAATTTTTGTATGTTTGAATGTAATTGATTGAGACCCAAGCAATGGATATCTTGCTAATCACTTTTTGTCTACTGAACAATCTAACAAGAGATTTTAAATTCTTCATGTTTTCATTGAAAGGGTGTGGGCATAGTCCATCAAAGGATCATAGAAAGTGTTTGTTATCTTCAAGGAATGGAATTCTTAACCATTATTTCCACCAAATTTATTGACATACTAGAAAATGTATCTTTCATCACTTAGACCATTTAGTTCATATATAATCTGGTTGTCTAAGAATTTTCATACTATGAATTTAATCAGGCTTGTTCCTTGGGCTGTGCCTAATTCACTTTTCAAAATTACTTGGCTAAGGCCCAAATGAAAGAGGCAAATTAGCGGAGCAACTGTAGTTTTGTAGATTAGGTCTCATCTTGTCATAAACCATTCAAATCCACTATATTTTTGGTTGTTATTTGTAATTGAAGATCCTTTGAAGCATCAATTGCTTTTACAATTTTTCTATTTGGTCCATATTGTTATGGTTATTAATATTATAAATACATAATGATCACCTTATAAAATTTATTTATGAGAAAATAGTTTCCCAAGTACTTGGTCTTGAGTTTATGTAGCATGTTTGTATTTTACTGACTCTTGCTTATACATGTATTTACCTTTATAGCAAGTTATAGTAGTGCTTAATGGTTGGTAGTACTAATTTTCCATGGATTCCCTACTCTGGTTGTTGATATATAAAGTGATTGTTGTATTTTTAAATTTTTTCCCCTTCACCCTCATGATATTGTTGACAAAATTTTTTCTTTGCCTAATAGTGTTCTTACATAATGTTATCTTTTTTTTGTTGTTGTGTCAAAACAGAAGAGGGTTACATTTCTAGCAGAAAAACCTCATGCAAAGGGTATTATAAACAGTATAATATTCATTCCTACTGTTGATTCATGTTTTGCAACTGGTGGGAGTGATCATGCTGTTATACTGTGGCAAGAGAAAGATGGTGCTTGGAAGCCAAAAACTTTGCATTTAAACCAGCACTCTTCTGCTGTCATGGGAGTTGCTGGTTTACTGCAAAAAAATATCTTATTATCTGTTGGTTCGGACAAAAGAATAGTTGGATTTGATCTTTTGGCTGGAAGATCTGAGTTTAAGCATCAAATCGAATGCAAATGCATGAGTGTGCTGCCTAATCCCTGTGACTTCAACTTATTTATGGTACAGACTGGGTAAGCAAAAAAGCTTCTTACATAATTGATATTTTTTTTTAGCTAGACATACTAAATCATTATTCGTATGACATTCGTAATGGAACTTTTTCTGTCAATTGTTTCTCAGTTTTTTATTGCTTTAGTGTTTGTTTATGTTAACCTATCAATTTTATTCTCCTTAGATTTTGGAGATTATGTTTGATTCCATCTCTAGTTCTTTTATCACCATTCTCCTACAAGCCATTTTGTCTTTATCATCAATAGTAAAAGCTGTTCAAATTGTCTTTTCTCTTTTGAACAATTCATCATGATGACATGGTGTGATCTAATGAAATTAGAGAAAAAGTTATACTTGAAACATCTCTATGACAATCCTGACTACATTATAAAGTGAAAGCGTAAATGTCAACCCACACTTGGACATGAATTGGGTTTTTGATATTATTTAAGCAGCTCAGCTCAGGCCTACTCGTGCTTATTGGCTGTGTTTTTGACCCTGAGAAGATAATGGTCCTTGAATTTGTTAGGGTGAGAAGTTAATCCAGTTACTTCCTTTTCCACTCCTATTCTTCTTCCTCTTTATCTGCATATTTTTTGTAAATGAAGCATTAAAACAAATCTCTAATGAACCTCTGTCTTTTCACCATGTCAATGATCTATTCCCAAAATCCCAGCCACCACTACATAAAATGAAGCAACCAATGTCATTTAGTTGGTCTTGTTTGAGTTTATTTGAAACTTATTTCCTTCTCAAGCTTTTGACCTGCACAACACATTCAAACTATAAAAGGTTGCTTTTATTTGTTGGTTTTGTTTTGAGTTTTATTTGAAAATTATTTTCTTCTCCGCCAAGTGTTTGACCTGCACACAACATTCAAACAATAAAAGTTTGCGTTCTTTTTTGACACATCAAATATTTTAGTTCCATCAGTCTTCAAGTCTATTGTTTAGATAAATTGACTATTTCCCCTAAAATATGTTCTGTCAAACACGACAAATTACCAAAGTTCATGCACCTGTACATCCTTAGATGCGACTCATTTACTGTTGGACAATAATAAGTATTCTCAGAATAATAATAGAAATTTTGTGCATCAATGATTAACATATTTCATGGTTATCCTTTATTTTTTTCCTTGAACCATATTTGGATTATTTGCAACTAATTTAATTGTTAGGTGCTGCTTTCTTATATCTGAGATTCAAAATTCTGTCCCTGCATGCCAGATTTGTTTCATAACACAACCATAGTATTTTGTATCCATTAGAGGATTTGCTCATATTTGCATGAAATCAAGGCATTGCTTGCATTGTTATAGGGTAGATGAAGTGCTTGTAGATAATCCTTCACGCCTTATGAAGATTGAAGCACAATCACCATGTGAATGTTAAGCTACCAACATCACCAAGTCTATAGCACTTATGAAGTAGGGAAAAATAAAAGACCAGGGTGTAATCAAGATTTGTTCTTAAGAGCATTCAGATAGATAATACTAGTGAGCTGATAAGCAAACTAGGCTAATTCATCACCCAAAAATAAAAAAATGCTTTGGGAAATCATTTCAACATTAATTATATCAGTGTATGGTTTATTTGGACATTTGTGTATTATCTTTCATCCATACTCCGCGAATACCTCTTATGACTGAACTTTATTTTCGATGCTCTCTCCCAAACAAATCATGAAAAGTTAAGGTATAGTAATGATTGGTTTGTTCAAGATAGTTCTCTTCAAGGAATAATCCGTGAATTCTTATTTTCAAATACACAACAGCTGTCACAATGAGCAGATCCCTTGCTGATCTTATTGCACAGGATTCTGTTATTTGAAAATTCCACAAAGATAGTTTTGATATAGATTATGCTTATTAGTTTATAAATTTGATATGCTAATTGCACAGGATTTCTATATTTTTTTCCTGATTATTGGTTTATAAATCTGATATAAATTTGACATTCAATTTTTACCCTTTTTTCCTTTTAGCTTTCTTATTATTTATTTATTTATTGGATAAATGTGGACAAGCCACTATAAACACGCCATTGCCGTGATTTGAACCCTCAATCCTTCCTCTTGGATTTGAACCCTCAATCTCTCATGAGAGTGATTGAGCTAGCCAACTTTCCTTGTGAAAGATGATTTTCTTATTGTTTTATAATTATTTTTTTTAACTTCTATTGCATCATGTCAAACTTTCCAAGTGGTTTAGGAGCAATTCTGATGTAATTATAAGATATTCAGCTTAATCTTTTACTGTCATATTCCATTTTCCTTGCACAGTGCTCCACGCGTGCAACTTCGGTTGTTTGACATCCGTTTAAGGGGAACAGAGATTCATTCTTTTGGGTGGAAGCAAGATAGTAGTGAATCTCAATCAGCACTGATTAACCAAGCATGGTCTCCTGATGGATGGTATTTATCGTCAGGATCTATGGATCCTGCCATCCATTTGTTTGATATTAGGTACAATGGCAAAGAACCTTCCCAAACTGTGCATGCACACCAGAAAAGGGTTTTCAAAGCCATATGGCACCAATCAATTCCGTTGCTAACGTCCATATCATCGGATCTGAGCATTGGCTTTCACAAGGTGCGCTAGATGCTCAACAAAATCAGCCTTTTGTTTTGTTTGCTAGATGGTCAACAAAATCAGCCTTTTGTTTTGTTTCACCAATGGCTCATTTTGTTGGTATTGCAAATTTAACCATCTGGATGCTATACAAGTGGTGTTGGGTTGGGTGGCCATCAATATATTTTTGATGTATTTTGATGGGTATCGGAATGCTGGATAAACTGACTTGAGAAAATTCTTAATTTTAGTGCTTTTCCTCTATTATTCTCTTTGCCATAACATCATAGAATGATACTCTTCCTAAAGTGGAGAGAATGATGAAAAGACAGAGAACTGCGATGTTCTCTGATCCATCATCCCGTCATTTGAAAGTAAAGAAGAAAGATGATTATCCTTGTTCTGCTTTCCTTTCCTGACCATGTTTTTGTATTCATCCAACCGTATCTTGAATGATCATCACATCTCCCCAATAAGAGCAGTAGGTATTCGTACCGCATTACAGGGCCAAATCCTGGGAACTGCTCAACTTGTTTATTATGTTTATTCTCAAAATATAAAGATTCTGCTGCTTCCATCTAAATTGGTTCTGTTTATTATTGTTATTTATAATCAATTTATGTGATAACAAATGAAATGAATATAAAACTAGGTTTTAATCATCCAAATACAGAGAACTAGCAGCATTTTTTTTGTAGAACAGAGAGCATAAAAAATCGTTGATGAGCAGCTGGGAAATGGTATTCTTCCCTCTTGCTTAGGAGATGCATTAGAATTAATGTCAATTACTCAGAAGGGCTGTGTAGCTATTGCACTTTACCTTGAGGTTCATAAGATTAAAGCTCAAAGCTTCTTCTTGCTATTATTATTATTATTATTATTATTATTATTATTATTATTATTATTATTATTGTCATTGTCATTGTTATTATTATTTTTATTATCATTTATTTATTTATTTATTTATTTATTTCTCATGTAAAGCAGGCATTCCTTCACTCAAATCTACTTCCATTGATCAAATAAGTTGAGTATAAGTTTTTTATATAACAGGATTCTAGGAGCAGTCTAAATGCATCCATCATAAATGATAAAAGCTTTCAATTTTTCCCAAACATGAATGTAGCCCGCCCATACAATAATATTGTTTTGTATTCCTAGACTCAAATACATGAATCTATAGATAAATCAACCACATCAAATCTCATGCAGGAATCAAGTTTAATTTCTAACATCCCTTCTATAGATAAATCAACCACATCCCTTCTTTAACTCCAAGCAACCTTCTAAACTTCTGAAATATATCATACTTCAATGCTTTTGTAAAACTATCTGTAACGTGTAGGGATGGCAATGGGGCGAGGCAGGGCGGGGCGCGGGGCAGGCCTCTACCACAATCGCCCCACCTGAACCAACCCTTGCCCAGCGCCCCGCCCCGCCCCATCCAAATAGTGGTATTTTCAATATCACAACCGCTACCGTGATTTTTCCTTATGCCCCGCCCCTCTTTGCCCCGCCTCGCCATAGTAAAAAAATATATTTAAAAATGAAATATTTTTTTAAAAAATGAAATGGAATGAGTTTTTTTATTTTTCTTTCATTTTCTTGTTTTTTTTATTTTTTATTTTATAGAAACATGGGAATACAATTAGTTAACAAATAAAATAAAAAAGAAATTCATGGGATTTTATGCTGAGATCTTTGGGTTGGGTTATGTAAACAGTAAATCTCATTCTTAACATGGATGATGGGCCTAAACCATAAGCCCAAACAGTTATCATGCATACCATATTACCATTACACAGTACTTCACATTATCTTATAGCAACCAACTTTTACAAATTACAGTCCAAAACTACAACACTTACAAAGACAAACAAATTAACACAACCATTGTAAGACCTCAGGCCTTACTAGTAATAGCTCAGTGCCGTAGTTGATATTCCAGAACCCATAATACCTCCACCAAGAACAACAACTTTCTTCATTTTTCTTGGCACCAATCCTAAGTGATTATTGACTACAGGAACCTGAAGGCATATGCAGAAATATAACATGATAAGCCTCAAAATCATCTAAAATTCAATGAAGAACACAAAGTTAGTTTTCTTAAAAAAGTACTACCATTCAAAGTTTCTTGTTGTGCAAAATATTAAAAGATATTAGAAACATAAAGCAACAAAACTACATCCCACAAATCATTTCAAAACATAAAGCACAAAAACTAATTCAAGCCTTCATTGTTTCTTTCACCAAACATAAAGCATACATATAGATAATAATTGTTAATACTTATGCAGATGCAGATGCAACATCCGAACAGTGTGGTATCTCTTAAGATGCAAAATACTAAGCAACCATGCATTCCAAATTGTCAACCAGAAAACATTAAACTCACCTGCATTTATCTCATTCAATGCTCTCTTAACATGCTCATGAGGTTCAATATCCACTATAAGTGTCCGAACAATTTTAAAACCATATACTGCCATGGCCTGTTGAATATATATGTAAAACAGGACAGAGTCATTCAACTACACATTGGAGTATAAATTGTAATGTTCAATAAGAAATTTATACCTTCTCTAGCTCTTCTTCCACAGCCTTGGCAATTTCAAATAACAGGTATAGGAATAATAACAGGTAGAAATAAGAGATATGATTCCAAATATGATGCTTGTTTATAGTTTTAGCAACATGAAGCAAAACAAAAAGAAAAATAATACATAAAAGCACAATAATAAGTCCAATTCAACACAATAATTCCAAGTTCCAACATGATGTGATGTCTCCTCATCTCATCTCAAATTCCTGCAGTCTAGACTCTATCTTCCTCCTTTAAATGTGAAATGCTCAAGTGGTCAATCCTATAAGAATAGATTAAAAAAAAAAGAATGTTAACATGAATACTATAAGATATTTATGATAGAGAAAAGATAAATAAATTATAACATACTTTACAAAATCAAGAGCAATGGAATCAATATCATCTTCCTCTTCACAAGTTGAAGCAATATCCAATGAAATTGAATTTCGATCTAAGTAATAAAGTTAGAAAAAAATTAGATAAATTATTGAACAAAGTTATAATAGAAAATTAAAATTATAGAATTTACCTTCCAATTGATCCACTAACCAATTTTGTGTACAAAGTCAAAGCTTCCACCATAGTTGGATGAAGTCTACTACGATATGAACCCAACAATTGACCACCTGTACTAAATGCAGACTCCGAAGCCATTGTGGACATAGGTATAGCAAATATATCTTTAGCTATCCTTTGCATTGTGGGATACTTGACTCCAGCAGTCTTCCACCATTGTAATATGTCAAAATCAAGAGATCTTGGTCTAACATCTTCCTCCAAATAGAAGTCAAACTCTCTCCTCACAAGTGTAATTTTACTCTTCTTCCTATTGACAAATTCATCATATCCATCTGAAAAGCTTTTTTGTTGAACCAAGGTGGAAGCAATGTTCTTTTCAACTTCAAGATTTCAAAACTTGTTTTCATATTCATAAATCAAGTTGCGACAAATCTCATCTAACTATTTCCATATCACAAACATCTCCGTATATATTAGAAAAGTGATATTCCAACATGCATTTCTTGTACCTTGGGTGAAACACAGTCACTACCCCCATAAAGCCATGCACTACATTCCAATATTTATCAAACTTTTCCAGCATCCTGGTAGCCATTAATGCAATTGTCATATTAAAATCACAAAGCCATTAGGACAAAGCTAATTTGATCGCACAAATTTTTGGAAAACAAACATTTGCATTTGGGTACTTAGATCTTGAAAATATGTTAGTTGCCTCATAAAATATTTGCAACTTTCCAACAATTAACCTTGCCATTTCCCAATCTGCCTCTGTTGGACAAATCTTGCACATTGGATCTCTTAACTTTGCACGGTTGAACACATCTTTGTACTATAAAGCTATCTCAATCATCATGTATGTCGAGTTCCATCTTGTTTTGCAATCAAGGCACAATTTTTTTGAAGTTGGAATACGCAATTGTCGAGCAGACTCTTCAAACTTTTGTATTCTTTTTGGAGTATCTATCCAAAAGTGAACCCTTTCATGAATTCTACAAATGCCATCACCAATGACATCCAACCCATCCTTGACAATCAAATTTAAAATATGCGCACAACAACGCATGTGAAAAAAATCACCTCCAAGCATAAGTGATTCTGGATGAAGTCTATCAAGCATAAGGTTTACAACTCCATCATTGACTGAACAATTATCCAAAGTAATAGTAGACAATATTTTGTCAAGTCCCCAGTCCAAGAGAATTTTCATCAACTCATCTGCAATTACTTCTTCTGTTTGTGGTGCAGGGACATAACAATACCTACATATATAATCATGCTTAGATTAGATTCATCCACTAATTTAGATATAAATAAAAATAAATAATTAACATGATCACTTTATTAAAAATCATACCTCAAGATTTGTTTTTGTAAATTCCAAGACATATCAATGAATTGAGTAGTGAGAGCCATGTACCCTTTCTTTTGGTGATCTGCTGTCCACATGTTAGTTGTAATTGCAATTCTGCTATCATTTGACTCGATCATTTTCATCATTTATAACTTCTGCTCCTTGTAAATTCTGAGGATATCATTCTTTATTGTGTTTCTACTAGGAACATTGAACAATGGTTGGAGAAGAGATGAATACTTCCTAAACCCAACATGATCAACCATGGACAAAGGGTACTCATGAATTATAATCATTTGAGCAAGCTCTTTTCTTGCGAAGGCTTGGTCAAAGTCATAATTTGTAAGCTTTGTTCCATTACCCTTACTTTTCAGTACCACTAAAAGTTGTTGTTTGAGATCTTTACAATGATGAAATGGTATTTTGTTTATGTATCTTTGATTCCATCATGGAAAATAGATTCATTGTCAAAGCTTGACCAGACATATATGTTATCAATATTCGATAAGAATCTTTGTACCTTCCTTATGTGGCAAGAAAATTTCCTTCAATAACATTCTTAATCATATAGATGGCAAGAACAAGATGCAGCTCCAACATATTTAGCTTCATAGCTAGAAAGTGCACCACTTGACTGCTTCTTAGAATTCCATGAAACAACAGTGGCTCCCGTAGATAATATAAAGCATATCTCCACCAAAATAACAATATGTCATACAATCAAAATTGTTTGATGAAGAATAGAATAATCCATGATCAAGCCTACATTTAAGAAAGTGAAATATTCTTTTAGCTGCCTTACGCTTTCAATGAGACTTTTTAAAGCGTAGGCTCAATTTTTTTCTCACATAACTCTCCTTGAACGAAGAATTGGCATGTTATATTCTTGTCTACCCACACGAGCTTGTCTCTCCCCGCTTACCATAGTAGGTGGGGGTGGGGGCTTCCTCATCGGGGGGGCTTAGAGCATCATAGGGACCTAGGTGAATGTTAGTCGGGGGGGACCAATCAATGGTTTCTATCCCAATGTCTTTTGCAGGTACTCAAAGCTTGTGCCGTGAAGGTGAACATGCACAAGGAAACACTGGAATACCCAACATTTGTCGATCCTAGGCAAACGTGGCTAGAAATAGAGCACAACCGTCCACTGAGGAGATCATCATGACGGTAGGTCCTTAACAAGATGAAGGCATCAATCATAGACGTCATCATTCTAGAAGAGGAAATCCTGAAATGAGTTTGGGAGCCCATGAAATTGGTGCTTTATGGCAAAGTTTTTGGTAAGCTCCCCTCTTTTAAATACGCCAGGGATAGCCTTAGTGGGTTGTGGAATGGATATGGAGATTTCTCCATGGCTGATATGCTAAATGGTTTTTATTTAATTAAATGTTCTTCCATTAAAATGGTGGAATCCTTGCTCTTGGATGGTCCTTGGACTGTCAATGGGCTTGTATTCCACCTAATACCTTGGAAGGAGAACTTCCAACCATTATTTGAGAACTTGTCGACTACGATACTATGGCTATAGCTGCACTATCTTCCTGTCGAATACCGGTTAGTAGAAGCCTTTGAAGTGGTGGCTTCCTACTTTGGACGACTGCTGAAAGTGGATGAGATGACATTCTTCATGAATAGAGGAAGGTACGCTAGAGTTTGTGTTGAATTAGACCTTGTTTAGCTATTGAAGCGAGGAGCATGTATAGACTCAAATGATTGTAAGATTTTCATTCCAGTTCTGTATGAGAAATTACTAACATTTTGCTATAAGTATGGTGTCATATGACATGCAGCGATGGTGTGTGCGGCTCTAGCACCTGGGAGTCGAACAGAGGATCCTGGAGTAGAATCTCGAGCTTTCTACTCGAAAAGGAAGGGTGTTTGTATCGAGGGATGATAAGTGTTTAAGTAATCATCATTCCATATCACATTCATATACACTTTGTATGTTATTTGGAGAAAATATAGCCGAATGGTACTTAATTTGTGATAATTTCTGAGGGTGTTTCAAGGTCAACATATCGAACTTGGAAGCTAAAAAAGACTTAAGAAGGCCCCATACAGCATAAGGAAACACCCCAGCACCTACTGAGTCAGACTGAGAATGATAGAGAAGAAAACGTGCGCATACAAAGGAGTATACAACTGTATGGCCTAATGAAACCTAGCAGCTGACTTCTCCAAAAGGGCATACGGGTAGTCATGCGCCCATATGTCCTCCCGTTTGCTTCCTAGACTTAAACTCTTGACTCTCCAGAGGGGCATACGGGCAAGCCATGCGCCCGTATGGTCCCCCGTTTGCATCCTAGGTTGGAATCATAATTCACTTCGACTTTTCCAGAGAACCATACGGGTAAGCCATGAGCCTGTATGGCCCTTGTATATAGGTAGTTCCAGGCCTGATTTTTTTATGCAAGGTGGGCCCACGCGGACCCAAAACACGTTAGATAATTTCCAGAAGCATGGAACTCTAGGGTTTGGAAAAGAGGGGGGGGGGGGGGGGGACACCACTCATAACATCTATCATCAAAATCACTCTCGAACGGTAAGGGGCTTGAAGGGAGACCATCTTGGAAGGCATTAAGCATCCGAAAAAGAGGAGTTCTGTTGGAGATCCGCCACCGGATCATCGTGGAGCCTCAAACAGTGAAGGGAACATCAGAGGGAAGTTTGTCTATGTTTAATCTTGTTTCTTTCCATCTTTTTGTAATGGATTTGTGCTCCCCTTCTACGGGGAACTAACTTGTTAATTATTTAGGCATGATGAACCCTTAGGTTATTGATTGTTCTTAACATTGATTCTTAATGGTTATTTAGTTGCTTTTTTTCTAAAATCTATTGAGCATAATTCTATTATATTGGATTTTTACATTGCTACAGCCGGGATTTCCAATCTGATCCACCGGAGGAAGAAGCGAACACCTCCCTGTATGTAGATCTACCTCAGTAGAAAGAGTTGTGAGTACGTTGAGAGATCGGATACTAAGGAGAGCAAGTCCTTAATATGTCTTAATCCAATAACTCTTCCAAGCTATAGGTTTCCTAGAGCGATAATGCAGTTAGGGTACTAAGTATTAGTCACCTCAAGAGAGGGATCGAATATACAGTAGGAACCCTTGGTCCAAAAACCTGCAACTATTAACCTTAAGATCTTTGTCTATATCTTTATAGGAACCTGAGTGGGATTTATTGCATGAATACCCATTTTTTATGATTGATTTCCATCAAGTTTCCATCCCATCATTTGCGAGTTCTGATTCTTAGGTTTTCTTAGTTTTAGTGATTAGATTAGCTTAAGACACCACCCAATTGCGATTAGACTAGATAGATCGATAGTTAGTACTAGTACTTCTTGGTCTCTGTGGGTTCGATATCCGACTCTTTTGAGTACACTTTATTACTTGATACTCCCCGCACACTTGCGGTTTTTGCACATCAAGGGAACCTGTCCGGATGCTCGAAATATAGTGACAAAGCAAAACGACAGCGAGGAAAAAGGAGAAGATGAGTTTGGGCCATGAATGGTGGTTTGTCGGCACTCTTGTAGGGGTTGGGGTTCAACGAACCACACCAGAAACTATAAAGAAGCGGGAGGTAGAAGGAAGGACACATATCATTTGCTTATCGAGGAGAAGATTCCTTGACCCATAAAATGAAAAATGAAAAATTAAAGTCTTCCTATAAAGAAAAAGTATGCTTACCTTTTAAATGATCACAAACCCTAGGACCTCAAGAAAAGTTGAGATTATCAAAGAGGATACAACAACAACCTTCATTTTAAGCAAAATAAGCTAAGAAACCAAAATAAAATCTGTTAAGATATGTTATGGAGGAAAATCGGGTCATACACGTGGCACAATCCTGGAGCTCTGTAGTAGTGGACTGCTCCTAATCAACTTGCCATAGTTCTCTTATTAAGGAGAAGATTCCCTAACGCAGGAGGTGTAAGCAAGGACATGCGAGCGCCTGCGCTGGTGACCCTCCATGACTAATGGTTTGACATCACGATAGGAGGTATAAGAGGCAGAGCATGGATAGTGGGCAAGAGGATAAGACCTTTGGCCAAAAATCATAGACCTGAGATCTCTAGGAGAGCTCATCTTCGACCTCCGCTCTCTACCTTCCCTCTCTTCCTTGATCCCTACTACTCATTCTAGGAGTTTGTCATGCCCCGAACCCGAGTTTGGGCATGTCGGCAAACCGGCCGCACCCAAATAGGGACAAGTCCCCGCTTGGATGCCAGGCCTCAGGTTCCTGGTGCAGATCCAAGTAATAATGGAAGGAAATAATAATTAAAATAATAATAAAGATAATAAGGAGTTTACACAACTCCATACAAGGATCCAAGTAGTCACTCCTAGAATCAATAGCAAATACAAATAACAATCTAAGTCTCATTCTCACAGAAATAAGAAGGAGGTGCGCAGACCTCAGGAAGTGTAAAAAATAACTACTTAGAGGGTCCCCCGCCTATACCCAATCCTATATCTTCTCGTCCCCTGAAAATATGTCAACCAAGTGCATGAGCCAAAAGAAAGGCTCAGTAGGATCGCAAGAAAAGAATAAATGTGGCGAAGGGCCATAAGTAAAGTGACAAAGCATAACGAATGCCAGTATAAAAATCAAATCATAATACAAGTACACACACATTGAAGTTATACCAATATCCTCCAATGACAGAGATGTTTACTACAAAGCAGAATATCATCAAGTGAAGAGAGTCAAAAAGCAAGTAATATATCTCAGATAAGTGAAGTAAAATCACAGAGTACTGCATCTCAGGTATATATGACACTATCATATAACATGACGCGGTTGTGACTGGTCAAGGCAGAGTATACTGTCCTAGTGTAACATGATGCGATGGTCGCCAGTCAAGGCAGAGTACACCGTCTTCGGCCTGAGCCAGGGAGCACTAATAACAACATAAAACATATGCACATGGCCAGTGATCAGCCTCACTGGTGGGGCCAACATAGTTCTAAGGTATAAGCCTGCCAGGCCCGGTATATAAGTATCATGCCAAACAGAGGAGATGCCACCAGTACAGAATACAGAATATACAACAGATAAGCAGCTCAAGAAAATCAAAATTTTTGAGCAAATTGCAAACATGCAATCTCAGACCAACAACACATGAAGCAAAGGATGGACTCCAACATCCATTTAGCAGAGTAGAAAATGAAGATGGACTCCAACATCCATCTAGCAGAACTGAACATAAAATAATAGAGGACTATGTGTTAGAAATACTCACAGTACCGACGCGAGAGCCTACCTTTTCAAGAATGCTAAAACAGAATCTAAGTTCACACCACGTCTCCACGCTCTATGCCAGGATCTGATTAATGAAACCTAATTTTTGTATACTCATATGTGCATAATGAGGATTTACCCATAATCAGATCCATTTGCATTAGACGCGAATATTAGTATAACAGGGCTATTATATTATGATGGTGGTTATTTAATTAATATTCATACCTATAATGAGGTAGGTTTAACCAGTGACATGAGTTAGATACCCATGCTTTACAACCCATTAAAAACCTTCTCAATGTGGTTCATGGGCCGATCCAACCTGATTCAACC
This sequence comes from Dioscorea zingiberensis, assembly GCA_026586065.1. Lineage (NCBI taxonomy): Eukaryota > Viridiplantae > Streptophyta > Magnoliopsida > Dioscoreales > Dioscoreaceae > Dioscorea > Dioscorea zingiberensis. The sequence continues at coordinate 31,717,161 of CM048823.1, forward strand.
TAACTTAGTTATAAGACTCAACCCACTTGGTTGCTTGACCCTATTATGAAGTCCGACCCATAAACTAGCTAGCCCACTTGAGTGGGCTGTGATCCGCCAACCCTTTCCAAACCCATTTAGAGCTAGATTACCTCGCCATTCACTCGTAGTCTCTAATTCTCATTGTGTGGCCATGGCCCACCAGTTTACTCTAGCTTAGATAAGTCATGAAATGGGCCAACTAAACTTGCAAGCCCTCCCATTATAACTTCACACCTCTTGTTTTTATTAAGTCCATGAGAATTACATCTTCACTCACTATACGTTCTGTTAGTGCTAAAATCGGGATCTCCTTGAGATTAACCCCGATCTAGACTAACGGTTGAGATTTATATTTAGGGGGATGCCAAATTTACTGGAAAACCCCGTGAATCCGGGGAAAAAACCACGGGCCTCGCCGAGGAGGAAATCCACTATATAGCGGTTGATTACAAGAATCTCCCTCCCAAGGTGTACAACATGTGCATCTTGGAGACCATGAAGGGAGCTTAGTATGAAGGTGTACGATTTGGCTCGGCCTTGGAGATGGTTGGCCTTGCCTTGTATTTGGTCGGTTTTGTCTTGAGGTCAGTCGGCATTGCCTTGGAGTCAGTCGGTTTTAGCCTTGGCTTGGAGATGGTGGAAGAGAACACTGTATGAGTTTAATGAAGAACTACCTTGGAGCTTTGGAGAAGACTTGAATGTCTTGGAGAAATCTTGAAGGCCTTGGAGAGCGTTGGCCATAGAACCTTAGCTTTGAGCTCATATGAGAGAAAGGCCAAGGAGAGCTTGCTTGGACCCTTATCTTCTTCATACTTGGAACTCACTTGGAGTTATTTGAGGATGAGCATGTAGTTGGTCATGGATGACACCATAAAAAGAGGCCTTGAAGCCCTCCTGAAGATAGAGAAGCTCTCATGGAGTTAGAGAGTCATTTTCCCCCCCTCTTTCCTTTTGCTTGACCTCTCCTTTTATAATGTGTTGGCCTCATAATTAAGAGCCCCTCGGGCTCCACCACTGTCAGAACAGCCCCCTCTTATCTTCTTGTCTCCTTGGGTTCTGTTCCCTTCTTATCTTCTTGTCTCCTTGGGTTCTATTCCCTTCTTATCTTCTTGTCTCCTTGGGTTCTGTCCTCCCTTTTGGTGGGAGCTCGGCTCTGATCTCTGTAAGAGGTTCTCCATAGTGTCGGCTCGGTCTTGGAGCTCGCCATGGGGTTGGGTCGGCCTTGGAGAACACCATTGGGTCGGATTTGCCTACCATTGGGTCGGCAGGATTTGCCTACCATTGGGTCGGATTTGGAGCACACCATTTGGTCCGCCCGGATTTGGAGCATACCATTCGGTCCGGTTGGATTTGGATGTGCCACGTGTCAGGCATTAGAGTGGTTGTCTATTTTTACCTATATCACTAGCCCCCCCCCCTAAGTACGCTTGCGTTTGATTCCGAGCTGTGACCGAGTTGTCTCGGGCTCAGGTCGGCTCGGAAAGCTAAGCTTTAGTTTGGGTCGGTTGGGTCTTTCTGGAAGCTTGGACTTGGAGCTTTATAGAGATTGGTAGTGATGAGCCCTTTTGGAGTTTCATGGAGATGGATCTTCTTGAGTTTAACTTCATGGAGCTCGGCATGAGGGTCTTCATGGAGTTCGGCTCGAAATTTTTCATGGAGCTCAGCTTGAGAGTTACTCGGCCTCAGTCTTGGAGTTGGTTGGCCTTGATCTTGGAATGGGCTCAGTATGAAGAAGCTCAGCTCGGCCTTGGAGCCCTTCATGAATGAAAGAGATAGAGAAGAAAGGAGAGCATACCTTTATGATTTTCTCTTGGAGCTTTTCTTTCTTGGAGATTATCTCTTTTTGAGTCTCCATAGAGGATGAGCTCTTTTTTTTTCTTCTATGGGATTTACCTCGGTTTTTGAGTATTCTCCATGGGATGAGCTTTTTTTTTTTCTGAGTCTTTTCCATGGGGATTTACTTAGGATTTTGAGTATTCTCAATGGGGATGAGCTCTTTTTTAAGTCTTCTCTATGGAGATTTATCTCGATTTTTGAGAATTCTCCATGGGATGAGCTCTTTTTTGAGTCTTCTCCAGGGAGATTTACCTCGGATTTTGAGTATTCTCCATGGGATGAGCTCTTTTTTGAGTCTTCTCCATGGAGATTTACCACGGATTTGGAGTATTCTCCATAGGATGAGCTCTTTTTTGAGTCTTCTCCATGGAGATTTAACTCGGTTTTTGAGTATTCTCCATGGGATGAGCTCTTTTTTGAGTCTTCTCATGGAGATTTACCTCCGCCCCATGGGGAATTTGAGTGAGATTTTTGCCTCGGCCAGAGATTTTTGCCTCGGCCTTAGATTTTTGTCTCGGCCGGAGATTTTTGCCTCGGCCTTACATTTTTGCCTCGGCTTTTGATTTTTGCCTCGGCTTTTGAGTATTCTCCATGGGGATGAGCTCTTTTTTGAGTCTTCTCAATGGAGATTTATCTCGGCCCCATGGGGAATTTGAGTGAGATTTTTGCCTCGGCCCCATGGGGGGAACTTTGAAGCTTTTTTACCTTGGCCCCATGGGGGGATTTTGAGCAAGATTTTTTACCTTGGCCCCATGGGTGGACTTTGAACAAGATTTTTGCCTTGGCCACATGGGGGGACTTTGAAGATTTTTTACCTTGGCCCCATGGGGGGACTTTGAAGATTTTTGCCTTGGCCCCATGGGGGGACTTTGAGAAAATTTTTTACCTTGGCCCCATGGGGGGACTTTGAAGATTTTTTACCTTGTCCCCATGGGGGGGCTTTGAGAAAGATTTTTTACCTTGGCCCCATGGGGGGACTTTGAAGATTTTTTACCTTGGCCCGATGGGGAAACTTTGAAGATTTTTCCTTGGCCCCATGGGGGGACTTTGAAGATTTTTGCCTTGGCCCCATGGGGGGACTTTGATTCATCCAAAGTTGACATGACTTCTTGATCTGTCTCCACGGACGACGCCAAACTGTTAGTGCTAAAATCGGTATCTCCTTGAGATTAACCCCGATCTAGACTAACGGTTGAGATTTATATTTAGGGGGACGCCAGATTTACGCGGAAAACCCCTTGAATCCGGAGAAAAAACCACGAGCCTCGCCGAGGAGGCAATCCACTATATAGCGGTTGATTACAAGAATCTCCCTCTCAAGGTGTACAACATGTGCATCTTGGAGACCATGAAGGGAGCTCAGTATGAAGGTATTCGATTTGGCTCGGCCTTGGAGATGGTCGGCCTTGCCTTGAATTCGGTCGGTTCTGTCTTGAGGTCAGTCGGCATTGCCTTGGAGTCAGTCGGTTTTAGCCTTGGCTTGGAGATGGTGGAAGAGAACTCTGTATGAATTTAATGAAGAACTACCTTGTAGCTTTGGAGAAGACTTGAATGTCTTGGAGAAATCTTGAAGGCCTTGGAGAGCGTTGGGCATAGAACCTTAGCTTTGAGCTCATATGAGAGAAAGGTCAAGGAGAGCTTGCTTGGACCCTTATCTTCTTCATACTTGGAACTCACTTGGAGTTATTTGAGGATGAGCATGTAGTTGGTCATGGATAACACCATGAAAAGAGGCCTTGAAGCCCTCCTGAAGATAGAGAAGCTCTCATGGAGTTAGAGAGTCATTTCCCCCCTCTTTCCTTTTGCTTGACCTCTCCTTTTATAATGTGTTGGCCTCATAATTAAGACCTCCCCGGGCTCCACCACTGTCAGAATAGCCCCCTCTTATCTTCTTATCTCCTTGGGTTTTGTTCCCTTCTTATCTTCTTGTCTCCTTGGGTTCTGTCCTCCCTTTTGGTGGGAGCTCGGCTCTGATCTCTGCAAGAGGTTCTCCATAGTGTCGGCTCGGTCTTGGAGCTCGCCATGGGGTCGGGTCGGCCTTAGAGCACACCATTGGGTCAGATTTGCCTACCATTGGGTCGATCGGATTTGCCTACCATTGGGTTGGATTTGGAGCACACCATTTGGTCGGCCCGGATTTGGAGCATACCATTCCGTCGGGTCGGATTTGGATGTGCCACGTGTCAAGCATTAGAGTGGTTGTCCATTTTTACCTATATCACATTCTAACTCTTATTAACATTCAACTGAGTGTAATCTTTATTTATCTAACCCTCTTCATCATTGGTATGGACGTGGACAAAACATCTCTCTACTCATCCAATGGCCAAACTCCTTCCACAGGTTATCCTCCAAGCTAACTTCTATGGAACTCATGCTCAAGTCTAACTATCACCGGCTCCATACCAAGACTAAAGAGAACTGGAATGTGCATGTGGTTCCCTTGGGATTTATCAAGTTATGAGTTGGCGTAGTAGAAGCATGACTTGCCCAAATGAAGCGGTTGTGCTGGGATTAAAGTCGCCGGGTGGCAGATGCCATTCCCCTTGGGTTCTCTCTCCCGGCTCTCTACAACCTTAGCCTAAAATCGTCTGTCTCTCCCTAGATTCGCAAAAGCAACTTCAGATCCTCACCACCGGGTGGCCGTCACGAGTGAAGGAAACTCAAGTGACCGGGCTTCTCCTCCTTGTAGAACTCCGGGCAGAGCTAGCAAAGACACCATCAAGCCTAGGGAAAGCTTTTCCGGTCAACAATCTCCTCCCAAGAAGCTCACTCCGTTCCTTCCCGATAGTTGAAGAATGATGGACAATGGCGATCACTGGGAGTGGGGAAGGTTCAAGAGAGCTCTCTTCGTCCCTGGGAATAACCCAATTGCTTCTCGTTTTAACAAAGGTGAGTGCAGACCGATTTCTGGAGTGACTCAATCTTACGGGGGAGGAGATTATGACATCGCCTTTTTCAGCGAGTTGTCATTGCTGTGATCCATCGCTTGGCTTTTTCTCGGATTCACTCGTACAGTGATTTTGGTGGATGGGAGACTTCCACTCGTCTGGCGGTATTTATTAAATAATATAGGTTGATGGGCTGAATGATCGCGCGAG